>CM026570.1:29321747-29921747 GCA_015143295.1 Tetracentron sinense | reverse complement strand
TTGGCAAGGGATAACGATTCTTGATAGTTACCTTGTTCAACTGACGGTAGTCTGTAAACATTCTCATTGACCCGTCTTTCTTCTTCACAAAGAGAACCGGAGCTCCCCATGGCGAGACACTTGGTTGGATGAAACCAAGTTGTTGTAACTCCTCAATCTGTTTCTTCAATTCTTCAAGCTCTATAGGGGCCATTCTATATGGTACCCTTGAAATTGGAGCGGTACCCGGAGCAAGCTCTATAGCGAACTCGATCTCTCTATTAGGAGGTAATCCAGGAAGTTCTTCCGAGAACACATCTAAGAACTCACTCACAACCAGAATGGCCAAAGAGTTCGGTGCCTCTGGGTTTGCTATGCTCAAAGCTGCGAGGCGAGCAATGTCCCTCTCTCTTAATCCTTGGAAATGAAAAGGCTTAACCTCTTCTGGCTTGAAGTTCACCATCTTTTCAAAACACGCAACATGCCCGTGATGGTTTGCCAACCAATCCATCCCTAGGATGACATCGAAATCCAAGTCTCGGAAGTCTAGGATGATGAGATTGGCTAACAGTTCCTTCTCCCCCACTTGAACCACACTATCCCTGAATATCTTGTCCGTATCAACTGACTTGCCGAGTGGAGTTGCAATGGTCAACTCCCGCTCCAACGGAGTAGCCTCAGTCAAAAAGCCCTTTGCAAAACTTGGTGAGACAAAAAAGTGAGTAGATCCTGTGTCTATCAACACTCGAGCGAGACACTCGTTCACTAATAGAGCGCCTGTGCGATTAAGTAACTAATATCAGTAGATTTCAAATAGTAACAAGCATCATACATAGGTAACCCCTAATAATAGTCACAAAATCAACCATAGAAATCTTATACAACTTAAACTCTAGGATTTTCCATACCTTGCACGACATCGTTGGATGCACGTGCGTCTCTCTCTGACAGGGCGAAGACTCGGCCCTGTGTGGCTAGGAGAGGAGGCCGTGTAGACTGTGAGGCCCTCGAAGCCTGAGAAGAGCTAGGCTGAGATGTCTGCCTAATCGGGGGTGTCGCGACCCAAAACCCACCCTAGGAGTTAGAGTGAACTTTGGACGACTAATCATGGCTTACATGACTTGCTTGACAAACCAACCTGCAAAAACCCACAGAGCATATACAATAGAGGATGACAGCGGAAACATAACTATAAAACACAGCGGAAGTCTAACAAACCTCTAAGTATATACACATGGAAATCCAAGTTTATACAAAAAGTAATCAAAAGAAAGTGCGGACAGACCCGCCAAAAATACATGACTGTATATCTCTCATCTCACCCACAGCTAATCCACTCAGAATCTACAACCACCTAATAGTAACCCTCTACTAGAGGTTCCTCCAAAGGCTCCTCGACGTACTCCTCCTCCACCCATGGACCAGGAGCACAAACATCAAATGGAGCAGCAGCTCCCTCAGAACCTGCCGACATAAGAAGTACGGCTGAGCATGGAATACTCAGCGGGTACTAAGCACTAACCAACAGTCATAGCATACGGATAGCATACATAAAGCAGGAAACAATTCATATCTTACAAGGAAGTAAAACAATTTATAATCATGCTTGTATTTCGTAGAAAGCCGATAAAACCTCTTGAAAACATCGTGCACTTGACTTGGCTTGAAATATCTTTTCGTACTTGAAAGCTTGTCGTGTTTGTCTTACTTGATCTTGTCGAGCGTGTCGTACGTGTCCTGTCATGCATGTCATGCGTGCTTGCTTGTGATCATGGAACTTGTGAGATACACTTGTGAGATATCCTTGTGAGATGCGCTTGAGAGATGCCTTGAGAGGGAAGGGAGACCCTTCTTTATGCAATGCACTTGCGAGGGAAGGGAGACCCTTCTCCATGATATGTATGTACTTGCGAGGGAAGGGAGGCCCTTCTTCATGATATGCACTTGTGAGTGAGGGGAGACCCCTCGTGTAATGTTGGTTCTTGTCTTCTAGTGAAAAGCGAGGTAAAACATATCGTAGGATATGTCCCACCTCTAACCATGTTCTTGAAAACCTTGATAAATCATGTCATGCATGCCGTGCTGGTGGGAACCGTGTACATACTTGCATTGAAATTTAAATATGACATTTGGGTGATTTCACAACACATATAACATCAATGATTGAGCAATGTAATATTCATGTCACTTAGGGAAAGCAAGAAAACATACTATCATAGGCCCTAGCTATATCCATAATTTATTAGGCATGCATTTCCTAAATTACAACTCACTCTATTCACCTTGGCATTTCATCAAACATGGTGTGTTCATTATCGATTTACCCTACAACATGCTTTTCTAGATGGGTTTTACTCAAATCATACATGTATGTTCATTATAGGAACAATGCCCTCCCCATTATAATCATCACCACACAACCATTGGCATCCAGTCGCCCATTCCATCTCCATTCACCATTCACAACCATCCATCTCATAGCACATGTGTAAAATAAAGGAAAATAAAGAGAAATAAAGGGGAAAGAGGAACTATAACTAGGAGGGTAGCAAGAAGTACCGACCTTGAACAATGAGGGGAGAAACCCCTTCCAAAAACGACCGTGATGTGCTGCCCTAGCTTGAGGAGATGCTCCTCACGAGCTTGTGCCTTGATCTTGAAGAAAAATGGGCTTGAGTTGAGTGTGGGTTCACAAACCCCTTGATTTCTCTCCAAAATGGAAACCCTAGGTTTAGGAATCGCCCTTTCTTCTCTTCTTATCTCCCAATCTCTCTAAGTGTCGAAAATGAAGCCCTAAAGGCTCGGGTTAAACTCTTAAGGTAAGAGTGAACTGACCAAAAGACCATAATACCCTTACTGAAATTTCTGCGAAACATGAGTGCTGAACACGTTGGGCTGTGAACAGTGCTGAACACGTTGTGCTGTGAACAGTGCTAAACACGTTGTGCTGTGAATAGTGCTGAACACGTTGTGCTGTGAACAGTGCTGAACACGTTGTGCTGTGAACAGTGCTGAACACGTTGTGCTATGAACAGTGTTGAACACGTTATGCTGTGAACAGTGCTGAACACGTTGTGTTGTTGTGTTGTGCTGAGCTCGTTGTCCATTGTCTTATGTACAACGTGCCCGTCGTGAGCTGTACAACTTATCCGTTGTTGCTGTACAACGTACCCGTTGTTGCTGTACAACATTAAACGTTGTTTGCTGTACAACGTACACGTTGTCTGCGGCACGACGTACCCACTGTGAGCTGTACAATGTTACACGTTGTTTGCTGCATGACGTACCCGTTGTCTGTTGCACAACGGATGCACAACGAATACATTATCAAAGCTAGAGCTACGTCCTTAGCGCCTTCCGAGCTACGTCCTTAGCGCCTTACGAGCTACGTCCTTAGCGCCTTCCGAGCTACGTTTTCCTGTAGGTCCAGACTGTTTTGGCCATATCTTTTGACTCGTTCGTCCGATTTTGACGATTCAACTTGCGTTGGGTTCGTACTTCAAAAAGGAACATTTTTGATGTTTCAGAATTTCCAATTTCCTCATTATTTATTAATTATACCTCTTTAAAGGCAAAAATGACAACGAAAGTGTCATGCATTAAATGTGAAAAGGTCCGATGCTCTACAGGGGCCCTGCTCCCTTGAGACTGAGCTGGCATATGACGTCGAGGACAATCTTTAACCATGTGGCCTTGGTCACCACAATGGAAGCAACTTCTTGTAACCCTCCGGCATTCTCCCACTGGATGCCTCCTTCCACAAAGGGTGCAGATATCATGCGCATAGGTGGGAGGAGCATATCCCGTAGCCTGAGTCACTGTGGAGTGAGGAGCCTGAGCAAAAGCCGAGCGGAATGCCGGTGGAGCAAAAGGGCGGGGAGCCTGTGGTGCCGAATATATCCTTTGTGACTGAGCCAGCCCTGCGGACTGATACAAGCTAGTCCTTGCTCTTTTCTCCCCTGAACTACTCGACTGTCCTTTCTCCATTTCTCTTCTTTTGAAGAACTCCTCAGAGTTCGACTCGGCCAAAAGTGCCTTGTCTACCACTTCTGAGTATGTCTCATGTCTAAACATCGAGACTCGGTCCTTGAGGTAGGCCTTCAACCCCCTCTCAAATTTCTGGTCTTTTATAGCCTCGGTCGCTATCATATGTGGAGCAAACCGAGATAGCTTCGAAAACTTAGCCTCATAAGCGGCTACTGACATATTACCTTGCTCCAAGGTAATGAACTCCACTTCCATCTTCTCTTTCATCCCGACCGGGAAGTACTTCTTGTTGAAAACGTCCAAGAATTCCTCCCAAGTCCAGTCTTGACCTTGTCGGGTCAACTCTCGGGTCCGAAGTACGGACTTCCACCAATGATCGGCCTCACCTTCAAGCATTAAGGCAGCCTACGTAACCTTTTCCGCCTTCGTAGGCGCCAATACAGAGAATATCTTTTCTAATTGCCGAATCCATCCTTCGGCAACAAGCGGGTCAATACTCCCACAAAAGGTTGGAGGCCTCATCCTCCGGAAAGCCTCTATTCCGGCTTGTGCTCGATTAGGAGGAGCCGGTATAAGCGCCGCATTAGGTGGAGTAGGTTGCCTTGCTGCTAGCATAGCCAAAGTCTCGGCTATTGAGGCAAAAGATTGGGCAAAATCAGGTTGATCATCACCCGATGGAGCATCACCTCCATTGCCCCTCGTGTTGTACCCGCGACCCCAGGTATTACGTCTCATGATTTCTCCTGAGAACGACAATACAACATGAGTCGAACTTGGATACACATTTAGTACAAATTTCGCCATTCACTCAATACATATTCATTAAGCATATTTAATAAGCACAAACACAATTAATGCACACATGGTATACAACACAATATCATATATACAATCCATGTTCCTAGCGTAGGACTCTAAGTTTGGTTGAAGTTCAACCCATTTGACTAAGACTAACTGGTTAGTCTATACTTGGAATACAACTCTTTCCTAACACCTAACGCCTTGTTCAATTAAGGCATCTAGTACTAAGTGACCCTAGGGACTCTAATGCCTACAGCTCTGATACCACCTCTGTCGCGCCCCAAAATACCCCCTAGGAGTTTAGGGATACTTTAGGCGTGACTAAACGTGCCTACCAAACCATCCTGTCATAAACATGATAATTACAGTACTAAAACACTGATAATCAGAGCGCGGAAGCTAAACATAAATACGGAAGCGTAAACTAACTTTTTCATTTCTTCTATAGTTCTCAAAAGGGTATTCCAAGTTAACATATATACAAAACATGTCTAAGTCTAAGGTGGACAGGCCCACCTATCAAAATGTCACAACTACTCAAAAATCCCCTCGCACTCACCCCTCAACAGTAGTCAAGGTATGGCCACACATCGAGGTCTCGGTCCGCCTGAGACTGTAGTGGAATAGATGGCTCTCTCTCTTCTATGTACTCTTCCTCGACCCAAGGCTCCAGGTCGAGGGCTCCCTCAGTACCTGCCGACATGAAAGTACGGCTGAGCATGGAATACTCAGCGAGTACAAGCTACTAGCTAACCATAACAATAATAAACCCGCAAAGAGTAATACAAAAACCAATCATCAATTCAAGGCAATAGTAAAATCATAGAATTAAACAATATTAAACATGGAGCAATATCATCATCTTGATGTACGTGCATGAATGCAAAAACGCCGATAAAACTCATGCTTGAAAACCCGTTTCCATATCTCGGTATGCCTTGTGGAAATCATGTATGCGTGCCTGTATGAATGTATTGTCATCATCTTGTAAACTTGCATCTTGTAACTTGTGAGCCAGAGGCTAGCACCCGAATCTCCCTGGGCTGCCAACCTCCTTGATATATATGGTTTTCTTGTGAGCTAGAGGCTAGTACCCGAATGTCCCCGGGCTACCAACCTCCTTGACAATGGGTGATTTTTATTACTTGTTTAGTTTTCTTGTGAGCCAGAGGCTAGTACCCGAATTTTTCCTGGGCTACCAACCTCCTTGACAATAGGTGTTTTAGGGGTTTTCTTGTTAGCCAGAGGCTAGTACCCGTATCTCCCTGGGCTACCGACCTCCTTGACGTGCAATATTTTCTTGTTGGTTATTATATGCACATGTTCTTGAAATCTCGGTTCATGCTATCATGCGTGCTCGTGTACGTGTCAATCGTGACAATAGTGGAATGAGGATAACAAGAGAGATAGGCATCACAATTCCATTCATAATATATTCATGTGAGCATTTGAGTAGTTAACATGGCATTTGAGTATTTAAAGCATTTTCTTCCCTTAAGTCATGATTTTATAAATTCGGCATTTTGTCAAACACATAACATACATTGTTCCTTAGTAGTTCATCTTCTTCCTTTTTATGCATATTTTCCATTCAATCACACAAGGGTAAGTTTATTATTTGTACAATGCCCATCTTCCATTTTCCAATTCACACCCCACACATCATACCTCATTCCTTCGGCATCCAATCACCTCAATCCATACCCATCCAAACATCCATACCATTCTTCCTTATCTTGTTTATGTTCATTAGAGATGTTTATTAGAGATAATACATTTCATAAAGAAGAAACCTAATAACAAGGATCACATTCCATATATAAACCTAGATTATTGTTAGGGTAAGTTGGTAGAGTGTACTAACCTTAGATCAAGGCTTGATCTTGGTAGGAACCTTGATTTGAGCTCCAACTTGAAGGGAGGAACCTTTTCTTGAGGGAGACTTGGTTTGGGGAAGAAAACCCTCTTGAAATACCTTGGAGAATCCTGCCCTAGCTTGAGAACGAGATCCCCCACGAGCTTGAGCCTTAAACTTGAAGCAATCCAAGTTTGAGGATGATCTAGGGTTGTCAAACCCTTTGATTCCTTCTCCAATGGAAACCCTAGGTGAAAACCCTCTTCTTCTCCTCCCTTTTCTCTCTAAATGTTCTAAGTGTAGTGAATGAGGGTTCAAATGGTCGAGCAAGCCTTTATGGGTAAGGGTTTAACGCCCAAAAGATGAAAAAGCCCTTACTGAAATTTCTGCAAAAATGCGAGGACCGAGCGATCGGTGGTTATGACCGATCGATCGGTTGCTTACCGGGCGATTGGTGTTCTGACCGAGCGACCGATCAAAAGTATGCTCTCTGGAAAATTTCCCCATACAAAATTTTTGACCAGTCGATAGCCACCGATCGATCGGTTTTGGACCGATCGATCGCTAAATGGACCGAGCGTCTGTAGGTCTAGACTGTTTTGACCATATCTTTTGACTCGCTCATCGGATTTCGACGATTCAACTTGCGTTGGATTTCTCTTTTGAAAATGAACATTTCTGACATTTCAGAATTTCTAATTTCTCCCTTATTTATTAATTAGACTACGAGAAAGGCCAATTAGCTATGAAAACGGTATTCATTAAGTATTAAAAAGTTGGGGTTCTACAACGAGGCTTATAAGCATTCATGAGAACTCATAAGCATACATAAAATGGTTTGTTTTTCATGAAAAGAACAAGTTTTAAGAAAAGTTTTCTAAGATGGGGTTTTAAGCATGAATTTTGGGACTTGTGTTCCTTTACGCACTTATATGTATTATTATTCTGTCTTAGCATTGTTAGCTAATAGTTTTGCTCGCTGAGTATTCCATGCTCTGCCGTACATATTATGTCGGTAGGTACACGTGTTTCCTTTGACATCTATGCCCCAGGCCCTTGGATAGAGGAAGACTATGGCAAGGAGGAGCCATATGTGGAGGCTCAGGAGGAGGCAAGGGACTTAGACCATTGGCCCTTTCAGGGTGATTACTGAGAGAGAGAGAGAGCATTACCATTTTGTATTTTGGTAGGTGGTCATGTCCACCTCTACTCTTGATTATGTATGTACAAACTTTGAATACAGATGATATGTATAGAAAAGAAATTTTTGGGTTACGCTTCCGCACACGATTAAGCTTCCGCATTACTTTATGTTTCCATTATATATTGCCTTGTGTATTTTACAGGATGGTTTGGTATCGGATATTTGCACATCCTGGGCCAAAGTATCCCTAACTCATAGGGGGTATTTTGGGTCGCGACAGAGGTGGTATCAGAGCCTAGGCTTTAGCTTTTAGGGTCACTTAGAATCTGATATCATGATATAAACAAGGCATTAGGATGAGAAATGTGTCGTATTCCAAGTATAGACTAATCATTTAGTCTTAGTCCATAACTGGTTGGGTTCTAACCGAATTTAGTCTCCTATGCTAGAACCACAAATTGGATGCTTAACTATTACAATGTATACCTCGATGTAATGCTACTGTATATCATATGAATATGGAATGAGCTTGAAATTATGTTTGAAATGAAGTTGGTTTCCAAGTTAGACTCATGTTCTGCTACTATTCTCAGGATTATCATGAGACGTGGTAGTGGACGGGGGTTGCAGTTACCAAAGTCGGGGCAACAGTATTGGAGGAGACCCTCCCTCGGGTGATAATCAACCCGATATATCTCAGTTAGTAAATACTATGGTTGAGACCATCACCATGCTAGCAGCCCAACAGCCCACTGCTACTACTGCATTGGCACACCCACCTCCTCCACATTACACTTTGGGACTCGAGGCATTCCGAAGGCTACATCCACCTACCTTCTATGGGACCACAAACTCCATGGTTGCAAAGGCGTCGATTATGCAACTGGAGAAAATATTTTGTGCTCTTCGTTGCACCGATGAGTAAAGGGTAGACTGGGCTGCCTTCATGATCGAAGGAGAAGCCGACCATTGGTGGAGAGCAGCATTGAGATAGAGAGATACGGCTAGGGCGGGAGAGCTGTGGACTTGGGATGAATTTCTTGATGCCTTTTATGGGCAATATTTCCCCAAGATTGTTAGGCAATAAAAGGAGATGGAGTTCATGTCCCTAGTGTAGGGAATATGAGTGTGGTTGAGTATGAGGCCAAATTTCTTGAGTTATCCCGTGAAAAATCAATTCATGTCCCTAGTGTAGGGAATATGAGTGTGGTTGAGTATGAGGCCAAATTTCTTGAGTTATCTCGTGAAAAATCAAATTCGGTGAATCCCAAATCTATGGTTTGAGTTGAGAATCTCACAAGCTCAAGGGGATGGTTAGGTTTCCCTAATAATTTGTCTACCCTTTTGAATGATTTTAAATTAAGTTATTTATCTCAAGAGAAGATGATAATCAAGTGCGGAAATATAGAGAAACACGCAAACTACAACACAAGGATTTTTACGTGGAAACTCTTTCGGGAAAAACCACGGGACCTAGTCGAGCCATGAGAATCCACTAAGACAAAGTAAACAAGAACTTACAAGAGTTGAACTTGACTCCTTCGGACTCGACACCACGATCCTTCAGTTCTTAGTCTTCTACACCTCAAAAAGTCATCACGTACTCTCAAGTCCTGTGATCAACTGCAGCTTCTTGTACTTCTCTTTGTGTCTCGAAAAAAGTCCACGATCTTCCGATCGATCTCCGTCAATGACGGCTTCGGATTCGACCGACCAAATCACTCTACCACAATCCTTCCCAGATCGATCTCCTTTGGAAAGGCTCCGGGATACTCCAACCAAGGTGTTCTATCCAGAACGGGTTGATGGTTTGATATAAATCAATACCTAGATGGACTCCATCAAAGGACAAGCCCAAACAAGCAATAGTGGAACTTTAGGCTTGCAAACTCTAGGTTAAAAGCATTAACAAAAGGGGAGGAGAGCACCGATTTCCATAGGTTTTATAACCTTTGGAGGAACTTAAAAACCCTCTCCACACACTCCCTAAGTTGTACTCCACGAAGTGGAAGGGTTCTATATATAAAGGGAATAAAAAATGGTGTTTATAAGTTGCTAAAATAGGTTAAAAACCAAAGAAGGAACCAAAGAATCGTTTTAGCAAAACCCCCATATCAGGGTCAAACCATGGGGATCCATTGGTCGACCAAAAATAAAACTTCGTTCGACCAAAAGGTCCCTTAGGGTCGACCCTAACAAAATCACCTTGCTGTCCTAAAACACCATATATATTTTTGGCACTTCAGGTTCGACCCTAAACGCCCAGGGTCGACCCTGAGGCTAAAACCAAATTTAATACTTCATTTTCAGCTATCAATTTCTTCACAATAGTTGTAGCTCTTTTCAACGCGGTTGATTTGACATATTATAGAGCAAAATATGAGCTATGGTTTGTGAGATATGCCCAAAACAAGCAACCTTGGTTTTTTGAAAAAAATTCAGATTTTAAAACAAGTTTTGCACTGTTTATCTCATCACCTAGGGTTTAAAACTTCATTTTCAGATCTCAGTTCCTTCATAAAAGTTGTAGCTATTTTCGACACGGTAGATTTGACATATTATAGAGTAAAATATAAGCTACGGTTTGGGAGATATGCACGAAACAAGCAACCTTGGCTTTTTGAAAAAATTTCAGCATTGTTAACTTGTTTTGCACTACTTATCTCATCACCTAGAGTCCATATGATTAGACTAGGACACTTTTACCACCTAAGGCATCATGTTAGGATTATTCTAGGTCAAATCCCACCTATGGTCACATGGTATCTAGGTCACTTACCATCCTATAAAGGAAATGATCATCCTAGTGGATTAAGCAATTCTTCAACGTGCTTCAACTTCACTTGTCGTGGATGCTTGACGGCAATGACACAAGAACCACTCCTAGACACCTAGACTCACTTATTTTGACACCGGAATATGCCAATAAGAAAACATGGACTTTACATCCCGATTCGCATAACACTTGATCGCGACAGAGGAGGTGTGAGTTAGGAAGCTTGAGAATGGGCTTAAACCCTCATCAAGGACCGAGTTTCTATACTCCAAGTGGAATCTTGGAGATTGTGGGAAAGGTGAGAATTGCCGAGAGGAACTTAGAGGAGTTTCTTAAGAGAAGAGAAAGTGGATATGGGAAAGTTATGCAGAAGGGTCAGTCTAGTGGCTCAGCACCACCGGAGAAGAGAGCCAGGATTTCTCTGTACCCAGCACGTAGGCCTACATCGACACAGAGGCCTCCTCTTGCACTGAGAGCACCTCGTCCTGCTACTTCACAGGCACCTCACCCCACTTTTTCTCAGGGCACCAAATATGTGCCGCCTGTATCCTCTTCATCTTTTGAGGAGTGCCACTATTGTGGTGAGAGACATCCGGTTGGAGAGTGCCGGAGAGCATCGGGAGGATGTTTCCATTGTGGCGAGTAGGGCCACATGATTAAAGATTGCCCACATCGACAGTCACGGGCTCAGCCCCAGGGGAGCAGGCCCCCAGTTCGGTAGACTACTTCATAGGGGTCATCACAGACTTCTGCATCTAGACCCGCACGGCCCACTCAGACCACACAACAGCCTCGCCAGGCAAATAGGGGCCGGGTCTTTGCCTTGACAGAATGGGATGCACAGGCATCAGATGATGTTGTGCAAGGTACGCACGAATTTCAAAATTATTAAAGTGTGAATTGATGTAGTATATAGTATATATATGCTTACTTGTATATCATGCTACCTATACTTTATGTGTGTTTTGCTTGAAAATTTATTGATATAGCTAATTACGATGCAGAGGCATTTTTCTAGTAAATGAGTGTTTAGCTCGTGTACTGATCGACACAGGATCGACACATTCCTTTATGTCACCTAGCTTCGCATCTGAGTCGAGTCACCTACGTCAAGAGTTGACCATCTCGAATCCACTTGGCAAGTCAGTTGATATAGACCGAGGATACCAAAATTATATAGTTCAAGTCGGACAGTATGAATTGCCAATCAATCTGATCATCCTTGAGTTCCAAGACTTAGACTTCAATGTTATTCTCTGGATGGATTGGTTAGCTATACACCACAGGTACGTGACTTGTTTTCAAAAGATGGTGAAATTTAAGCCGGAGGGCATCAAGCCATTCCACTTTCGTGGACTTCGAAGGAGAGGTATAGCCTGTCTAGTTGCTCTAAGTCTGGCAAATCCGGAGGCACGAGGCTCAGCCATCCCAGTTGTGAGTGAGTATTTAGATGCATTCCCTAAGGACTTATCGGGATTACCTCCAGATAGGGAGATGGAGTTTGTAATAGAGCTTGCTCCAGGAACGGCTCCAATTTCTAAGGCTTCGTACAGGATGGCCCCAATTGAATTGAAAGAATTGAAGGAGCAAATAGAAGAGTTACAACGGCTTGGTTTCATCTGACCAAGTGTTTTGCCATGGGGAGCACCAATACTCTTCGTGAAGAAGAAGGATGGGTCAATGAGGATCTGCATCGACTATAGACAGTTGAACAAGGTTACCATCAAGAACCATTATCCATTGCCACGGATAGATGATTTGTTCGACCAATTAAAGGGAATAAGGTTCTTCTCCAAGATTGATCTGCGATCAGGGTATCATCAGTTGAAGATCAAGGCAGAAGATGTGCAAAAGATTGCTATTAGGACTCAGTATGGGAACTACGAGTTCCTAGTGATGCTTTTTGGTCTAACTAATGCACCGGCGGCGTTCATGGATTTGATGAACCGGGTGTTCAAGCCTTATCTTAACAGATGTGTTATCGTCTTTGTTGATGACATCTTAGTATATTCTCCGACAAGGGAGGATCACGATTGAGACCATTGCCTTACACTTGAGACTCTTCGAGAGCATAAACTGTATTCCAAGTTGAGTAAGTGCGAATTTTAGTTGGAGAAGGTGACGTTCCTTGGCCATGTGGTATCTGCCAAGGGTATTTCAGTGGACCCAACAAAGATAGAAGTGGTGATGAAATGGGAGAGACCCAGAAGTGTTATCGAGATACGCAGCTTCCTCATTTTGGCAGGATACTACAGGAGATTCATAGAGGGATTCTCCAGCTTAGCAGCACCACTCACGTAATTGACACAGAAAAATGCTAAGTTTACTTGGAGTGATAAGAAAGAAGTGAGCTTCACGGAGTTGAAGAAGAGGCTTATGACAGCCCTTATTCTCATAGTGCCATCTGGGAGTGGAGGTTTCATGGTCTACAGTGACGCTTCGAACATTGGGCTAGGATGTGTTCTTATACAGCGCGAGAATGTCATTTCCTACGCTTCCCGACAATTAAAGGAGCATGAAAAGAACTATCCTACTCATGATTTGGAGTTGGCGGAGGTAGTATTTGCATTGAAGATTTGGCAGCATTACCGTTATAGAGAAGAGTTTGATGTTTTACGAACCACAAAAGCTTAAAATACCTGTTTTCCCAAAAAGATTTGAATATGCGACAACATCGATGGATGGAGTTCTTGAAGGACTATGAATGTTCAATTCAGTACCATCCGGGTAAGGCTAATGTGGTGGCAGATGCATTGAGTAGAAAACCTACTGGACTTGTAGTCCACATGATCATTCATGAATGGAAGATGTTAGAGGTCATGGCAAACCTCGATACCAGCTTCAGGATTCCTACCATTGGGCCAATCACAGGTAACCTCTCAGTCAGGCCTTATATCCAAGATCGAATCCGAGAGTTGCAGGATTCGGATGCGGAGCTACTTGCTTACAGAGATAAGGCGATTAGCAAGGGAAGTGATGAGTTCTCTGTGAATGGTAATGGGGCGATCACATTTAAAGGAAGGTTGTGTGTTCGTGCGGATGCAGAGTTGAAGAGTGAGATCCTAGATTAAGCTCACCGGTCCAAATACACTGTGCATCCTGGTGGTATGAAGATCTACCCACTCAAATGGTGACGTTCATGGATTTGATAAACCGGGTGTCTAAGCCTTATTGTAGAGCCCCAGACTTTTTCATGCTTAATACAAGACACTTTCATTGTAATTTTGCCTTTAAAGATGTATAATTAATAAATAAGGAAGAAATTGGAGATTCTGAAATGTCAGAAATTTTCCTTTTCGAAGTACGAACCCAACGCAAGTTGAATCGTCAAAATCGGATGAACGAGTCAAAAGATATGGCCCAAACAGTCTGGGCCTGCAGACAATCGGTAGCTCGGTTATGCGCTAAGGACGTAGCTCGGTTATACGCTAAGGACGTAGCTCGGTTATGCACTAAGGGCGTAGCTCGGTTATGCGCTAAGGACGTAGCTCGGAAGGCGCTAAAGTCGTGCTCTGATAAGGCACAGACAACGCATAGACAACGTACTACAACAATGGGTACATTGTGCAACAACAACGGGTACGTTGTACAGCAACAACGGGTACATTGTGTAGCAACAACGGGTACGTTGTGCAACAACAACGGGTACGTTGTACAGCAACAACGGGTACGTTGTACAGCAACAACGGGTACATTATACATAAGATAACGGACAACGAGCTCAGCACTATGCACAACACAACGCACAACGTGTTCGGCACTGTTCAGAGCACAACGTGTTCAGCACTGTTCACAGCACAACGTGTTCGGCACTGTTCAAAGCACAACGTGTTCAGCACTGTTCATAGCACAACGTGTTCAGCACTGTTCACAGCTCAACGAATTCGGCATTCGTGTGTTTACAGAAACTTCAGTAAGGGTATTATGGTCTTTTGGTCGGTTCACTCTTACCTTAAGAGTTTAACCCGAGCCTTTAGGGCTTCATTTTCAACACTTAGAGAGATTGGGAGATAAGAAGAGAAGAAAGGGCGATTCCTAAACCTAGGGTTTCCATTTTTGGAGAGAAATCAAAGGGTTTGAGACCCTAGATCACTTCCAGTCCGGGTTTCTCCAAGATCTCGGCTCAAGCACTCGTGGAGAGCGTTCTCCAAGCTAGGGCAGCAGCTACACAGTTGTTTTGGAAAGGGGATTTCTTCCTCATTTCTTCAAGGTCGGTACTTCTTGCTACCCTCCTAGTTATAGTTCCCCCTTTCTCTCTTTTTTTTTGATTTTTCTTTCATTTACACTTGTGCTATGAGATGGATGGTTGTGAATGGTGAATGGAGATGGAATGGGAGAATGGATGCCGTGTGGATGATGTGATGAATGAATGGGAAAGGGCATTGTACTAATAATGAACATACAAGTGTGATGTGAGCATAACCCACCTAGAAAAGCATGATTTAGGTTTAAATGAATAATGAATAATGAACACACCATATTTGATGAAATGCCAAGGTGAATACAGTGAGTTGGAAATTGGGAAATGCATGCCTAATAAATTATGAATATCGCTAGGGCCTATGATAGTGTGTTTTCTTGCTTTCCCTAAATGACGTGAATATTACATTGCTAAATCATTGATGTGATATGTGTTGTGAAATTTCCCAAATGTCATATTTAAATTTAAATGCGAGTATGTACACGGTTTCCACGAGCACGGCATGCATGACATGATTTATCGAGGTTTTCAAGAACATGGTTAGAGGTGGGACATATCCTACGATATGTTTTACCTCGCTTTTCACAAGAAGACAAGAACCAACATTACATGAGGGGTTTCCCCTCACTCACAAGTGCATATCATGAAGAAGGGCCTCCCTTCCCTCGCAAGTACATACATATCATGAAGCAGGGTCTCCCTTCCCTCGCAAGTGCATTGCATAAAGAAGGGTCTCCCTTCCCTCTCAAGGCATCTGTCAAGCGCATCTCACAAGGATATCTCACAAGTGTATCTCGCAAGTTACATGATCACAAGCAAGCACGCATGACATGCATGACATGACACGACATACAAGAATCAAGCAAGATAGACAAGACAAGCTTTGAAGTACGAAAAATGATATTTCAAGTCAAGTCAAGCGCACAATGATTTCAAGAGGTTTTATCGGCTTTCTACGAAATACAAGCATGATTATAAATTGCTTTACTTTCTTGTATGATATGAATTGTTTCCTTCTAACATATACGAATTGCTCCTGAGTTATGTATGCTATCCTTATGCTATAACTATTGGTTAGTATCTGGTACCCGCTGAGTATTCCATGCTCAGCCGTACTTCTTATGTCGGCAGGTTCTGAGGGAGCTGCTGCTCCATTTGATGTTTGTGCTCCTGGTCCATGGGTGGAAGAGGAGTACATCGAGGAGCCTTTGGAGGAACCTCTCGTAGAGGGTTATCAGTAGGTGGTGTTAGATTCTGAGTGGATTAGCTGTGGGTGAGATGAGAGATATACCTTCATGTATTTTGGCGGGTCTGTCCGCACTTTCTTTTGGATTCCTTTTGTGTAAACTTGGATTCGTATATACATAGAGGTTTGTTTAGATTTCCGCTGTGCTATGTTGGAGTATGTTTCCGCTGTTTATATCCTCTATCATTTATGCTCTGTGGGTTTTTGCAGGTTGTTTGTCAAGCAAGTCATGTAAGCCATGATTAGTCGTCCAAAGTTCACTCTAACTCCTAGGGTGGGTTTTGGGTCGCGACAGAAGTGGTATCAGAGCTTAGGCTTTAGGTCTCTAGGGTCACTTAGAATCTTATACCACGGCTTGACAAGAGCATATGTCAGGAAACAAGTTAGGAAGAAAGTAAGTCGGAAGAGAGTCTTGATCCAAGTGTAAGACTAAAACTTTAGTCTTACTCTAAAATGGTTGCTTTAACCAAGTACGGGTCCTAGGTACGCTAGAACACTAAAGTATAAGTATAATGTGATGAATACTCTGATGACTTGATGTGATGTATATTAGTATTATACAACTAATACAAATTGAATTATTGTGAAATGGCATTGAAATAAGTTGTGGTTTCAAGTGAGACTCATGTGGTGCTATTGTTCTCAGGACTTTAGTCATGAGGCGGGGCACACGGGGTCGTGGACCACACACCAGAGCTTCATCTTCTTCCAGAGATGAGGATGAGCAGCCGGACCTCTCCCAGGTCTTAGGCTCTATTGCTGAGACACTCGCCATACTGGCGGCTCGGTAAGCTATACCATCGTCGGCGGCACCTACTCCACCGCCCGCAGCTCCAGTACATCATACAGCTGGAGTTGAGGCATTCAGGAGATTGAGGCCTCCACCATTCCATGGGAGTGTGGACCCTCTTGCTGCGGAGGCATGGATCCTCCAGATGGAGAAGATCTTTGCGGTCCTCTCGCCTACAGAGGAGGATAGAGTAGCATGGGCAGTTTTCATGCTAGAGAGCGAAGCCCACCATTGGTGGTTGTCCGCATTGAGGACACGGGACTTGACCATGCAAGGTCAACCTTGGACTTGGGAGGAGTTCAAGGACACTTTTTATTAGAAGTACTTCCTGATCGGAGCCCGGGAAAGGAAAGAGAGAGAATTCATCGACCTTGAGCAAGGTTCGATGTCAGTAGCACAATATGAGGCTAAGTTCTCTGAGCTCTCTAGATTTGCGCCTCACATGGTGGCTACTGAGGCAAGGAAGGCGAGGAGATTTGAGCAAGGGCTCAAGGATGTGATTATGGAGAAAGTATCGGCTTTCAGGCACGCTACTTATCCAGAAGTGGTAGACAAAGCCTTATTAATCGAGGCGAATTCTGAGGCGGTATCCAAGAAGAGGGAGTTGGCAAGAGGCCAATCCAGTAGTTCAGCACCCCTAGAGAGGCGGGCTCGTACCGGCCCTTATCAGTATGTGTGGCCAGCACCACCTATGAGGCCATCTTATGCGCCTCCAGCTCCACGGCAGTATGTGCCTCAGGCACCGCGACCTCAGGCTCTTCTAGCTCCACGGCCAGTTGCACCTCAGACGGTGAGGTATGCTCCACCTCCGGCCCCTCCGACCTATACACACGAGGTCTGCACTTCGTGCGGCCGAAGGCACCCGGCAGGAGATTTCCAAAGGGCATCGGGTGGATGCTTTCATTGTGGTCGCCAGGGCCATATGATCAGGGATTGCCCCAGTCGGCATTTACCAGGCCAGTCTCGGGGGATTAGGCCCCCAGCACACCCCGCAGGATCATATCAGGCGTCATCCCAGACTACCCGGTCTACACCTCAGTCTCGCCAGGCGAACCAGGGGCGTGTGTTTGCCTTGACAGAAGGTGATGCGCTTGCATCTGACGATGTGGTGCAAAGTACGCGTGTGAAGTTATTTTCTTTATTCGTGATTGTTAAGTTATGTTTTATTCCTTGTGTACGTACTTGGTATGCTATATATATATATATACCTATGTGTATACACTGTTGATGCTTGAATTGACATAACTAGCTAAAATTTTAGGAACCCTACTAGTCAATGAGTGTTTGGCTCGAGTGTTGATTGATACCGGGTCTACTCATTCGTTTGTCTCGCCGAGTTTTTCAGAAGGCTTTTCTGTGGAGCCTACTCAGCTAGAACCGGAGTTAGCCATTTCGACTCCTCTCGGCAAAACAGTACTGGCAGATAAAGTGTATAGAAATAGCGTGGTCCAAGTTGGAAGCCACGAGTTGGCGGTTGATCTCATCGTCCTTGGATTCCAAGACTTTGATGTTATATTGGGAATGGATTGGTTAGTGGCACATCACGGGCATGTAGCCTGCTTTGAGAAAATGGTACTCTTCAAGCCAGTAGAAGGGAAACCATTCCACTTTCGTGGGTTGAAAAGTAGAGATATTGCTCGTTTTGTGGCGTTGAGCTTAGCTAAACCCGAGGTAAAGGACTCATCGACTATTCCGATTGTGAGTGAATTCCTGGATGTGTTTCCAGAGGAGTTGCCGGGATTGCCTCCAGATAGGGAGCTTGAGTTTGTGATCGAGCTTGCACTAGGCACAGCTCCTGTTTTCAGGGCTCCATATAGAATGGCCCCTATTGAACTCAAGGAGTTGAAGACTCAGTTGGAGGAATTGCAAGGCCTTGGTTTCATTCGACCAAGTGTCTCACCGTGGGGTGCCCCGGTGTTGTTTGTTAAGAAGAAAGATGGCTCGATGCAGATGTGTGTCGATTACAGGCTATTGAACAAAGTCACTATAAAGAATAGGTATCCCTTACCTAGGATTGATGACTTGTTCGATTAGTTGAAGGGAGTGAGATTTTTCTCGAAGATAGACCTTCGATCGGGTTATCACCAGTTGAAGATTAAGGCGGAAGATGTTCCCAAAACTGCTTTCAGGACTCGGTATGGACACTACGAGTTCTTGGTGATGCCTTTTGGACTCACGAACTCGCCGGTAGCCTTTATGGATTTGATGAACCGGGTGTTCCGGCCATATCTTGATAGAGGCAGTCATGAGTTGGGCGAGGCCCAAGAGTGTCACAGAGATACGTAGTTTCCTTGGATTGGCAGGCTACTACAGGAGATTTGTAGAAGGTTTCTCTAGCCTGGCGGCACCGCTCACTTACCTGACAAGGAAGAACGCCAAGTTTGTATGGAGTGATAAGTGCGAGATCAGTTTCACGGAACTGAAGAAGAGGCTTACTACAGCCCCTGTCCTTACTGTGCCATCCGGACCTTATGGGTATGAGGTGTATAGTGATGCCTCACACGTTGGACTTGGGTGCGTACTCATGCAGCATAAGAAGGTCATTGCCTATGCATCAAGGCAGTTGAAGGAGCATGAGAAGAATTATCCTACGCACAACTTGGAGCTTGCGGCGGTCGTGTTTGCACTTAAGATTTGGCGTCATTACCTTTATGGGGTGGAGTTCTATGTGTTCACTGATCACAAGAGTCTCAAGTATCTCTTTTCCCAAAAGGAACTGAATCTAAGGCAACGACGTTGGATGGAATTTTTGAAAGACTATGATTGTACCATTCAATACCACCCGGGTAAAGCAAATGTAGTGGCTGATGCTTTGAGTAGAAGACCTCAAGGGTTGTTAGCACACATGTTGGTTCAAGAATGGAAGCTACTAGAAGATTTGGCAAATCTGGACATTAGTGTGAATGAATCTGTCCGTAGTCCTATCTTGGCAAATGTCACAGTTCGGCCATACATTATAGATTTGATCCAAGAATACCAAGCCACGGATGCTGAATTGTTGGCTTATCGGGACAAGGAAGTTGCTAAGGGTAGTGAGGACTTCTCTCTCACTAGCTGAGGTGCTATCACATTCAAGGGAAGGCTGTGCATCCCAGCTAATGCAGATCTTCGGAGGTAGATTTTGGATGAAGCACACCGTTCGAAGTACACAGTGCATCCAGGGGGTACAAAGATGTACCGGAACCTCAAGAGTCACTTTTGGTGGCGGAATATGAAGAGGGATGTTGCTGAGTATGTGGCACGGTGCTTAGTGTGCCAACAGGTGAAAGCAGAACACATGCGACCCGTGATCTATTGCAGTCTCTTCCGATTCCCGAGTGGAAATGGGAGAACATATCCATGGATTTCATAGTTGGCTTGCCAAAACGGCAAGGGGCTCAGATGCGATATGGGTAGTAGTGGATCGTTTGACAAAGTCGGCTCATTTCTTACCCTACCGTACTACCTTCAACTCTAGTCAGTTGGCTGCACTATACATCAGGGAAGTAGTTAGACTACATGGGGTGCCCGTTAGTATTGTGTCAGATCGGGATCCAAGATTCACATCACGATTCTGGAAAAGCTTCCAGGAGGCTATGGGTTCCCAACTGGATTTCAGCACCGCTTTTCATCCACAGACGGATGGATAAACCGAGAGAGTGAACCAAGTCATTGAAGACATGCTTCGGGCTTGTATGTTGGATTTCAGAGGCAGTTGGGAAGAGCACTTGCCTTTGTTTGAATTCGCCTATAATAACAGCTATCAGGTGAGTATCCAAATGGCACCATTTGAGGCCTTGTATGGGCGAAGTTGTAGGTCTCCTCTCTATTGGGATGAGGTAGGAGAAAGGAAAGTACTTGGTCCGGAGTTGATTGAGCAAACTGCCAACATAGTTAAGATCATTCGGGATCGATTGAAAGCCGCTCACGATCGCCAGAAACGTTATGCGGACATGCGCCGTAGGGACTTGGAATTTCAAGTAGGGGATCAAGTTTTTGTGAAAGTATCTCCTAGCAAAGGGATCATGAGATTTGGAAAACAAGGCAAACTCAGTCCTCGGTATGTTGGGCCTTTTGAGATTATCACACGAGTTGGTGAGGTTGCTTACAGGGTAGCTCTCCCACCTCACATAGCCGCCGTTCACAACGTCTTCCATGTGTCTATGCTTCGGAAGTACATTGCGGATCCTTCGCATGTCATAGACTTGGAATAGTTGGAGGTTCGAGAGGACCTCACCTTGATTGAAAAGCCAGTTCAGATTTTGGATCGAAGAGATCAGGTACTTCGCAACAAGACAATCCCTTTGGTTCTTGTGCAATGGCAACACCATGCTCGGGAAGAAGCTACAGGGGAGCGTGAAGCCGAAGTCAAAGCAAAGTACCCAGAATTAATTGAATGAGTTTTTATATAAGTTTGTATATGACTGGTAATTTTCTTTTTTGATTCTGTAATGCATGTCCCGTCCAAATTTCGAGGATGAAATTTTTGTAAGGGGGGAGGATGTAGAGCCCCAGACTTTTTCATGCTTAATACAGGACACTTTCGTTGTCATTTTGCCTTTAAAGAGGTATAATTAATAAATAAGGAAGAAATTGGAGATTTTGAAATGTTATAAATTTTCCTTTTCGAAGTACGAACCCAACGCAAGTTGAATCGTCAAAATCGGACGAACGAGTCAAAAGATATGGCCCAAACAGTCTGGGCATGCAGACAATCGGTAGCTCGGTTATGCGCTAAGGACATAGCTCGGTACGCGCTAAGGACGTAGCTCGGTTATGCACTAAGGACGTAGCTCAGTTATGCACTAAGGGCGTAGCTCGGTTATGCGCTAAGGACGTAGCTCGGAAGGCGCTAAGGTCGTGCTCTGATAAGGCACAGACAACGCATAGACAACGTACTACAACAACGGGTACGTTGTGCAACAACAACGGGTACGTTGTGCAACAACAATGGGTACGTTGTACAGCAACAACGGGTACGTTGTACAGCAACAACGGGTACGTTGTGCAACAACAACGGGTACGTTGTGCAACAACAATGGGTACGTTGTACAGCAATAACGGGTACGTTGTACATAAGACAACAGACAACGAGCTCAGCACTATGCACAACACAATGCACAACGTGTTCGGCACTGTTCACAGCACAACGTGTTCAGCACTGTTCACAGCACAACGTGTTCGGCACTGTTCACAGCACAACGTGTTCGGCACTGTTCACAGCACAACGTGTTCAGCACTGTTGACAGCACAACGTGTTCAGCACTGTTCACAGCTCAACGAATTCGGCATTCGTGTGTTTGCAGAAACTTCAGTAAGGGTATTATGGTCTTTTGGTCGGTTCACTCTTACCTTAAGAGTTTAACCCGAGCCTTTAGGGCTTCATTTTCGACACTTAGAGAGATTGGGAGATAAGAAGAGAAGAAAGGGCGATTCCTAAACCTAGGGTTTCCATTTTTGGAGAGAAATCAAAGGGTTTGAGACCCTAGATCACTTCCAGTCCGGGTTTCTCCAAGATCTCGGCTCAAGCACTCGTGGAGAGCGTTCTCCAAGCTAGGGCAGCAGCTACACAGTCATTTTGGAAAGGGGATTTCTTCCTCATTTCTTCAAGGTCGGTACTTCTTGCTACCCTCCTAGTTATAGTTCCTCCTTTCCCTCTTTTTCTTTTGATTTTTCTTTCATTTACACTTGTGCTATGAGATGGATGGTTGTGAATGGTGAATGGAGATGGAATGGGCGAATGGATGCCGTGTGGATGATGTGATGAATGAATGGGAAAGGGCATTGTACTAATAATGAACATACAAGTGTGATGTGAGCATAACCCACCTAGAAAAGCATGATTTAGGTTTAAATGAATAATGAATAATGAACACACCATATTTGATGAAATGCCAAGGTGAATACAGTGAGTTGGAAATTGGGAAATGCATGCCTAATAAATTATGAATATCGCTAGGGCCTATGATAGTGTGTTTTCTTGCTTTCCCTAAATGACGTGAAGATTACATTGCTAAATCATTGATGTTATATGTGTTGTGAAATTTCCCAAATGTCATATTTAAATTTAAATGCGAGTATGTACACGGTTTCCACGAGCATGGCATGCATGACATGATTTATCGAGGTTTTCAAGAACATGGTTAGAGGTGGGACATATCCTACGATATGTTTTACCTCGCTTTTCACAAGAAGACAAGAACCAACATTACATGAGGGGTCTCCCCTCACTCACAAGTGCATATCATGAAGAAGGGCCTCCCTTCCCTCGATAGTACATACATATCATGAAGAAGGGTCTCCCTTCCCTCGCAAGTGCATTGCATAAAGAAGGGTCTCCCTTCCCTCTCAAAGCATCTCTCAAGCGCATCTCACAAGTGTATCTCACAAGTTACATGAACACAAGCAAGCACGCATGACATGCATGACATGACACGACATACAAGAATCAAGCAAGATAGACAAGACAAGCTTTGAAGTACGAAAATGATATTTCAAGTCAAGTCAAGCGCACAATGATTTCAAGAGGTTTTATCGGCTTTCTACGAAATACAAGCATGATTATAAATTGTTTTACTTTCTTGTATGATATGAATTGTTTCCTTCTAACATATACGAATTGCTCCTGAGTTATGTATGCTATCCTTATGCTATAACTATTGGTTAGTATCTGGTACCCGCTGAGTATTCCATGCTCAGCTGTACTTCTTATGTCGGCAGGTTCTGAGGGAGCTGCTGCTCCATTTGATGTTTGTGCTCCTGGTCCATGGGTGGAAGAGGAGTACATCGAGGAGCCTCTGGAGGAACCTCCCGTAGAGGGTTATCAGTAGGTGGTGTTAGATTCTGAGTGGATTAGCTGTGGGTGAGATGAGAGATATACCTTCATGTATTTTGGCGGGTCTGTCCGCACTTTCTTTTGGATTCCTTTTGTGTAAACTTGGATTCGTATATACATAGAGGTTTGTTTAGATTTCCGCTGTGCTATGTTGGAGTATGTTTCCGCTGTTTATATCCTCTATCGTATATGCTCTGTGGGTTTTTGCAGGTTGTTTGTCAAGCAAGTCATGTAAGCCATGATTAGTCGTCCAAAGTTCACTCTAACTCCTAGGGTGGGTTTTGGGTCGCGACACTTATCTTGACAGATGTGTTATCGTGATTTGGAGTTGGCTGCGATAGTATTTGCATTGAAGATTTGGCAACATTACCTTTATAGAGAAGAGTTTGATGTTTTCATGGACCACAAAATCTTGAAATACCTGTTTTCCCCAAAAAGAGTTGAATATGCGACAACATCGATGGATAGAGTTGTTGAAGGACTATGAATGTTCAATTCAGTACCATCCGGGTAAGGCTAATGTGGTGGCAGATGCATTGAGTAGAAAACCTACTGGACTTGTAGGCCACGTGATGATTCATGAATGGAAGATGTTACTTGACCTTGTACGGTCGAAGTTGCAGATCTCCCTATACTGGGATGAAGTTTGAGAGATAAAGATATTGGTGTTGGAATTGATTGAGCAAACTGCGAATAAGGTCAAGATCAGCAGGGAGAGATTAAAGACGGCTCAGGACAGGCAAAAGAGCTATGCCAACACCCTTAGACGAGATCTTGAGTTCTGTGTTGACGATATGGTGTTTGTGAAGGTTTTACCGACAAAGGGAGTTATAAAGTTTGGCAAAAAAGGAAAGCTCAGCCCAAGGTATGTGGGTCCATTTGAAATCATCACCCGAGTTGGTGAAGTTGCATATCGGGTTGCTCTACCCACTCACATGGCGCCTTTCATGGATTTGATGAATCGGGTGTTGAAGCCTTATCTTGACAGATATGTTATCGTCTTTGTTGTTGACATCTTAGTATATCTCCGACAAGGGAGGATCATGACTGAGACCATCGCCTTACACTTGAGACTCTTCGAGAGCATAAACTGTATTCCAAGCTGAATAAGTGCGAATTTTGGTTAGAGAAGGCGACGTTCGTTGGCCACGTAGTATCTGCCAAGGGTATTTCAGTGGACCCAACAAAGATAGAAGCGGTGATGAAATAGGAGTGGCCCAGAAGTGTTACCAAGATACGCAGCTTCCTCGGTTTGGTAGGATACTACAGGAGATTCGTAGATGGATTCTCCAGCTTAGTAGCACCACTCACGTATTTGACATGAAAAAAAGCTAAGTTCACTTGGAGTGATAAGTATGATACGAGCTTCACGGAGTTGAAGAAGATGCTTAATGATGGCCCATATTCTCATAGTGCCATCTGGGAGTGGAGGTTCCTTGGTCTATTGTGACGCTTCGAACATTAGGCTAGGATGTGTTCTTATGCAGCGTGAGAATGTCATTGCCTATGCTTCCCGGAAATTGAAGGAACATGAGAAGAACTATCCTACTCATGATTTGGAGTTGGTTTTGGTACTATTTGCACTGAGGATTTGTCAGCATTACCTTTATAGAGAAGAGTTGGATGTTTTGTCGGACCACAAAAGCTTAAAAACCTGTTTTACCAAAAAGAGTTGAATATGCGACAACATCGATGGATGGAGTTCTTGAAGGACTGTGAATGTTCAATTCAGTACCATTCGGGTAAGGCTAATGTGGTGGCAGATGAATTGAGTAGAAAACGTACTGGACTTGTAGTCCACATGATCATTCATGAATGGAAGATGTTAGAGGTCATGGCAAACCTCAATATTAGCTTCAGGATTCTATCCGTTGGGCCAATCACAGCTAACCTCTCAGTCAAGCCTGATATCTAAGATCGAATCCGAGGGTTGCAGGATTTGGATGCGGAGCTACTTGCTTACAAAGATAAGGCTATTAGCAAGGGAAGTGATGAGTTCTCTGTGAATGGTAACGGGGCGATCCCATTTAAAGGAAGGTTGTGTGTTCGTGCAGATGCGGCGTTGAAGTGTGAGATTCTAGTTGAAGGTCACCGGTCAAAATACACTGTGCATCCTGGTGGTATGAAGATGTACCAGAACCTGAAGAATCATTATTGGTGGCAAAACATGAAGAGGGAAGTCGCCGAGTTTGTGTCAAGATTCTTGATATGCAAATAGGTAAAGGCCGAAGATATGAGGCCAGTAGGGATTTTGAAATCCCTTCCTATTCCCGAGTGGAAATGGGAGAAGATCTCCACGGATTTGATATTGGGATTGGCAAGGACAATGAAGAACTCAAATGCCATATGGGTAGTGGTTGATCATTTGACAAAGTCCGTCCATTTCTTGCCTTAACGGACTACATTCAACTCAAACCAACATGCAACATTGTATCTCAAAGAAGTGGTTTTGTTGCACTAGGTGCTAGTTAGTTTTGTTTCCGACAGGGATCCGAGATTCACTTCTAGGTTCTGGAAGAGCTTCCAGAGTGCTATGGGTTCTCGTTTGGATTTTAGCACTGCTTTCGATCCTCAAACAAATGGACAGATCGATAGGGTGAACCAGGTTATAGAAGACATGCTTTGAGCTTGCATGTTGGATTTCTTAGTGAATTGGGAGGATCATTTGCCATAGGTTAAGTTTGCCTACAATAATAGTTATCAGGTGAGCATTCAAATGGCTCCTTTCGAAACCTTGTATGGTCGGAGTTGCAGATCTCCCCAATACTGGGATGAAGTTTGAGAGATAAAGATAGTGGGCTCGGAATTGATTGAGCAAACCGCGAATAAGGTCAAGATCATCAGGGAGAGATTAAAGACGGCTCAGGACAGGCAAAATAGGTATGCCGACATCCGTAGATGGGATTTTGAGTTCCATGTTGGCGATATGGTGTTTGTGAAGGTTTTGCCGACAAAGGGAGTTATGAGGTTTGGCAAAAGAGGAAAGCTCAGCCCAAGGTATGTGGGTCCATTTGAAATCGTGACCCGAGTTGGTAGAGTTGCATATCGGGTTGCTCTACCAACTCAAATGGCGGCGTTCATGGATTTGATTAACCGGGTGTTCAAGCCTTATCTTGACAGATGTGTTATCATCTTTGTTGATGATGTCTTAATACATTCTCTGACAAGGGAGGATCACGATTGAGAACATCGCCTTACACTTGAGACTCTTCGAGAGCATAAACTATATTCCAAGTTGAGTCAGTGCGAATTTTGGTTAGAGAAGGCGACGTTCCTTGGGCACATAGTATCTGCCAAGGGTATTTCAGTGGACCTAACAATGATAGAAGCGGTGATGAAATAGGAGAGACCCGGAAGTGTTACCCAGATACGCAGCTTCCTCGATTTGGCAATATACTACAGGAGATTCGTAGAGGGATTCTCTAGCTTAGCAGCACCACTCAAGTATTTGACACGGAAAAATGCTCAGTTCAGTTGGCTTGAGAAGTATGAAGCGAGCTTCACGGAGTGGAAGAAGAGGCTTACTACGGCCCCTATTCTCATAGTGCCATCTGGGAGTGGAGGTTTCGTGGTCTGCAGTGACGCTTTGAACATTGAGCTAGGATGTGTTCTTATGCAGCGCGAGAATGTCATTGCCTACGGTTCCCGGAAATTGAAGGAGCATGAAAAGAACTATCCTACTCATGATTTGGAGTTGGCTGCGGTACTATTTGCATTGAAGATTTGGCAACATTACCTTTATAGAGAAGAGTTTGATGTTTTCAAGGGCCACAAAAGCTTAAAATACCTGTTTTCCCCAAATAGAGTTGCATATGCGACAACATCGATGGATAGAGTTCTTGAAGGACTATGAATGTTCAATTTAGTACCATCTGGGTAAGGCTAATGTGGTGGCAGATGCATTGAGTAGAAAACCTACTGGACTTGTAGCCCACGTGATGATTCATGAATGGAAGATGTTACTTGACCTTGTACGGTCGAAGTTGCAGATCTCCCTATACAGGGATGAAGTTTGAGAGATAAAGATATTGGGGTTGGAATTGATTGAGCAAACTGCGAATAAGGGCAAGATCATCAGGGATAGATTAAAGACAGCTCAAGACAGGCAAAAGAGCTATGCCGATACCCTTAGACGAGATCTTGAGTTCCGTGCTGGCGATATGGTGTTTGTGCAGGTTCGCCGAAAAAGGGAGTTATAAGGTTTGGCAAAATAGGAAAGCTCAGCCCAAGGTATGTGGGTCCATTTGAAATCGTCACCCGAGTTGGTGAAGTTGCATATCGGGTTGCTCTACCCACTCATATGGCGACGTTCATGTATTTGATGAACCGGGTGTTGAAGACTTATCTAGACAGATGTGTTATTGTCTTTGTTGTTGACATCTTAGTATATCTCCGACAAGTGAGGATCATGATTAAAACCATCGCCTTACACTTGAGACTCTTCGAGAGCATAAACTGTATTCCAAGTTGAGTAAGTGCGAATTTTGGTTAGAGAAGGCGACATTCCTTGGCCACATAGTATCTGCCAAGGGTATTTCAGTGGACCCAACAATGATAGAAGCGGTGATGAAATAGGAGAGACCCGGAAGTGTTACCCAGATACGCAGCTTCCTCGATTTGGCAATATACTACAGGAGATTTGTAGAGGGATTCTCTAGCTTAGCAGCACGACTCAAGTATTTGACACAGAAAAATGCTCAGTTCAGTTGGCTTGAGAAGTATGAAGCGAGCTTCACGGAGTGGAAGAAGAGGCTTACTACGGCCCCTATTCTCATAGTGCCATCTGGGAGTTGAGGTTTCGTGGTCTGCAGTGACGCTTCGAACATTGAGCTAGGATGTGTTCTTATGCAGCGCGAGAATGTCATTGCCTACGGTTCCCGGAAATTGAAGGAGCATGAAAAGAACTATCCTACTCATGATTTGGAGTTGGCTGCGGTACTATTTGCATTGAAGATTTGGCAACATTACCTTTATAGAGAAGAGTTTGATGTTTTCATGGGCCACAAAAGCTTAAAATACCTGTTTTCCCCAAATAGAGTTGAATATACGACAACATCGATGGATAGAGTTCTTGAAGGACTATGAATGTTCAATTCAGTACCATCTGGGTAAGGCTAATGTGGTGGCAGATGCATTGAGTAGAAAACCTACTGGACTTGTAGCCCACGTGATGATTCATGAATGGAAGATGTTACTTGACCTTGTACGGTCGAAGTTGCAGATCTCCCTATACAGGGATGAAGTTTGAGAGATAAAGATATTGGGGTTGGAATTGATTGAGCAAACTGCGAATAAGGGCAAGATCATCAGGGATAGATTAAAGACGGCTCAACATAGGCAAAAGAGCTATGCCGATACCCTTAGACGAGATCTTGAGTTCCGTGCTGGCGATATGGTGTTTGTGCAGGTTTCGCCGACAAAGGGAGTTATAAGGTTGGCAAAATAGGAAAGCTCAGCCCAAGGTATGTGGGTCCATTTGAAATCGTCACCCGAGTTGGTGAAGTTGCATATCGGGTTGCTCTACCCACTCAAATGGCGGCATTCAAGTATTTGATAAACCGGGTGTTGAAGACTTATCTTGACAGATGTGTTATTGTCTTTGTTGTTGACATCTTAGTATATCTCCGACAAGTGAGGATCATGATTAAGACCATCGCCTTACACTTGAGACTCTTCGAGAGCATAAACTGTATTCCAGGTTGACTAACTGCGAATTTTGGTTAGAGAAAGCGACGTTCCTTGGCCACGTAGTATCTGCCAAGGGTATTTCAGTGGACCCAACAAAGATAGAAGCGGTGATGAAATAGGAGAGACCCAGAAGTGTTACCAATATACACAGCTTCCTCGGTTTGGCAGGATACTACAGGAGATTCGTAGATGGATTCTCCAGCTTTGGAGCACCACTCACGTATTTGACACGGAAAAATGCTAAGCTCACTTGGAGTGATAAGTATGATGCGAGCTTCATGGAGTTGAAGAAGACGCTTAATGACGGCCCCTATTCTCAAAGTTCCATCTGGGAGTGGAGGTTCCGTGGTCTACAGTGACTCTTCGAACGTTGGGCTAGGATGTGTTCTTATGCGGCGTGAGAATGTCATTGCCTATGCTTCCCAGCAATTGAAGAAACATGAGAAGAACTATCCTACTCATGATTTGGAGTTGGTTGTGGTACTATTTGCATTGTAGATTTGGCAGCATTACTTTTATAGAGAAGAGTTTGATGTTTTCACGGACCACAAAAGCTTAAAAAACCTGTTTGCCCAAAAAGAGTTGAATATATGACAACATCGATGGATGGAGTTCTTGAAGGACTATGAATGTTCAATTCAGTACCATCCGGGTAAGGCTAATGTGGTGGCAGATGCATTGAGTAGAAAACCTACTGGACTTGCAGTCCACATGATCATTCATGAATGGAAGATGTTAGAGGCCATGGCAAACCTCGATACCAGCTTCAGGATTCCAACCGTTGGGCCAATCACGGCTAACCTCTCAGTCAGGCCTTATATCTAAGATCGAATCCGAGGGTTGCAGGATTCGGATGCGGAGCTACTTGCTTACAGAGATAAGGCTATTAGCAAGGGAAGTGATGAGGTCTCTGTGAATGGTAACGGGGCGATCCCATTTAAAGGAAGGTTGTGTGTTCGTGCAGATGCGGAGTTGAAGTGTGAGATTCTAGTTGAAGGTCACCGGTCAAAATACACTGTGCATCCTGGTGATATGAAGATGTACCAGAACCTGAAGAATCATTATTAGTGGCGAAACATGAAGAGGGAAGTCGCCGAGTATGTGTCAAGATTCTTGATATGCAAATAGGTGAAGGCCGAACATTTGAGGCCAGTAGGGATTTTGAAATCCCTTCCTATTCCCGAGTGGGAATTGGAGAACATCTCCATGGATTTGATAGTGGATTGGCGAGGACAGTGAAGAACTCAGATGCCATATGGGTAGTGGTTGATTGTTTGACAAAGTCCGTCCATTTCTTGACTTATCGGACTACATTCAACTCAAACTAACATACAACATTGTATCTCAAAGAAGTGGTTTTGTTGCACGGGGTGCCAGTCAGCATTGTTTCCGACAGGGATCCGAGATTCACTTCCAGGTTCTGGAAGAGCTTCCAGAGTGCTAAGGGTTCTCATTGGGACTTTAGCACCGCTTTCCATCCTCAAACAGATGGACAGACCGAGAGGGTGAACCAGGTTATAGAAGACATGCTTTGAGCTTGCATTTGGATATCAGAGGCAGTTGGGTGGATTATTTGCCTTTGTTGAGTTTGCCTACAATAATAGTTATCAGGCGAGCATGTAAATGGCTCCTTTTGAAACCTTGTACGGTCGAAGTTGCAGATCTCCCAATACTGGGATGACGTTTGAGAGATAAAGATATTGGGGTCGGAATTGATTGAGCAAACTGCGAATAAGGTCAAGATCATCAGGGAGAGATTAAAGACGGCTCAAGACAAGCAAAAGAGCTATACCGACACCCTTAGACGAGATCTTGAGTTCCGTGTTGGAGATATGGTGTTTGTCAAGGTTTCGCCGACAAAGGGAGTTATAAGGTTTGGGAAAAGAGGAAATCTCAGCCCAAGGTATGTGGGTCCATTTGAAATCATCACCCGAGTTGGTGAAGTTGCATATCGGGTTGCTCTTCACACTCACATGGCAGCGTTCATGGATTTGATAAATCGGGTGTTGAAGCCTTATCTTTACAGATGTGTTATCGCCTTTGTTGTTGACATCTTAGTATATATCTGACAAGGGAGGATCATGATTGAGAACATCGCCTTACGCTTGAGACTCTTCGAGAGCATAAACTGTATTCCAAGTTGAGTAAGTGCGAATTTTGGTTAGAGAAGGCGACGTTCCTTGGCCACGTAGTATCTGCCAAGGGTATTTCAGTGGACCCAACAAAGATAGAAGGGGCGATGAAATAGGAGAGACCCGGAAGTGTTACCCAGATACGCAGCTTCCTCGATTTGGCAATATACTACAGGATATTCATAGAGGGATTCTCCAGCTTAGCAGCACCACTCAAGTATTTGACACGGAAAAATGCTAAGTTCAGTTGGCTTGAGAAGTATGAAGCGAGCTTCATGGAGTTGAAGAAGAGGCTTACTACGGCCCCTATTCTCATAGTGCCATCTGGGAGTGGAGGTTTCGTGGTCTGCAGTGACGCTTCGAACATTGAGCTAGGATGTGTTCTTATGCAGCGCGAGAATGTCATTGCCTACGGTTCCCGGAAATTGAAGGAGCATGAAAAGAACTATCCTACTCATGATTTGGAGTTGGCTGCGGTACTATTTGCATTGAAGATTTGGCAACATTACCTTTATAGAGAAGAGTTTGATGTTTTCATGGGCCACAAAAGCTTAAAATACCTGTTTTCCCCAAATAGAGTTGAATATGCGACAACATCGATGGATAGAGTTCTTGAAGGACTATGAATGTTCAATTCAGTACCATCCGGGTAAGGCTAATGTGGTGGCAGATGCATTGAGTAGAAAAACCTACTGGACTCTTAGCCCACGTGATGATTCATGAATGGAAGATGTTACTTGACCTTGTACGGTCGAAGTTGCAGATCTCCCTATTCTAGGATGAAGTTTGAGAGATAAAGATATTGGGGTTGGAATTGATTGAGCAAACTGCGATTAAGGGCAAGGTCATTAGGGATAGATTAAAGACGGCTCAAGACAGGCAAAAAAGCTATGCCGACACCCTTAGACGAGATCTTGAGTTCCGTGCTGGCGATATGGTGTTTGTGCAGGTTTTGCCGACAAAGGGAGTTATAAGGTTTGGCAAAATAGGAAAGCTCAGCCCAAGGTATGTGGGTCCATTTGAAATCGTCACCCGAGTTGGTGAAGTTTCATATCGGGTTGCTCTACCCACTCACATGGCGGCGTTCACGGATTTGATGAACCGGGTGTTGAAGACTTATCTTGACAGATGTGTTATTGTCTTTGTTGTTGACATCTGAGTATATCTCCGAAAAGTGAGGATCATGATTAAGACCATCGCCTTACACTTGAGACTCTTCGAGAGCATAAACTGTATTCCAAGTTGACTAACTGCGAATTTTGGTTAGAGAAGGCGACGTTCCTTGGCCACGTAGTATCTGCCAAGGGTATTTCAGTGGACCCAACAATGATAGAAGCGGTGATGAAATAGGAGAGAACCAGAAGTGTTACCAAGATACGTAGCTTCCTCGGTTTGGAAAGATACTACAGGAGATTCAAAGATGGATTCTCCAGCTTAGGAGCACCACTCACGTATTTGACACGGAAAAATGCTAGGTTCACTTGGAGTGATAAGTATGATGCGAGCTTCACGGAGTTGAAGAAGACGCTTAATGACGGCCCCTATTCTCAAAGTGCCATCTGGGAGTGGAGGTTACGTGGTCTACAGTGACGTTTCGAACATTGGGCTAGGATGTGTTCTTATGCAGCGTGAGAATGTCATTGCCTATGCTTCCCGGCAATTGAAGAAACATGAGAAGAACTATCCTACTCATGATTTAGAGTTGGTTGTGGTACTATTTGCATTGAAGATTTGCCAGCATTACTTTTATAGAGAAGAGTTTGATGTTTTCACGGACCACAAAAGCTTAAAAAACCTGTTTGCCCAAAAAGAGTTGAATATGCGACAACATCGATGGATGGAGTTCTTGAAGGACTGTGAATGTTCAATTCAGTACAATCCGGGTAAGGCTAATGTGGTGGCAGATGCATTGAGTAGAAAACCTACTGGACTTGTAGCCCACATGATCATTCATGAATGGAAGATGTTAGAGGTCATGGAAAACCTCGATACCAGCATCAGGATTCCTACCGTTGGGCCAATCACGGCTAACCTCGCAATCAGGCCTTATATCCAAGATCGTATCCAAGAGTTGCAGGATTCGGATGCAGAGCTACTTGCTTACAGAGATAAGGCGATTAGCAAGGGAAGTGATGAGTTCTCTGTGAATGGTAATGGGGCGATCACATTTAATGGAAGGTTGAGTGTTCATGCAGATGCGAAGTTGAAGAGTGAGATCCTAGATGAAGCTCACCGGTCCCAATACACTGTGCATCCTGGTGATATGAAGATGTACCAGAACCTGAAGAATCATTATTGGTGGCGAAACATGAAGAGGGAAGTCACCGAGTATATGTTCAGATGCTTGATATGGCAACAGGTGAAGGCCGAACATATGAGGCCAGCAAGGTTTTTGCAATCCGTTCCTATTCCCGAGTGGAAATGGGAGAACATCTCCATGGATTTCATAGTGGGATTGGCAAGGACATTGAAGAACTCAGATGCCATATGGGTAGTGGTTGATTGTTTGACAAAGTCCGTCCATTTCTTGACTTATCGGACTACATTCAACTCAAACTAACATACAACATTGTATCTCAAAGAAGTGGTTTTGTTGCACGGGGTGCCAGTCAGCATTGTTTCCGACAGGGATCCGAGATTCACTTCCAGGTTCTGGAAGAGCTTCCAGAGTGCTAAGGGTTCTCATTGGGACTTTAGCACCGCTTTCCATCCTCAAACAGATGGACAGACCGAGAGGCTGAACCAGGTTATAGAAGACATGCTTTGAGCTTGCATTTGGATATCAGAGGCAGTTGGGTGGATTATTTGCCTTGGTTGAGTTTGCCTACAATAATAGTTAACAGGCGAGCATGTAAATGGCTCCTTTTGAAACCTTGTACGGTCGAAGTTGCAGATCACCCAATACTGGGATGACGTTTGAGAGATAAAGATATTGGGGTCGGAATTGATTGAGCAAACTGCGAATAAGGTCAAGATCATCAGGGAGAGATTAAAGACGGCTCAAGACAAGCAAAAGAGCTATACCGACACCCTTAGACGAGATCTTGAGTTCCGTGTTGGAGATATGGTGTTTGTGAAGGTTTCGCCGACAAAGGGAGTTATAAGGTTTGGGAAAAGAGGAAATCTCAGCCCAAGGTATGTGGGTCCATTTGAAATCATCACCCGAGTTGGTGAAGTTGCATATCGGGTTGCTCTACCCACTCACATGGCGGCGTTCATGGATTTGATAAATCGGGTGTTGAAGCCTTATCTTTACAGATGTGTTATCGCCTTTGTTGTTGACATCTTAGTATATCTCTGACAAGGGAGGATCATGATTGAGAACATCGCCTTACGCTTGAGACTCTTCGAGAGCATAAACTGTATTCCAAGTTGAGTAAGTGCGAATTTTGGTTAGAGAAGGCGACGTTCCTTGGCCACGTAGTATCTGCCAAGGGTATTTCAGTGGACCCAACAAAGATAGAAGCGGCGATGAAATAGGAGAGACCCGGAAGTGTTACCCAGATACGCAGCTTCCTCGATTTGGCAATATACTACAGGATATTCATAGAGGGATTCTCCAGCTTAGCAGCACCACTCAAGTATTTGACACGGAAAAATGCTAAGTTCAGTTGGCTTGAGAAGTATGAAGCGAGCTTCATGGAGTTGTAGAAGAGGCTTACTACGGCCCCTATTCTCATAGTGCCATCTGGGAGTGGAGGTTTCGTGGTCTGCAGTGACGCTTCGAACATTGAGCTAGGATGTGTTCCTATGCAGCGCGAGAATGTCATTGCCTACGGTTCCCGGAAATTGAAGGAGCATGAAAAGAACTATCCTACTCATGATTTGGAGTTGGCTGCGGTACTATTTGCATTGAAGATTTGGCAACATTACCTTTATAGAGAAGAGTTTGATGTTTTCATGGGCCACAAAAGCTTAAAATACCTGTTTTCCCCAAATAGAGTTGAATATGCAACAACATCGATGGATAGAGTTCTTGAAGGACTATGAATGTTCAATTCAGTACCATCCGGGTAAGGCTAATGTGGTGGCAGATGCATTGAGTAGAAAAACCTACTGGACTCTTAGCCCACGTGATGATTCATGAATGGAAGATGTTACTTGACCTTGTACGGTCGAAGTTGCAGATCTCCCTATTCTAGGATGAAGTTTGAGAGATAAAGATATTGGGGTTGGAATTGATTGAGCAAACTGCGATTAAGGGCAAGGTCATTAGGGATAGATTAAAGACGGCTCAAGACAGGCAAAAAAGCTATGCCGACACCCTTAGACGAGATCTTGAGTTCCGTGCTGGCGATATGGTGTTTGTGCAGGTTTTGCCGACAAAGGGAGTTATAAGGTTTGGGAAAATAGGAAAGCTCAGCCCAAGGTATGTGGGTCCATTTGAAATCGTCACCCGAGTTGGTGAAGTTGCAAATCGGGTTGCTCTACCCACTCACATGGCGGCGTTCACGGATTTGATGAACCGGGTGTTGAAGACTTATCTTGACAGATGTGTTATTGTCTTTGTTGTTGACATCTGAGTATATCTCCGAAAAGTGAGGATCATGATTAAGACCATCACCTTACACTTGAGACTCTTCGAGAGCATAAACTGTATTCCAAGTTGACTAACTGCAAATTTTGGTTAGAGAAGGCGACGTTCCTTGGCCACGTAGTATCTGCGAAGGGTATTTCAGTGGACCCAACAAAGATAGAAGCGGTGATGAAATAGGAGAGAACCAGAAGTGTTACCAAGATACGTAGCTTCCTCGGTTTGGCAGGATACTACAGGAGATTCAAAGATGGATTCTCCAGCTTAGGAGCACCACTCACGTATTTGACACGGAAAAATGCTAAGTTCACTTGGAGTGATAAGTATGATGCGAGCTTCACAGAGTTGAAGAAGACGCTTAATGACGGCCCCTATTCTCAAAGTGCCATCTGGGAGTGGAGGTTACGTGGTCTACAGTGACGTTTCGAACATTGGGCTAGGATGTGTTCTTATGCAGCGTGAGAATGTCATTGCCTATGCTTCCCGGCAATTGAAGAAACATGAGAAGAACTATCCTACTCATGATTTAGAGTTGGTTGTGGTACTATTTGCATTGAAGATTTGGCAGCATTACTTTTATAGAGAAGAGTTTGATGTTTTCACGGACCACAAAAGCTTAAAAAACCTGTTTGCCCAAAAAGAGTTGAATATGCGACAACATCGATGGATGGAGTTCTTGAAGGACTGTGAATGTTCAATTCAGTACAATCCGGGTAAGGCTAATGTGGTGGCAGATGCATTGAGTAGAAAACCTACTGGACTTGTAGCCCACATGATCATTCATGAATGGAAGATGTTAGAGGTCATGGAAAACCTCGATACCAGCATCAGGATTCCTACCGTTGGGCCAATCACGGCTAACCTCGCAATCAGGCCTTATATCCAAGATCGTATCCGAGAGTTGCAGGATTCGGATGCAGAGCTACTTGCTTACAGAGATAAGGCGATTAGCAAGGGAAGTGATGAGTTCTCTGTGAATGGTAATGGGGCGATCACATTTAATGGAAGGTTGAGTGTTCATGCAGATGCGAAGTTGAAGAGTGAGATCCTAGATGAAGCTCACCGGTCCCAATACACTGTGCATCCTGGTGATATGAAGATGTACCAGAACCTGAAGAATCATTATTGGTGGCGAAACATGAAGAGGGAAGTCACCGAGTATATGTTCAGATGCTTGATATGGCAACAGGTGAAGGCCGAACATATGAGGCCAGCAAGGTTTTTGCAATCCCTTCCTATTCCCGAGTGGAAATGGGAGAACATCTCCATGGATTTCATAGTGGGATTGGCAAGGACATTGAAGAACTCAGATGCCATATGGGTCGTGGTTGATCGTTTGACAAAGTCCGTTAATTTCTTGCCTTATCGGACTACAATCAACTCAAACCAACTTGCAGCATTGTATCTCTAAGAAAGTGGTTTGGTTGCACGGCGTGCCAGTCAGCATTGTTTCCAACAGGTATCCGAGATTCACTTTTAGGTTCTAGAAGAGGTTCCAGAGTGCTATGGGTTCTCTTTTGGACTTTAGCACCGCTTTCCATCCTTAAATAGATGGACAGACCAAGAGGGTGAACCGGGTTATAGAAGACATGCTTTGAGCTTGCATGTTGGATTTCAGAGGCAGTTGGGAGGATCATTTGCCATTGGTTGAGTTTGCCTACAATAATAGTTATCAGGTGAGCATCCAAATGGCTCCTTTCGAAACCTTGTACGGTCGAAGTTGCTGATCTCCCCTATACTGGGATGAAGTTTGAGAGATTAAAGACGGCTTAGGACAGGCAAAAGAGCTATGCCAACACCCGTAGACGAGATCTTGAGTTCCGTGTTGGAAATATGGTGTCTATGAAGGTTTCGCCGGCAAAGGGAGTTATGAGGTTTGGCCAAAGAGGAAAGCTCATCCCAAGGTTTGTGGGTCAATTTGAAATCGTCACCCTAGTTGGTGAATTTGCATATCTGGTTGCTCTACCCACTCACATGGCGGCGGCTCACAATGTTTTCCATGTGTCCATTTTTTGAAAGCATATCCCGGATCCTTCACAAGTTATAGATCTTGATCCTTTAAAATCCGGGAGGACCTCACCTTAGTAGAAGAGCCGGTTGAGATTTTGGACCGTAGAGATCAAGTTTTGCGTAGCAAGGTTATTCCCTTAGTTCTTGTTCGGTGGCAACATAATGCACGAGAAGAAGTTACGTCGGAGCGCGAAGCCGAAGTAAAAGAGAAGTGCCCTCATTTGTTTGTCTAAGGGACATTTTCATGTAAATTTGGTTTTTATTATCGTTCAAATTTCAAGGACATAATTTTTGTAAAGGGGGAGGATGTAGAACCCTGGATCTTGATGGCCTAGCATGATGAATGATATGATGTATTAAAGCTTTTTTAAGAATATATTTTTGGTGTATGGGAGTTTGGAATGAAGTAGGTAAGAGTATAGAATACTCTTAAGTGTTAACAAGGTTTATGCCTTAGCATACCCTCAACTTTGAAAACCTCTAGTTCACTTATAGTTGATCGGAATAGAGCGATTCTTAAATTTTCGGAAAGGTATTGGAACCCTCTTCGAGTTCCATGTTGATCACTTTTCCGAATTTTGAGTCAGGGTGAAGTCAAACATCCAATTTCCGGAATCGGATCTGCTGCAAAAATGGTTTGATGAAACCCATTTGCATGTCAGTCGGCTTTAGAGCCATTTTTGGTAAATAAAAACTTAAAATTAGGATTTGTATAAAACATCAAAGTTGTTCCTCTTTGAATGAAAAATCGAACGCAAGTAGAATCGTCAAAAGTCGACTAGCGATTCATAATTTATGACCGAAATACGAAAATGCAAAAATCCTGAAACTTTCTGCAAAGTTGCGATCGTTCGTGGGGACCCTATGAACGATCTTAGCGGCGCTACGAACAATCGTAGAGTTGCAACGATTGATTGTAACACCTAGAAATTGTTCGAAACTTATTGGAGAAGCTACGATTGATCGTAGGAATCTACGAATGATCGTAAAAAGCTACGAACAATCGTAAATCGCTATGAACGATCATAGAAGCGCGATTTTGTTTCCTTTGTGCGATTTTTTGGGGGATTTCACCCCTTTACCTATAAATAGATGATTTTTTGAGGGTTTTGGTTTACCCTAAACCTAACAAGAGTTCTTGAGAGAGAAAGGGAGAACGGTTAGAGATTATCAAGAGGGTTTTGGGATTGATAATCAAGAGGAGCACAAATTAAGGAAGTGCCTTCCTCAATTAAGTAGGGATTCCACTCAAGGGTTTTCTCAACCTAAGAATTGAACAAGTGGTTAGTGATTCTACTGATTAACCTTGTTATTATGCTAAGATTTGAAAAGATGATTAAAGGGTGATATTAGCTTGAATATGATGCAAAGGAAATGTATGACTTTGGGTAAAACTAGATAATGATGAAATGTGTAAATAAGGATTTGAGATTTGGGGGTTTTTCAATAAGAGGGTTAATATGCCTATATTTGCAAGTGAATGTTAATGTCTCTAAATAAATCATGATTTTAAGTATAATGTGATGAATTAGGCTTAAAAGCCATGGTCTTGATGATGTGATGAAATGAATGGAAATATGCTATGTTTTAGAATTTTCTAATGATACTACAACGCTAATATGACTTGTATGAATCCATATGAATTGTTAAGGCTTTACATATATACACGATGATGCTCATAAGCACTCCACGCATGATAAGTTTTGCATGACCGAGATTTTCGCATAAGCATGTATTTCAAGAATCATAAACAAGGTTTTCAAAGGCATTCATAAGAAAGAAGCATAAGCATTGACAAAGCCAAACTTTGGGTTGGTATTCTAAGATCGGTTACTTCATGCTCACAAGGATCAAGTCTAAGATCTTGCATAAACTCCACGGATCAAAAGTCTCATAGGACTTTTCAGGAATTCATAAGAAACTCATAAGTCTAAGATCTTGCATATGTCTCCACGGATCATAAGCTCACAAAAACAAGCTCACAAGCACTCATAAGCTCACAAGCACTCATAAGCTCACAAGGACTCGGTGCTTTCAAGAAAGCTCATAAAACTTTAAGCTCACAAGAACTCATAAGAAAACACGAGGCTCACAAGCATTCATGAGAACTCATAAGCATACATAAAATGGTTTGTTTTCCACCAAAAGAACAAATTTTAAGAAAGGGTTTTTAAGACGGGGTTTTAAGCATGAATTTTGTAACTTGTGATCCTTTACGCACTTATATGTATTATTATTCTATCATAGCATTGTTAGCTAGTAGTTTTGCTCGTTGAGTATTCCATGCTCAGTCATACATATTATGTCAACAGATACACGTGTTCCCTTTGACATCTGTGCCCCAGGCCCTTGGATAGAGGAAGACTATGGCAAGAAGGAGCCATATGTGGAGCCTTAGGAGGAGGCAAGGGACTTAGACCACTGGCCCTTTTAGGGTGATTACTGAGAGAGAGAGCATTAACATTTTGTATTTTGGTAGGTGGGCATGTCCACCTCTACTCTTGACTATGTATGTACAAACTTGGAATACAGATGATATGTATAGAAAAGAAATTTTTGGGTTAGACTTCCACACACTATTAAGCTTCCGCACACGATTAAGCTTCCATTATATATTGCCTTGTGTAATTTATAGGATGGTTTGGTATCGGATATTTTCACATCACAAGCTAAAGTATCCCTAACTCTCAGGGGGTATTTTGGGTCATGACAACTAGCTAACAATAACAATAACAAAACACAACAACAATGAACACAATACACAATATCGATTTAAAGCAATACTAATAACATATGACATTCATAGCATTGAAAGTAAAGCAATGTAATAATCTTGACATGCTTGAATAAATGCGAAAACTCCGATAAAACTCATACTTTAAACATCATGTCTTATGCTTGAAAAATAGCCTTTCGTGTTTCTTTCAAAACTTGCTTGTCATGTTTGAAAACTTGTTCTTGTTTTGGTCTCGTTCGTAAGAATCATGCATGCTTGTCTTGTCTTGCTTAGAATCACTTGTCTTACTTGTTCTTGTCATGTTCTTGACTTGACTTGGATTTTTCTTGTGAGCTAGAGGTTAGTTCCCTTGAAGCGACTTGTGAGTCGGGAATGTAAATTCCCTTCAGTGAAATATATATATATATAGAAAAGGGTACATCAACCTCCTTGACTTGTTTTCTTGTGAGCCAAGTATGACATATCTTGCGATATGCCCTACCCTTGACCGGCCCGATGTCCGGCTTTATCATTTGTTTCGTGAATCACAATTCTTGTTCTTGTTTGGTTTATCATATACATATACTTTAGAAAACCGGTTCGTGCATCCATGCATGCGTGTGTGTAGCAATTGTGGTAATCATGGTTACTTGTAGATGCACGGGAAGGGTTATAGCATTTCAATTTTAACTATAAGCATGTGGGAATTGGGGCAACATATAGAGCATTGGATTGAGATAACACTTAGGAATAATTACTCAATTCATGTTTTCATAATTTTCATTAATTTTATTTAATTTGTCATTCATACATTTCATCGAACACATAGTGTGCAACCCATTTCTAGTCATTCAATTTAGGTTCTTAAGTGCATAATTTTCCTCAAAACCATGGAGTGTATTCATTATGCATAAAATGCCCTTCCATCGTTTTCCATCACACCACATCCACACGGCATCCAATCTCCTCAACCATCATCCAATCCATACATCCCACACCTCTTATTCATCTTGTTTATATTTAGGGAAAATGGTACATTTCAATGAGAAGAACATAAGATCAAAAATCATCATTTTCAAGAGAGAAAACTATGTTATTGCTAAGCTTAGTTAGTAGGGTGTACTAACCTTGAATAGGGGGAGAAAAAGCTTGAAAATGGTGAGAAGGATCGTTTTCCGCGCTTGGAGAAGAACTCTACACGTGCTTGAGGGTGGATTTGAGAAATCCAAGCTCCAATGGGTCCTCCAACAACTCTTGCACCAAACCCTAGCTTCTTCCCTCTCTTCTTTCTCCCAAAATCCCCAAAATATGTGCTTGAGGGTGTATGAAACCCCAAACCAACGAATTGGGGATTTTATAGAAAATGGTGTGGTCAAAGACCCATTTACCCTTAATGAAATCTGCAAAAACGCGAAAGACCAAGCGATCGGTGCTTTGACTGAGCGATCGGTGGCCCACCGAGCGATCAGTTGCCTACCAAGTGATCGGTGTTTTTGACCGAGCGATCGGTTGAAAATACCCTCTCTGGAATTTTTTCCATACAAAATTTTAGACCAGTCGATAGATACGATCGCTCATTTTTGGACCGAGCGATCGCTACATTGAACCGAGAGATCGGTGCTCTGCAAATTTTGACACTTAGCTGTTTTTCCGTATTTTGGTATTTCGGCCATAACTTTTGACTCGTTCGTCGGATTTTAACGATTCAAGTTGTGTTGGATTCGTCATTCGAAGGGGAACATTTCTGGTGGTTTAGAATCTTTCAATTTTTCTTTATTTTTTAATTGGAGTATGTGAAAGGCCAATTGGCGATGAGAACACTATTCATTAGGTACGAAAAGTTCCGGAGCGCTACAGTCACAGCTATGGGTGAAGCTGAGCACTTCACTTATATGGTTACCACATTGCTAAGATGCTCTCAATGGTTCAGAGATAGTTTTATCTCAAACTATTATAGTGGAGACTGCACATTAGCATATGGGTGCTTAAATGTACACTGAATGATTGCATGCAATGAGAGACCTCTTGCATAAACATACTATGAGATAGTTGGACGCTCATTCACATTCAACAATTTCAATTATCCTTAGATCTGATGAGTTCATTTATAACTGAACATTAATTTGATTGTTTTGACTCCACCAAAGTAATCTCTACTTGATGGACTACGATACGGTGACAGTTGGATAATCAGAAAGCTATTCGATTCGTGATGAATTTCAAATAAGAAATCCATGCTCATTAATTTGAGAGATTATCCAAGTTCCGGGTAAGATAGTCGATTAAGCTTAAATCCTGCACAGGTGATTTGAAATCGAACAAGTTTGAAATATATTTTTATTAAAATATATTATACTTATCAAAAGCTTTTCTTAAAATGTTTTACATGAGAAATTGTTTCTCATGGCTTAATCAGAAGTCTTGGAAACTCGGATGATGTACAATGGGCTATGAGTTAGATAGTATATTAATCTCGAATTCTCATTAGGGATAATGTTATTTGAAGAATCAAGTGAATTAAAAAGTTCATGTGGTGGGATCCTTAATGGTTAATGTTCTTACACTGGGATTCAATTACAACATGGATATCTCACGTCACTTGCAATTCCGATGTCATTCCTGTTTCAGGGTCAATGAGATAACATTGGGTAAGCCAGGGTTAGAATGTCCCAGAGCAAACTGTGGAGATGCTCACTGTCGTGCCCCAAAATACCCCTTAGGAGTTAAGGGATACTTTAGGAGTGACTACGTGTACCTGTCAAACCATCCTGAAGTAAACATGGCTAACACAATACAATAAGGATAATAATCAGAGCGTGGAAGCTAAACATAAATGCGGAAGTGTGAACTAATCTTTTTTTTTTTCTAAAGTTCCAAAGTAGTATTCCAAGTGAAGCATATACGCAAAACATAATCAAGTCTAAGGTGGACAGGCCCACCTATCAAAATGTCAAAATACATAAAAGACCCTCTCGTACTCTCCCCTCAATAGTAGTCGAGGTATGGCCACACGTCAAGGTCTCGGTCCGCCTGAGACTGCAGTGGGATAGACGGCTCTCTCTCCTCTATGTACTCTTCCTCGACCCAAGGCTCCAGGTCGAGGGCTTCCTCAGTACCTGCCGACATGAAAGTACGGCTGAGCATGGAATACTCAGCGAGTACAAGCTACTAGCTAACCATAACAATAAGAACACACAACAACAATAGTACAATGCAAAGCAGAAATAGGAGCATCACAAAAGAAATAGCATAAGACACGGTACAATGCAATCATCTTGACGTGCGTGCATGAATGCGAAAACTCCGATAACACTCGTGCTTGAAAACCCGTTTCATATCTCGGTATGCCTTGTAGAAATCATGTATGCGTGCATGCATGAATGCCTTGTCATCATCTTGTAAACTAGCATCTTGTAACTTGTGAGCCAGAGGCTAGCACCCGAATCTCCCTGAGCTGCCAACCTCCTGGATATATGATTTTCTTGTGCGCCAGAGGCTAGTACCCGAATGTCCCTGGGCTACCAACCTCCTTAACAATATGTGATTTTTATTACTTGTTTAGTTTTCTTGTGAGCCAGAGGCTAGTACCCGAATGTCCTTGGACTACCAACCTCCTTGACATGCAATATTTTATTGTTGGTTATTATATGCATATGCTCTTAAAATCTCGGTTCATGCAACATGCGTGCTCGTGTATGTGTCAATAGTTCAATCATGAAAAATGAGGATAACAAGAGAGATATGACATCACAATTCATTCAATTCATAGTACATGCATATGGCCATTTGAGTAATTAACATGGTATTTAAATCAATTCCCCATTCATAGGAATACATTCATAAAACGTACATCCATTTCTAAATTTAAGTCATTCATTCATGGTTTAGGCAATTTGTCGAACACATAACATACGAGGTTCCTCCATAGTTAATCTTCTTCTTTTTAGTGCATATTTTCCATCCAAAGTGAGTTCATTATTTATACAATGCCCATCCTCCATTTTTCCATTTCACATACAACACACATTCATACACATCGGCATCCATTCGCCTCAACCAACATCCCATCCACGCCATTTTTCTTATCTTGTTTATATTTGATGAATATGATACATTTCATAAGGGAGAATACATAATAGCAAGAATCATATATCACATAGAAAACCTAGATTATTGCTAGGGCAAGTTAGTAGGGTGTACTAACCTTGAATCAAGGCTTGCTCCTTGGTGTAAACCTTGATGGAAACACCAACTTGAAAGAAGAAAGCCCTTACTCGAACTATACTTGATTGGGTAGGAAACCCTCTTGAAAATACCATAGAGAGTGCTACCCTAGCTTGAGAAGGGAACCCCACACGAGCTTGAGCCTTGAACGTGAAGCAAAACGAGTTGGGGTGAGCTAGGGTTCTTAAACCCTTTTGATTTCTTATGAAAAGCAAACCCTAGGTTGGAGTCTCCTCCTGTAGCACCCCGGACTTTTTCATCCTTAATGAATAGCACCTTCGTAGCTAATGGGCCATTTTTGTAGTCTAATTAATAAATAAGGGAGAAATCGGAAATTCCGAAACGTCAAAAATGTTCGTTTTCGAAAGACGGATCCAACGCAAGTTGAATCGTCGAAATCCGACGAGCGAGTCAAAAGATATGGTCAAAACAGTCCAGACATAACAGAGCACCGATCGCTCGGTCATTACCTGCGATCGATCGGTCCACTACCGATCGCTCGATGGCTGTCGAACGGTTAACTTTTTTGTATGGAGAAAAATTCCAGAGAGGGTGTTTTTGACCGATCGCTCGGTCATAACACCGATCGACCAGAAGCCACCGATCGCTCGGTCCATACCACCGATCGATCGGTCATACGCAGATTTTCTTCATTAAGGGTGTTTAAGACTTTGGCCATCACCCTTTGCCTATAAATAGGCTGAGTTCGTGCCTTAGGGTTTCAGAAACCCTCTGTGCCCTATCTTAGGAGATTTTGAGAGAGAGAAGAAGGAGAGGAACTACTTGTTGATCAAGCTTGTGGAAGATCAAGGTTCTTCCACTTCTCTTGGTGATTCTCAACCAAGAACACAAGGCTATTGCTTGTTCAAGCCATTGGGAGTCAAACTCATTGATTTCTCCAAGGTAGATACACTCTACTACAATCTTGCAATCCTACTAATTACTAGATATGATTCTTCTTATATATGCCCTATCTATATGTATTGATTCTATGTATGAAAAGGTGTGATTATATACTTGGATGAAGGATTACTATTATGATGCACTCTAAGTGTTTGATAAAATACCTCTAAGGGATTCTATGCTTAAATATGATGATTTCTCTTATTAAGTGCATATGCTCGCATGTCTCGCATGAACCGATGGTTTCCATGGATTTCTTAAGGTGCAAACAAAGGTTTTCACGAAAAGACGAATAATGAATGATTCTAAGTAACTCTATGATTTCTCTAAGATCGTTTCACAAGCTCTAAGGATCATACCATGCTCACAAGGAAACTCTATGATAATGCTCTAAGATCGTCTCACAAGCTCCACGGATCACAATAAAATGCTCTAAGATCTCTAAGGTTATGCTCTATGGAAATGCTCTACGGTATTGCTCTACACTCTATGTCTCCACGGATCACAATGACTCTAAGTAACTCCATGAACTCACAAGAACTCATAAGGCTATGATTATCGATTGACTCACACGGTTACAGTTTTTGTTTCGAATATTATCTCACATATGTTTTCACGGTTTCCATACTTTAAGGATTTTACGGATTTCATTCTCCATGTCTCGTATGCTCCATGCCTAACTGCTTTATTGTTATTAGTTTGTATACACTGAGTATTCCATGCTCAGTCGATATTGTTATGATCGGCAGGTGCTCGGGTTCCATTCGATTTGTGTGGCGAAGAACCTTGGGTCGAGGAAGAGTACCGTGACCCGGAGCCTTCCATGGATCACTATCATGTTGATGGTGCTTTAGATAGGAGTCGTGACTTCGATTTCTGTTGATCGACCGACTTAGAACTTGTGTCTTTTGTTATGTGAGTGTGGGGTTTGTCCACTCCACTTTTGGGTTTCTCACACATGTATACTTGTTGGTTCTTACTTGAGCCAAGTTATAGGAGTATTCTTTTTGCTTCCGCTATGTTTAGTATTTTATTTTCCGCTGTGCATTGTATTTCGTTTCCGCTATGTATATTCAGGTACTCTGACAGGTTTCCACGTGTGCCTTATGTATCATACTGGAGGTATGATATGGCGGTCACGAGTCAAAGTATCCTTAACTCCTAGGGGGTATTTTGGGTCGCGACACCTCCTCTCCTCTCTCTAACTCCCAAAATCCTCTAAGTATGTGAATGAAACCCTAAAGGCTCGGGCAAGCCCTTATGGGTAAGGGTTTAACACCCAAAAGATGAAAACGCCCATACTGAAATTCTGAAAAATACGATACACCGATCAATCGGTGTTTAATACCGAGCGATCGGTCGCCTACTGATCAATCCGTTTCCTAACAGAGCGATCGGTCAAAAATCTGCTCTCTAGAAAATTTCCCCATACAAAATTTTTGACTGTTGATAGCTACCGATCGATCGGTTTTGGACCGATCGATCGCTGAATGGACCGAGCGATCGGTGCTCTGCAGGTCAGAACTGTTTTGGCCATATCTTTTGACTCGTTCGTCCGATTTCGACGATTCAACTTGTGTTGGATTTGTCTTTCAAAAATGAACATTTTTGATGTTTCAGAATTTCCGATTTCTCCTTTACGAGAAAGACCAATTAGGCACGAAAGTGCTATTCATTAAGTATGGAAAGTCCAGGGTGCTACACTCACATAAGAAATACAAGCTCAAATAATAGATTAAATGTTAATCTATAATTTAAATGATTAAATGTTAATCATTAATAAAATGGATTAAATGTTAATCTATGGTTTAGATTAAAAATTAATCTAAATTAAAAGATAATAATAATGATTATTTAATTAACACAAAATAAGGGGAAATAGGTTTGATCCATATCCATAAAACCCATAAAGAGTGGACCTTAAAAGTGGGCCCAAGCCCATGGGATTAAATCCCTAGGGTGGGCGCCCATTTGGAGTTTCCTAATTGGAATAGGATTTTGTTGATTAAATAATTATTGTATAATTAATCCTTAAATCATGGATTAGATTCCAATCTTGGAAACCAAAAAACTAAGGAGATAAGATTAGAAGTTTACAAAAACTTGGAGTGCAAGACTCCCTAGCTAACACCCCCTATAGTTCACGACCTCCCCTTATGGGGTTTCCTAATTGGATTAGGATCCTAGTTGTTAGGAGTTTGTTGGGATTCCTAGTTAGAGAATTAGTTACACCATTTAATTAAGGACTCCTTTTAGGAAAAGGAAACCTAAATTAGAAAGTTAGTTATAACTAATGATATCAGTTATCATTAATTAGTAACTCTCTTATTCTAATTGGAGAGGATTAGAATTAGATTCTAATCTATTTATACCTAACACCCCAAATCGTGTGGGGATTATTAATCAATCAAGGATTTTATTCTCCCCTCCTCCAAACCGTGAGCAATAGAGAGAGAGAGTTCTCTCTTAATTTTCGTGAGCCTCTAGGGATTCTCCAAGGTGATTGAAGGCTAGGGTTTTGAACCCTTAGGTTTTGTGAGATAGAAAGTCTACTCCTTCAACAATCTTCTTCTCTTTGTTTCTTCAAGACCAAGTAAAGATTCAAAAGCTTCGCGGGGATAGCAAAGAACAAGGATCGAGCTTTGAGAATTTCTTCGAAAAATCTCTACAAAGAGTTTTGACGGTTCTAGTTGTTTTGTGCTTCACTGATGAACATCATTCACCGAGGCAATTCTTTGAACATGTAATTAATATTATTTGTTGTCTATGGTGTAAAGATCTTCAGGATCTAGTTTTCCGCATAATTTTTTTATCTGGATTCTCTTCAAGTGGTATCAGAGCTCATGGTTAGGGAGTATTTTTTTGTTTTTTTTCAAGGATAATTAAATAGATAAATTAATTCATGAGATGAATTTAATTTATTTATTTAGTAATGCTCGTAGTTTTAATTTTATTTGTTCATGAGATGAATAAATAAATAATTATTTTTTATTAAATTATCGAATGAGATTTGATAGTGATAATAATTAAATAATTTTGAAAACTAGTATTATACATGTGATACAATTATTTTTTGAAATAAATAGTTTCTTTTGAAATTCCTTTTAAATAATTTGATCATTTAAATTATATTTGTTAATTGTTTAAAATAATTAATTAATCATTTTTCTTATAAATAGATTTTATTCCACAAATTTTAAAACCCTATTTTTGATGAGATCATATTTAGGATTTTTGTTCTCTTAATTTTTTATTTGAATATTGAATAATATTAGAACCAATCTTGAATAATAGTAGAACCAATCTTTATGAAAGGATCTTGCATTCGAGAAAGGATCTTGCATTCAAGAAAAGAATAAAAGATCGTAGAGATTTAAAAAAATCCTATCTTATATTTTAAAAATAATTTTATGAAAATTGTTTGTTGGAAAATATAATTGTTTTATTTTCCGGGTTTGATCTATATAAGATATAGATTTATCGAGCCAATTGATAATTGTTATCAAATTTTCAATCTTTTAAAATATAGGAAAAAGTATTGCATCACCATGTTGCATCTAATTGTATGAGATTGCAGTTATGTGTCAATTTTATTCTATGATAAATTGTTTACCATGCATTCCTATTAGAGGATAATATGTAGTAGGATTTTGAAAAATCTGTGAAGGGAAAATTCATTCGGTTTCCCTGATAAAGGGCGAATGGAAATTTGGTTTCCTTAATGCCATTTAATTTCCATATTATGCATTGGTCGAGATGATGCGAAGGAGGATGCTACGATGATGATCTCGATAAGATGATAAAGGAAGGGATCGCGAAGGAGTTTGCAAGTTGCCTTTATTCTTTTCACATTCTCCTGCATCCATGCATTTTAATTTTCATTGACCTATAGCGATTAATCTCATATGATGTTTAATATTGTTTTTTTTCATGAGATGACATCTGCTGTTTATTTATGTTTAATTATTCTATTGAAATAATTGTCATTTATATATCATGTGTATATAAGACTGGGGACAAGTCCCTAAGTATTATGATCTTCTACCATACACTATGTGATCTTATAGTGGGGAGTGTGAGTAAACTAACAGGCCAAAGCCGGGCCCAATCCCTCTCACCTATGTGAAAACATGGTGAAAACTTTAGAAGTAAATAGTGGGAGCAACAACGCCAAAGCATGAGCTTTCGCTAGGTGTTTATTAGGTTCATGGTAGGTGGGCACATGAATAAGTGATGTCATATAATAACGCCAAAGCGTGAGTATAACATCTCATATAGATCAGACAGTAGATCGAATGCTCCAAGATTTAGAAGATGAGATCTGTGAAAATGGAGAAGATAGATTCTATCTGCCTATTCAAGGCAATGTGATATTGTGCCCAAAGGTAGGATTACATTAAGCCAGTGTCTAGGTATTCAATGCCAATTGATTCTTCCTAAATTGGCAATGCTATTAGAAACAAATCCATAATCTAATAGTAGTTAATGAATTCAATAGATCCCTAATACTATCTTATTTGTTATTTGATTAGATCATGACAGGCCTTCACCCATCAACTGAAATTCTTCGTAATGAAAAGTTAGTTGGAATTAACAATATTGATTGGAAAAGAAAGATTAGAATAGTATTTGCCGCAGATAACCTTGACCTATGTCTTAAGACACCTAAACCCAAAATTCCTAACGATGCATCACCGGCCCAAAAGGCTGAGTTGGAGCATTGGGAGAGGTCCAATCAGATGACCAAGTGTTATATACTGGCCTCAATGTCTAACATTTTGCAAAGCTAGCATAAACACATGGATAAAGCTTCTGACATTTTGCAAAACCTGCATGAGATGTTTGGTGAGCAAAATAGGTTAGCTCGGCAAGTAAAGTTGAAAATCCTTGTTAACACCAAGATGGCTGAGGGAACACCAGTCAGAGAGTACATCATAAAGATGATGGGTTTATTGAATGAGCTAGAAATTCTTGGTGGAGAGATGGATGCCATTACTCAAGTTGACACTGTTATGCAGTCACTCCCTTCGTCCTTTAATGTGTTCGTGTTAAATTATAACATGAACAAGAGTGAAATCTCACTAAGTGAGCTTATAAACTCACTTGTGGCTACAGGTGATTTGATCAAAAAGTCAACAAAGGGTGAGTCTTTAATTATTGATAAATCTGATACCTACAATCGATCTAAAGAGTTTAGAAAGAAGAACAAGGGCAAAGGTAAGTTTAAAGACAACAGGGGTAAGGCAACAGTTGCCAAAGGTTCTTCAGGTGATGCTGGCAAGGATAACAAAGGCAAGGAAAAGTGTTTCCACTGTGGTAAAATAGGCCACTGGAAGAGGAACTGTAGGGCTTACCTTGCAACTCTTAAGAAGGGTAGTGCAAATACTTAAGGTATGAGATGCTTCGAAGTATTAATTACTGTTGAGTCAAATTTTCGGGATGGTCATCCTAACTCATGGTCCATAGATTCTAGATCCACTATACATTTTTCCAATTATTTGCAGGGGTTCAAGGAAACCAGAAAGCCGACCAAACAAGAGCAGAAGCTTAAAGTTGGCTTGGGTACAAATGTTGCAGTCAAGTCAATTGGCGTATTTACTTTTTATTTACCTAATGGAAAGACATTAATTTTAGAAGACTATTTTTATGTGCCTTCTGCACACAGAAATTTGATTTCAGTATCTAGACTTTTACTTAGTGGATTCTCTATCAATTTTAATTCAATAGTTGAAATTAAGAAAGATGGAATGGTCTTAATTACTGGTAATCTTATTAATGGTCTTTATTTAATATTTCCTTTTGTAAATAATGAAAGTCTGGAAAGTGACAATGCCTTATCATCTAGAATGTCTGGAATGAAGAGGCATTGCACAGAGTCAACTTATATTTGGCATAAGAGACTTGGTCACATTAATCTAGATAGGATCAAGATGTTGGTAAAAGATGGTCCCCTTGAATTTCTCAAGGTAGAACCACTCCCTACTTACGAGTCGTGTCTTGAAGGGAAGATAACCAAGAAGCCTTACCCTAAAAAGGTAGGAAGAGCTAAAGAAAAGTTGAGATTCATACATAGTGATGTATGTGGTCCAATTAACATTGTTGCATGAGGGCAATACCGGTATTTTGTCACATTTACCAGGACTATTCTAGATATGGATATGTCTATTTGATGCAACACAAATCTGATACTTTTGAAAAGTTCAAAGAATTTAGATTAAAAGTTGAGAATCAAACAGACAAATCCATAAAGACACTTCGATTAGATTGAGGTAGTGAAAACCTCACCAACGATTTTATAGATTACTTAAGGGATAATTGAAAGTATGCCTCTTTTTAAATTTAGAAAAATAGTTCTTGGAGGGCATACATCAAATTCCAAGATCTAACTAAGATTCTAATTGATTTTATTCAATGAAGGTTGAAATCACAATCACCTTTGGGACTTTGAAATTGTTAAGTCAAATCCACGATAGAATGATAGACTGGCAAAACTTCACAAGTGTCAAGTCTCCTTCGCAATCAACACGAACCTTTTTTTTCCTTTAAAACTTTCTCTAATGGAAGCTAATGGCCCTTTCAAAACTTCCAATTCTTGAATCTTGAAACAAAGATCCTATCTTAATGATCAAGAAAGCTCGATCTTCTTTTTATTGATATTCAAACAAGAAACAAGAATAGGGGAGGGAGAGAGTGACCATACACTTTGAGGGAGAGAGAGAATGGTGTGAGATTGAGGAGAGGGGAGAGAAAAATTTGGAAATTGATTGTATCCCCAAAAGTGGACGTCCACCACTATATATAGGATTTGCTTAGGTTGCTTGCAACCCAAGACTCCATATTCTAATCCAATTAGTGTAAAGTCAAAGTGTTGTTGGAAAAATTCCGAGCCCAAAATGTTGTATATAAGTCATAGAAGGTCTCATCCGGTTTGAAGACAATGTGAAGAAGAAGCCATGAAGAAGCAGTGAAGAATCTTGAAACTACATCACTAAGCTTGGCTCAAAAAGTAAGTTTTGAAAGAGAGACCTAGATGACCTTAAGTTACCTCATGAAATTGTCCCATTCATCATAAAAGTTTAGCTAAAAATCACTAGAAGTTTAGGGGATTGCATTTAAAGATAAAAGGAGAAAAACATTGAATTTTTGCACCCCTGGGTCAACCTAGACCGTTTTGGGTCGACCTTGAATAGGCCCTATTTTGTATGGTAAATTTGGGCAGAGTGTTGAAAATTCATGGGTCTACCCATGAGGATCATCCGGTTGACTGAACTGTACACTTTGGTCGACCGAACCATCCCCTTAGGTCGACCCTAGTATGGGATTTCGGATGATATGGTTTGTTTCTATAGTGGGTCGACCCAGGGATCCCCCAGGGTCGACCCAGGGATCCCCCAGGGTCGACCCAGATATGAAAAAACTTACTAAAATCAATTTTTAGAAACTTCCAAACCCCTAATCCTTTCCTATATATATTGGCTTTCGCCCAATCCATGGGGGACATTGATTGGAGACTTTTTAGAGCACTTTGTGCCTATTTTGAGTTTATGAAAACTCTTGGTTTCACTGATCTTCATCTCCATTAGTTGGCCGCTAGGTTGTGCAAGGTTTACAAGCATGCTTTCTCAAACTTACATTAGATGATCCTTAATCATTAAAGAGATCACTCTAGGGCTTCCATAAACCCTAAACCCACCGTATGCTCTTCTGTGAGCATTAGTTAGCCTGAGCTAAAGCCGTCAAGGACGGAGATCGGTCTTCGGGGACCGTGGTTGATCACTTTGAGTAAGATTGGTCGGTAAGGAACCGGAGCTATTGTTGCGGGGATCGAACGTGCTGTGTTCGTGGTTTGCAAGTTGAGGAATCGATACCAAGGAACGGTGTGTTGTATCCGGTTGGGTAAGATTCGAGTCTTGTATTATTCAAATCTTCTCATAGTGAATTTTGTGCTGGACTAGGTCCCGTGGTTTTTCCCGAAAGGGTTTTCCACGTAAAAATTTTGTGTGTTCAAGTGAGATTGATTGTGTGTGATTGATTAAAATTAAAGTTGGTAGAGAAAATTGAAATAGACCTATTCACTCCCTCTCTAGGTCTAAGAGTGCATTGAAATAAAGAATTTCAATTGGTATTAGAGCAGGTTCACTCATAAGGTTAAATTCCTTAAGTGTGATCTTGTGTCAATCCTTAAGTCAATGACTACTTTAAGAGAGGGTGGTTCCATCTCTCGTCTCCCACTGTTTGATGGGAACAATTATGCATATTGGAAAGCTCGAATGAGAGCATTTCTCAAATCCATAGACGAGAGAATCTGGATGTCCATTCAGGATGGATGGACTCCACCGGTGAATATTCTAGGTGATGTAATTCTCACTAAAAGCACCAAGGATTGGAGCAAAGAAGAGCTCGAGACATGTGGTTGGAACACGAAAGGTCTCAATGCCATCTTTACTGCAGTCACTGTTGAAGAATTCAGACAAATCTCTTCATGTGAAACAGCAAAGTAGGCATGGGATATTCTGGAAATGACTCATGAAGGTACAACCACTGTCAAGATCTCTAAGCTTCAAATTCTCACCACAAAATTTAAAAATCTGAAAATGGAGGACAATGACACATTTGATGAATTCTATGCTAAACTAAGTGACATTGTCAACTCTAGTTTCAACTGGGTGAGAAAATCAGTGAATCCAAGATTTTCAGAAAAATCCTTAGATCTCTACCCGAAAGGTTTCAATCTAAGGTCACTGCTATCAAGGAGAGCAAAAACGTTGATGCTCTCAAGATTGAGGAATTAGTCGGATCACTCCAAACCTACGAACTCAATCTTCGACCATCCAAGAAAAACAAATCTGTAGCCTTGAAAACTATCAAGGAGACCTTGGATGAGGATGACAGTGATGCTGAGTTGGGAGAGAAGGAATTGGCTCTATTTGTTAAAAAATTTCAAAAATATCTGAAAACAAATAGAAGGTTCAAGTCTAAACCAGGAGGAAAACCTCTTGAAAAGCCAAAGTCAAAACCTTGGGATAACAAGAAAGTCCCCAAAGGAACTGACAAGAAATCTCGTGGCATTCAATGCTATGAATGCAAAGGCTACGGCCATATTTCACCTGATTGTCCTAACAAAAAGAAGACTAAGGGAAAGGTGATGAATGCCACATGGGATGACAATGATTCTAATGAAGAACAATCAGAAAGCTCTACCTCAAGTGAGGAATCTAAAAATCACATGACTTTCACTGTCACCCTATCAGAGATAGACCTTCCTCCCACTACTTATGAAGAGAAGAGTGATGAAGATCGAGTAAGTGAGTCTAGTGAAGATCATGATCAGAGTCACTCTGTCTCTGAGTTTGATGAAGATATGGACAAAGCCTATGAAAGGTTGTTTTCTGAAAGCCTTAAGCTGAAGAAAGCTAAGATCTCTTTGAACAGGCAAATTAAATTTATCCAACAAGAAAGAGACTCTTGGAAGCTAGAAGTAGAAAGGAAGAATGCTCTACTATCTCAACTTGAAAGTGAAAAGGCTGAACTGGTGTCCAAACTATAATACCTTGAAGAAGAAAATGCCTCGTTATCCAAATTGATCAAGGTTCTAGAAACTGAAGAAGATAACTCCATGAGTGTATCTGAAGAGTCAAAGACTCGAATTTCAGAATTGGAATCTGAAAGAAATAACCTGATTGAAAAAGTTAGATTTCTAGAAAAGGAATTTCTTGATATTCTGAAAGTTAAGGATGGGCTAGCTAAGAAAGTAACTGAACTCAAAAAAGAAGCTAGACTCCTTAGCAACACTTAAATCTTGGATAAACTAGTTAGCATGCAGTGCTCAACAGTAAACATGTCCGGCATAGGACATCCAGACAGATCATCCGGTCCTTTGAATGTCGGAACAATGTCTACTGCAACATTTGAGCCAATACATGAAAATCCAAGATTTGTGAGTTCTAACTCCTCAGGATCAACATCCAGGATGCCAAAATCTTAGTTGTACCAAACTTTTGTCACTTCTGGACAAGGTAAAAATTCAACTGAAATTGAGAGATCCAAAGTTCAGTCCAAGCCTAACAGATCTCCTACTTCCAGGTTCATTCCCACTTGTCACCATTGTGGACTGAAGGGTCACATCCGACCTAACTGCAATGCCTTTAGGAGAAATCCCCGAAATGGTTCTTGGAATCAAACACAACATCAAGGGAATCTCCAAAGGAAAATTCAAGCCTTAGCAGAAAAGTCTAGGAGTTTGAGTGAAGAAGTGATGAAAATTGTTCAACTCTCTAGTACACAATATGGTTGTGACACTTCTTATGCTAATCATGAAGAAGGTAACAGGATGGACCAAAATGCAAGGTTCACCCAGAAAAGAAGGAAGAATAGGAGATCTAACAAAAAGAAGGTCATGCCTACAAATGAAGTGAACAAAGACAGTAGGGTTCCCCAAAAGTCTAAGTTCATTTATGTGAGAAAGGATGATCTAAAATGCCTTGTCATCCACACCGCTTTGAAAGCCCAAAATTCTGATATGTGGTATTTCAATAGTGGATGCTCCAGGCACATGACTGGTAACAAGTCCCTCTTTACTCATCTTGAGGAATGCTCAGATAGGACTGTTACCTTTGGTGATGGATGCAAATCCTTTGTGAAAGGAAAATGTGTCATCCAAGCACCAAGCATTCCTAAACTAAAGGATGTCTTGTTTGTAGAAGGACTGAAAGCTAATCTAATTAGCATAAGTCAATTGTACGATGATCACCATGCTATCCACTTTACCAACAACAAGTGCTCTGTTATGGATGACAAATGTGTGTGTGTGTTGGAAAGATCAAGAACCACTGACAATTGTTATGGTTTAATTCCTAGTGTTGGTTCTTCTCAAATGTGCAATAGGGCTAAAGTTGAAGAAGTTGAACTGTGGCACAAGAGGCTAGGTCACATGAATTTCAAAGACCTGAGCAAACTCTCAAAACACAAGTGTGTGAGAGGTGTGCCAAAGCTAGGGAAGCCCTGTACTGCTGTGTGTGGGCCATGTCAAATTGGCAAACAAATTAAAAGCCCACACAAGAAGGCTTCAGATATCACTACCTCACACCCACTAGAACTAATACACATGGATCGTATGGGTCCAACTCGAACTAAAAGTCTAGGTGGAAACCGATATATCCTAGTGATGGTTGATGATTTCTCATGGATGTCATGGGTGGCATTCATAAGAGAGAAGTCGGATGCATTTGAGAACTTCAAGAACATCTGCTTAAGAGTGTAAAATGAAAAAGGGTGCCCTATCACTCGTATTCGAAGTGATCATGGAAAGGAGTTTGAAAACTCCAAGTACAATGAATTTTGTGATAAAGCGGGCATCAAGCATGAATTTTCAGCACCAATAACACCTCAGCCAAATGGTGTGGTGGAAAGAAAGAATAGGGTGCTTCAAGAGATGGCTAGGGTGATGCTTCACAACAACAACCTAGCTGTTCATTTCTGGGCTGAAGCAATTAGCACTGCATTCTATACTGTTAACAGAGTCTACACTAGGCCCGGAACTAGGAAGACACCCTATGAGCTGTGGTACAACAAGAAACCCAATGTCAAGTATTTTCGAGTATTCGGAAGTAAGTGCTATATCCTTAGGGATAGAGAGCAATTGGTTAAATTTGATTCCCGAAGTGATGAAGGGATTTTTCTTGGATATTCCACAAATAGTAGGGCTTATCAAGTGTACAACTTGAGAACCTCTACTGTTATGGAGTGCATAAATGTGGTGGTTGATGACTCAGGATCTGAGTCCTTGCAACTAGAGGATGACAATGCTGATGAAGGTGTGAAAATTCCAATATCTAAATCAGAAGATGAATCACCTCCAAAGTCACCTCCTAAAAAACCTACACATCCTAGGGTTATGACTCACTCCTCAACTGAAATTATTGGAAACCTTAAAAGTGGAGTGAGAACTCGAAAACAAGTTAAAAATGAAGTTAGTCAATTTTGCTACACTTCTACATTTCAACCCAAAAAATGTAACTGAAGCTCTCACTGATGAAAACTGGATAAATGCCATGCAAGAAGAGCTCAATCAGTTTACAAGGAATGATGTATGGTTTTTAGTTCCTAGGCCTAAAAATACAAATGTTATTGGTACTAAATGGATTTTGAAGAACAAATCTGATGAACATGGTACTATTGTAAGAAACAAGGCTAGGTTAGTTGCACAGGGATATACTCAGATTGAGGGCATTGATTTTGATGAAACATTTGCCCATGTTGCCCGACTGGAGTCTATCAGGATCTTGCTTGCTGTTGCATGCCATCTAAAATTCAGGCTTTTTCAGATGGATATCAAGAGTGCCTTTCTGAATGGTATTCTTTAGGAGGAAATCTATGTGGAATAGCCAAAAGGGTTTGAGGACCCTAATCATTCTGATCAGGTTTACCAATTAAAAAGGGCTCTCTATGATTTGAAACAAGCTTCCAGAGCTTGGTATGAGAGACTGACTACATACCTCTTAGAAAAGGGATTTTCAAGAGGGGGAGTAGACAGAACCCTATTCATTAAAAACAATAAGGATGATATGGTTATTGCTCAGATATATGTTGATGATGTTGTCTTTGGTTCCACATCAGACTCACATGCACATTCCTTCACTGAACAAATGAAGAAAGAATTTGAGATGAGCATGGTTGGTGAGCTGAATTTCTTTCTTGGTCTGCAGGTAAAACAAATGAGCAATGAGATTTCTGTGTCCCAAACTAAATATGCCAAAGATCTTGAAAAAAAATTTGGCATGAGCTCAACTAAACATGCTCGTACTCCTATGAGCACCACCACCAAACCCAGCAAAGATACTTCAGGCAAAAATGTCGATCAAACCAAATATCGAAGTATGATTGGCAGTCTGCTTTACCTCACTGCCAGTCGTCCTGACATTGCCTTTAGTGTCGGAGCTTGTGCTCGCTATCAAGCAAGCCTCAAAGATTCACACTTACTTGCTGTTAAATGAATTATTCGATATGTAAGTGGAACTCTCTCTTTTGGCCTCTGGTATCCCTTTGATACTAATGTCGTGGTTGTTGAATATTTTGATGCCGACTGGGCTAGAAATGCTGATGATAGGAAAAGCACCTCCGGAGGATGCTTTTATGTTGGAAAATGTTTGGTTTCTTGGCTTAGCAAGAAATAGAATTCCATCTCTTTGTCTACTGCCAAGGCTGAGTACATTGCAGCCGGCGGTTGTTGCACTTAACTTCTGTGGATGAAACAGATGTTGCACGGCTATGAGATAGAATAGGGCACCATGACTATGTATTGTGATAACACAAGTGCCATCAACATCTCCAAAAATCCCATGGAACACTCTCGCACCAAACACATAGACATTAGACACCACTTCATTCAAGAGCTTGTTGAGCAAAATGTCATCACATTGGAATATATGCAAACTGATACTCAACTTGCAGATCTCCTAACCAAACCTCTAGACTCCATTAGGTTTGAGTTTCTCAGGAAATCCATCGGTGTGTGCAGTATTGAGTGATTGAGTGTTTTTTTGATAGACTAGGTAATCTCATATCCATATCTCTTCCTAGTTCTATTCCTCCGGTGTATATTATCAGTTTTTGCTTATTGTTGTTTATCTTATTTCAAAAATACAAAAACATCAAAAAATTCAGAAAAACCCCAAAAAGATTTTGGTTTTCTTTTAGGCATATTTTTTTTTTTTTTTATAAAAAAAAGGGGTATATTGGATTGTGATGTGCATGGCTGAATTTTTCTGGTGCTCATAATGCTTGTTCAAGATACATATTTGCTCATATTGAGTTCATGAGGAGATCATACCTACCAAAATGTTTCAGGGACGTGCACATAGACTATCTTGCTAAATACAATTAGAAATATGACAAATACTGTTGCATTATCACTTGCACTTGCACTCTGGCTATCACCTGCAGAAGTACATATCCCTATGAATAGGCAATGATATTAGTCATGATGGTTATTCGAAGTGATAAAATCTGATTTGATCATGAAGGTACATCCCTCAAAATGTGCCCCAGTTTAAAAGTTTTATGCAATGGAAAGGGCTACCTCTGGGATAGTGTGAAAGCCACTATTGGATGCAAATAGTATGAAATGGCTACCTAGGAGGACAGTAGGTATCTATCGGGTCCCTAGAGTGAAAGCCTCTACTGCGAATAGCTAGGGCTACCTACCTAGAAAATGTGAAAGCCACCACTGCATCTCAAAATTCAAAAGAACAAGACTGATCATGAATAGCTTCACCAAAAAAAAAATTCTATAATCACTCTAAGAGCAACATATGAAAAGGGTAAAAATGGCACATAAAATTCTTCATCTTTTGGATTACCCTATATGCATCTCTCAGTAATTTTTGAAGCTTGGTGTTCTTGAAATGCACTAATGTTCTTGTCTATCTAATGGTGCCTACCTCTAAAGGTGTACAGTCCAAATTTCACCTCCACACTTCACATTGATGGTATAGCCTATTACTAACTGTACATTAGCTTGTATGACTGTGTCTTGCCACCCCTTGTGCTTAGTGTCGATGGAAATATCCTCGTTTACTCTTCAGTTAATGTTATACATTCTTGGACACCGTATTATTTGCCACTTGCAAAATGTGCAGATAATGGTTTGTTTATTGGAGATATCATGGTGAAATTTGTTTTGCAAAATGAAGGATGTCGCACCACAAAATACCCACTAGGAGTTAAGGGATACTTTAGGTGTGACTATACGTACCTGCCAAACCATCCTATAACGAACAAGATAATTTAAGTACTAAACAATGATAATCAGAGCGCGGAAGCTAAACAGCGGAAGCCTAAACTAACTTTTTCTTTTCTTCTACAATTCCAACATAATATTCCAAGTGAACATATTTATATACAAAACATGCCTAAGTCTAAGGTGGCCAGGCCCACCTATCAAAACATCATAATACACAAAATCCTCTTGTACTCGCCCCTCAACAGTAGTTGAGGTACGGCCACACGTCGAGGTCCTGATCCGCCTAGGGCTGCAGGGGATAGATGGCTCTCTCTCCTCTATATACTCTTCCTCGACCCAAGGCTCCGGGTCGAGGGCTCCCTCGGTACCTGCCGACTTGAAAGTACGGTTGAGCATGGAATACTCAGCGAGTACAAGCTACTAGCTAACCATAACAATAATAAACATGCAAAGAGTAATACAATACCAATCATCAATTCAAGGCAATAGTAAAATCATAGAATTAAACAACATTAAACATGAAGCAATATTATCATCGTGATGTACGTGCATGAATGCAAAAACGCCGATAAAACTCATGCTTGAAAACCCGTTTCCATGTCTCGGTATGCCTTGTAGAAATCATGTATACGTGCAGGCATGAATGTCTTGTCATCATCTTGTAAACTTGCATCTTGTAACTTGTGAGCCAGAGGCTAGCACCAGAATCTCCCTGGGCTGCCAACCTCCTTGATATATGGTTTTCTTGTGAGCCAGAGGCTAGTACCCGAATGTCCCTGGGCTACCAACCTCCTTGACAATATGTGATTTTTATTACTTGGTTAGTTTTCTTGTGAGCCAGAGGCTAGTACCCGAATGTCCTTGGGCTACCAACCTCCTTGACAATATGTGTTTTGGGTTTTCTTGTGAGCCAAAGGCTAGTACCCGAATGTCCCTGGGCTACCAACCTCCTTGACATGCAATGTTTTCTTGTTGATTTATTATATGCATATGCTCTTGAAAAGCTCGGTTCATGCAACATGTGTGCTCGTGTGCGTGCCAATAGTGACAATCCTAATGACATGCTTGGATGAGGGGATCACATAAGCATAGCATTCCAATTTTGAATATAAGCATAAGGGAATATGGATAACATGTAGGGCATTCGATCAAGGTAGGCACTTAGACATAATTAGCTCAATACATGCTTTCATAATTCCAGTTCATTTATTCGATACGTCATTTAAGCATTTTATCAAACACTTCGTGTGCAATCCCATTCCTAGTCATTTTCTTTCGATTTCTTAATGCATATATTTCATCACACCACACAAAATGTATTTATTATGTTTGAAGTGCCCATCCACCATTTTCCAATACCCATTCATCAACCAACACGGCATCCAATCGCCTTAACCCATTTCATCCATTCATACATGCCACATTCATTCACATGATCTTGTTTAGGTTTTGGATATATAGTATGTTTCCAAGGGAAAGGGAATACAAGATCAACATCATGATTTTAAAAGAAGAAAGCCTAGAGTATTGCTAGAGAAGTTAGTAGAGTGTACTAACCTTGAAGATCAAGCTTGATCTTTGAGGAATCCTTTGATTAAGGATGGTTCTAGCTTCGAATCCTTCAAGCTTGCTCCCTTGATCTTAATCCCAAAGCCCTCTTTGGATTTTGCCTTCAATCCCTCCTCCTCCTTTTTCCCCTTCTTTCTCTCCTTATGTTTAGAAAATCCCCAAATGGGATCCTTAAACAAGACAAGGGTTTAAAACCCCCAAATTCGAAACCTGCTACCGCATGCGATCGATCGCAGGTCCTTGCGATCGGTCGCACATTAATGTGATCTATAGCACATGAACTCGAATACATTGGTCTAATTTTCCTTTGCATGCGATCGATTGCACACTCTTGCGATCGATCGCAAATCCCTACGATCTATCGCACCTGGGGATCCATCTATCGCATCTGACCCCGAGAGTTTGGGACCCAATTTGACTGCATGTGAACGATCGCACCTGACTTGCGATCGATCGCACCCTTCAGATTTTGTTATTTTCTTCCCTTTTCCCCTACTTTGGTAAGTCGGCCATAACTTTTGACTCGGTTGTCCGATTTGGACGTTTCAACTTGTGTTGGATTCATCTTTCGAAGGGGAACATTTCTGACATTTCAGAATTTCCAATTTCTCCCTTATTTATTAATTAGACTACGAGAAAGGCCAAATAGCTACGAACGTACTATTCATTAGGTATAGAAAAGTCAGGGGTGGTACATTCTCCCCCCTTACAAAAATTTCATCCTTGAAATTTGGACGATACATACATGCACAAAACCATCACAAACTACAAGAGAAGGCTAATTTCCTAAACAAATAACTGAGGATACTTTCCTCGCACTTCGGCTTCTCACTCCCATGTAGCTTCCTCCCTTGAATGGTGTTGCCATCTTACCAAGACCAAGGGAATGGTCTTGTTGCGCAAGACTTGATCTCGCCTATCTAAGATCTGTACGGTTGCTCAACTAGTGTAAGATCCTCTCGGATTTCAATCGGATCAAGTTCGATGACATGAGAGGGGTCCGGAATGTACTTCCGAAGCATAGAGACATGGAATACTTTGTGGACCGCCGCCATATGAGTGGGTAAAGCAACACGGTAAGCTACCTCACCGACTCTAGTAATGATCTGGAACGGACCCACATATCTCGAGCTAAGCTTGTCCCTCTTCCCAAATCGCATCACCCCCTTGGTCGGTGAAATCTTGGCAAAAAAAAAGTCCCGAACTCGAAACTCAAGGTCTCGCCTACGGGTGTCGGCATAGATCTTTTGTCGGTCTTGTGCGGTCTTCATCCTCTCCCGGATGAGCTTGACTCTATCTACCGTTTGTTCAATCAATTCGGGGCCCAAAATTTTTCTTTCTCCCACTTCATCCCAATACAACGGGGATCTACAACTTCTTCCGTATAAGGCCTCAAAAGGCACCATTTGTATGCTTGCCTGATAACTATTGTTGTAGGCGAATTCCACCAAAGGTAGGTGATCTTCCCAACTTCCCTTGAAGTCTAGTATACATGCACGGAGCATGTCTTCGATAATCTGATTCACTCGCTCGGTTTACCCATCCGTCTGTGGACGGAAAGCCGTGCTAAAGTCCAGTCGGGAACCCATGGCATCCTGAAAGCTCTTCCAGAACCTGGAAGTAAATCTAGGGTCCCAATCCGACACAATGCTCACTGGTACCCCGTGTAACCGGACTATCTCTTTGATATACAATGCAGCCAACTGATTTAAATTGAAAGTAGTCCGATACGGTAAGAAATGGGCGGACTTCATGAGTCTATCGACAACAACCTATATAGCATCGGTCTTTCTAACTGTCTTAGGCAACCCTACGATGAAGTCCATAAATATGTGCTCCCATTTCCACTCGGGAATAGGGAGGGACTGCAATAGACCTGCCGGTCTCAAGTGCTCTGCTTTCACCTGTTGGCACACCAAGCACCGTGCCACGTACTCCGCAACCTCCCTCTTCAGGTTTCGCCACCAAAAGTGACTCTTGAGATTCTGGTACATCTTTGTACCTCCAGGATGCACCATATACTTGGATCGGTGAGCTTCATCCATAATCTTTCTCCGAAGATCTGCATTGGCTAGGACACAAAGTCTTCCCTTGAATGTAATTGCACCTTGGCTAGTGACTACCCTTGGCAACTTCCTTGTCCCGGAAGGCCAACAAGTCAGCATTTGTGGCCTGATACTCTTGAATCAAATCTATAATGTACGGCTGAACCGTAACATTTGCCAAGATAGGACTGCGGACGGAATCATTCACACTGATGTCCAGATTCGCCAAATCTTCTAACAATCTCCATTCTCGCACTAACATGTGAGCCAACAACCCTGGTGGTCTCCTACTCAGAACGTCTGCCACCACATTTGCTTTTCCCGGGTGATATTGGATAGTGCACTCATAGTCTTTTAAGAACTCAATCCAACGCTGTTGCCTTAAGTTTAGCTCTTTTTAGGAAAAGAGATACTTGAGACTCTTGTGATCCGTGAATACATAGAACTCTACCCCGTAAAGGTAATGGCGCCAAATCTTGAGTGCAAACACGACTGCAGCAAGCTCTAAGTCGTGAGTGGGGTAATTCTTTTTATGCTCCTTCAGTTGCCTTGATGCATAGGCAATGACTTTCTTGTGCTGCATTAGGACACACCCAAGTCCCACATGTGAGGCGTCACTATAAACCTCATACCCAACATGTCTCGACGGCACCGTAAGGACGGGAGCTGTGGTGAGGCGTTTCTTCAACTCTTGAAAACTTACTTCACATCGGTCACTCCAACTGAACTTTGCATTCTTCCTTGTCAAGTAAGTGAGAGGTGCAGCCAAAGTGGAGAATCCCTTCACATATCTCCGGTAGTAGCCCGCTAATCCAAGGAAACTACGTATCTCCGTGACGCTCTTGGGCCTTTCCCAACTCATGACTGCCTCAACCTTGGCCGGATCTACAGAAATGCCCTCGGCTGACACTACGTGGCCTAGGAATGTCACCTTCTCTAACCAAAATTCATATTTGCTCAATTTGGCATATAACCTATGCTCTCTCAATGTCTCAAGAGCAAGGCGGAGGTCTCGTGTGTGATCTTCCCGTGTCTGGGAATACACAAAAATGTCGTTGATGAATACAATCACACACTGATCTAAGTACAATCGGAACACCTGGTTCATCAAATCCATGAACGCCGCCGGTGCATTCGTCAGTCCAAAAGGCATGACCAGGAACTCGTAATGCCCATACCGAGTCCTAAAAGCCGTTTTCGGAACATCCTCTGACTTGATCTTTAACTGATGATACCCCGATCTAAGATCAATCTTGGAGAAAAATCTCACTCCCTTCAGTTGGTCGAACAAGTCATCTATCCTTGGCAAGGGATAACGATTCTTGATAGTTACCTTATTCAACTGATGGTAGTCTATACACATTCAAAACGACCCGTCTTTCTTCTTCACAAAGAGGACCGGAGCTCCCCACGATGACACACTTGGTTGGATGAACTAAGTTGTTGTAACTCCTCAATTTGCTTCTTCAATTCTTCAAGCTCTATTGGGGCCATTCTATACGGTGCCCTTGAAATCGGAGCGGTGCCCGGAGCAAGCTCTATAGCGAACTCAATCTCCTGATTCGGAGGCAATCCGGGAAGTTCCTCCGAAAACACGTCCAAGAACTCACTCACGACCGGAATGGCCGAAGAGTTCGGTACCTCTGGGTTTGCTAAACTCAAAGCTGCTAGGCGAGCAATGTCCCTTTCCCGCAATCCTCGAAAGTGAAATGCCTTTACTCCCTTCGGCTTGAAATTCACCACTTTCTCAAAACATGCAACATGGCCGTGGTGGGTTGCTAGCCAATCCATACCAAGAATGACGTCAAAGTCTAAATCTTGGAAATCCAAAATGATAAGGTCGGCCAATAGTTCATTCTCCCCTACTTGAACCACACTATCTCTGAATATCTTGTCCGTATCAACTGACTTATTGAGTGGAGTTGCAATGGTCAACTCCAGTTCAAACTGAGTAGCCTCAGTCAAAAAGCCCTTTGCAAAACTGGGTGACACAAAGGAGTGAGTGGATCCTGTGTAGATTAACACTCGGGCGAGACACTCGTTCACTAATAAAGCGCCTGTGCCGTTAAGTAACTAGTATCAGTAGATTTCAAACAATAACAAGTATCATACACAGGAAACCCCTAGTATAAATAATCACAAAACAAACCATAGAAATTTTTTTTTTCTTCACAACTTAAGCTCTAGAATTCGTGCGTACCTTGCACGACATCGTCGGATGCACGTGCGTCTCTCTCGGATAAGGCAAAGACTCTGCCCTGGGTGGTTGGGCAAGGAGGCCGTGTAGACTGTGAGGCTCTCGAAGCCTGGGAAGGGCTAGGCTGAGATGTCTGTCTAATCGAGGGCCTGCTCCCTGAAGACTGAGCTAGCAAATGACATCGGGGACAATCTCTAAACATGTTGCCATAGTCACAACAATAAAAGAAACTTCCTGTAACCCTCCGGCATTCTCCCGCGGGATGCCTCCTTCCACAAAGGGTGCAGATATCATGCGCATAAGTGGGAGGAGCATATCCCGTAGCCTGAGTCACTACGGGGCGAGGGGCCTGAGTGAAAGTCAGGCCAAAAGCCGGTGGAGAAAAAGGGCGAGGAGCCTGTGGTGCCAAATATATCCTCTGTGACTGAGCCGGCCCTGCGGACTGATACAAGCTAGTCCTTGCTCTTTTCTCCCCTGAACTACTTGACTGTCCTTTCTCCATTCCTCTTCTTTTGAAGAACGCCTCGGAGTTCGACTCGACCAACAGTACCTTATCAACAACTTCTGAGTATGTCTAATGTCTAAACATCGAGACTCGGTCCTTCAGGCAGGCCTTCAATCCTCTCTCAAATTTTTGGGCTTTCATAGCCTCGGTCGCTATCATATGTGGAGCAAACCGAGATAGCTCTGAAAACTTAGCCTCAGAAGCGACTACTGACATATTACCTTGCACCAAGGTAATAAACTCCACCTCCATCTTCTCTTTGATCCCGACCGGAAAGTACTTTTTGTTGAAAACATCCAAGAATTCATCCTAAGTCCAGTCTTGGCCTTGCCGGGTCAACTCTCGGGTCCGAAGTACGGATTTCCACCAATGGTCGGCCTCGCCTTCAAGCATAAAGGCGGCCCAAGTAACCCTCTCTGCCTCAGTAGGCGCCAACATGGAGAAGATCTTTTCTAGTTGCCGGATCCAACCCTCGGCAACAAGTGGAACAATGCTTCCACAAATATTTGGAGGCCTCATTCTCCGGAAAGCTTCTATCCCGGCTTGAGCTCGGTTAGGAGGGGCAAGTATAAGTGCGGCATTAGGCGGAGTGGCCGGTTACCTTGCCGCCAACATAGCCAAAGTCTCGGCTATGGACGCGAATGCTTGGGCAAAGTCGGGTTGATCATCACCTGATGGAGCATCACCTCCATTGCCCCTCGTGTTGTACCCGCTACCCCGGGTATTGCGTCTCATGATTTCTCCTGAGAACGAAAATACAACATGAGTCTAACTTGGATACGCATTTAGTACAAATTTCGCAATTCACGCAATACATATTCATCAAGCATATTTAATAAGCACAACACAATTAATGCACCCATGGTATACAACACAATATCATACAAACAATTCGTGTTCCTAGCGTAGGACTCTAAGTTTGGTCGAGATTCAACCTATTTTGACTAGAACTAACTAGTTAGTCCATACTTGGAATACAACTCTTTCTTAACACCTAATGCCTTGTTCCATTATGGTATCTAGTACTAAGCAACCCTAGGGACTCTAATGCCTAGGGCTCTGATTCCACCTCTGTCACGCCCCAAAATACCCCCTAGGAGTTAAGGGATACTTTAGGTATGACTATACGTACCTGCCAAACCATCCTGTAATGAACAAGATAATTTCAGTACTAAACAATGATAATCAGAACGCGGAAGCTAAACAGCGGAAGCATAAATTAACTTTTTATTTTCTTCTACAATTCCAACATAGTATTCCAAGTGAACATATTTATATACAAAATATGCCTAAGTCTAAGGTGGACAGGCCCACCTATCAAAACATCAAAATACAAAAAATCCTCTCGTACACGCCCCTCAACAGTAGTCGAGGTACGGCCACACGTCGAGGTCCCGATCTGCCTGGTGCTGCAGGGGGATAAACGGCTCTCTATCATCTATATACTCTTCCTCGACCCAAGGCTCCGGGTCGAGGGCTCCCTCGGTACCTGCCGACATGAAAGTACGCCTGAGCATGGAATACTCAGGGAGTACAAGCTACTAGCTAACCATAACAATAATAAACACGCAAAGAGTAATACAATACCAATCATCAATTCAAGCCAATAGTAAAATCATAGAATTAAATAATATTAAACATGGAGCAATATTATCATCGTGATGTACGTGAATGAATGCAAAAACACCGATAAAACTCATGCTTGAAAACCCGTTTCCATGTCTCGGTATGCCTTGTAGAAATCATGTATGCGTGCAGGCATGAATGTCTTGTCATCATCTTGTAAACTTGCATCTTATAACTTATGAGCCAGAGGCTAGCACCAGAATCTCCCTGGGCTGCCAACCTCCTTGATATATGGTTTTCTTGTGAGCCAGAGGCTAGTACCCGAATGTCCCTGGGCTACCAACCTCCTTGACAATATGTGATTTTTATTACTTGTTTAGTTTTCTTGTGAGCCAGAGGCTAGTACCCGAATGTGCCTGGGCTACCAACCTCCTTGACATGCAATGTTTTCTTGTTGATTTATTATATGCATATGCTCTTGAAAAGCTCAGTTCATGCAACATGTGTGCTCATGTGCGTGACAATAGTGACAATCCTAATGACATGCTTGGATGAGGGGATCACATAAGCAGAGCATTCCCATTTTGAATATAAGCATAAAGGAATATGGATAACATGTAGGGCATTTGATCAAGGTAGGCATTTAGACATAATTAGCTCAATACATGCTTTCATAATTCCAGTTCATTTATTCAATACGTCATTTAAGCATTTTATCAGACACTTGGTGTGCAATCCCATTCCTAGTCATTTTGTTTCGATTTCTTAATGCATATATTTCACCACACCACACAAAATGTATTTATTATGTTTGAAGTGCCCATCCACCATTTTCCAATACCCATTCATCAACCAACACGACATCCAATCGCCTCAACCCATTTCATCCATTCATACATCCCACATTCATTCACATTATCTTGTTTAGGTTTTGGATATATAGTATGTTTCCAAGGGAAAGGGAATACAATATCAACATCATGATTTTAAAAGAAGAAAGCCTAGAGTATTGCTAGAGAAGTTAGTAGAGTGTACTTTTCGCGACCCAAAACCCACCCTAGGAGTTAGAGTGAACTTTGGACGACTAATCATGGCTTACATGACTTGCTTGACAAACCAACCTGCAAAAACCCACAGAGCATACACAATAGAGGACATTATAGCGGAAACATAACCATAAGGCACAGCGGAAGTCTACCAAACCTCTATGTATAATACAATTGTAAATCCAAGTTCATACAAAAGTAACCAAAGAAAGTGCGGACAGGCCCGCCAAAATACATGGATATAATCTCTCGTCTCACCCACAGCTAATCCACTCAGAATCTACAACCACCTAATGGTAACCCTCTACTGGAGGTTCCTCCAAAGGCTCCTCGACATACTCCTCCTCCACCCATGGACCAGGAGCACAAACATCAAATGGAGCAGCAACTCCCTCAGAACCTGCCGACATAAGAAGTACGGCTGAGCATGGAATACTCAGCGGGTACTAAATACTAACCAACAATTATAGCATACAGATAGCATACATAGATCTGAAACAATTCATATATATTAGAAGGAAACAATTCATATCATATAAGGAAGCAAAGCAATTGATAATCATGCTTGTATTTCGTAGAAAGCCGATAAAACCTCTTGAAAACATCGTGCACTTGACTTGAAACATCTTTTCGTACTTGAAAGCTTGTCTTGCCTATCTTGCTTGATTCTTGTATGTCGTGTCATGTCATGCATGTCATGCGTGCTTGCTTGTGATCATGTAACTTGTGATATATCCTTGTGAGATGTACTTGTGAGATGCACTTGTGAGATGCCTTGAGAGGGAAGGGAGACCTTTCTTTATGCAATGCACTTGCGAGGGAAGGGAGACCCTTCTTCATGATATGTATGTACTTGCGAAGGAAGGGAGGCCCTTCTTCATGATATACACTTGTGAGTGAGGGGAGACCCCTCGTGGAATGTTGGTTCTTGTCTTCTTGTGAAAAGCGAGGTAAAACATATCATAGGATATGTCCCACCTCTAACCATGTTCTTGAAAACCTCGATAAATCATGTCATGCATGCCGTGCTCGTGGAAACCGTGTACATACTTGCATTTAAATTTAAACATGACATTTGGGTAATTTCACAACACACACAACATCAATGATTGAGCAATGTAATATTCATATCATTTAGGGAAAGCAAGAAAACACACTATCATGGGCCCTAGCAACATTCAGAATTATTAGGCATGCATTCCTAATTTACAACATCATTTTATTCACCTTGGCATTTCATCAAACATGGTGTGTTCATTATTCATTATTCCTTTAAACCTAACTCATGCTTTTCTAGGTGAGTTTACTCACATCACACTTGTATGTTCATTATTAGTACAATGCCCTTTCCCATTCATTCATCACGTCATCCACACGGCATCCATTCGCCAACATCCTCCTCCATTCACCATTCATAACCATCCAACTCATACCACAGGTGTAAATAAAGGAAAATAAAGAGAAATAAAGGGGAAGAAGAGGAACTATAACTAGGAGGGTAGCAAGAAGTATGCATAAACTATGAAAAGGTCTGGGGCTCTATAGTACTAACCTTGAAGATCAAGCTTGATCTTTGAGGAATCCTTTGATTGAGGATGGTTCTAGCTTGGAATCCTTCAAGCTTGCTCCCTTGATCTCAATCGCAAAGCCCTCTTTGGATTTTTCCTTCAATCTCTCCTCCTCCTTTTTCCCCTTCTTTCTCTCTTTAGGTTTAGAAAATCCCCAAATGGGATCCCTAAACAAGACAAGGGTTTAAAACCCCCAAATTCGGAACCTGCTACCGCATGCGATCGATTGCACACTTATCTGCGATCGATCGCAGGTCCTTGCAATTGATCGCACATTAATGCGATCTATCGCATATGAACCCGAATACATTGGTCTGATTTCCCTTTGCATGCGATCGATCGCACACTCTTGCGATCGATCGCAGATCCCTGCGATCTATCGCACCTGGGGATCCATCTATCGCATCTGACCCCGAGAGTTTGGGACCCAATTCGCTTGCATGCGATCAATCGCACCTGACTTGCGATCGATCGCACCCTCCAGATTTTGTTGTTTTCTTCCCTTTTCCCCTACTTTGGTAATTCGGTCATAACTTTTGACTCGGTTGTCCGATTTGGACGATTCAACTTTCGTTGGATTCGTCTTTCGAAGGGGAACATTCTTGACATTCAGAATTTCCAATTTCTCCAATATTTATTAATTAGACTACGAGAAAGGCCAAATAGCTACGAACATACTATTCATTAAGTATAGAAAAGTCTGGGGTGCTACAAAGGATGTTTGAAAACTTTTTCTAACAAAATGCATGTTTTTGGTTGATTTTGAATGTTTTCAGGGATGATTTTATCTTGCCATTTTTACAGATCTCTATTTGAGCATCTTCACTCTCCCCCATTGATTCACGTGCATCTCCTTATGGTCTGTCATTTTGTGCAAGACCACTGCCAAACACCTCGGGTCCTTAGAATGCCATGATAGTTTGGCAGGCATTGCCCTTCTTGCAGATCGTCTGAGACTCTCTTTGAAGATTCTCTTCCAAAAGGCTGCCCCATCACTTGCTAAAAGCATATAAAATGGTGTCCCTCTCAGTTCTTCAATTGATTCAGGGTTTTGAGTTGAGGGTCGACCGTGAGTGTAGCACCCCGGACTTTTTCATCTTTAATAAATGGCACTCTCGTAGCTAATTGGCCGTTTCGTAGTCTAATTAATAAATAAGAGAGAGATTGGAAATTCTTAAACGTTAGAAATGTGCGTTTTCGAGAGACGAATCCAACGCAAGTTGAATCGTCGAAATCGGACGAGCGAGTCAAAAGATATGGCCAAAACAGTCGGGACCAGCAGAGCACCGATCGCTCGGTCCAGTCAGCGATCGATCGGTCCATAACCGATCGATCGGTAGCTATCGCACGGTCAGAAATTTTGTATGGGGAAATTTTCCAGAGAGTGAGTTTTTGACCGGTCGATCGGTCATAAACACCGATCGCTCGGTAGGAAACCGATCGATCGGTCATAACCACCGATCGCTCGGTCTTCGTGTTTTTCAGAATTTTCATTAAGGGCTTTTTCATCTTTTGGGGGTTAAACCCTTTCTCCTTAAGGCTTGCCCGAGCCTTAGGGCATCATTCACTATACTTAGAGAGATTTGGGAGATAAGAGAGAAGAGAAAAGGGTTTCCTAAACCTAGGTTGCTTTTGGAGAAGAAATCAAAGGGGTGAAGACCCTAGATCGTCCCCAAGCACGTTTTCTTCAAGATTTCGACTCAAGCTCGGGTGGGGTGCATTCTCAAAGCTAGGGCAGCCCTCACTCATGTTTTTGAAAGGGAGTTCTTCCCCAACTCAAGCTTCTTTCAAGCAAAGGCTTCATCTTTCAAGTTGGAGCTTCAATCAAGGTCCCTACCAAGGATCAAGCCTTGATTCAAGGTTAGTACACCCTACTAACTTTCCCTAACAATAACCTAGTTTTTCTATGAACTATATGATTTTACTACTATGTATTTCCCCCTTATGAAATGTATCATATTCACTAAATATAAACAAGGTGAGGAAAATGGTGTGGATGCATGGATGAGAGGTTGATTGAGGCGATGGGATGCCGAATGTATGGTGTATGAATGTGTGGTGTGAAGAATGGAAAATGGAGGATGGGCATTTTACCAATAATGAACATACCTTGATTTTTGGATGGAAATTAGGCACTAAAAAGAAGAAGATGAACCATTAAGGAACCTTGCATGTTATGTGTTTGACAAAATGCCTAAACTAGGAATAAATGACATAAATGAAGAAAATGAAAGTAGGCCTTATGCATGTGTTCTTATGAATGATGAACTATTCAAATGCCACGTAGATTACTCAAATTCCTATATGGTTATACTGTGGATTGAATTGCTATACACTACTCTTCATGTCATATTGTCATCATGATATTACAAGTGCTACACACACCACACATGCATGCATGAAACCGGGTTTTCCAAGATTGTATTTGTATATGATGAATCAAGAACATGACAAGGAGGTTGGTAGCCCAAGGAAGGGTGCTAGCCTCTGGCTCACAAGAGAAATGGAACAAGAACATGACAAGGAGGTTGGTAGCCCAAGGAAGGGTGCTAGCCTCTGGCTCACAAGAGAAATGGAACAAGAACATGACAAGGAGGTTGGTAGCCTAAGGAAGGGTGCTAGCCTCTGGCTCACAAGTATACAAGTCAAGAACAAATCAAGACATGAAATACAAGACAAGACATGACACACATACATGATTTGACCGAGACACGAAAAAGGTTTCCGAGACATGAGTTTTACCAAGGTTTTTGCATTCATACACGCATGTCAAGATATGGCTATGTATCTTATGCTTTCACTATTGCTTTAAATTAATATCTTGTATTGCTCACTGTTGTTATGCTTTCGCTATTGTTATGGTTAGCTAGTAGTTTGTACTCGCTGAGTATTCCATGCTCAGCCGTACTTTTATGTCGGCAGGTACTGTGGATGTCCTCGACCCCGAGCATTGGGTCGAGGAGGAGTATGTAGAGGAGAGGGAGCCACCTATCCCATGGCAGTCTCTGGAGGATGGGGACTTGGAGGTGTGGCCATACCTCGACCACTGTTGAGAGGAGAGGGTTAGAGAGTTCCTTTTGTATTTTGATAGGTGGGCATGTCCACCTTTACTTTGATTGTATTTGGTATATGTTAACTTGGAATACTATTTGGAGTTATAGGAGAAAAGAAAAAGTTGGCTTATGCTTCCGCACTTATGTTTAGTTTCCGCGCTCTGATTATCATTGTTTTATATTATGTTTAGCCTCTTGCATTACAGGATGGTTTGACAGGTACACGTAGTCACCTCTAAAGTATCCCTTAACTCCTAGGGGGTATTTTGAGGCGCGACAGAGGTGGTATCAGAGCTCTAGGCATTAGAGTCCTTAGGGTCACATAGGAATGATACCATGATTGAACTAGGTATTAGAATTACCTTAAAGAGTTGTATTCCAAGTATGGACTAACAAGTTAGTCCTAGTCAAAGTAGGTTGAACTTCAACCGAACATGGAGTCCTACGCTAAGAACATGGATTGTATGTGATGCCATTGTTGTGTATACCATGTGTGCGTTAATTGTGTTATGCTTATTAAATATGCTTGATGAATATGTATTGAGTGAATTGCAAAAATTGTACTAAATGCGTATCCAAGTTAAACTCATGTTGTATTGTCGTTCTCAGGAGAAATCATGAGACGCAATACCCGGGGTCGTGGGTACAACACGAGGGGCAATGGAGGTGATGCTCCATCGGGTGATGATCAACCCGACTTTGCCCAAGCATTCGCATCCATAGCCGAGACTTTGGCTATGTTGGCGGCAAGGCAACCGGCCACTCCGCCTAATGCGGCACTTATACCGGCTCCTCCTAACCTGGCCCAAGCCGGGATAGAAGCTTTCCAGAGGATGAGGCCTCCAACTTTTTGTGGAAGCATTGATCCACTTGTCGCCGAGGGTTGGATTCGGCAACTTGAGAAGATATTCTCGGTATTGGCACCTACTGAAGTGGAAAGGGTCACATGGGCCGCCTTTATGCTTGAAGGCGAGGCCGATCATTGGTGGAAGTCTGCACTTCGGACCCGAGAGTTGACCCGGCAAGGCCAAGAATGGACATGGGGAGAATTCTTGGACGTCTTCTACAAGAAGTACTTTCCGGTTGGGATGAAAGAAAAGAAAGAAATTGAATTTATTACCTTGGAGCAAGGTAATATGTCTGTAGCGGCTTACGAAGCCAAGTTCTCAGAGCTATCTCGATTTGCTCCACACATGATAGCTACCGAGGCTATAAAGGCCCAGAAATTCGAGAGGGGGTTGAAGGCCTACCTCAAGGATCGTGTCTCAATGTTCCGACATGAGACATATTCAGAAGTTGTGGACAAGGCATTGTTGGCCGAGTTGAATTCCGAAGAGTTCTTTAAGAGAAGAGGAATGGAGAAAGGACAGTCAAGTAGTTCAGGGGAGAAAAGAGCAAGGACTAGCTTGTATCAGTCCACAGGGCCGGCTCAGTCACAGAGGATGTATTCGGCACCACAGGCCCCTCGCCTTTGTGCTCCACCGGCTTTTCGCCCGGCTACCTCGTATGCTCCTCGCCCCGCAGTGACTCAGGCTACGGGTTATACTCCTCCCACTTATTCACATAATGTCTGCACCCTTTGTGGAAGGAGGCATCTAGCAGGGGAATGTCGAAAGGCTACAGGAGGCTGTTTTCATTGTGGCGACCAGGGCCACATGATTCGGGATTGTCCCCGACGTCTATTGCCAGCTCAGTCTTCGGGGAGCAGGCCCCCGATTAGGCAGACATCTCAGCCTAGTTCTTCTCAGGCTTCGAGGGCCTCACAGTCTACCCGGCCTCCTCGCCCAGCCACTCAGGGCTGAGTCTTCGCCCTATCGGAGAGAGATGCACGTGCATCCGACGATGTCGTGCAAGGTACGCAAAAAAAAAATAAATTCTAAAGTCTAAGTTGTGTGAATTTCTATGGTTTATTATGTGATTATTTATACTAAGGGTTACCTATGTATGATGCTTGTTGTTGTTTGAAATCTACTAATAGTAGCTACTTAATCGCACAGGCGCTTTATTGGTGAACGAGTGTCTCGCCCGAGTGTTGATAGACACAGGATCCACTCACTCCTTTGTGTCACCTAGTTTCGCGAAGGGATTTTTGACTGAGGCTATTCCGTTAGAGCGGGAGTTGACCATTGCAACTCCACTCGGTAAGTCAGTTGACACAAACAAGATATTCAGAGATTGTGTGGTTCAAGTAGGGGAGAATGAACTAATGGCCGATCTTATCATTTTGGATTTCCAAGATTTAGACTTTGACGTCATTCTTGGCATGGATTGGTTGGCAAACCATCACGGGCATGTTGCGTGTTTTGAAAAGATGGTGAATTTCAAGCCGGAAGGGGGTAAGCCTTTTCACTTCTGAGGATTAAGAGAGAGGGACATTGCTCGCCTCGCAGCCTTGAGTATAGCACACCCAGAAGCACAAAACTCATCGGCTATTCCAGTTGTGAGTGAGTTCTTAGATGTGTTCCCGGAAGAACTTCCCGGATTACCTCCTGATAGAGAGATCGAATTCGCTATAGAGCTTGCTCTGGGTACCGCTCCGATTTCAAGGGCACCATATAGAATGGCCCCTATAGAGCTTGAAGAATTAAAGAAACAGATTGAGGAGTTACAACAACTTGGTTTCATCCAACCAAGTGTCTCGCCGTGGGGAGCTCCGGTTCTCTTTGTGAAGAAGAAGGACGGGTCTATGAGGATGTGTATAGACTACCGTCAGTTGAACAAGGTAACTATCAAAAATCGTTATCCCTTGCCAAGGTTAGACGACTTGTTTGACCAACTGAAGGGAGCGAGATTCTTCTCCAAAATTGATCTTAGATCGGGGTATCACCAATTAAGGATCAAGGCGGAAGATGTTCAGAAGACGGCTTTCAGGACTCGGTATGGGCATTACGAGTTCCTTGTCATGCCTTTTGGGCTGACGAATGCACCGGCGGCATTCATGGATTTGATGAACCGGGTTCCGATCTTACTTGGATCGATGCGTGATTGCATTCATTGATGACATTTTGGTATATTCCCAGACACGGGAAGATCACGCACGAGACCTCCGCCTTGCTCTGGAGATGTTGAGAGAGCATAGGCTATATGCCAAATTGAGTAAGTGCGAGTTCTGGCTAGAGAAGGTCGCATTTCTTGGACACGTGGTGTCGGCCGAGGGCATTTCTGTAGATCCAGCCAAGGTTGAGGCAGTCATGAGTTGGGGGAGGCCCAAGAGCGTCACGGAGATACGTAGTTTCCTCGGATTGGCAGGCTACTACCGGAGATTTGTGGAGGGATTCTCCAGTTTGGCTGCACCTCTCACCTACTTGACAAGAAAAAGTGCAAAGTTCAGTTGGAGTGACCGATGTGAAGTAAGTTTCCAAGAGTTGAAGAAACGCCTCACCACAGCCCCTGTCCTTACTGTGCCATCTGGACCTTTTGGGTATGAGGTGTATAGTGATGCCTCGCACGTCGGACTCGGGTGTGTCCTAATGCAACACAAGAAAGTCATTGCCTATGCATCAAGGCAGTTGAAAGAGCATGAAAAGAACTACCCCACTCACGACTTGGAGCTTGCAGCGGTCGTGTTTGCACTCAAAATTTGGCGACATTATCTGTACGGGGTGGAGTTCTATGTGTACACGGACCACAAGAGCCTCAAATATCTCTTTTCCCAAAAAGAGCTCAATTTGCGACAACGGCGTTGGATTGAGTTCTTAAAAGACTATGAGTGCACGATCCAATATCACCCGGGAAAAGCAAATGTGGTGGCAGACGCTTTGAGTAGGAAACCATCGGGGTTGTTGGCTCACATGTTGGTGCGGGAATGGAGACTGTTAGACGATTTGGCAAATCTGGACATCAGTGTGAATGATTCTGTCCGCAGTCCTGTTTTGGCAAATGTTACGGTTCGGCCGTACCTTATAGATTTGATCCAGGAGTACTAGGCCACGGATGCTGACTTGTTGGCTTTTCGGGATAAGGAAATTGCCAAGGGTAGTACGGACTTCTCTCTCAATAGCCGAGGTGCTATTACATTCAAGGGAAGACTTTATGTCCCAGCCAATGCAGACCTTCGAAGAGAGATCATGGATGAAGCTCACCGTTCAAAGTACACAGTGCATCCTGGGGGTACGAAGATGTACCGGAACCTCAAGAGTCACTTTTGGTGGCGAAACATGAAGAGGGAGGTTGCGGAGTATGTGGCACGGTGTTTGGTATGCCAACAAGTGAAAGCGGAGCATTTGAGACCGGCGGGTCTTTTGTAGTCTCTCCCTATTCCCGAGTGGAAATGGAAACATATCTCTATGGACTTTATCCTGGGATTGCCGAAGACAGTCAAGAAGACCGATGCTATATGGGTAGTTATTGATAGACTCACGAAGTCCGCTCATTTCTTACCGTACCGGACTACATTCAACTCCAATCAGTTAGCGGAGCTATACATCAAGGAAATAGTCCGATTGCACGGGGTGCCAGTGAGTATTGTGTCGGATAGAGACCCTAGATTTACCTCCAGGTTTTGGAAAAGCTTTCAGAGCGCCATGGGTTCCCGGTTGGACTTTAGCACGGCTTTCCACCCACAGACGGATGGGCAAACCGAGCGAGTGAATCAGGTTATTGAAGATATGCTCCGAGCTTGTATGCTAGATTTTAAAGGAAGTTGGGAGGATCACCTACCTTTAGTGGAATTCGCCTACAATAATAGCTATCAGGCAAGCATACAGATGGCTCCTTTTGAAGCCTTATATGGAAGAAGTTGTAGATCCCCCTTGTATTGGGATGAGGTTGGAGAAAGAAAGATTTTGGGCCCCGAGTTGATTGAACGAACTGCGGATAGGGTCAAGCTTATACGGGAGAGGTTGAAGACCACACAGGACAGACAGAAAAGCTATGCCGATAACCGAAGGAGGGATCTTGAATTCCGAGTCGGTGACCTTGTGTTTGTCAAGATTTCACCGACCAAGGGTGTTATGCGATTAGGGAAAAGAGGCAAGCTTAGCCCGAGATATGTGGGTCCGTTCGAGATCATTACTCGAGTCGGTGAAGTTGCTTACCGTGTTGCTTTGCTCGCTCACATGGCGGCGGTCCACAACGTGTTTCATATCTCCCAGCTTCAGAAGTACATCCCGGATCCTTCTCACGTCATCGAGCTTGATCCGGTTGAGATTCGAGAGGATCTCACTTTGGTTGAGAAGCCGGTTCATATTTTGGATCGAAGAGACCAAGTACTTCGCAACAAGACTATTCCGCTAGTTCTCGTGCAATGGCAGCATCACGCTCGAGAAGAGGCTACATGGGAACGTTAGGCCGAAGTCAAGGCGAAGTACCCCGAGCTGTTTGAATGATTTTGTTTATGACTTGTAATTTTGTTTCGAATTATTATGCTAAGTTGTTTAAATTGTAAAGCACGCATTGTCCAAATTTCGAGGATGAAATTTTTGTAAAGGGGGAGAATGTAGCACCCCGGACTTTTTCATCTTTAATGAATGGCACTCTCGTAGCTAATTGGCCGTTTCGTAGTCTAATTAATAAATAAGAGAGAGATTGGAAATTCTTAAATGTCAGAAATGTGCGTTTTCGAGAGACGAATCCAACGCAAGTTGAATCGTCGAAATCGGACGAGCGAGTCAAAAGATATGGCCAAAACAGTCGGGACCAGCAGAGCACCGATCGCTCGGTCCAGTCAGCGATCGATCGGTCCATAACCAATCGATCGGTAGCTATCGCACGGTCCGAAATTTTGTATGGGGAAATTTTCCAGAGAGTGAGTTTTTGACCAGTCGATCGGTCATAAACACCGATCGCTCGGTAGGAAACCGATCGATCGGTCATAACCACCGATCGCTCGGTCTTCGTGTTTTTCAGAATTTTCATTAAGGGCTTTTTCGTCTTTTGGGGGTTAAACCCTTTCTCCTTAAGGCTTGCCCGAGCCTTAGGGCATCATTCACTATACTTAGAGAGATTTGGGAGATAAGAGAGAAGAGAAAAGGGTTTCCTAAACCTAGGTTGCTTTTGGAGAAGAAATCAAAGGGGTGAAGACCCTAGATCGTCCCCAAGCACGTTTTCTTCAAGATTTCGACTCAAGCTCGGGTGGGGTGCATTCTCAAAGCTAGGGCAGCCCTCACTCACGTTTTTGAAAGGGAGTTCTTCCCCAACTCAAGCTTCTTTCAAGCAAAGGCTTCATCTTTCAAGTTGGAGCTTCAATCAAGGTCCCTACCAAGGATCAAGCCTTGATTCAAGGTTAGTACACCCTACTAACTTCCCCTAACAATAACCTAGTTTTTCTCTGAACTATATGATTTTACTACTATGTATTTCCCCCTTATGAAATGTATCATATTCACTAAATATAAACAAGGTGAGGAAAATGGTGTGGATGCATGGATGAGAGGTTGATTGAGGCGATGGGATGCCGAATGTATGGTGTATGAATGTGTGGTGTGAAGAATGGAAAATGGAGGATGGGCATTTTACCAATAATGAACATACCTTGATTTTTGGTTGGAAAGTAGGCACTAAAAAGAAGAAGATGAACCATTAAGGAACCTTGCATGTTATGTGTTTGACAAAATGCCTAAACTAGGAATAAATGACATAAATGAAGAAAATGAAAGTAGGCCTTATGCATTTGTTCTTATGAATGATGAACTATTCAAATGCCAAGTAGATTACTCAAATTCCTATATGGTTATACTGTGGATTTAATTGCTATACACTACTCTTCATGTCATATTGTCATCATGATATTACAAGTGCTACACACACCACACATGCATGCATGAAACCGGGTTTTCCAAGATTGTATTTGTATATGATGAATCAAGAACATGACAAGGAGGTTGGTAGCCCAAGGAAGGGTGCTAGCCTCTGGCTCACAAGAGAAATGGAACAAGAACATGACAAGGAGGTTGGTAGCCCAAGGAAGGGTGCTAGCCTCTGGCTCACAAGAGAAATGGAACAAGAACATGACAAGGAGGTTGGTAGCCCAAGGAAGGGTGCTAGCCTCTGGCTCACAAGAGAAATGAAACAAGAACATGACAAGGAGGTTGGTAGCCTAAGGAAGGGTGCTAGCCTCTGGCTCACAAGTATACAAGTCAAGAACAAATCCAGACATGAAATACAAGACAAGACATGACACACATACATGATTTGACCGAGACACGAAAAAGGTTTCCGAGACATGAGTTTTACCGAGGTTTTTGCATTCATACACGCATGTCAAGATATGGCTATGTATCTTATGCTTTCACTATTGCTTTAAATTAATATCTTGTATTGCTCATTGTTGGTATGCTTTCGCTATTGTTATGGTTAGCTAGTAGTTTGTACTCGCTGAGTATTCCATGCTCAGCCGTACTTTTATGTCGGCAGGTACTGTGGATGTCCTCGACCCCGAGCCTTGGGTCGAGGAGGAGTATGTAGAGGAGAGGGAGCCACCTATCCCATGGCAGTCTCTGGAGGATGGGGACTTGGAGGTGTGGCCATACCTCGACCACTGTTGAGAGGAGAGGGTTAGAGAGTTCCTTTTGTATTTTGATAGGTGGGCATGTCCACCTTTACTTTGATTGTATTTGGTATATGTTAACTTGGAATACTATTTGGAGTTATAGAAGAAAAGAAAAAGTTGGCTTATGGTTCCGCACTTATGTTTAGTTTCCGCGCTCTGATTATCATTGTATTATATTATGTTTAGCCTCTTGCATTACAGGATGGTTTGACAGGTACACGTAGTCACCTCTAAAGTATCCCTTAACTCCTAGGGGGTATTTTGGGGCGCGACAGTGAGTGGTTGTTCAGTCGACTGAACACAGTCCCATGGGTTTCTTGGAAACCCTCACTCGAGTCACATGGTTGCCTTACCTATTTTGTCCCCTTACGCCAGTAGATTTCTTGCTTTTTACAGCTTTTTCCAGCCCTATACCAGGCTGTCCAGCTCCCATACTCTCCACGGAGCTTCAAGCCATTATTTTCCCTCAAGTGGCTGGGCATCTCTTGCGATTTCCAGCTCTCCTCAGTTGTGGCACTCATCTTGGGGGTTCTAGCTTCCTCAAGTTCAACCCTCATACGATCCCACTGCTGGTTCGGGGTTCAAGATCCCCAAATCAAGTGTCCCAACTACTCTATTGCTTCTAGGGACTTGGTCTCGGCCCTTACAGCCCTCTCTTCTCTCATCCAAGTCCTCCTTAAGGTGAAATCATATCTTTTCTTCACCTACTTGTACATTTGGGTAACTGGTGCTTGAGTATCTTCTTTCATTGCCTCCATTCTCGGGATGTTCCCCACTCCGAGGATGCATCATATGATGTGGGCTATGGTATCCATGTGGGCCGTGCGGTCCATTCTAGGGTTCCTCCACCCTCAACTTCCCATAAGAAAGCCATGGGTGCCTCCATTTTAAAGCCCTCAGCCAAATCAAAGGGTAAATCTCAAGTCCCCCTTCTTGAGCCTGAACTTGTGCGCTTTCGCACCATAGGGAATGAACAGCTGTTCAATACTTGGCTTAAAAATAGGGTTGTTGCAATTGAAAGGGCCACTGTCATTTTGGATTTCACCCACCCTGGTTTCGAGGAAATCATTGCCTCTTTCCAATGGTCTGCTCTTTTGAAATTGCCTTTTTCATTAGTGCCCCATGGGTTCCAGGGGCCTATTACCCTTATCTCTATCCCACTGATGAGGATAAGCATGATTTGGACAAGGTCGCCAGAAATCTTTGTAACGATCCCTCACAAAAATGGACTTATCCTCAGTTACCTCACTCCAGTCTTTCATACTTGGGTCATCTATTTCATCTCATCATGTGTTCCAACATTCATCCCAAGGTGCATTCTAATAATCTGAGTGCCGATCGGGCTCGGCTCCCGTATAGTGTGATGACTGGAGACACTATTGATACTGGTGCCCACATTATCGACCTAATCCTTCAGGCTATTGCTGTGCATCAGAAGCACGCTTCTCTTCCTTTTGGTGTCCTCATCACCAATCTTCTATTTACCAAGGGTATTAGGGCTCGTTCCTCTGAGGCTATCAAGCCCTCCTTAGGACCCATCTGTGCTCGCACCTTGACTAGTAGTCTATCCCATGCTGTGATGCATGAGGCGGACCTTGATGATGATATCGCTCCGTCGGTCCAAGGTGCCAATCCCTCTCCCAGCCATGCTCGAGCTCCTCCGGGTCCCTTGTCCTTCAAGACAATGGCTACCATGCTTGCCGATATGTCGGCTGCTCAGTCACACTTTGCTACTGATCTTTATGCCCACCTGGATTCTCATGCCGCTGCTACTCAGGACAGTTTTTAGGCGACTAATCACCGGATTGATGCTCAGGCGTCTCGCCAGGGGCTTCGTGATTTCCATTCTCACTATCAGGATGATGTTGCTCGCCACTTTCCTTCGCACTAGGATGATTAGCACCTCTTACCCTGATGGTTCCAGCCTTGTTTTGTTTGTCGTGTGTGCTGGATTTAGTTAGTCTACTTTGTTTGTTATGAGTCTGTGGTTGGTCCTTGTGCTGTGCACCCTTGGTTACTGTATATGGGATGCTTCTGCTTTATTTCTGCTGTTTAGTTCCTACCTCTGCTTCCTTGTGTTTCTCTATGCTATTGATCCTTGTTACTTATTTTGCTCCCTGCTAGAGCTGCACTTTCTGTAAGATTGATTTACCCTCGGCAATTCAAGCCAAAAAGGGGGAGAAGTTGCCTAAGTTTGATCACATGTTGGCTAAGATTGATCATTTCATATGTGCAATTGTTATGTCACATTATCTCCGGTTACATATTGACATGTTGCATATATTCGCATTACTCTCATGTTGATGATCTTGAAACCTTTGTCAGATGAGATCTCAGATTGAGGGGGAGAACTCACACTCTTTGCATGATGTTCATTGTTTTAATGTTTATTTTATTTTATGAAATTCCCCCATGTTTCACAAAGGTATTGTGTGTTTCAGTGTTTCAGGAGTGATTGATGCATCAACAATCTCATAAGGCATACTACTACATGGAAGAAGTCAAATTGTCTAGTGTCATGTCCTTTTCATTCTCCTTGTTCCTTATGGGTTTAAGAGAGTCTGTAAAGTCATGTCCACCTGTTGTATTGTGTGTTTTGTCTCGGAATTACCAAAGGGGGAGATTGTAAAGTCAAAGTGTTGTTGGCAAAATTTTGAGCCTAAAATGTTGTATATAGGTCATAGAAGGTCTCATCCGGTTTGAAGACAATGTGAAGAAGAAGCCGTGAAGAAGCAGTGAAGAATCTTGAAACTATATCACTAAGCTTTGCTCAAAAAGTAAGTTTTGAAAGAGGTCTCCTAGAGGACTTTAGGTTACCGCATGAAATTGTTCCATTCATTATAAAAGTTTAGCTAAAAATCACTAGAAGTTTATGGGATTGCATTTAATGATAAAAGGAGAAAAACATTGAAATTTTGCACCCCTAGGTAGACCCAGACCGTTTTGGGTCGACCCTGAATATGCCCTATTTTGTATGGTAAATTTGGGCAGAGAGTTGAAAATTCATGGGTCTGCCCATGAAGATCATCCGGTCGACCAAAGTGTACACTTTGGTCTACCGAACCATCCCCTTGGGTCGACCCTAGTATGGGATTTTGGATGATATGGTTTGTTGCTATAGTGGGTTGACCCAGATATGAAAAAACTTACTAAAATCAATTTTTAGCAACTTCTAAACCCCTAATCCTTTCCTATATATATTGGCATTCTCCCAATCCATGGGGGACATTGATTGGAGACTTTTTAGAGCAGTTTGTGCCTATTTTGAGTTTATGAAAACTCTTTGTAGAGCCCCGGACCTTTTCACATTTAATGCATGACACTTTCATAGCCATTTTGCCTTTAAAGTAGTACAATTAATAAATAAGGAAGAAATTAAAAATTCTGAAATGTCAGAAATGTTCCTTTTTGAAGTACGAACCCAACGCAAGTTGAATCGTCAAAATCCGACGAGCGAGTCAAAAGATATGGCCAAAACAGTCTGGACCTGCAGGCAACCGATCGCTTGGTCCATAGAGCGATCGATCGGTCCAAAACCGATCGATCGGTAGCTATCGACTGGTCAAGATTTTTGTAGGGGGAAATTTTCCAAAGAGTTGATTTTTGGTTGAGAGCTCGGTCAACACACCGATCGCTCGGTAGGCAACCGATCGATCGGTTATAAACACCGATCGCTCGGTCCTCGCGTTTTGCAGAATTTTCACTAAGGGCATTTTCGGCATTTGGGTGTTATACCCTTTCTTATATAGGATCGCCAGAGCCTTTAGGGCTCATTCTCAACACTTAGAAGATTTGGGAGATTAGAAGAGAGGAGAAAGGGTTCCCAAACCTAGGTTTTCATTTGGGGAGAAATCAAAGGGTTTTGAGACCCTAGATCACTTCAAGTCCGGCCTTTCTCCAAGATCACGGCTCAAGCACCCGTGGAGAGCGTTCCCCAAGCTAGGGCAGCGCCTCACGGTCGTTTTTGGAAGGGGTTTCTTCCTCATTTCTTCAAGGTCGGTACTTCTTGCTACCCTCCTAGTTATAGTTCTTCTTTTCCTTTATTTTCTTTGTGTTCCTTTATACATCCATGTATTATGAGATGGGTTGTGAATGGTGAATGGGGAATGGGGAATGGTGAATGGAGATGAATGTGGGCGATTGGATGCCGTGTGTATTGATGTGATGGATGAACGGGGAGGGCATTGTACCCATAATGAACATACATATGTTATGTGAGTAAAACCCACCTAGAAAAGCATGTTGTAGGGTTAATAAATAATGAATGCACCATGTTTTATGAAATGCCGAGGTGAATGAAATGAATAATAAATTAAGAAATTGCATGTTTAAGGTTTATGGAAATTGCTAGGGTAGTGTGATTGTTCGCTTTCCCTAAATGATATGAATACTAAATTTCTCAAATCATTGATGTTATGTGTTATGAATTACTCAAATGCCATATTTAATTCCAAATGCAAGTATGCACACGACCTCACGAGCACACATACATGACATGATTTACCGAGGTTTTCAAGAATGGGATTTAGAGGTGGGGCATATCCTACGATATGTTTTACTTCGCTTTTGGCAAGGACAAGAAAATCATGCATTTTCATAAGAAGGGTCTCCCTTCCCTCGCAAGTGCATACATATCATAAGAAGGGTCTCCCTTCCCTCACAAGTGCATCTCACAAGGACATCTCACAAGTGAATCTCACAAGTGGAAGGACAAGCATGAGCATTCTAGGAAGAAGGGTCTCCCTTCCCTCACAAGTAGATTACTTTTCAGAACAAGCAAGCATGATACACGCATGATACAAGCATGATACACATGACACGATAGACGAGGTTTCAAGCATAAAAAGGGTAATTGCAGTCAAGTCAAGTGCACAAGATTTCAAGGGTTTTACCGGCTTTTATGAATGCAACATGATGAATTATATTGCTTTACTTTATTATCATGATATGAATCATTCCTGCTTTATATGCGTGAATTGTTTCCTGCTTTATGTATGCTATGACTGTTGGTTAGTGCTTAGTACCCGCTGAGTATTCCATTCTCAGCCGTACTTCTTATGTCGGCAGGTGATGGCGGAGCAGCTGCTCCTTTTGATGTCTGTGCTCCGAGCCCTTGGGTGGAGGAGGAGTACATCGAGGAACCTTTGGAGGAACCTCCAGTAGAGGGTTACCATTAGGTGGTTGTAGATTCTGAGTGAATAGCTATGGGTGAGATGAGAGATATACATTCATGTATTTTGGCGGGTCTGTCCGCACTTTCTTTTGGTTACTTTTTGTATAAACTTGGATTTGCGTATGTATATACATAGAGGTTTGGTAGACTTCCGCTGTGCTTTATGGTTATGTTTCCGCTATAATGTCCTCTATTGTATATGCTCTATGGGTTTTGCAGGTTGGTTGTCAAGCAAGTCATGATTAGTCGTCCAAAGTTCACTCTAACTCCTAGGGTGGGTTTTGGGTCGCGACACTCTTGGTTTCACTGATCTTCATCTCCATTAGTTGGCCTCTAGGTTGTGCAAGGTTTACAAGCATGCTTTCTCAAACTTACATTAGATGATCATTAATCATTAAAGAGATCACCCTATGGCTTCCACAAACCATAAACCCACTGTATGCTCTTCTGTGAGCATTGGTTAGCCTGAGCTAAAGCCGTCAAGGACGGAGATCGGTCTTCGGAGACCGTGGTTGATCACTTTGAGTAAGATTGGCCGGTGAGGAACCGGAGCTGTTGTTGCGGGGATCGAACGTGCTGTGTTCGTGGTTTACAAGCTGAGGAATCGATACCGAGGAACTGTGTGTCGTGTCTAGTTGGGTAAGATTCGAGTCTTGTATTATTCAAATCTTCTCATTGTGAATTTTGTGCTGGACTAGGTCCCGTGGTTTTTCCCGGAAGGGTTTTTCACTTAAAAATCTTGTGTGTTCAAGTGAGATTGATTGTGTGTGATTGATTAAAATTAAAATTGGTAGAGAAAATTGAAGTAGACCTATTAACCCGCCCTCCAGGTCTAAGAGTACATTGAAATAAGGAATTTCAATTAGAATTCCTCAATTTGTTTCCATTCTTCATTTCTCCTAATTAATTAGGATTAATCATTAATAAAAACTAACCTTATCTATTAGTAACTAACTAATCATATCCTTATCCAATAAGGAATCTTAATTAGTAACAAACTAATAAAATCCCTAACAATTAGGGAATCTTTAATTAGTAATTAACTAATTAACTAACTAACTAACTAACCAACCTTATCAATAAGGAGTTTAGTTATTAGAAACTAATTAAAAGAAAGGTTCCTCCTTGAAGTGGGCGTCCTACCCTAGGTGGGCCCCACTCCACACGCCCCTTAGGGTTTTCAAAACCCTAAGGTCACTTTTGATCTATTATCAAAATCCCCAATGGGTCCTACCCACACTACAAAATTTAAGACTTTTAACGGCGTTTGTAAATCGCTGTGAAAAACCCAAAAAACGTTGTTATAGTCAATAACGGCGTTTTGAATCAAACACCGTTATTGCTCGCGTCGGGGAAGATAAAGGCGGCATTTATATTGACGGCATTTTAGAAACGCAGTTATGTCACCCTATGACGGCGTTTTTAACAAATGTCGTAATACTCACCTTTTCCGGCATTTTCAAAAATGCCGTCATAGACCCCCTTATACGACATTTTCAAACATACCTTTGATGGCGTTTATATAAATGCCATCATAGACCCACCTTTAACGGCATTTATATAAATGCCGTTATAGACCAAATATTTTGCGGCATTTGTGAAAACGCCGTTATAGATTACATTTAACGGCGTTTTATAAACGCCGGTATAGTCACTAATATCAATTATGGCGTTTCCCAAACGCCGCGAATAGTCATGACATAAAAAAAAAATGAAAATAATTTTTTCAATTTTTTTTTTACCTGTTTTGTAACTTTTCAATAATATAAATATATTTTTTTTTACCTGTCAACAATATAAATATTTTTTTTGCCTGTGTTGTACCTGTCAACAATATAAAATAAACAAAATCGTGTCCATAATGACATGATATATAAAAAAAAAAATTCTACATGGAAATCAGTATAAAATAAATACATCCAATCACAGGTACCCATCATAATGTAATAATACAATACACATGTCCATAAAAAAGTGTCAATAAATCGTAAGTCTAACTATCTTCATCTCGCTGGTTCCCTCCCGCACCTCTAAAACTCGACAGGTGTGTGCTCCCTGCTCCCTCCTACAACACAATTAAATAAAATTATTTATCAGAATATTGAAATGATAAAATTTACAGATTTCATAATTAATATGCAAAGAAAGTTAAATCACTAACATGTATGCAAACTTATCACTAACCGCAAATGATCACTTGATAAGATTAACATAGAGACTGATTTTTTTACGACAGACTAGTGGCACCAAAAGGTATAGAACGAGTAGTGTTTAACCTAGCTTTGTAAAACAACAATCAAACTTGCACCAGTTATTTCACTATGGCTAGAGCCTTCAATGTGCACCATTTGCTTTACTACATGAGAATTCAGTTATTGATTGTATAACAACCCCGATACTTGACTGATAATTTAGTAAATCTACTCAGTTATTACTTAACTGGGATTTAGGAATTGAATGTCATTCAATTCTAATTTACAAATCTATCTTTCTAATAAAAATCCCACTCCATGGCCACATGGAGTTAAATGGTTGAGAACTAGAAAAATCACCCACACCCATTTAAAAATAACAAATTAGTAATCAGTTACATATCTTTTTGGTGTTCACAAGTCTCCAAAATTCTAGAACCTTTTGGAAGCTGCAACAATCAAACCTGGTTTAAAAAAAGGGGGAAAATTCAATAGCCTTTGCTAATACATCCTAGTCTGTAATCAATTTGAATTGCATAGACAGTAGAAACAAATCCCACTAGAAACTGACTATTTATACTTTTTGAAATAACTATGCAAAAAAGAAAATAGATACGCAAAAAAGAAAAAGGATAAGGATAAGGAAAAACTAAGGTTCCATCTCAGGAAACTAACTACCCACAGCTTCACCTGGTTTTATGACATCACCTACAATATGTGATACCACATATTTGGTGTTTAATGGTCAGGCAGTCAGGCTAACTCATTAAGATCCTTCATCTGGGAAATACTTGTAGCACTTAAAAGAAACTTACCCACCTACATTTAGCCAACAACACAAATGCAAAAAGAAACACAACCACAACAATCATATTCTTCCTTAGACCCCATAAAATAAAAGTATTTTCCTTCACTTAAATCCATAGCATTCCTTAAATACCACAATGGTTACCATGCTTCCCATACATAGACTTTGATTAGAAGTACATGCGCCTCGCATCTCTTGAACCATTTTACAAAAAGTTCATTAATTTCATGAAGCATTGCCACTCAATTAAATTCGGTGCCTTCTACAAAAGAAATATTTTAGGACTTGTAAACTAAAGCAACACATGTTTCCAAATACCGTCAGACAATCCCAACTTAATATCCTCATTACCAATTCATAAAAGATACAGTAGGGCTATCTTATTTGAGGATGTGGGGGGTGGAGTGGGGAGAGAGGAAGGAAGGGCACCTTTTGTTACATAGGGGAAAGATGTGAGGGGCCAAGTCTTCCATTCTCAACCATCCATTATATTCTGCTCAGTATAAAAGAGTAAGGCCTCCAAAAATAAATAGGAGTGGACAGGGTTTCATGATTTCTTGGGAATGAAAGGGTGCCCCCACTCCCAACAAGATATGATGATTCTTTTTTTCTTTGTTTCTGGTTTAGTCTAATACTTAATATAAACAAAGCCACTTGTTGTGAACTCAAGAGCTCCCCATTAATTTTTATTTATTTATTAACTAACTAAGGACTGTCAATGGATCGGATCAAGATTCAGATCTGATCCGATTAGCTGGACTTTGGACCCTACATGTAACACATTAAGATGAGTTTATTCGCAAGATGAGGAACATATTCCAAGTACAACTTCTTTAAAAGGGAAGCCAATTGTAGATCAATAGTATCACTTAGGCATTGAACGATACAACAGATCAAAACAAATTAAATGAGTTAGAATAAAAATTATCTCATTTTTAGTACAAAAAAATAAAAAATAAAAGGTTTGGATGGAGAGTGTCACACTAGAGATGAGGATATTGGGATAGGATTAGGACCATAGGAAAGTATCAAATGAAGAACTGAATGTAGATCATTCATCATAACATATGACTATGCATCCACAACCAAGCAGAAACCTACCATGTTCATGTCAAAAGGTGTAGCACCCCGGACCTTTCCGTGCTTAATGAATAGCAGTTTCGTAGCCCATTGACCTTTCACATAGTCTAATTAATAAATAAAGAAGAAATTGAAAATTCTGAAACATCAGATACGTTCCTCTTTGAAAGACGAATCTAACGCAAGTTGAATCGTCAAAATCCGACGAACGAGCCAAAAGTTATGGCCGAAATACCAAAGTATGAAAAAATGAGGGAAAACAACAAATTCTGGGATGTGCGATCGATCGCAGGTTTGGTGCGATTGATCACATACAGGCAAAATGGGTCCCAAGGTCTCTGGACCATATGCGATGGATGAGGTCTCAGGTGCGACAAATCGTAGTGATCTGCGATCGATCGCAAATATTTGCGATCGATCGCATACAGGGGGAAATCAGACCAAAGTACTCGGGTTTAGGTGCGATAGATCACATCCATGTGCGATCGATCGTAAGGACCTGCGATCGATCGTAGATAAGTGTGCGATCGATCGCACGCGGTAACTGGTGCCAGATTTGGGGGTTTTAAACCCTTGCCTTGTTTAGGGATCCCATTTGGGTATTTCCTAAACCTAGAGGAGAGGAAGAAGGGAAAGAGGAGAAGGGAGATTGTAGGAGAAATCCAAGAAGGAATCTTGGGATTGAGATCAAGGGAGTAAGCTTGAAGGATTCCAAGCCTAGAACCATCCTCAATCAATGGTTTCCCCAAAGATCAAGCTTGATCTTCAGGGTTAGTACACTTTACTAACTTCCCTAGCAATAATCTAGTTCCTCTTTTGAAAAATCATGATGTGGATCTTGTATTTTCCTTTCCTTGAAAACATACTATATATATCCTATTCCTAAACAAGATAAATATGGATGAAATGGTGTTGAGTCGATTGGATGCCGTGTTGGTTGATGAATGTGTGTTGGAAAATAGAGGATGGGTATTTCAAACATAATGAATACACGTGGCGTGGTGTGATGAAACATATGCATTAAGAAATTGAAATGAAACTGCTAGTAATGTGATGCTTGCAAAGTGTTTGATAAAATGCTTGAATAATGTTTTAGAACAAATGGACTTGAATTATAGAAGCATGAATTGAGTTATTATTGTTGAATGCCTACCTTGATCAAATGCCCTCCATCTTATCTACATTCCCATATGCTTATATTAGAAATGGAAATGCTATAGTTATGTGATCCCATCATCCAAGCATGTCATCATGATTGTCACTATTGGCACGCACACGAGCACGCATGTTCGCATGAACCGAGTTTTCAAGAGCATATGCATATAATAAATCAACAAGAAAACATTGCATGTCAAGGAGGTTGGTAGCCCAAGGATGTGCGGGTACTAACCTCTGGCTCACAAGAAAACTAAAACAAGTAAATGAAAACACTATATGTCAAGGAGGTTGGTAGCCCAGGGATGTGCAGGTATTAGCCTCTGGCTCACAAGAAAACAATATGTCAAGGAGGTTGGCAGCCCAGGGAGGTTCGGGTGCTATCCTCTGGCTCACAAGTAAATGAAATATGTCAAGGTGGTTAGTAGCCCAAGTGAAGGGTACTAGCCTTTGGCTCACAAGAACAGGCTCACAAGAAAAGATTCACAAGTATACAAGATGAGACAACACACGCATGCATGATTTTCACAAGCAATACCGAGACATAAAACGAGTTTTCTAAGCATGAGTTTTATCGGAGTTTTCGTATCCATGCACACATGTCAAGATAATGATATTGCTTCATGTTCAATACTGTTTATCTCATGATACTACTGTTGCTTTGAATTGATACCTTGTATTGTGTTCACCCTTGTTGTGTTTTTATTATTGCTATGGTTAGCTAGTAGTTTGTACTCGCTGAGTATTCCATGCTCAGCCGTACCTTTATGTCGGCAAGTACCGAGGAAGCCCTCGACCCAGAGCCTTGGGTCGAGGAAGAGTATGTGGAGGAGAGAGAGCCGTCTATCCCATTACAGTCTCAAGCGGATAGAGACCTCGACGTGTGGCCGTACCTCGACTACTATTGAGGGGAGAATACAAGAGGGTTCCTTATGTATTTTGATATTTTGATAGGTGGGCTTGTCCACCTTAGATTTGATCATGTTTTGTGTATATGTTCACTTGGAATACTATTTCAGAAATTTAGAAGAAAAGAAAAAGTTAGTTCATGTTTCCGCATCCATGTTTAGCTTCCGTGCTCTGATTATTATTCCTATTGTATCACATTAGCCTTGTTTGCTTCAGGATGGTTTGGCAGTTACGAATAGTCACAACTAAAGTGTAGAGCCCCAGAATTTAGGTTCACTGTTCATGTGAATAGTGCACTTGCCTAGTGTATGTAAAGGCAAACCTTTCATGTGTTCTCGTTTTGGGAAAAATGTCTCAAAACAAGAGTTTAATAATACGCTAAGTATTAAAAGACATAGGATATAAAATACCCTAAGAGTGAATGTAGAACCCCGGGAACCAAGTTCACAGTGTTGTGAATAGTGCCGAGGACACAAGTCTTTTGAAGGCTAAGGGCCCTTTATGTAATTTAGATTATGAGAAATAATAAGAATGATTTAAATTAGTTTAAGTATTGTTGTGGGGTGTGTGGGATGAAACAACAAGAGTATAAAATACTCTATGTATTTCCAACTCAACGGTATGAAAGACCCTAAGTATTGGTAGGTGTGTTTGGGTAAGGGAAAGAGTGGAGTGTTACTATGGTGTTAGAAATGGATTTGGGTCACTGGTAAGACCCTGAAAAATCCTCTAAGGGTGTTGTTCAAGGTCCTAAGGAACTCTTGAGTGATCAATGCATAATCAAAGTTGTGAAGAAGAGGGATGCCTAAACCTACCCTCAACTTTAAGGATCTATAGAATTCTCACCACTGATCGGAATAGAGTGATTCTTAAATTTTTGGAAAGGTATTGAAACCCTCTTCAAGGTTCATGTTTATCACATTTTCAGATTTTGAGTCGAGGATGGGTCAAACGTCAGATTTCCGGAAGCAAGTCTGCTGAAAATCTGGGCTGCTGAATTCCATTCGCAGACCAGTCAGCTGTAAGGGTAATTTGGTCTATGAATATAGAAGAATTAGAAAATTTGTAAAACATGAAAGTTGTAGCCCTTTGAAAGAAAAATCCAGCACAAGTTGAATCGTGAAAATCGGATAAATGAGTCAAAAGTTATGCTCAAAATACTAAAGCAGGAAAACCGGGGGACTATCAAGCAATTTCGGTGACGAATTGCTGAAAGGGGCCCAAATTCGTCGACAAAGTGTGCTGGGGACTGAAATTCGTCGACGAATTCAACCCAGACGATGGTAAAAAGGTCCAGAACTTTTCCACCATCCTTGGGAGATATTTTGGGATATTTTCTGAGATCTTTTGGGATATTTTGCCAACTTTTAGGCTATAAATAGGACCCTAAATTCATGTCTTAGGGTTTACAAACCCTAAGCTTGGATTTTTTGAGAGATTGGAAGAGAAGAAGAAGAAAGAAGCTAAGGTAGTTCTTGGGTATTCTTGAGTTCGTATTTTCCACCAAAGGAAGAGTCCTTCTTGCTTCCTTGGTGTTTTAAAGTTTGGATTTCATCCCCAAAGTGATTCTTAAGCTTCGAATTTTTCAAGGAAAATTCTGTTAGTGTCTTGGAAAAATGGATTTCAGATTTTCCAGCTTTCTCAAGCTTCTACAGAAGTGTAAAAGCTTCCTTTAAAAGGTAGATACACTCTACTAGATTTTAATGCCATAACCCATATTGAAAAGTAAGATAGAAAATCTGTATTTGTGATGTGAGTCAATTTGTGATGCCTCTATGCCTTAACCCAAAGCATGAAAAACGTGTATTCTTACAACTTAGCAATTGTGTGATGATTCAATTGAGAAAAGCATAATTAAAAGACTGAGTTTTGGGGAAAACCAAGAAGAAAACCTATGTGTTTTGATAAAGACCAATCGGAAATCTTACTATTTATGCTATGATGATTCTACAAGTTCAAACCAAATAAACCAAGTGATTATATGACGAATTCAAGCATATCCCATTTGTAAATAATTATGTGATTGAGATTAATTGAAGTAGAAAAGCATGTGCTATATGAACAAGTGTTTCTAATTATCTACCATGTTCACTCACCATTGTATATGAATACCGTATATGCATGATCGAGCTTTTGTATATGTACATGTATTGTAAAAGCAAGATAAAAGATGGAAAGTAAAGCAAAAGATGAATAGTAAAGCAATTGTAAAGAAAGAAAATCAAAAGATGAAAAGCAAAGCAATTGTAAAGAGAGCAAAGTAAAGGATGATAAGCAAGCAATTGTATTGGAAGGATGATAGTGGGCTCTCACCACAAGCAGGGTGAGTATTATCATTTGATTCCAAGTAAAACTATGAATAAACAACTATACTAGAAGGAGGATAGTGGGCTCTCATCACAAGCAGGGTGAGCATTATCTTCTGATTCCAAGTAAAAGCATCTGTATTGGAAGGAGGATAGTGGGCTCTCATCACAAGCAGGGTGAGCATTATCTTCTGATTCCAAGTAAAAGCATCTGTATTGGAAGGAGGATAGTGGGCTCTCATCACAAGCAGGGTGAGCATTATCTTCTGATTTCAAGTAAAAGCATCTGTATTGGAAGGAGGATAGTGGGCTCTCATCACAAGCAGGGTGAGCATTATTCTCTGATTCCAAGTAAAAGTAACTGTATTGGAAGGAGGATAGTGGGCTCTCATCATAAGCAGGGTGAGCATTATCTTCTGACTTCAAGTAAAAGCGAAAAGTAAAAGTATATGTATTAGAAGGATGACAATGGGCTCTTACCACAAGCAGGGTAAGCATTGTTATCTGATTCCAAATGACAAGCCATATGCAAAACAAATGAAACGATAAGAAAGCAATAGTAAAGTATAAGAAAAGAAACAAAAGAAGTATATGTACAGTATGTATGCACAGTGTAAGTGAAAAGGGAGTTCCGTAATTGTTTACAATGTTTGCATGTGTATTTGATGAACTGCTATATGAAAGCATGTTATGTTATGAAATTATTATCTAGTGGTTTGTAGGCGGTGAGTATTCCATGCTCAGCCGAAGTTGTTATCTTTGGCAGGTTTTGATGAGCGTGCTCCTGAGCCTTGGATAGAGGAGGAGTACTATGATCCAGAGCCTACTATGGATCATCCTCATAAGGATAGAGTGCTAGATAGGAGGCCCTATTCAGATTATTGGTGAAGGAGAGAACATGTATATTTTGATAGTGGGCATGTCCACTTTATATTTATATGTTTTGTATATGTCATGACAGTCGGGACTTAGAATACCTATGGTTTTATGTTTAAAGAAATTTTTGCTTCTGCTATTATGTATCTTGTGTATTGCACAGGATGGTAAGTACGCTTTATGTGTCATCATCGGATGGTATGACACAGCGGTCGCGAGCCAAAGTATCTCAAACTCCTAGGGGGTATTTTGGGTCGTGACATAAAGTATCCCTTAACTCCTAGGGGTATTTTGGGGTGCGACAGAGGTGGTATCAGAGCTCTAGGCATTAGAGTCGCTAGGGTCACTTAGTACTCGATACCATGATTGAACAAGGCAATAGGTGTTATGAACGAGTCGTATTCCAAGTATAGACTAACAATTTAGTCTTGGTCAAATGGGTTGAACTTCAACCGAACTTAGAGACCTACGCTAGGAACATGGATTGTATGATATGCTATTGTTATGTAAACCTTGCGTGCACTGTTCTATGCTTGGTAAATATGTTTTGAACAAATGGTTAATTTGCTACTAGATGTGTATCCAAGTTAGACTCATGTCGTATTGTCGTTCTCAGGAGTGATCATGAGACGCAATACTAGGGGTCGCGGGTACAACAGAAGGGGCAATGGAAGTGATGCTCCATCGGATGATGATCAACCCGAATTTGCCCAAGCCTTTGCTTCAATAGCCGAGACTTTGGCTATGTTGGCGGCAAGGCAACCGGCTACTCCACCAAATGCCCCACTTATACCCGACCCTCCTAATCGAGCTCAAGTTGGAATAGAGGCTTTTCGAAGGATGAGGCCTCCAAATTTTTGTGGAAGCATTGATCCACTGGTTGCCGAAGGATGGATTCGACAATCAGAGAAGATATTCTCAGTGTTGACACCGACTGAGACTGAAAGGGTCACTTGTGCCGTCTTTATGCTTGGAGGTGAGGCTGACCATTGGTGGAGGTCCACACTCAGGACCCAAGATTTGACCCGGCAAGGTCAAGAGTGGACATGGACTGAGTTCTTGGACGTCTTTTATAAGAAGCACTTTCCCATTGGGATGAAGGAGAAGAAAGAGGTTGAGTCCATTACCTTGGAGCAAGGTAATATGTTTGTAGCCGCCTACGAGGCTAAGTTCTCGGAGCTATCTCAATTTTCTCCTCACATGATAGCTACCGAGGCTATGAAAGCCCGAAAATTTGAGAGGGGGTTGAAGGCCTACCTCAAGGATCGAGTCTCAGTGTTCAGACATCAAACATATTCAGAAGTTGTGGACAAGGCGCTTTTGGCCGAGTCGAACTCTGAGGAATTTTTCAAAAGAAGAGGAATGGAGAAGGGCCAGTCTAGTGGCTCAGCAGAAAAGAAAGCTAGAACCATGTCGTACCAATCCGTAGGGCCGGCGCAGTCACAGAGGATGTACTTTGCACCACAGGTTACCCGCCCTTTTGCTCCACCGGCTTTTCGCCTGGCTTTCACTCAGGTTACTCGCCCCTTAGTGACTCAGGATACGGGATATGCTCCTGCCACTTATTCGCATGATATCTGCACCCTTTGTGGAAGGAGGCATCCAGTGGGGGAGTGTCAGAGGGCTACTGGGAGTTGCTTCCATTGTGGTGACCAAGGCCACATCATTAGAGACTGTCCCCGACGTCACTTGCCAGCTCAGTCTCAAGGGAGCAGGCCCCCGTTTAGGCAGACGTCTCAACCTAGCTCTTCTCAGGCTTTGAGGGCCTCGCCACTCATCTGGCCACCTCGTCAAGCAACTCAAGGACGAGTCTTTGCCTTATTCAAGCGGGATGCACGTGCATCCGAGGATGTCATGCAAGGTACGCGAAAACATGAAAGTCCTATGTCGAAAATGCTTTCTACGATGTGATGTTCTTAGTTACCCATGTATGGTGTTTGTATGTTTGAAATCTATTGATGTTAGTTTTTTAATCGCACAGGCGCCTTTTTAGTGAACAAGTGTCTCGCCCGAGTGTTGATCGACACCGGATCCACTCACTCCTTTGTGTCACCCAGTTTCGTAAAGGGATTCTCGACTGAGGCTACTCCGTTAGAGCTGGAGTTGACCATAGCAACTCCACTTGGAAAGTCGGTTGATACAAACAAAATATATAGAGATTGCGTGGTTCAAGTAGGGGAGAATGAGCTATTAGCCGACCTTATCATTTTGGATTTCCAAGATTTAGACTTTGACTTCATTCTTGGTATGGATTGGCTAGCGACTCACCACGGTCATGTTGCGTGTTTTGAGAAGGTGGTGAATTTCAGACCGGAAGGAGTAAAGGCATTCCACTTTCAGAGATTGCAAGGAAGAGACATAGCTCGCTTTGTGGCCTTGAGTTTGGCAAACTCAAAAGCACAAAACTCCTTGGGCATTCTAGTTGTGAGTGAGTTCTTGGACGTATTCCCGGAAGAACTTTCCAGATTGCCTCTGAATCGGGAGATTGAGTTCGCGATAGAGCTTGCTCCGGGTACTGCTCCAATTTCAAGAGCACCATATAGAATGGCCCCGATAGAGCTGGAGGAACTGAAAAAGAAAATTGAAGAGTTACAACAACTTGGGTTCATCCAGCCAAGTGTGTCTCCATGGGGAGCTCCGGTCCTCTTTGTGAAGAAGAAGGACGGGTTGATGAGAATGTGCATAGATTACCAGCAGTTCAACAAGGTAACTATCAAAAATTGTTATCCATTGCCAAGGATAAACGACCTATTTGACCAACTGAAGGGAGCGAGATTCTTCTCCAAGATTGATCTTAGATCGGGATATCATCAGTTAAAGATCAAAGCGGGAGATGTTCCGAAGATGGCCTTTAGGACTCGATATGGGCATTACGAGTTACTTGTCATGCCTTTTGGGTTGACGAATGCACCAACAACATTTATGGATTTGATGAACCGGGTGTTCCGATCGTACTTGGATCAATGTGTGATTGTATTTATTAATGACATCTTGGTGTATTCCCAGACACGGGAAGATCACGCACGAGATCTCCGCCTTGCTCTGGAGATGTTGAGAGAGCATAGGCTATACGCCAAGTTAAGCAAGTATGAATTTTGGTTGGAGAAGGTGGCATTCCTAGGCCACGTGGTGTCGACCGAAGGTATTTCAATAGACCCAGCCAAGGTAGAGGCGGTGTTGAATTGGGAAAGACCCAGGAGCGTCACCGAGATTCGGAGTTTCATCGATTTGGCGGGCTATTACCGGGGATTTGTGGAGAGATTCTCCAGTCTAGCTACGCTGCTCACTTAACTTACGAGGAAGAATGCCAAGTTCAGTTAGAGCGACCGATGTGAGGTTAGCTTTCAAGAGTTGAAGAAGAGGCTTACCACAGCTCCCATCCTCACAGTGCCTTCTGAGAGTGGTGGTTTCATCGTATATAGTGATGCCTCCCATGTAGGATTGGGATGTGTGCTCATGCAGCACGATAAGGTCATTGTCTACGCCTCTAGGTAATTGAAAGAGCATGAAAAGAATTATCCCACTCATGATTTGGAGCTTGCCGTGGTTGTGTTTGCCTTGAAGATTTGGCGACATTATCTCTATGGGGAACAGTTCGAAGTATTCACTGATCAAGAGCCTAAAATACTTGTTTTCTCAGAAGGAGTTGAACTTAAGGCAGAGAAGATGGGTAGAATTCTTGAAGGATTATGAGTGCTCCATTCAATACCATCCGGGTAAGGGAATGTGGTAGCTGATGCTCTTAGCCGGAAGCCTACTGGACTTTTGGGGCACATGATGCTAAAAGAGTGGAGGTTGTTGGAGAATGTTCCAACCTTGATAGTTGGTTCGACCCACCTACATATGGGCCATTGATAGCAAATATCATGGTGAAGTCGTGCATCATGGATCGGATCCGAGAGTTGCAAGTAGCAGATGTCGAGTTGATCGCTTTCCGTGACAAGGCGGTTAGTAAGGGAAGCGAGGACTTTGCCACGAACGGTGATGGGACTATCACGTTCAAGGGTAGACTTTGTATTCCCACCAATGAAGAGCTAAAAACTGAGATTTTGGATGAGGCTCACCGTTCCAAGTATACCATTCACCCCGGGGGTACTAAAATGTATAGAAACTTGAAGGGGCATTTTTGGTGGCGGAACATGAAGCGTGAAGTAGCAACATATGTATCTAGGTGCTTGGTGTGCCAACAAGTCAAAGCCGAACACCAGAGACCGGTTGGACTTTTGCAGTCCCTCCCTATTTCTGAGTGGAAATGGGAACACATTTCCATGGATTTCATTGTGGGGTTGCCGAAGACGGTTAGAAACATCGACGCTATATGGGTTGTAGTGGACAGACTCACGAAGTCTGCCCATTTCTTGTCGTACCGGACCACCTTCAACTCCAATCAGTTGGCTGCCTTGTATATCAAAGAGATAGTCCGGTTACACTGGGTGCCAGTGAGCATTGGGTCGGATCGGGACCCGAGATTTACATCCAAGTTTTGGAAAAGTTTTCAAGGGGCAATGGGTTGCCCGGTTAGACTTTAGCACGGCTTTCCATCCACAGACGGATGGGCAAACCGAATGAGTGAATCAGATTATTGAAGACATGCTCCGTGCAAGTATGCTAGACTTCAAGGGAAGTTGGGAAGATCACCTACCTTTGGTGGAATTCCCCTACAACAATAGTTATCAAGCAAGCATACAAATGGCGCCTTTTGAAGCTTTGTACGGGAGGAGTTGTAGATCCCCTTTGTATTGGGATGAAGTTGGAGAAAGAAAGATTTTGGGCACCGAATTGATTAAACAGACTGTGGATAGAGTCAAGCTCATCCGAGAGAGGTTGAAGGCCGCACAAGATCGACAGAAAAGCTATGCCGATAATCAAAGGAGAGATCTTGAATTCCTAGTCGGTGACCTTGTTTTTGTCAAGATTTCACTGACCAAGGGTGTTATGAGATTCATGAAGAGGGGCAAGCTTAGCCTGAGATATGTCGGACCATTTGAGATCATTACTAGAGTCAGTGAGGTGGCTTACCGTGTTGTCTTACCCGCTCATATGGCGGCGGTCCACAATGTGTTCCATGTCTCTATGCTCTGGAAGTATATCCTGGATCCTACCCATATCATCAAGCTTGATCCGGTAGAGATCTGGGAGGACCTCACACTTGTTGACCAACCAGTACAGATCTTGGATAGGTGAGATCAAGCCTTGCGCAACAAGACCATTCCCTTGGTCTTGGTGAGATGGCAACCCCGTGGGGCCAATGGTCTAAATCTCTCGCCTCGGCCTAAGGCTCAACTACCGACTCCTCATATGGTTCTTCCTCACCGTAGTCCTCCTTAACTCAAGGACCCGGGGCAGAAATGTCAAAAGGGATCCATGCACCTGCCGATATAAAAGTACGGCTGAGTATGGAATACTCAGCGAGTATAAGCTACTAGCTAATCATAGCAATAACAAAGCACAACAGTAATAACCACAATACACAATAATCAATTTTGAGCAACACTAGCAATATATAACGTTTAGCATTGAAAATGAAGCATTATAAATATCGTGACATGTGTGCATGAATATGAAAACTCCGATAAATCTCATGTTTGGAAACCTATTTCACGTCTCGGTCTTGCTTGTGAAAATCATGCATGCGTGTCTTGTCTTGTTTGGAATCACATGCCTTGATTGGTCTTGACTTGTTCTTGAGTTGTATACTTGTGAGCCAGAGGCTAGCACCCGCACATCCCTGGGCTACCAACCTCCTTCACATTTCATTTTCTTGTGAGCCAGAGGCTAGCACCCTTCACTTGGGATACCAACCTCCTTGACATGTACTTGTTTCCTTTACTTCTGCGCCAGAGGCTAGCACCCTTCACTTGGGCTACCAACCTCCTTGACATTTCGTTTACTTGTGAACCAGAGGCTAGCATCGGCATATCCCTAGGCTACCAACCTCCTTACCTTATTTCATTTACTTGTGAGCCAGTGGCTAGCACTCTTCACGTGCTTGTGTGGTTGTCAATAGTGTTAACCATTATGACATCAACAATTTATAAAAAGGCACATGACATTAAATTTTCAATATGATTATATATGAGGAAAGTTGGACAATTATATAAGCATGGAATCAAGGTTAACACGTTGGGAATGATTACTTAATTTATACTTGCATTATTCTCTTTCAACTTGTTAGTTTCTCATTTGGGCATTTCATCAAACACTTAGTGAGCAACTTATTTATAACCATTTATTCGAGTTCTTAGTTCGTGCATTTCATCAAACACCACATATGTGTTCATTATTTATAAAATGCCCTTCCACCATTTTCCATCGCACACAACACCCATCACGCCCATACGGCATCCAATCGCCTCAATTCCATCCATCCATACATTCCCCACACCTCTTATTTATCTTGTTTACATTAAGGGAAGAAGATACATTTAAGAAGGGAGAAAAACATAAGATCAAGAATCATCATCACAATAGCAAAAACCTAGGTTATTGCTAAGGGAGTTAGTAGGGCGTACTAACCTTGAGATCAAAGCTTGATCTTAGATGAAAACCCTGGATTGAAGCTCCAACTTGGAAGGGAAGAATCCTTGCTTGAAGGATGCTTGATTGGGGAAGAAATCCCTTGAAAAATATCTGGAAACGCTGCCTTGGCTTGGAGAAGGACTTCCTATGAGCTTGAGGCTTGGCTTTGAGGAATACCAAGCTAAAGGGATGATCTTGGGTTCTCAACCCTTGATTCTTCTCTCACCAATTGATACCCTAGGAAAAACCCTCTCCTCCTCTCTCCCTTTCTCTCTAATGCTCTAAGTATAGTGAGTGGGGACCCAAAAACTCGCGCAAGGCTTATAAGGAGAAGGGGTTCTAGCCAAAAGACTACAAAGCCCTTAATGAAATTTCTGCAAAACGCGATAGACCGAGCGATCAGTTCCCAACAGAGTGATCGGTGTTGTTGACCGAGGGATTGGTTGAAAACACCCTCTTTGAAATTTTTCCTCATACAAAAAATTTAACCAGTCGACAGATACCGATCGATCGTTGGTTTGGACCGAGCGATCGGTTTTGGACTGAGTGATCCGTAGTGATAGGTTCTCTACAGATTTTGGCATATTTTACTGTTTCGGCCATAACTTTTGACTCGTTCGTCGGATTTTGACGATTCAACTTACGTTGGATTCGTCTTTCAAAAAGAAACATTTTTGGGATTTCAGAATCTTCAAATTATTCTTTATTTATTAATTATACTACGTGAAAGGCCGATTGTCTACGAGAACACTGTTCATTAGGTATGAAAAGTTTTGGGGTGCTACATTTGGCCTGTCAGCTTACTCACACTCCCCACTATAAGATCACATAGTGTATGATAGAAAATCATAATACTGAGGGACTTGTCCCCAGTCTTATACACATATGATATACCAAGGGCAATTATTTCAACAGAATAATTAAACAACAGATATCATCTCATGATAAATAAACAACTAGTATCATCTCATGATAATAATAACAGTAATAATCATCATATGAGATTAATAGATATGGGTCAGTAAAATTAAAATGCATGGATGCAAGAGAATGGGATAAGAACAAAGGTAGCTTGCAAACTCCTTCGCGATTCCTTCCTCTATCATCTTATGTAGATCAACATCGTAGTATTCTCCTTCACATCATCTCCACCAATGCATGATAAAATAATGGCACTAGGGAAACCAGTATTCCATTCGCCCTTTTCAGGGTAACCGAATGAATCTGTCCTTTACAAAAGTGCCAGAAAATCCTACTACATATTATCCTCTAATATGAATGCATGATAAACAATTTATCATATAACAAAATTGACCCATAATTATAATCTTATATAATAAGATGCAACATGGTGATGGAGTAATTTTTTTGATATTATAAAAGGATTGAAAATTTGATAACAATTATCAATAAGCTCAAGACAATTCTATATCTCATATAGAACAAATCCGGAGAAAATAAAAATATTATATGTTCCAACAATATATTTTAATAAAACTATTTTAAGTAATAATTAATATATATATTAGGACTTTCCTAATATTATAAAACATATAATAAAACCTAAATATGATCACATCATGAAATAAGGTTTTAAAATTTTCCAATACAGTCTATTTATTTGAAAAAACATTGTTAATTATTTTAAACAATTAATAAATATATGTAGAATGATCAAGTCATTTAATTTAAAATTTTCAAAATAAAAAATTTATTTCAAAAATAATATCACATATATTATACTAGTTTTTTAAAATTATGTAATTATCATTATCAAATCTCATTCGATAATAATTATTTATTTATTCATCTTATGAACAAATAAAATAATAAAAACTACGAGTAATATTTAATAGATCTAAATTAAATTCATCTCATAAATTAAATATCCATTTAATTACCTTATTAAAATAAACAAAAATACTCCCTAACCATGCTCTGATACCACTTGAAGGGGGATCCGGATAAAAATTTATGCGGAAACTGGATCCCCTAGATCTTAACACCATACAAAACATGAAATTCTATCTAAAAGTTTTAGTCATATCACCTCGGTGAATGATGTTCACCGGTGAAGCTTAATCTACTCAAACCATCAGAACTCTTTGTAGAGATTTCTCGAAGAAATACTCAAAGCTTGATCCTTGTTCTTCACTAACCCCACGAAGCTTTAGAATCTATCTTTGGAATTGTTGAAGCAAGAGGAAGAAGATGGAATAATGGTGTAGACCTTCTATCACCCACAACCTTTAGGTTCAAAAACCCTTAAGTTGCAAAACCAACTTGACGCACCCTAGTATCTCACGAAAATCCCTAGGGAATATCCCTAGGGGCTCACGGTTTCGAGAGAGAGGAGAGGGAGAGAAAAAATTCTAGAGAATTATGAATACTTCCCACACATTTTTGGTCTTGGGATACTTATAGAATGGATCTAATCCATATCCTACTCCAACTATAACTTATCCCTTTAGGAGTTATTTATTAATAATAAACTCCTAGTTTGACTATAACTACTTTAGCTATAGAAATCCTACTAATTAAAGAGTCCTTTTCCAAAAAGGGTTCCTTAATTAAAGGGATTAGTCAACAACCAACATAAGAGAGGTGTCCTAGTCAAACTAGGAAACCAAAACCAAAGAGGGGGGAGCGTGAGCTTCCAGGGGCGTGAGTTTTGGAGAGCTTTAGACTCCTTGTTGCAATCCAACTTCTTCTCATCTTAATCCTACTTGCAGTCCAACCATTGGATTTATATTCCATAATAAATAGAATTATTATTCAAGTAACCATGTCCTAATCCAATTAGGACTTCCAAAGTGGGCGCCCCACCCTAGGGTTTTAATCCATGGGTTTGGGCCCATGTTAAAATTCCATATTAAATGGGTTTATGAATATGGATCAAACCCATTTCCCCTTTAATTATGTTAATTAAATAATTACTAAAATAATCCCTTAATTAAAATTAACAATTAATTTAAATAATAGATTAACTTTTAATCTATTTAATTAATAATTAAATTTTAATCACTTAAATATTTGATTAACATTTAATCAATTATTGAGCTTGTATTTCTCATGTGAGTATCTCCACAGATTGCTCTGGGACATTCTTACCCTAGCTTACCCAATGTTATCCCATTAATCCTAAACAGGAATTACATCGGAATTGCAAGTGACGTGAGATATCTATGTTGCAATTGAATCCCAGTGTATGAACATTAACCAATTCGGATCCCACCACATGAAATTTTAAATTCAATTTATCCTTCCAAATACATTATCCCTAATGGGCCTTTGAGATTGACATACTATCTAACTCATAGCCCATTGGACATCATCCGGGTTTCCAAGACTTATAATTAAGCCATGAGAAACAATTTCTCATGAAAAACATTTTGAGAAAATCATTTGATAAGTATAATATATTTTAATAAAAATATATTTTCAAACTTATTTTGATTTCAAAATCACGTGCGCAGGATTTGAACTTAATCAACTATCTTACCCGGAACTTGGATAATCTCTCAAATTAATGAGCATTCTTGTTTGAAATTCATCATAACTCGAACAGCTTTCTGACTATCCAACTATCACTGTATTGTATTCCCTAAGTTAGAAAATACGTTGGTAGAATCAAAACAGTCATATCACTGCTCAGTCATAGATGAACACATAAGATCTAAGGATCATCGAAACTGTTCAATGTGAATGAGAGACCAACTATCTGATAGTATGTTTATGCAAGAGGTCTCTCATTGAATGCAATCAGTCAATGTACATTAAAGCACCCATATGCTGATGTGTAGTCTCCACGACAATAGTTCGAGATAGAATTACATCTCAACTATTGAGAACATCTCAGCATTCTGGTAGCCATATGAGTGAAGTGCCCAGCTTCATCCATAGCTGTGACTATATAAGGTATAAGGAACAAGAAAGTTATATCTACCTGTAATAATCCAATCACATAACTTTCCTACAATATATCCTAAGGACCTTTATTGATATCTCATATCGTATAGATCATCTCATGATCATGGTCAATTACCAATAATGAATACACAATAGATTGAGAAGAAGTCTTTATTAATCAAATTAATAAGAGTCTAACAATCTAAATGACTTTTCTAGGCATCATGTCTAATAATTTGTTATAAGCTACTACACCATTACTATCACAAAAGAGAGTGATAGGTTTGAGTGCTGAAGGAACATTTCCTAGCTCTTACAAAAACCTTCTGAACTAGACTACTTCTTTTGCTACTTCAGAAGCTGTAACATATTCTCCTTATATGGTGGAGTCTACAATACTCTTCTACTCTATGCTGCGCCAACTGATAGTAGCACCACCCAGTGTGAACACATACCTAGATGTGGAAGCTCTATTGTCCATATCAGATTAGAAATTGGAATCTATATAACCCAATCCAACTAGATCTTCTGATTAAAAAGTAAGCACAAAATTCCTAGTCCTTTTCAGGTGCTTCATAGTGTGCTTCACAGCAGTCCAATGATTAACACTTGGATTGCTTTGAAACCGACTAACAACTCCCACTCTATGACAGATATCTGATCTAGTACATAGCATTGCATACATGAGGCTCCCCACTGCCGAAGCATAAGGGCACCTCTTCATCTGCTCTATCTCATTAGCTGATGTAGTAGCCATATTTTTAGACAAAGCAACACCATGCCTAAAAGGAATAAGAGTTGTCTTACAATTACTCATACTGTACCTAGACAAAATCTTAGAAAGTTTGACTCAATCCCAACATTCGGCATTTTCTATCTCTCAGAATCTTTATTTCGAGAATATAGGATGCCTCTTTCAAGTCTTTCATTGAGAAATGCTGAGAAAGCCAAATCTTGACTAATGATAACATCACTACATCATTCCCGATGAGTAGGATGTCATCTATATAAAGAATAATGTAGAGCCCCGAAACTTTTTGTCATGTATTGGAAACCATGCCAAGGCATTATGCCTTTTTAATCTTCCTTTTCTATGAAATGAGAAATTTTAAAGAACTCTAAGTGTTAAGAAGTAGTATTCCTGAGTGAGATATGTCGAAAACCCAAGTTACTGAATCTCGTATGCGGATCAGTCAAATTTAGGGGCATTTTGGTCAATAAATAAGGAATAAATTAGAAAATCTAAGATACCAAAAATGTTCCCCTTTGAAAGAAGAATCCAACGGAAGTTGAATCGTCAAAATTGGACAAACGAGTCAAAAGTTATGACCGAATTACCAAAGTAGGAAAAATAGGTGAAAACAGCAAAATCTAGAGGGTGCGATTGATCACAAGTCAGGTGCGATCGATCGCATGCAGGCGAAATGATTCCCAAACTCTTGGGGTCAGATGTGATAGATGGGTTCCCTAGGTGCGATCGATCGCAGGGTTCTGCGATCGATCGCATGCAGAGGGAAATCAGACCAATATGTTCGGGTTCATGTGCGATAGATCGCATCCAGGTGCGATCGATCGCAAGGACTTGCGTTCATTCTTAGATAAGTGCGCGATCGATCGCATGCGGTAACTGAAGCCAGATTTGATTGGAGATCAAATCAAATGTGGCTTTGATTGGAGATCAAAGGAGGTTCAAACTTGAAGATTTTCAAAGAAGGGTCTGCCCCAAAGCATCTAGAGTTCCTCAAACCCAAAGAGGTGCTCTTCCTCAAGTGAGAGCTCCACATCAAGGGTTTTCTTTGCTCTATTCAAGGTCGGTACCCTATACTACCCTTCTAGTTCATCTTTTCTCTTGTTTTTCTTCATTTTATGATTTCCCTAAATTTTAAACAAGATAAGGAGATGGGATGAATGGATGGTTGTGTGGATGCGAATGGGTGATAGGATGCCGTGTATGTGATGTGATGAACAAAATGGGAAGGGCTTTGTATGAATAATGAATACACACGTATGTTGTGAGCATTAACCCACCTAGTAAATGCAAGATTTAGGTATTGACAATAATACACATACCAAGTGTTTGATGAAATGCCACAATGAAAAGAATGATGATTTGTTCTTAGAAAATGCATGTGTGAACTTCCGAAATTCCTAGAATGGTATGTTGATAGATTAAATGCTCATTTGTTTGATATATTGATTGTTAAATGCAAATGTTCTTTATATGCCATTGTCATCCTAAATTATACACGAAATCACGAGCACGGCATGTAGTCCACAAGCCGGGTTTCAAGCATTAAACACCGTGTTTTGTTTTCAAGGTTTTACTCCCGATTCACGAACACCATGACAAGGCCAAATGAAAGGGTTGGTAAATAGAGGTAGGACATATCTTAAGATATGTTTTGCCTCGCTTTTGACATGAACAAGAATGCCCCAAGCATGCAGGTTACATTCAATGCATTTCGTTAAAGAGGGGTCTCCCCTCCCTCACAAGTTGTTTCTCATTTAGGAAGAGGGGCCTCCCCTCCCTCACAAGTAGCATGAACATGTTTATTTTCCAAGCAAGCATGATACATGACATGACACGCATAACAAGCATGACACGCATAACACGATACAATAAGACTAGACACATGACAAGACGCGTTTTCAAGCACGAAAAGCATGTTTTCAAGTCAAGAAAAGCACACAATGATTTCAAGAGTTTTATCAGTTTTCTGTGATGCAAGCATGAAATATAATTGCTTCCTTTCCTGTATGAGATAAATTGCTTCCTACTTCATATTGTTGTTGCTATGTTATGGCTGTTGGTTAGTATTTGGTACCCGCTGAGTATTCCATGCTCAGCCGTACTTCTTATGTCGGCAGGTGATAGCGGGGCGGCTGCTCCTTTTAATATTATTGCTCTGAGCCCTTGGGTGGAGGAGGAGTATGTTGAGGAACCTGCTAAGGAACCTCACGTAGATGGTCACTATTAGGTGGTACATTCTAAGTGAGTGATATGTGGGTGAGCATGAGAAATTTATACCCATGTATTTTGGCGGGCCTATCCGCACTTTCTTTGTTTTGATTTCCTTTTTGTATAAAATTGTATCATGTATATATACATAGAGGTTTTGTTAGACTTCCGCTATGCCATGTTAGAGTATGCTTCTGTTATGTCATCCTCTATTGTATATGCTCCAGGTATTTTGCAGGTTATTTTGTCAAGCAAGGCATGTAAGTCATGGCAAGTCGTCCAAGATTCACTCTAACACCTAGGGTGGGTTTTGGGTCGTGACAGAGGTGGTATCAGAGCTTAGGCTTTAGGTCTTTAGGGTCACTTAGAATCTGATACCATGGCCTGACAAGAGCATATGTTAGGAAGCAAGTTAGGAAGGAAGTAAGTTGGAAGCGAGTCATGATTCCAAGTATAAGACTAAACCTTAGTCTTAGTCCAAAATGGTTGTTCCAACCAAGTGCGTGTCTAGAAACGCTAGAACACTAAATCTATTATGTATACACCGATGGGTATGATGCACTGTATACTAATATTATGTCAATAGTATTACTTAAAATTTTGTGAGATGAAATTGTGGTTCCAAATTAGACTTATGTGGTGCTATTGTTCTCAGGACTTTAGTCATGAGGCGGGGCACACGGGGTCGCATACCACACACTAGAGCTTCATCTTCTTCTCGGGATGAGGTTGAGTAGCCAGACCTCTCTTAGGTCTTAGGCTCTATTGCTGAGACTCTCGCCGTACTGGCGGCTCGGCAAACTATACCAACATCGGTAGCACCTACTCCACTGCCTGCAGCTCAGTACATCGCACAGCTAGGGTTGAGGCATTTCAGAGACTGAGGCCTCCATCATTCCATGGGACTGTGGACCCTTTTGCCACGAAGGCTTGGATCCTCCAATTGGAAAAGATCTTTGCTGTCCTCTCGCCCATAGAGGAAGATAAAGTGGCATGGGAGGTCTTCATGCTAGAGGGTGAGGCACACCATTGGTGGTCGTCCGCCTTGAGAACTCGAGAGTTGACTATGCAAGGTAAGCCCTGGACTTGGGACAAGTTCAAGGACACTTTTTACAAGAAGTACTTCCCTGTAGGAAATCGGGAAACGAAGGAGAAGGAGTTCATCAACCATGAGCAGGGCTCTATGTCGGTGGCTTAGTATGAGGCCAAATTCTTGGAGTTGTCTAGATTCGCGCTACACATGATTGCCACCGAGGCAATGAAGGCAAGGAGATTTGAGCATGGGCTCAGAGATTTCATCATAGACTGAGTCTTGGTCTTCAGGCACGCCACTTACGCCGAAGTAGTGGATAAAGCCTTGTTGGTTGAGGCCAATTCAGAGACCTTGTCCAAGAAGAGGGAATTGGCAAGAGGCCAATCTAGTGGTTCGGCACCTCTAGAGAGGCAGGCTCGGACTGGTCTTTATCAGTATACATGGCCAGCACCACCTCAGTATGCATGGACAACACCAACTCAGAGGCCATCTCATGCGCCTCCAGTTTCGAGGCAGTATACTCCTCAGGCACCTAGACCTCAGGCTCTTCTAGCACCACAGCCTGTTGCACCTCAAGTAGTGAGGGATGCTCCACCTCTGGCCCCTCTGACCTACACATATGAGGTTTGTACCTCTTACGGTCGAAGGCACCCGACAGGAGATTGTCGGAAGGCATCGGGTGGATGTTTCCATTGTGGTCGCCAGAGCCACATGATCAGGGATTGCCCGACGAGGCATTTACCAGGCCAGTCACAGGGGATTAGGCCCCCAGTCCACCCAGTGGGATCATACCAGGCGTGCTACCACAACAAACATCTTGTAGGGCATACAAAGCAGATAAATAGTGAACTGAAAATTTCCTTTGATGACTTAACTGTATTCCAAGTACAACTATTTACAATAACTGCATATAAACTGAAACATGTACAAGCAATCCTTCACCTAAGTTATAACTAAAGTGATACAATATCCCCAGACATAAAACCCAAAATACATGTCTCTCTCATTCAACCTCACCATAGGGCCACATCTCTAAACCCCTAATATCTGGGTGACAATCCGAGCAATCTCCTGTTCTCCACGAACCGCCTTGTTCCAAGGAACTGGAGTATAGATATCTTATAGTGCACCTGCCGACATAAATGTACGGCTGAGCCTGGAATACTCAGCGTATACATAATACTAACTAACCATATTATGATGCATTTACACGCCATACAAGATACGGTTCATCCAAGTATATACAAGATCAGAGTGCGGAAGTTAAAACAAGATAACGGTTGCATAATCTTAAAATCATACTTCAAATCCTACATTAAGTTCGTGCTTTAACAATACGTATTTCATGTCTCTTACGAGCCTTGTGAGTTCCTTATGCATCTTATGAGCTTCTTAGCCTATGAGGTCCTTCTTATCAGTTATCTTATATTTGCGTTGAGGCATATGCTTTCTTGTGAACTTTCTTATGAGCTCGCTTGTGAGTTCTTGTGAGTTTGCTTTCATGGAAATAGATGTTAATGCCCGTACCTGGTCTTAGTACATTAACATCCTTTTATATTTATCTTAGAAACATATACTAGTGTCTGTACCTGGTCTTAGTACACTAGCATACTTTCTTGTACTTGTGAGCTTGTGAGCTTGTAACCCTTAAAAACAGATACTAGTGCCCGTACCTGGTCTTAGTACACTAGCATCCTTCCATAAACATGTGAGCTTGTGAGCCTTGAAAATAGATACTAGTGCCCGTACCTGGTCTTAGTACACTAGCATCCTTCCATATACTTGTGAGCTTGTGAGCCTTGAAAACAGATACTAGTGCCCGTACCTGGTCTTAGTACACTAGCATCCTTCCATATACTTGTGAGCTTGTGAGCTTGTGAGCCTTGAAAACAGATACTAGTGCCCGTACTTGCTCTTAGTACACTAGCATCTTTCCATATACTTGTGAGCTTGTGAACTTGTGAGCTTGTGAGTATTTCCTTCTTGTCTTATAAGCTTCCATTTGTTCTTACAAGTTTTCTTCCTTTTATTAAGAATGTTCTTATGAGCTTAACTTATGATTTCACCTTCTCTTTGTCTATTGAACTTTCTTATAATTCTTCGTATACCCTTACTTATGAACTGGATGTACATACTAGCGTTTATCTTTCTTAACGTACTTAAAGTCTTATCCTTGTCTTGTAGAATTCACTCTTGTCTTGTTCTTATTTCGTGGAAATCACTCTTGTCTTGTCTTGGTTTAATTCCACATGATTATACTTCAAAAAACTAGGTTCTTACGTGAATACGTGCTTGTGTATAGGGAATGGTAAATATCATAATGTCATGAGAAGATTGGAAGACCATCATATCGCATTTCCCAACTTTCTATAAGCATACAAGATTTTAAGGAAACACATAAAGCATATTGGCAAAATTACCAAATTTGGGGAAAATCCCTAATTTATATTTCATAGTCTTAGTTCTAAATTCCATATGTGCATTTCGTCAAGCATCTTGCACTCAACCTTTCCTTAAGGCTTTTACTTACTTTTTCATCATCCACATTTCATCAAACATCTTGTGTGCATTTCTTTTTCTTATGAGTACCTCACCCTTTCCCATTTTTCATCATACATCAACCATCACATTCATAATATTTGATTTATTATAACCTATTAAGCTACACATCTTAATATAGTCTCAATATAATTTACATCATGATTTCCACCAAAGGATCACTAAAATTGACTGTATATCAAAGCATTGTAACAAGGGAGGTAAGTAGAATGTATCTACCTTAGGGGATAAAATCCCTTTGACCTAAGGCTTGAGAAAGCTTGAGGAAGCTTGTAGGAGAGAACCCTGAGCTCGAGGATGAAGATCCAAGCTTTAGTGGTGCGTGGGGACGAGATCCAAGCTTGAGGATGCTTAGGAAGTGATGATTCAAGTTCCTCTTTGATCTACCACAAAGCTCCCTTTTGGAAACCTAAGTTTCCTCTTTTTTCTCTCAAAATACCCCTCTCTAAGTCTTAGAACCCTTGGACCCCCAAAAAATTGGGTATATATAGTGTTAGGTTAGTGAAAAACCTAAAAAAAAATGTTTCTGGGCAATCTCCCTCGAGCGGGCTTCCATCTCGCTCGAGCGGGTTGCTCCCTGGCCTCAAAACCTCAATTTGCATCGATCTCACTCGAGCGGGCTTCCATCTCGCTCAAGCGAGATTTTCTGCAAAAATGCAATTTAATATTTTGGCCATAACTTTTGACTCGGTGGTCTGATTTTCATGATTCAACTTGCGTGGATTCTTCTTTCGAAGGAGAACAACTTTGATGTGTTATAAAAATTCTAATTTTGAGTTTTACTTTACCAAAAATGGCTCTAAACCCGACTGATCTGTAAATGGGTTTCATCAACCCATATTGCAGCAGATCTGATTTTGGAAATCAGACTTTTGGCTTAACCCCGACTCAAAATTTGGGAAAATGGTAAACATAAACCTTGAATAGGGTTCCAATACCTTTCCAAAAATTCAAGAATCACTCAATTCCGAGCAACGGTGACTAGACTAAGGCTTCGTAAAGTTGAGGGTAATTTTAAGACATACATCTTCATCGCTTAGAACACTTCAAGTGCTTTCACACTCTTTTCCCTTGGGTCCAACATCTTACTCACACCTCGTGACTTGTTCCCTATAGGTTTTTAACCCACCTTGGTGATCATTGAATTCACACCAATATGCATGAGAGGCCTTGGCCTGTTTATGCCTCACGCACCAGCACTATTCACGTACAACCCATTTAAACACTTAGGGCATTTTATACCCTTTCTTTTACCTACTTAGAATATCTTTATACTCTCTCTTGGAGACTCAAAACATGTACCTAAAATCCTCACTTAACCCACCACACTAATTAGAACAAAATGGAGCATCCTACCAAGAACAAAATGTAAAGGCCTTAAGCCTTTACACACACCACACAAGGGAATTATCCACACACTATTCATAGTGTAGTGAACTCGAATTTCTGGGGTTCTACAAAGGGAGTGCAAATCAACAACAAACAGGAGAAATCCCAGGGTGTCCCAAACTTCGGTCCCCCAGCATACATTTCGTCCTACTTTAAGTCCTCCTCGATCCCTTAGGAGTTACGAATGCAAGCGCAGTATCACATCTGTATCCCCAGTGAAAATATCATCCTCAAATCTCCAGAGGAGCACCATTCAGGGCAATGATGGGAGAAGACCTTTTTCCGCAAGCATAAACAGAGCTTCCCCAGTAAGTCGCGGGCATGAGTGAAAATTAGCAACGGCCTCATTGCGTAAAAATCACGCGATCCCCAGACCTAGTTTTATGACTAGGGGCAAAAAGGAACAAAAATCAATCAGCTTTGCAGGCATGAGGAAAATCGGCAACAGCCTCATCGGCGCAAAAATTATGCGAACCCTATGACTTGGTCATTCCAAGAGTAAAAAATGGAGAAAAAGCTGAAAAGCAATTTGGTAACAGAATCCGACAGTAATCGTTTTAGCCAGATAAATCCCCTACAGCAATCCCTGACAGATGACATGGAAGAGCAACTTCCCCGACACTAGTCACTAGCAGAGTTCAGATCTCCAATAGTTATTTACGATGGTGTCATATCCCCTAGCAGATCCCCAGTAACGGTCTATAACAAAATTACTTTCCCCAGCGGATTCCCAAGTAGAGGCATTTAAATTTTCTCCCCAGCAAGCTTCTCCCAGCCAGACTCTAATCTCCAGTAGTGACAAGGCAAACAGGCCTATCTATGAACTTCTCCAGCAGTGACAAAACCTCTTCTGGGTCATACTCCACTCTCCAAGAGCGAAAGGCAGAATACATGATCCCCAAGCCCTGACAAAGGCACTTTCCTGGCGAAACTGATAGCTAGTTGAACATTCTTTTGTTTTTTTTTTTTTTTTTTTTTTAAAAAAAAAAACCTCTCAGAAGGAGAGGGGGGTTTGGCGGACCCCTACCAGATTTATTAATAAAAAATAAATGGGGGGGACATAAACCTTACCCCTACAAAGAACTCACACATTAGGGGGGGACATAAAACCTTACCCCTAACCAGCAAAAAAAAAAAAAAAAAAAAAAGGGGGGGGGACATAAAACCTTACCCCTGACAAACAAACACAAATAGAGGGGGACAAAAACCTTACCTCTAATAAACAAAATCAAACAAAACTCAATCTCTATGAACCAATCGAACATTACCTAAACCATCTTGATCAAGAGAAATAAGGGATATGAGACGAGTAGGACTAGACTGATTAGGGAGAATTTCACCTGAAGTCTGAAAAGTACAACCTTGATTAGCAAGAAAGTCTGCAACCATGTTAGCTTCCCGAAAGATGTGATTAATAGAGGAGCAAATGTAAAACACTTGGTGGATCTTTTTATTCCAATACCACACCTGCCAAGGATGATTAGAAGAACCCTTCCAAGCTTCTACTAAAGATTTAGCATCAGATTCAACATCCACTTGAAGGTATCCAAGTCTTTGACACAAAAGTAAACCATCCAAAAGAGCTCGAGTTTCTGCAACATAATTAGTACAATTCCCATAGAAGGCATAGAAACAAGCTAACATCTTTCCATCGTGGTCTCGTATAATACCACCACCTCCAGCTATTCCCGGATTGCCTTTAGAAGCACCATCAACATTCAATTTTATTCTATCCTGAGAAGGCCGATTCCATTTGATATAGGCAATAGTAGTACTTTGGCAAATAGGAGAAGACAAGATATTGATAATCGAAAGATCCAATGACTTGCCGGTCGGTAAGGAGCCCAAGTCAACCATCCATTTCTGAATTCTTGTCCTAATCACATCAACAGACTTTTGAACATTCTTAAACCTACGGGAGCATCTTTCTTTCCAGATCTCCCATATGATTATAAGAGGAAGCACCACAAAAACTGCATTATGATTCCTGTCTGAAGCTCTAAACCATCTCTGAAGTAAGCATTGAATATTATCACTAGGTGGAGAAAAAACTGAACATAAATTACCAAAATATTGCCATAACACTCCTGCAATATCACTTGTGCATAAGAGATGAGATAAAGTTTCAATATGACCTTGAGCACAACATGAACAACAACTTACTAGAGGAATACCAATAGATTGAACTTTAAAGTCAATAGGGACAGCTCCATTCATTACCTTCCAACCAAAAATTTGGATTTTTTTGGGAATAATATTATTCCACACATACCTAGTCCAATTTTTCGGAAGGGTAGAATATCGAATAGCGTTCCAAGCTGATTTAACTGAAAACTTACCCTTTGGACAGAGATTCCAAATGAATGTATCTTCTAATTCAGAAGTAAAAAATCCTGCATTTCTAATATCAGTCTCAATATAATCAGGAAGATAATCAGAAACAAGACTAAAATCCCATCCCCCATTGTCATCAAGCATGTCCGAGATAACAGGAAAAGTATGAGGAATATTAGTAGAATTAACAATAAGAGGAGCATCTCCATACCAACAGTCTAACCAGAAATTAATTTTATTACCATTACCAATTAAAGCAGTAGAATTCCAAATCACATCTTTACAAAATTTGCTAATTTTTATCCAAGTTTTAGATGAATCAATGCGATATGAAGCATACCAAATGTGAGAAAATTGGAATTTAGATTTAAAGAATTTAGTCCAAAGATTTTCAGATTGATAAAGATTCCAAGCTTGTTTCATACGAAAAGCAGAAGAAAAATCATGCATTTTCCTAATGCCTAGACCCCCTTCCAACAGGCTGAGGGTACAAGTATTCCAATTAATCCAATGACGCTTTTTAGAATCAATCCTATTGTTCCAAAAAAATTTAGCCATAGATCTATCAATAATATTACAAATAGTTTTCGGAACATGGATCCCAGCTAAAAGGTGAGTAGGCATAGATGACAAAACATGCTTAATAAGAATGAGCCTACCCCCCGCAGATAAGAATTTGCCTTTCCAACCCTCTATTTTTTTAAGAATTTTATCTATTAAGGGATTAAAGAAACAATTTTTAAGACGACCTTTATAAATGGGGACACCAAGATAAGTAAATGGAAAATTCTTATTAGGAATACCAACCCACTGAAATATAGCACCACTTCTAGCCCTAGAGGTTTTTGAAGAACAGTAAAAAGCACTTTTAGCACGATTTATTAATTGACCCGATGAATCCTCATATGAAGAGATAAAGTCAAATATTTTTTTAATGTTACGCTTTCTACCATTACAAAATATTAAGGTATCATCTGCAAAAAGAAGGTGAGAAATAGGAATACCATATCTTCCCAATTTGTAATTCGGAGAAAGACTCTCAGAGATAGATTTTAAACCTCTGCTAAGAACTTCCTCAGCTAAAATAAAAAGGGCAGGGGAAAGAGGATCACCTTGCCGAAGACCCCGGGAACTCTGAAAAAAACCTTGTAAGCTTCCATTAATAATGATAGAGAAGGATTGATTAAAAAGACAGCCATGTATCAATCTAGTAACTGCATAGCTGAAACCCATTTTTTGAAGAACTACAATAATAAAATTCCAATCCATGCGATCATATGCTTTAGACATATCAAGTTTGAAAATAATATTACCTCCTGAAGATTTTCTATCTATATCCTGAACCATCTCTTGAGCGAGATTAATATTATCAATAATATTCCTCCCTTTAACGAAACCACTTTGTTCTTCAGATATTAAGTTAGGCAAAAGTTTACCAATTCTATCAGCCAAAAGACGCGAAATGATTTTATAAAGAAAATTGCAAAGACTAATAGGTCTGAAATCAGAAAAGGATAAAGGAGAACTACATTTAGGAATTAAAGCTATAGCAGTAGCATTAATAGATTTAGGAATTTCTGCATAAATAAAAAATGAGTGGATAGCACGCAAAAGATCTTCCTTGATAATGTTCCAACAAGAATGATAGAAGTGCCCCGAGAAACCATCCGGCCCAGGAGCACTATCAGCAGACATACTAAAAACTACATTTTTAATCTCTTCTAGGGAAGGAGGAATAGATATAGAATTATTATCATCTTCTGAAATAAGATTAGGGATATGGTTAATCAAGTTATGATCAATAATACAATTAGAAGAAGATAATAGATTTTTAAAATAAGAAACAGCAGCATTCCCAATATCCTCCCTCGATTCCAATACATTTCCTTGGGAATCATGAATCCTCTCAATACAATTTCTACCCCTTCTGGAATTAGAAATCATATGAAAAAATTTAGTATTATTATCCCCTTCTTGAAGCCATTTAATACGAGATTTTTGCCTCCAGAATATCTCTTCTTGCAACAGAAGAGATTGAAGCTCATCTTTAAGATTATTAAGGATATTAGCCTTCCCAGGATCCCAAGAATTTTGAATATCTTCCTCACAATTATTAATTTGATTTTCTATATCCTTAATCTTTTCAAAAATATTGCCAAAAACATTCTTATTCCAACTTTTTAAAGAAATCTTTAGTCTTTTCAGCTTAAGAAAAAAGGCCATAAGAGGATTAGTAGACAAAGGCATATCCCAGGACTCAGAAACAAGGCGAAAAAAATCAGGATGATGAATCCACATTTTTTGAAATTTAAAAGAGGAAGGAGACCTATCAGTCTCTTTACCAAAAACAAAAAGAAGGGGAGAATGATCTGAAGTTAATCTATTGAGGTGGGAAACAGAAGAAATTGGATAATTTAGACTCCAATCAGAACTAAGGGGGACTCTATCTAGACGAGCATATATTCTATTAGAACCATTCTGATTGTTACACCACGTGAATTTGTTCCCATAGAACCCAGGGTCCATCAAACCCAATTCATTAATCATATTGTTAAAATCAGTAAGAGATTCAATATTGACTTCCCTCCCTCCTAGCTTTTCATCAGAACTAGATATAGCATTAAAATCCCCTCCAATAAAATAAGGGCCAACATAGGAAGAAAAGCATATACTAAGATCCATCCAAAGAGATAAGCGCTCCCTACTAGTACATTTAGCATATATGAAAGCACACCGAATGGAAGAATTACCACTCAAAGAGACATCAACAATAATCATTTGATCGGATGAAGAAATAAATGAGACTTGAAGATGATTTTTCCAAAATAGCCAAATCTTAGGATGAGATACATGAGGGTCTAAATGAGCATCCATATTGATAAAAGAACAAACTTCTTGCATAGAGTCAATATATTTTTTGGGTTCCATAATAGCAGTAAAAATAATATTATTAGAAGAAATTAATTGTTTGAGTCTAGACTTAGAAGCTAAGTTACCAATCCCTCTAATATTCCAAAGGAGAAAATTATTCATTGATACCAATATTAGATTCTGAACCCAATGACAAGACAGCAGATCTAGAACGAGTTATTCTATCAGAAGCTAACACACCTTTAGTATTTTTTGATTTGGTCTTAGATATTGTAAGTTGATATTTAGAAAATAACTCTGATTTAAGTAATCTTTGAGAAAAAGTTATTCCTTCTTTCTTAAAGATTCCAAATTGTTAAATAAACACGGATCTAAGTCATCATGATATTCTAGAGTTTGAGAGTTTTCCTTCAAAATATTTCCAGTAAATAATGGATCCTTATGATTTAAAGGATTCTCTAGAGTTTTAATCAAATTCAGCCACATACGATAATGAGGAGTATGTTGGAACCTAGATCCATTTTTTGTCTTCTCATTTAGGTAGAGACTTCTAAGTTCAGAATTAGTTAAAATAGCTTGGTTGTTTAGAATGGTTCCAATTTTTGGGATTTCCACTACAGAATTTTCATATGTTATTGTGTGATCCAATAAACATTTAGAGTTTAGGTTACCTGGACTAATCCATTCCTCATCCGAATCCATACCTTTTGAAAGAATTTGGTTATCAATATCTCCAATGTTAATAGGAGAATTTAATAACCCAGAATTTTTCTCAGTTAGCTCAATAAGATTTTCCTTTTCATTAGCAGAATTCTGAATAGTAACTAAATTAGAAATTTCTGGATCAGAGTTACCTTGTGATGCTAGTATAGGTACCTTTGTATGGGAAAAATCCGCAGCTGCTCCATCCCTTGAATGTATTGTGCAATCTTTTGATTCTACCATTATTGGCGTGGAAGAGACAGCAATTTTCTGGACCAAAATCTCCGAATCCATTGCTATTTTGGGTGGTGATCTGACCTCTCTAACATAAATATCCTCCATATTCTGTTCTATAACAGTGGGAGAAGAAATATTTTGCTGATCTGGGACATCTTTTGAAGAAGTATCAATGGGGGCAGATTGCTTTATCACCCATCTCTTAGAGTTTTTGAATTGTTCTTCTTCTTCCCCTTTGTTGTTTTCAGTGTGTCTAATTTTTCCTTTATTCTTACCCGCTGAACAGTTATGTAACCCATGTCCAAGCTTCTTGCAATTTTTACAAAAAAGAAAAGTTTTCTCATATTCTATTGCTTGCCATCTCCCTTGATCTCCAATACCCAACCAAAATCTTTCCGGGTTTTGTTTAAGGAGATCTACTTCTATGCATGCTCTAGCAACACTTGGGCGGGAAAAGGATTGGGTTGCACCATCTAATTTCAGCACCTTACCGATGATACTCCCTATAGATCTAATGGCTGAATCATTGAATAGATGAAGAGGTAGATTAGGGAAACTCACCCATATTGGAACTATAGACGGTTCAACTCCAGAGACAAAGGAAGGAGTCCACTTGAAAAATCTGAACAAGAAACCATTTATGTATATCACTTCTTTGATCCATATCATTAGATAATCTTCTTCGGAAGAAAACCTAAAAAGAAGATGGCGCGAGTCAAGTATTTCCACTGAAAAGGCAAGACGAATACCAGCAGATTTCTTCATAAAAGTCTTGATAACATCTAATGAGGGGCGTCCATAAGAACACTTAGCAACCAATGATAAACGGTGGGGTGCAGCAAGGAGCTTGGTTTCATCTTCCGAGAAGAAAAGTGCTGGTTCTCCCTTATAAGTTGCAGGTTTTTTGATCGGAATGGTAGCTTGATGATGTTCAGCATACTGTTTTTGTCTTCCTACAACAGCAGCGAAGGAGAGAGGTGGGGGGTCAGGAGGCCGTGAGGATGATCCCCCCTCCAAGCCGCCAGAAACCCTAGGGATTTCCATGGAGAATGAATGAAAACTTACCAATTTTAAGTGCTAACATGCACCTAAAAAAAACCTATGCTAAAATGCACCTCCAGAGCTTTTTTTTTCTGATTCTCCACCCCAATTTGAAAGCAAAAACTTTTACAAGGGCCCAAACCCTTTTATAAAATGTTTTTAAAAAGCAGCTCCTCTTTGGTACCCTGACCAGATCACACCAGCTTGTACTGAACACCCCCGACAAGACAAAGCAGAAGAAGCCGACACCATGCATCCCCACAAGCCACAATCAGCAGAATCATGGGAAAGCATCCTCGCCTTTACCCCCTGCATGACATCCCTGCATAGCATCACACCTTATGTGATCAAACTCCTCAGCATCATCTTTTATCAAAATCCAGCGTCTTTCGGCCATTTCAATCATCCGGCTAGTGCCTCTTGGACATGCCATACTCTTTCGACACCCTGTGTGTCCTTGACATCCCGTGTATAGCTTTACAGTGTATACCACCTGCATGTCCTCTCTTTCGACACCCGTGTGTCCTTGACATCCCGTGTACACCTTTACTATGTATACCACCTGCATATCCTCTTTTTTGACACCCCCGCGTGTCTTTGACATCTCGTGTATACCTTTTGTCGCGCCCCAAAACCCACCCTAGGAGTTAGAGTGAACTTTGGACGACTAATCATGACTTGCTTGACAACTAACCTGCAAAACCCACAGAGCATATACGATAGAGGACAAAACAGCGGAAACATACTCTAACATAGCACAGCGGAAGACTACCAAACCTCTATATATATACATACGCAAATCCAAGTTTATACAAAAAGTCTCCAAAAGAAAGTGCGGACATGCCCGCCAAAATACATGAATCTAACTCTCATCTCACCCACAGCTAATCCACTCAGAATCTAATCACCACCTACTGATAACCCTCTACGGGAGGTTCCTCCAAAGGCTCCTCGGCGTACTCCTCTTCCACCCATGGACCAGGAGCACAAACATCGAATGGAGTAGCAGCTCCCTCAGAACCTGCCGACATAAGAAGTACGGCTGAGCATGGAATACTCAGCGGGTACTGAATACTAACCAACGATTATAGCATAAACATGGCAATACATAATCAGGAGCAATTCATATTTGTCAAACGGAAACAATTTATATCATACAAGGAAGTAAAGCAGTTTATAATCATGCTTGAAACTCGTAGAAAACTGATAAATCCTCTTGAAAACATCGTGCACTTGACTTGACTTGAAATATCTTTTCGTACGTGAAAGCTTATCTTGTCTATCTTGCTTGATTCTTGTATGTCATGTCATGTCATGCATGCTTGCTTGTGATCATGTAACTTGTGAGATGCCTTGAGAGGGAAGGGAGACCCTTCTTTATGCAATGCACTTGCGAGGGAAGGGAGACCCTTCTTTATGATATGTATGTACTTGCGAGGGAAGGGAGACCCTTCTTTAAGATATGCACTTGTGAGTGAGGGGAGACCCCTCGTGGAATGTTGATTCTTGTCTACTTGTGAAAAGCGAGGTAAAACATATCGTAGGATATGCCCCACCTCTATCCATCTTCTTGGTAACCTCGATAAATCATGTCATGCATGCCGTGCTCGTGGGAACCGTGTACATACTTGCATTTAAATTTAAACATGACATTTGGGAAATTTCACAACACACATAACATTAAAGATTGAGCAATTCAATATTCATAGCATTTAGGGAAAGCAGGAAACACACTATCATGGGCCCTAGCAATATTCAGAATTTATTAGGCATGAATTTACTAATTTACAGCTCACTTTATTCACCTTGGCATTTCATCAAACATGGTGTGTTCATTATGGATTTACCCTACAACATGCTTTTCTAAATGGGTTTTTCTCAAATCATACATGTATGTTCACTATTGAAACAATGCCCTTCCCCATTTGTTCATCACACACAACCATTGGCATCCAATCGCCCATTCCATCTCCATTCACCATTCACCATTCATCCATCTCATGACACAAGTGTAAATGAAAGAAAATCAAAAGAAAGGAAGGGGAAAGAAGAACTATAACTAGGAGGGTAGTAAAAAGTACCGACCTTGAAGAGGTGAGGAAGAAACCCTCTTTCCAAATGACTGTGTAGCTGCTGCCCTAGCTTGGATCGCGAGTTCCACAATGCCTGAACCGAAATCTTGAAGAAAACGGGCTTGAGGTTGATTTAGGGTTTCAAAACCCCTTTGATTTCTCTCCAAAATGGAAACCTTAGGTTGGAATTGCCTTCTCCCCTTTCTCCTATTCTCTCAAACTCTCTAAGAGTCGAATGAAGCCCTAAAGGCTCGGGTTAAACTCTTAAGGTAAGAGTGAACTGACAAAAGACCATAATACCCTTACTAAATTTCTATAATGACGTGAGGACCGTGAATAGTGCTGAACACATTGTGCTGTGAATAGTGCCACTCGTTGTGCCGTGAATAGTGCCCACTCGTTGTGCGGTGAATAGTACCCACTCGTTGTGCGGTGAATAGTACCCACTCGTTGTGCGGTGAACAGTGCCCACTCGTGGTGCCGTGAATAGTGCCCACTCGTTGTGCGGTGAATAGTACCCACTCGTTGTGCCGTGAATAGTGCCCACTCGTTGTGCGGTGAATAGTACCCACTCGTTGTGCGGTGAACAGTGCCCACTCGTGGTGCCGTGAATAGTGCCCACTCATTGTGCGGTGAATAGTACCCACTCGTTGTGCGGTGAATAGTACCCACTCATTGTGCGGTGAATAGTACCCACTCGTTGTGCCGTGAATAGTGCCCACTCGTTGTGCGGTGAATAGTACCCACTCGTTGTGCGGTGAACAATGCCCACTCGTTGTGCCGTGAATAGTGCCCACTCGTTGTGCGGTGAATAGTACCCACTCGTTGTGCGGTGAATAGTACCCACTCGTTGTGCGGTGAACAGTGCCCACTCGTGGTGCCGTGAACAGTGCCCACTCGTGGTGCTGTTGTCAAGGGTGTCGAACCCGTTGTCACGTTGTGTACAGTGCCGAGCCCGAAGTCCGTTGTCTTATGTACAGCGTGCCCGTGGTGAGTTGCACGACGTACCCGTGGTGAGCTGCACGGCGGATGCACAACGTATACGTTATTAGAGTACGTTGTCCGTGCTACGCTATCAGAGTACGACGTCAGAGCACGTCCTTAGTGCATAACCGAGCTACGATTTCCTACAAGTCCAGACTGTTTTGGCCATATCTTTTGACTCGCTCATCCGATTTTGACGATTCAACTTGCGTTGTGTTCGTACTTCGAAAAGGAACATTCCTGATGTTTCGAAATTTCCAATTTCTTCCTTATTTATTAATTATACCTCTTAAAAGGCAGAATGACAACGAAAGTGTCATGTTTTAAGCATGAAAAAGTCTGGGGCTCTACATCCTCCCCCCCTTACAAAAATTTCGTCCTCGAAATTCAGACACTACTTGCATTTCAAATCAAAAAGAACATTACAAGTCTTATACAGACTTCACACAGAAACTCATTCAAGTAATTCTGGGTACTTTGCTTTGACTTCGGCTTCACGCTCCCATGTAGCTTCTTCCCGAGCATGGTGTTGCCATTGCACAAGAACCAAAGGGATTGTCTTGTTGCGAAGCACCTAATTCCTTCGATCTAAAATCTGGACTGGCTTTTCAATCAAGGTGAGGTCCTCTCGAATCTCCAACTGTTTCAAGTCTATGACATGCGAAGGATCCGCAAGATACTTCCGAAGCATGGACTCATGGAAGACGTTATAAACTGCAGCCATGTGAGGTGGAAGAGCTACTCGATAAGCAACTTCACCAACCCGTGTGATAATCTCAAAAGGCCCAACATACCGAGGACTGAGCTTGCCTCGCTTCCCAAATCTCATGATCCCTTTGCTAGGAGATACTTTCACAAAAACTTGATCCCCTACTTGAAATTCTAAGTCCCTACGGCGTGTGTCCGCATAACTTTTCTGGCGATCTTGAGCGGCTTTCAATCGATCCCGAATGATCTTAACTGTGTTTGCAGTTTGCTCAATCAACTCCAGACCAAGTATTTTCCTTTCTCCTACCTCATCCCAATAGAGAGGAGACCTACAACTTCGCCCATACAAGGCCTCAAATGGTGCCATTTGGATACTTGCCTGATAGCTGTTATTGTAGGCAAATTCAACCAAATGCAAGTGCTCTTCCCAACTGCCTCTGAAATCCAACATACAAGCTCGAAGCATGTCTTCAATGACTTGGTTCACTCTCTCGGTTTGTCCATCCGTTTGTGGATGAAAGGCGGTGCTGAAATCAAGTTGGGAACCCATAGCCTCTTGGAAACTTTTCCAAAATCTTGACGTGAATCTTGGATCCCGATCTGATACAATACTGACTGGCACCCCATGTAGTCTAACTACTTCCTTGATGTATAGTGCAGCCAACTGACTAGAGTTGAAGGTAGTACGGTAGGGTAAGAAATGAGCGGACTTTGTCAAACGATCCACTACTACCCATATCGCATCTGAGCCTCTTGCCGTCTTTGGCAAGCCAACTATGAAATCCATGGATATGTTCTCCCATTTCCACTCGGGAATAGGAAGAGAATGCAATAGACCGGCGGGCCGCATGTGTTCTGCTTTTACTTGTTGACACACCAAGCATCGTGCTACATATTCCGCAACCTCCCTCTTCATATTCCGCCACCAAAAGTGACTCTTGAGGTTCCGGTACATCTTTGTGCCCCCTGGATGCACTGTGTACTTCGAACGATGTGCCTCATCCATGATCTCTCGTCGAAGATCTGCGTTGGCCGGAACACACAACCTTCCTTTGAATGTGATAGCACCCCGACTAGTGAGAGAGAAGTCCTCACTAACCTTAGCAACTTCCTTGTCCCGATAAGCCAACAATTCCGCATCCATGGCTTGATATTCTTGGATCAAATCTATAATGTACGGCCGAACCGTAACATTTGCCAAGATAGGACCACAGACAGAGTTATTCACACTGATGTCTAGATTTGCCAAATCTTCTAGTAGCTTCCATTCTTGAACTAACATGTGTGCTAACAACCCTTGAGGTTTTCTACTCAAAGCATCAGCCACTACATTTGCTTTGCCCGGGTGGTATTGAATGGTACAATCATAGTCCTTCAGAAATTCCATCCAACGCCGTTGCCTTAGATTCAGCTCCTTTTGGGAAAAGAGATACTTGAGACTCTTGTCATCAGTGAACACATAGAACTCCACCCCATAAAGGTAATGACGCCAAATCTTAAGTGCAAACACGACTGCCGCAAGCTCCAAGTCGTGCGTGGGATAATTCTTCTCATACTCCTTCAATTGCCTTGATGCATAGGCAATGACTTTCTTATGCTGCATGAGTACACACCCAAGTCCAACGTGTGAGGCATCACTATACACCTCATACCCATAAGGTCCAGATGGCACCGTAAGGACAGGGGCTGTAGTAAGCCTCTTCTTCAGTTCCGTGAAACTGATCTCGCACTTATCACTCCATACAAACTTGGCGTTCTTCCTTGTCAGGTAAGTGAGTGGTCCTGCAAGGCTAGAGAAACCCTCTACGAATCTCCTGTAGTAGCCTGTCAATCCAAGAAAACTACGTATCTCAGTAACACTCTTGGGCCTCGCCCAACTCATAACTGCTTCGATCTTCTTCGAATCCACCGAGATACCTTCTGTAGAAACCACGTGGCCTAGGAATGCCACCTCTTCCAACCAAAACTCACACTTGCTAAGTTTGGCGTATAGCTTGTGCTCTCTTAGCATTTCCAAGGCAAAGCATAGGTCGCGTGTGTGATCTTCCCGTGTCTGGGAATAGATCAAAATGTCGTCAACAAATACAATCACGCACCTATCAAGATATGGCCGGAACACCCGGTTCATCAAATCCATAAAGGCTGCCGGCGCGTTCGTGAGTCCAAAAGGCATCACCAAGAACTCGTAGTGCCCATATCGAGTCCTGAAAGCAGTTTTGGGAACATCTTCCACCTTAATCTTCAACTGGTGATAACCCGATCGAAGATCTATCTTCGAGAAAAATCTCGCTCCCTTCAACTGATCGAACAAGTCGTCAATCCTAGGCAAGAGATACCTATTCTTTGTAGTGACTTTGTTCAATTGCCGATAATCGAAGCACATCCGCATCGAGCCATCTTTCTTCTTAACAAACAACACCGGGGCACCCCACGGTGAGACACTTGGTCGAATGAAACCAAGGCCTAGTAATTCCTCCAACTGAGTCTTCAACTCCTTGAGTTCAATAGGGGCCATTCTATATGGAGCTCTGAAAACATGAGCTGTGCCTGGTGCAAGCTCGATCGCAAACTCAATCTCCCTATCTGGAGGCAATCCTGGCAACTCTTCTGGAAATACATCCAGGAATTCACTCACAACCGGAATAGTCGATGAGTCCTTTTCTTTAGGGTTAGCTAAGCTCAACGCCGTAAAGCGGGCAATGTCTCTACTTCTCAACCCTCGAAAGTGAAATGGTTTTCCTTCTACCGGCTTGAAGAGTACCATTTTCTCAAAGCAAGCTACATGCCCATGATGTGCTGCTAACCAATCCATTCCCAATATAACATCAAAGTCTTGGAATCCAAGGACGATGAGATCAACCGCCAACTCGTGGCGCCCAACTTGGACCACACTATCTCCATACACTTTATCTGCCAATACTGTTTTGCCGAGAGGAGTCGAAATGGCTAACTCCAGTTCTAGCTGACTTGGCTCTACAGAAAATCCTTCTGAAAAACTCGGCGAGACAAATGAATGAGTAGACCCGGTATCAATCAACACTCGAGCCAAACACTCATTGACTAGTAGGGCTCCTGAAATTTTAGCTAGTTACGTCAATTCAAGCATCAACAGTGTATACACATAGGTATATACATATATAGCATACCAAGTACGTACACATGGAATAAAACATAACATAACCATCACGAATAAAGAAAATAACTCCAAACGCGTACCTTGCACCACATCGTCAGATGCAAGTGCATCACCCTCTGTCAAGGCAAAAACTCGCCCCTGGTTCGCCTGGCGAGACTGTGGTGTAGACCGGGTAGTCTGAGATGACGCCTGGTATGATCCTACTGGGCGTGCTGGGGGCCTACTACCCTGAGACTGGCCTGGTAAATGCCAGCTAGGGCAATCCCTGATCATGTGGCCCTGGCGACCGCAATGATAACATCCACCAGATGCTCTTCGACAATCTCCTGCCTGATGCCTTTTGCCGCATGAAGTGCAGACCTCGTGTGTATAAGTCGGAGGGGCCGGAAGCGGAGCATACCTCATCGTCTGAGGTGCAACAGGCCGTGGGGCTGGAAGAGCCTGAGGTCTCGGCGCCTGAGGCACATACTGCCGGGGAGCTGGAGGCGCATAAGATGGCCTCATCGGTGGTGCTGGCCACGCATACTGATAAGGACCAGTACGAGTCCGCCTCTCTAGAGGTGCTGAACTACTAGCTTGGCCTCTCGCCAACTCCCTCTTCTTGGACACTGTCTCTGAATTGGCCTCGACCAATAAGGCCTTGTCTACTACCTCAAAGTAGGTAGCATGTCTGAAGACTGAAACCTTCTCCATGATAACATCCTTGAGCCCTTGCTCAAACCTTCTTGCCTTCATTGCCTCGGTGGCAACCATGTGAGTCGCGAAGCGTGATAGCTCCGAGAACTTGGCCTCATAAGTGGCCACAGACATCGAACCTTGCTCAAGGTTGATGAATTCCCTCTCTTTCCTTTCCCGTGCTCCAATCGGAAAATACTTCTTGTAAAAAGTATCTTTGAACTCCTCCCAAGTCCAAGGTAGACCCTGCATGGTCGAGTCTCTCGTCCTCAATGCGGACAACCACCAATGGTGGGCTTCACCCTCTAGCATGAAAGCTGCCCATGCTACTCTCTCCTCCTCTGTAGGTGAGAGGACCGTAAAGATCTTCTCCATCTGGAGGATCCATTCCTCCGCAGCAAGAGGGTCCACACTCCCATGGAAGGGTGGAGGCCTCAATCTCCTGAATGCCTCAACTCCAGCGGTACGATGTACTGGAGCTGCGGGCGGTGGAGTAGGTGCCGCCGATGATGGTATAGCTTGCCGAGCCGCCAGTATGGCGAGTGTCTCAGCAATAGAGCCTAAGACCTGAGAGAGGTCCGACTGCTCATCCTCATCCCGTGAAGAAGAGGAAGCTCTGGTATGTGGTCCATGACCCCGTGTGTTCCGTCTCATGACTAAAGTCCTGAGAACAATAGCACCACATGAGTCTAACTTGAAACCACAGTTTATTTCAATGCCATTTCACAATAATTCGATTTGTATTAGTTATATAATACTAATACGCATCACATCAAGTCATCAGAGTGTTCATCACATTATACTTATACTTTAGTGTTCTAGCGTACTTCAGACCCGTACTTGGTTAAAGCAACCATTTTCGACTAAGACTAAGGTTTTAGTCTTACACTTGGATCAAGACTCTCTTCCGACTTACTTTCGTCCTAACTTGTTTCCTGACATATGCTCTTGTCAAGCCGTGGTATAAGATTCTAAGTGACCCTAGAGACCTAAAGCCTAAGCTCTGATACCACTTCTGTCGTGCCCCAAAACCCACCCTAGGAGTTAGAGTGAACTTTGGACGACTAATCATGACTTGCTTGACAACTAACTTGCAAAACCCACAGAGCATATACGATAGAGGACAAAACAGCGGAAACATACTCTAACATAGCACAGCGGAAGACTACCAAACCTCTATGTATATACATACGCAAATCCAAGTTTATACAAAAAGTCTCCAAAAGAAAGTGCGGACATGCCCGCCAAAATACATGAATCTAACTCTCATCTCACCCACAGCTAATCCACTCAGAATCTAATCACCACCTACTGATAACCCTCTACGGGAGGTTCCTCCAAAGGCTCCTCAGCGTACTCCTCTTCCACCCATGGACCAGGAGCACAAACATCAAATGGAGTAGCAGCTCCCTCAGAACCTGCCGACATAAGAAGTACGGCTGAGCATGGAATACTCAGCGGGTACTGAATACTAACCAACGATTATAGCATAAACATGGCAATACATAATCAGGAGCAATTCATATTTGTCAAACGGAAACAATTTATATCATACAAGGAAGTAAAGCAGTTTATAATCATGCTTGAAACTCGTAGAAAACTGATAAATCCTCTTGAAAACATCGTGCACTTGACTTGACTTGAAATATCTTTTCGTACGTGAAAGCTTATCTTGTCTATCTTGCTTGATTCTTGTATGTCATGTCATGTCATGCATGCTTGCTTGTGATCATGTAACTTGTGAGATGCCTTGAGAGGGAAGGGAGACCCTTCTTTATGCAATGCACTTGCGAGGGAAGGGAGACCCTTCTTTATGATATGTATGTACTTGCGAGGGAAGGGAGACCCTTCTTTAAGATATGCACTTGTGAGTGAGGGGAGACCCCTCGTGGAATGTTGATTCTTGTCTACTTGTGAAAAGCGAGGTAAAACATATCGTAGGATATGCCCCACCTCTATCCATCTTCTTGGTAACCTCGATAAATCATGTCATGCATGCCGTGCTCGTGGGAACCGTGTACATACTTGCATTTAAATTTAAACATGACATTTGGGAAATTTCACAACACACATAACATTAAAGATTGAGCAATTCAATATTCATAGCATTTAGGGAAAGCAGGAAACACACTATCATGGGCCCTAGCAATATTCAGAATTTATTAGGCATGAATTTACTAATTTACAGCTCACTTTATTCACCTTGGCATTTCATCAAACATGGTGTGTTCATTATGGATTTACCCTACAACATGCTTTTCTAAATGGGTTTTTCTCAAATCATACATGTATGTTCACTATTGAAACAATGCCCTTCCCCATTTGTTCATCACACACAACCATTGGCATCCAATCGCCCATTCCATCTCCATTCACCATTCACCATTCATCCATCTCATGACACAAGTGTAAATGAAAGAAAATCAAAAGAAAGGAAGGGGAAAGAAGAACTATAACTAGGAGGGTAGTAAAAAGTACCGACCTTGAAGAGGTGAGGAAGAAACCCTCTTTCCAAATGACTGTGTAGCTGCTGCCCTAGCTTGGATCGCGAGTTCCACAATGCCTGAACCGAAATCTTGAAGAAAACGGGCTTGAGGTTGATCTAGGGTTTCAAAACCCCTTTGATTTCTCTCCAAAATGGAAACCTTAGGTTGGAATTGCCTTCTCCCCTTTCTCCTATTCTCTCAAACTCTCTAAGAGTCGAATGAAGCCCTAAAGGCTCGGGTTACACTCTTAAGGTAAGAGTGAACTGATAAAAGACCATAATACCCTTACTAAATTTCTGTAATGACGCGAGGACCGTGAATAGTGCTGAACACATTGTGCTGTGAATAGTGCCACTCGTTGTGCCGTGAATAGTGCCCACTCGTTGTGCGGTGAATAGTACCCACTCGTTGTGCGGTGAATAGTACCCACTCGTTGTGCGGTGAACAGTGCCCACTCGTGGTGCCGTGAATAGTGCCCACTCGTTGTGCGGTGAATAGTACCCACTCGTTGTGCCGTGAATAGTGCCCACTCGTTGTGCGGTGAATAGTACCCACTCATTGTGCGGTGAACAGTGCCCACTCGTGGTGCCGTGAATAGTGCCCACTCGTTGTGCGGTGAATAGTACCCACTCGTTGTGCGGTGAATAGTACCCACTCGTTGTGCGGTGAATAGTACCCACTCGTTGCACGGTGAATAGTACCCACTCGTTGTGCGGTGAACAGTGCCCACTCGTGGTGCCGTGAACAGTGCCCACTCGTGGTGCTGTTGTCAAGGGTGTCGAACCCGTTGTCACGTTGTGTACAGTGCCGAGCCCGAAGTCCGTTGTCTTATGTACAGCGTGCCCGTGGTGAGTTGCACGACGTACCCGTGGTGAGCTGCACGGCGGATGCACAACGTATACGTTATTAGAGTACGTTGTCCGTGCTACGCTATCAGAGTACGACGTCAGAGCACGTCCTTAGTGCATAACCGAGCTACGATTTCCTACAAGTCCAGACTGTTTTGGCCATATCTTTTGACTCGCTTATCCGATTTTGACGATTCAACTTGCGTTGTGTTCGTACTTCGAAAAGGAACATTCCTGACATTTCAAAATTTCCAATTTCTTCCTTATTTATTAATTATACCTCTTAAAAGGCAGAATGACAACGAAAGTGTCATGTTTTAAGCATGAAAAAGTCTGGGGCTCTACACCTTTACAGTGTATACCACGTGCTTGCCTCTTTTCGACACCCCCGCGTGTCCTTGACATCCCGTGTGTACCTTTACAGTGTACATCACCCGCATGTCACCCCTTTAACACCTTGTGTGTCTTTTCGATCAAACTCGATCGAATCCCTCCGGTCGACACCTCCGGGCTATGCCATCCCTGCATTCATCACTCCCCAGTGAGTAGTCTGAACTTCTCACTCTTCCCAGTAGTGGCCATGCCACTACATTGCACTCACCATTTGCATTACATGCATACATGTCATCACTCTGCATCCCTGTTATCTGAGCTCGGTGTAAAAATAGTTTGATCCTAGTCTTTGCCGTTCAAATCGCCAACTTTGGCATTTTCCAGCAAAGAGGAGCAGCTGTAAGTACCCAATTTTTACACCCCATCTAGCTGTAGTTAAATCCTTTTAACTATGGTTACCCTCCTTGTAGCACCCCAGACTTTTCCATCTTTAATGAATAACACTTCCGTAGCCAAGTGGCCTTCCACGTAGGTTAATTAATAAATAAAGGAGAAATGGGAAATTCTAAAATGTCAGAAATGCTCATTTTCGAAAGATGAATCCAACGCAAGTTGAATCGTCGAAATCCGACGAACGAGTTGAAAGATATGGCCAAAACAGTTGAGACATGCAGAGCACCGATCGCTCGGTCAATTGTAGCGATTGATCGGTCCAAAACCGATCGATCGGTAGCTATCGACTGGTTAACTTTTTTGTATGGGAAAAAATTCCAGAGAGGGTGTTTTTGACCGATCGATCGGTCAAGAACACCGATCGCTCAGTAGGCGACCGATCGCTCGGTCCTGACCACCGATCAATCGGTCTATCGTAATTTGCAGAAATTTCATTAAGGGCTTTTTTGTCTTTTGGACATTTTCACCTTGCCTATAAAGGCTTGATCGAGCCTAAGGGTTTCATAAACCCTTAGGGCAGAAATTTGAGAGAGAGTGAGAGAAGAAGAAGAGGGTTTTTCTCCTAGGGCATCCTTGGTGAAGAGATCAAGGGTTTGAACATCCAAGGATCTTTACAAAGTTGGTTTCCTTCAAAGCCAAGCCTCAAACTCGTGGGGAGTGTTTTCCAAAGCTAGGGCAGCGTTCTTCAAGGCTTCCCTCAAAAGGGTTTCTTTCCCTCTCAAGCATTCTTCAAGCAAGGGTCCTGCTTCTTCCAAGTTTGAGCTTCAAAGCAAGGGTTTTCACCCAAGATCAAGTCTTGACTCAAGTTTAGGACACCCTACTTCATTAGTAATAACCTTGACTTCTTCCTCAAATATGATGAGTTTACATGTTGTTTGTCCCTTTTATTGAGTTATGATGTAATCCATATAATAAATAAGATAAATGGATAAAGGTGTGGGAATGTGTGAATGAATGGTGGGTTGTGGCGAATGGATGCAGTGTGGGGTGATGTATGTAGTGTGATGGATAATGGTGGAAGGGCATTTTCAAACATAATGAACATATCTCTGTGGTGGATGAAAAACATACACTAAGCAACCTAAATCAAAAGGCTATAATTGTGATGCTTACCACGTGTTTGAGAAAATGTTTAAATGACAATTTGAATGAGTGAACTTGAATTATGAAAGCATGCATTGAGTTATTCTTTCTAAATCTCTACCTTGATCAAATGCACTACATGTCATTTATATTTCCATATGCTCATATTAAGAATTGAAATGCTATGCTCATGTGATCATCCTACTCAAGTATGTCATCATGCCTACTACAATTGCTACACATACACACGCATGCTGGCATGAACTGGGCTTTCACGGGTATTGGTACATGATAAATGAAACAAGAAATAAGCATATGTCAAGGAGGTTGGTAGCCCAGGGATGTGCGGGTGCTAGCCTCTGGCTCACAAGTTAAACTAACATGAATGTCAAGGGTAGGGCATATCCCTAGGATATGTCATACCTGGCTCACAAGAAAACATGACAAGCAAGAATCACGAAGTATGGAAGGATGTTAGTGTACTAAGACCAGGTACGGGCACTAACATCTGTTCCCAAACATGTATGAGAGGATACTGGTATACTAAGACCAGGTACGGGTACTAGCATCTGTCTCCAAGTAAAATAACAAGCATGAAAGGATACTAGTGTACTAAGACCAGGTATGGGCACTAGTATCTGTTTCTAAGACAAGAATAATATGAAAGTATGTTAGTGTACTAAGACCAGGTACGGGCACTAGCATATGTTTCCAAGGCAAGTATGAAAGGGTGTTAATGTACTAAGACCAGGTACGGGCATTAACATCTGTTTCCAATAAGTATGATAGGATATTATATACTAAGACCAGGTACGGGTACTAGTATCTGTCTCCAAGCAAGAATCAAGAAATAATGGAAGGGTGATAATGTACTAAGACCAGGTAAGGGCATTATCATCTGTTCCCAGGCAAACAAGGAAATTCACAAGCAAGTTGACAAGAAAACACGCATGATACTCACGAGACATATAAGGAACCCACAAGAAGTATAAAATGTAAAGTGTAATTTACAAGAATCACAAGGAAGGTGAAATTTGTTTTAATTAAAGCATGAGCCTAGGTATGAGTTTAAATATGATGTTTAAGATTATGCTTGTTATTTGTTATTGCTTCCGCACTCTGATTTTAGAAATGAAATGATGAACTGTATTATGTACGCTATTTTCTTTTTATTATTATTGTTAGCTAGTAGCTTGTACTCGCTGAGTATTCCATGCTCAACCGTACCTTTATGTCGGCAGGTACATTGTACGAGGTGTGGACTCTTATCCCTTGGATCAAGGTTGTTGAGGGAGAGCAGGAGGGTACTCAGATGGTGAGCCAGATGTTAAGGGTTAGCCTATGACCCTATGGTTGGGTTGAGGGTGAGAGACATGTATTTTTTGGGGTTCTTATGTCTAGGGGATAATTGTATCACTTGAGTTGGGACTCAAGTTAAGGAGTCATGTACATGTTTTATATTATATTCAGTTATTATAGACAATTTGTGCTTGGAATACCATTAAGTGATTAAAGAAATTTTTAGTTCTCTATTTTGCATACCTTGTATACTCTTTGCAGGTGAGTTTAAGTGTAGGTCACGTTGCCAAAGTATCCTAACTCCTAGGGGGTATTTTGGGGCGTGACACCCCTGCCAAAATCCCTCACACCCTAGGGAAGCCCTTATTTAGCCTTAGGACTCAACCTAAGCCAAGCCCTACCTTTAAGACTAAACCCTAGGTAAACCCTAGCTGAACCCTAGTTAAACCCTAGTTAATCTCAAGACTCAAAACTATGTCCTAAACCCTAGCATTAGGTGACCCTAGCATAACCCTAGAGCCATTAGGGCTTGAACCCTAAAACCATTGGCCTATAGGGCCTGACCTCTAGCAGCAAGGCCCAAAAACCCTAGGACAACCCCCCATAACCCGTATGTTCAGGGCCAAGCCCAATTCAAAAAAAAACTTAGAATTTCGGTAGAGGATCTATCGACATTAGTTTTTGGCCTGAATTCACATTTTCGGTAGACCTTCTACCGACAACTATGAGTACCGAGTTTGCAGGTTGCAAACGCCCTACACATTCTACCATCCCCTCCTCCATCATGACTCAGCTCTCACACGATCTCCCTTTGGTCCAACCACTCTTCCCCCTTTTTCTTAATCCCACCTAGGTCCCTTGAAGATTCTTCTACAAAGCCCATTGCCGCCTTCACTGAAAACTATCTACAAAACCTCTCAAGTGAAATCCAGTCCGAAGCCCCTTCCCTCAGCTTCTTCTACACCCTGAACTCAAATCCCAGGACCCTTGTAGGTTTGTCCTAGGCCTCCCAGTTGTTGTAACACCACAGGAGCACCACTCACCATCACTGCTACAGTCATCCACCCATTCGAGCAAAATAGAGCATAGGGTAGGGCCATTCCTTACCCATCTTTCTATTACTTGATCATTCTTGTGAGCCCCTGGTCATCTCCACAGGAGTCTTTTTTGTATTTTTCTTCGTGTTTTGGTTAATAACCCAGGCCCTCATAGGGTGTTTACCCACCTAAAAGATAGGTATGGTGAACCCCTTTGGGTATAGCATCTCCCATGGGCGTACAGACCACCCCAGGACCTTCTAAGGGTCCCTCAACTCATGAGAGAACCCTTAGATGCCTCTGAGTACAGCCCCTTGGCCACCATCCCTATTTCAAGCAAAACCATGAATGACGGTAATCTCAGTACCGCCATTCCTGGTAGTCTGTTTTGAAGCTCCGTTTGGCCAACTTTGTTGGCCCTGGTCCATGTCCAAGGCCCAAACTGAACTCCTCTTACTTCCTAGACCAGACCAGGTCCTTCTGTTGCACCCCGAACTTTTCCGTACTTAATGAATAGCACCTTCATAACTAATTGGCCTTTCATGTAGTCTAATTAATAAATAAGGGGGAAATTAAAGAATCTAAAATGCCATAAATATTCCTTTTCGAAAGACGAATCCAACGCAAGTTGAATCGTCAAAATCTGACAAACAGGTCAAAAGTTATAGTCGAAATAGTAAAAGCGGTCAAAAACCTACAAAGCACCGATCGCTAGCGATTGATTGGTTCACACCGATCGCTAGCGATTGATTGGTTCACACCGATCGCTCGGTCCATTTCAGCGATCGATCGATCCAAAACCGATCGATCAGTATCTATTGATTGGTTAACTTTTTTGTATGGGGAATTTTTTCAGAGAGCATGTTTTTGACCGATCGCTCGGTCAAGAACACCGGTCGCTCGGTAAGCAATCGATCGATCGGTCATAACCACCGATCGCTCGGTCTATCACGTTTTGCAGAATTTTCAGTAAGGGCTTTTTCGTCTTTTGGGCGTTAAACCCTTACCCATAAAGGCTTGCCCGAGCCATAAGCATTCAAAAAAACCCTAAGGCATCCCATTTGAGAGAAAGGGAGAGAAGAGAAAGAGGGGTTTTCATCTAGGGTTACTCTTGAGCAAAGATCAAGGGTTTGAACGTACAAGATCATCCCAAAAGGCTTGGATCCATCAAACCCAACCTCAAGCATGTGTGGAGCTCATTCTCTAAGCTAGGGCAGTGTCTCCGTCGGCATTTTAAGGGTTTTTCTCTTCTTCTTTCAAGGTTAGTACACCTTTCCTAGCTACTATGGTATTAACCTAGAGTTTCTTGTGATTTTAGTGTGTTGTATCTTCCCATTTGCCCCTTGTGTGAAAATATGCTAAATCCCTAAAACATAAACAAGATAAAATGAATAAATGGTGGAATGTATGGATGGAGGAAGGGAATGAGCTGATGGGATGCCATGTTGTGATGTGTTGAATGATGGAAATGGTGGAAGGGTATTGTACACATAATAAATGCACATGTGATGCTTGACGAAATGCTTGAGAAAGAAATTATGAGTTTAAAGGACTAAAAGAAATGTAGGACACCACTTTCTTGGTAAAATGCATGAATGAGAATACTTGGAATTGAATGAAGTTTCGAGAAGCATGAATCATGTAGTTCCTAAAAATGGCTTTTGTGATCATATTTCCATATGCTTGTTTAAATTCTCTTGTGAATGTGATCAGAATGGAAATGCTATATGTTACTTCTCAAATCGTACATGTCATTATGTTTCACAATAGCTATGCACGAGCACACATGTATATGAGAAAATGTCAAGGAGGCTGGTAACCCCGGTTAAGGGTGCTAGCCTCTTGCTCATAAGAAATGGAATTGTCAAGGGGCTTGGTAGCCTAGGATAGTGCGGGTGCTAACCCCTGGCTCATAAGAACGAACTCGAAAGTATCGTACTATCAAGGAGGTTGGTAGCCCGGTTAAGGGTGCTAGCCTCTGGCTCATAAGAAAATGATATGGAACTGTCAAGGAAGTTGGTAGCCCCGGTTAAGGGTGCTAGCCTCTGGCTCATATGAAAAGTATTGGAATTGTCAAGGGGTTGGTAGCCTAGGATTGTGCAGGTGCTAACCCCTGGCTCATAAGAAAAGACTCAGAAGTATCGTACTGTCTAGGAGGTTGGTAGCCTAGGGTTGTGCAGGTACTAACCTCTAGCTCATAAGAAATATGAAAATGACACATATGTTTTATAGATATGATTTGGTTTTCAGTAGAATTGTGATGTAATAAATGATTATGTATGATGTTGTTTTAATTGAGTATGAACTGTATCTTCTAGTACTTGCATGTGATGCTTTGCTCGTTATTATTATTGTTAGCTAGGAGCTTGTATTCGCTGAGTATTCCATGCTTAGGCGTACTTTTATGTCGGCAGGTACACGAGTACCTTTCGACATTTGTGCCCCGGGTCCTTGGGTTGAGGAGGACTACGGTGAGGAAGAACCTTATGAAGATTCCGTAGTTGAGCCTCAGACTGAGGTGAGAGACTTAGACCATTGGCCCCACGGGGGTGACTATTGAACGAGATAGAGTTGTATTTTATCTTTTGTATTTTGATAGGTGGGCATGTCCACCTTTACATGTCATATTTTGTATAAACTTGGAATACTTGTTAAGTTTATAGAAGAAAAGAAAAAGTTGGTGGTATTTCTGCCATATTTTAGCTTCTGCACTCTGTATTATATTTCCATTAGAGCATATTATACCTTGTTCATTGCAGGATGGTTTGCTAGGTTATGTATAGTCACACCTAAAGTATCCCTTAACTTCTAGGGGGTATTTTGGGGCGCGACACCTTCCAAGTCCTAAGGTTAAGCCTAACCCTAGTTAAATCCCTGAAAATCAAACTGTGCATTACTATCGGTAGTCCTTCTACAGAAAATCTTGTTTTGGCCTGGGTTTGTATTGGCGGTAGACTAACTACCGCCAATATGCTATTACTATTGCAGTGGCTTTGTAGCCTTGTGGGGCCCACTCCAGCCACACCCTGAGGCCCACACCTGGCCTGAACTTTCCCTAAGAGTCCCCTCTACACTCCCATTGCCTTGGATCACCCTGGGTTACACCTTAACCCTTGTTAGCAAAGGCAAAAACATAGCTTAAAAACACTGTGATTAATGTCGGTAATCCAATTACCGACTTTAACTTTGTTTTCATTCTGGGCTTTTGCAAGGGCCCAGGCCTAGTAGAAGGCTACTTTAGGCCCTGCCTAGCCCCTTGGGCCTACCTTAGACTGTACTAGACCCTTAACCACGGTTAAATACGCATCGGGTTAACATTTAACCACGGTTAAGCACCCCTTAACCCCACAAACTTTGGAAAATTAAACAGAAATTCTTGAAAATGCAATCGGACCATAATAATGACTTTGGCCCTCTCCTGGTTAGCAAGCCCAACCACAGTTAGAACCCCTTTAATTGCAATTAGCAACCCTAACCGTAGTTAAACCTCGGTTTACGACCTACCGGGCCTAAAAACCAAGTCTACAGGACTATCTTCGGCTTACCGGGCCTCCCCTTAGCCTACCGGGCTACACATCACATCCTCTTAACTGTGATTAGCAATCCTAACCATAGTTAGTTTGGCCTAACCTTGGTTCGCAACCCCAACCCAGGTCAGACTCCATCCTAGTCTACCGGACTACCCCTAAGCCTATCGGGCTTACATACCTTGCACTTGACCCTCCTCAGTCAACCAACCCCTAGTCTACCAGACTATTCCATGTTAGCCACCCTTGGTACACACATACACGCCCTTAGCCTTGGCATAGGCTCATGTGCCAGAACTACGCTCGGTCTGATCTCACCCTATGAGTACGTAGGCAGCCCAACACAGGCCTGACCCCAGTTAGCTTTTTCTTTCTTGGATTAGTGTTAACTTAAACACTTCGGCATTTTAATCAAGATTAACTTTAATTGGTTTAAACTCGGGGAGTATGGAACCATTGTAAAACGAAAGCCTCGGGGTGCCTAACACCTTCCTCAGACTTAACCGAACCCCTTACCCTGATCTCACTCGCATATCAAGACCTTATCCAAACCCAGGGGACTTATCCCTTTGGAATGAATAGGTGGTGACTCTTAAAAGATAAAAACCCTTTCACACCCGCGAGGGTACATAGGTAATTCGCACCAAGGTGAGTGGAAGAAATTCCCGCGCTCACACCATGTTCTCCTGGTTAGGAGCAATGAAGTCCTTAGGTTGCGTCATATAGATGTCTTCATCTAACAATCCATTAAGGAAAGCAGTTTTGACATCCATTTGCCATATCTCATGGTCATGGTGTGCAACTATAGCTAGCAATATCATGATGGATTTGAGCATTGCTACAGGTGAAAAGGTATCCTCATAATCAACTCCTTGAATTTGAGTGTTACCTTTTGCAACAAGTCTTGCTTTATAGGTGTCTATGTTACCATCGGCACCCTTCTTCCTTTTGTAAATCCATTTGCATCCAATTTGCCTTATACCATCTGGTGGATCTACTAAAGTCCAGACGCCGTTGTCATACATGAAACCTATGTCAGCATTCATGACTTTATTCCATTGAAATGCATCTACATCTAATGTAACTTCTTGATAAGTATTAGGATCTGTATCCTCATCATCAGGGATAACTAGATAAACTTCATTATTATAATACCGAAGTCTATCTAGTGGTCTAGAAACTCTTTCAGACCTTCTCAGTGAAACAGAATTAGAAGAATCAATAGTGGAAGGATTTGGTTCATCTTGAATACTGGCAATGTTGTCTTTCATCTCATGAAATTCAACCTTTTTAAGAAGATCCATTCTGTACCACCCCGGACTTTTCCGTACTTAATAAATTGCACCTTCGTAACTAATTGGCCTTTCACGTAGTCTAATTAATAAATAAGGGAGAAATTAAAGAATCGGAAATGTCAAAAATATTCCTTTTCGAAAGACAAATCCAACGCAAGTTGAATCGTCAAAATCCAACGAACGGGTCAAAAGTTATAGCCAAAATAGAAAAAGGGGTCAAAAACCTACAGAGCACCAATCGCTAGGGATCGATCGGTCCACAACCGATCGCTCGGTCCAAACAAGCAATCGATCGGTCCACAACCGATCGATCGGTAGCTATCGACTGGTTAACTTTTTTGTATGGAGAATTTATCCAGAGAGCATGTTTTTGACCGATCGCTCGGTCAAGAACACCGATCGCTTGGTAAGCAACCGATCGATCGATCATAACCACCGATCGCTCGGTCTTCGCGTTTTTGCAGAATTTTCATTAACGGCTTTTTGGTCCTTTGGCCAGCACCCTTTGGCTTTATAAGCCTTGCTCGAGTTTTTGGGTCCCCACTCACTACACTGAGAGGTATTTGAGGGAGAGGGAGAAGAACCTAGGGTTTCAAGAGGCCATTTCCATTTGAGAGGGAGAATCAAGGGTTTAAGCACCCAAGATCATCCCAAAAGGCTTGGATTCATCAAACCCAACCTCAAGCACGTGTGGAGCTCGTTCTCTAAGCTAGGGCAGCATCTCCCTTGGCATTTTAAAAGTTTTTCTCTTCTTCTTTCAAGGTTAGTACACCCTTCCTAGCTACTATGGTAATAACCTAGAGTTTCTTGTGATTATAGTGTGTTGTATCTTCCCATTTGCCCTTTGTGCGGAAATATGCTAAATCCCTAAAACATAAACCAGATAAAATGAATAAATGGTGGAATGTATGGATGGAGGAAGGGAATGAGGCGATGGGATGCCATTTTGTGATGTGTTGAATGATGGAAATGGTGGAAGGGTATTGTACACATAAGAAATACATGTAAGGCTTGATGAAATGCTTGAGAAAGAAATTATGAGTTTAAAGGACTAAAGAAAATGTAGAACACCACTTGCTTGGTAAAATGAATTAATGAGAATACTTGGAATTGAATGAATGTTCGAAAAGCATGTTTCATGTAGTTTTCCTTAAAATCACAAATTGTGGCCATAATTATATATGCTTGTTTACATTCTCATATGATTGTAATAAGAAATGAAATGTTACATGCTACTCCTCAATTCGTATGTCATCATGTTTTCACAGATGCTATACACGAGCACGCATACATATGGAGAATTGTCAAGGAGGTTGGTAGCCCCGGGATATGCGGGTGCTAAGCTCTGGCTCATAAGAAATATGTGAAATGTCAAGGAGGTTAGTAGCCCAAGGGTATGCGGTTGCTAACCTCTGCCTCATAAGAAAGATATGGAATGTCAAGGTGGTTGGTAGCCCAGGGGTATGCAGGTGCTAGCCTCGGGCTTATAAGAAAAGGATATGAAACTGTCAAGGAGGTTAGTAGCCCCGGTTAAGTGTACTAGCCTCTGGCTCACAAGAACAGTATTGGAATTGTCAAGGGGGTTGGTAGCCCAGGATTATGCGGGTGCCAACCCCTGGCTCATAAGAAAAGACTCAGAGGTATTATACTGTCAAGGAGGTTGGTAGCCCAGGGTTGTGCGGGTACTAACCTCTGGCTCATAAGAGATATGGAAAGGACTTATATGTTTTATAGACATGGTTTGATTTTAATTTAATAAATGGTTATGTATGATGTTGTTTTAAATGAGTATGATCTGTATCTTTCACCACTTCAATATGATGCTTTGCTCGTTATTATTATTGTTAGCTAGGAGTTGAGTATTTCATGCTCAGCCATACTTTTATATCGCAGGTACACGAGTCCCTTTCGACATTTGTGCCCCAGGTCCTTGAATTGAGGAGGACTACGGTGAGGAAGAACCTTATGAAGATTCGGTAGCTGAGCCTCAGACTAAGGCGAGAGACTTAGACAATTGGCCCCACAGGGGTGACTATTGAGCGAGATAGAGTTGTATTTTGTCTTTTGTATTTTGATAGGTGGGCATGTCCACCTTTACATGTCATATTTTGTACTTGAAATACTTGTTAAGTTTATAGGCGAAAAGAAAAAGTTGGTGGTATTTCCGCCATATTTTAGCTTCCGCACTCTGTATTATATTTTCATTAGAGCATGTTATACCTTGTGCTTTGCAAGATGGTTTGCCAGGTTATGTATAGTCACACTTAAAGTATCCCTTAACTCCTACGGGGTATTTTGGGGTGCGACAGAAGTGGTATCAGAGCCTAGGCTTTAGAGTCCTTAGGGTCACTAGAACTGATACCATGATTGAACAAGGTCTTAGGTTACAAAGAGAAGTCGTATTCCAAGTATAGACTAAATTTAGTCTTCATCAATAACCGGTTGGAGATCAACCGAATTGAGGGTCTACGCTAGAAATGCAAAACTGTATTCTTATCATGTTGCATGCATACCTTGAATGAATTGTCATATGCTTACTAACTATTATGCAATTATGGAATTTTTACTCAATATGTATCCAAGTTAGACTTATGTGGTGCTGTTGTTCTCAGGATCAAATCATGAGACATGGTGCTCAGGGTTGCGGATACAATACGAGGGGAACTGGAAGTGATGCCCCTTCTGGTGATGAGCAACCCGATTTTGCTCAATCTTTTGCGTCTATAGCCGAGACCTTGGCTATGTTAGCAGTAAGTGTAGAGCCCCGGACCTTTTCACATTTAATGCATGACACTTTCGTTGCCATTTTGCCTTTAAAGAGGTATAATTAATAAATAAGGAAGAAATTGGAAATTCCAAAACATCAGAAATGTTCCTTTTCGAAGTACGAACCCAACGCAAGTTGAATCGTCAAAATCGGACGAACGAGTCAAAAGATATGGCCAAAACAGTCTGGACTTGCAGGCAATCGATAGCTCGGAAGGCACTAAGGACGTAGCTCGGAAGGCACTAAGGTCGTAGCTCGGATAACGTGCTCTGACAACGTGCTCTGATAAGGCACAGACAACGCATAGACAACGTACTCTGATAACGTATACGTTGTGCATCCGTTGTGCAGCAGACAACGTGTACATTGTACAGCAAACAACGTGTACGTTGTACAGCTCACGACGGCACGTTGTACATAAGACAACGTGACAACGTGTTCAGCACTATTCCCAGCACAACGTGCTCGGCACTATTCACAGCACAACGTGTTCAGCACTATTCACAGCACAACGTGCTCGGTACTATTCAAAGCACAACGTGTTCAGCACTATTCCCAGCACAACGTGCTCGGCACTATTCATAGCACAACGTGTTCAACACTATTCACAGCACAACGTGTTTGGTACTATTCACAGAACAACGTGTTTGGTACTATTCACAGCACAACGTGTTTGGCACTATTCACAACACAACGTGTTTGGTACTATTCACAGCACAACGTGTTTGGTACTATTCACAGCACAACGTGTTTGGCACTATTCACAGCAGAACGTGTTTGGTACTATTCACAGCACAATGTGTTCGGCACTATTCACGGCACAACGTGTTTGGCACTATTCACAGCTCAACGTGTTCGGCACTCGTGTTTTTGCAGAAATTTCAGTAAGGGTATTATGGTCTTTTGGTCGGTTCACTCTTACCTTAAGAGTTTAACCCGAGCCTTTAGGGCTCATTCTCAACACTTAGAGGATTTGGGGGATTAGAAGAGAGGAGAAAGGGTTTCCTAAGCTAGGGTTTTGCTTTTAGAGAAGAATCAAAGGGGTTTTGAGACCCTAGATCACTTCAAGTCTGGTTTTTCTCCAAGATCACGGCTCAAGCACTCATGGAGAGCGTTCCCCAAGCTAGGGCAGCACCTCACGGTCGTTTTTGGAAGGGGTTTCTTCCTCATTTCTTCAAGGTCGGTACTTCTTACTACCCTCCTAGTTATAGTTCCTCTTTTCCCTTTATTTCTTTCGATTTTCTTTCATTTACAAATGTACTATGAGATGGATGGTTGTGAATGGTGAATGGAGATGGAAGGGCGATTGGATGCCAAGGGTTGTGTTGTGATGATTAAAATGGGGAGGGCATTGTATCCATAATAAACACACCTTTATGATGTGAGTAAACTCACCTAGCAAAGCATGATTTAGGTTTAAATGAATAATGAATAATGAACACACCATGTTTGATGAAATGCCAAGGTGAATAAAATGAGTTGTAAATTAGGAAATGCATGCCTAATAAATTATGAATATTGCTAGGGCCTATGATAGTGTGTTTTCTTGCTTTCCCTAAATGATATGAATATTACATTGCTCAATCATTGATGTTATATGTGTTGTGAAATTACCCAAATGTCATATTTAAATTTAAATGCAAGTATGTACACGGTTCCCACGAGCACGGCATGCATGACATGATTTATCGAGGTTTTCAAGAACATGGTTAGAGGTGGGACATATCCTACGATATGTTTTGCCTCGCTTTTCACAAGAAAACAAGAACCAACATTCCACGAGGGGTCTCCCCTCACTCACAAGTGCATATCATGAAGAAGGGCCTCCTTTCCCTCGCAAGTGCATTGCATAAAGAAGGGTCTCCCTTCCCTCTCAAGGCATCTCTCAAGCGCATCTCACAAGAATATCTCACAAGTGTATCTCACAAGTACATGATCACAAGCAAGCACGCATGACATGCATGACATGACACGTACGACACGCTCGACAAGATCAAGTAAGACAAACACGACAAGCTTTCAAGTACGAAAAGATATTTCAAGCCAAGTCAAGTGCACGATGTTTTCAAGAGGTTTTATCGGCTTTCTACGAAATACATGCATGATTATAAATTGCTTTACTTCCTTGTATGATATGAATTGTTTCCGTCTAACATATATGAATTGCTCCTGATTTATGTATTGCCATTTTTATACTATGACTATTGGTTTGTATTTGGTACCCGCTGAGTATTCCATGCTCAGCTGTACTTCTTATGTCGGCAGGTTCTGAGGGAGCTGCTACTCCATTTGATGTTTGTGCTCCTGGTCCATGGGTGGAAGAGGAGTACGTCGAGGAGCCTTTGGAGGAACCTCCCGTAGAGGGTTATCAGTAGGTGGTGTTAGATTCTGAGTGGATTAGCTGTGGGTGAGATGAGAGATATACATTCATGTATTTTGGCGGGTCTGTCCACACTTTCTTTTGGATTCCTTTTGTGTAAACTTGGTTTCGTATATACATAGAGGTTCGTTTAGACTTCTGCTGTGCTATGTTAGAGTATGTTTCCGCTGTTTATATCCTCTATTGTATATGCTCTGTGGGTTTTTGCAGGTTGGTTTGTCAAGCAAGTCATGTAAGCCATGATTAGTCGTCCAAAGTTCACTCTAACTCCTAGGGTGGGTTTTGGGTCGCGACAGTAAGACTGGTTGCTGTTACTCCTTCTACACCTCCACCACCTCCGGCACACCATGCTTCAGGATTGGAAGCATTTCAGAGATTGCGTCCCCCCACCTTCTTCGGTACTACTGACCCCATGGTCGCCGAGGCATGGGTGATGCAATTGGAAAAAAATTTTAGGGCCCTCCACTGTACGGATGAACAGAGAGTGGATTGGGCCACCTTCGTGATGGAAGGTGCGACCGAGCACTGGTGGGAGCCGCACAGAGACAGAGGGAGTCCACTAGGGAGGGGGAGCCGTGGACATGGCCGAAATTTTTGGATGTTTTCTATAAGCAGTATTTTCCACCGGCGGTCAGAGAACAGAAGGAGATTGAATTCATGACTCTTGAGCAAGGAGAGTTGAGTGTGGCCGATTATGAGGCTACCTTTGTAGAGTTGTCAAGATTTGCACTGCACCTGATTAGATCTGAGCATATGCAAGTCAGGAAATTTAAGCGGGGTTTAAAACCCTCCATCAGAGACAGGGTCTCGATGTTCCAGGTGGCCACATGGGGAGAGGTTGTGAGCAAGGCGAAGCTTGCCGAGAAGAATTCGGAAGAATTCTTCAAGAGGAGAGATATGACTCGGGGCCAGCCTAGTAGTTCGGGGTCGGCGGAGAAGAGAGCTAGGACAGCCCCATATCAGGCATCTAGGCCGATACGGTAACAGGGGCCTCCCTTGGCATCACAGGCATCTCAGTCTACTACACCGGTGCCCCATCCCACGATTTTGCAGGCCAACCGATATGTCCCACCTACATCCTCATCAGCATTTGTGGAGTGCTCTTATTGTGGCCAGAGACACAGGATCGGAGAATGTCGAAAGATTTCGGGTGGGATTTTTCACTGTGAGGATGTTAATCACATGGTCAGGGATTGCCCTCGTAGGCAGCTGTAGCCTATCCAGCCACAGGGGAGTAGGCCCCCAGTTAGATAGGCTTCCCAGCAAGGATCCTCACAGGCTTCAGCGTCTAGGCCTTCACGGCCCACACAGTCCACTCCACCACCTCGTAGGGCAAACCAGGGTCAGGTCTTCGCCTTGTCAGAACGGGATGCATGTGCATCCGATGATGTCGTGCAAGGTACGCTATAATGCTAAAGTTTGAAGTTGTGATTGGTTGCTATTACGTGATGTGATTACTATGTGTATAACATACTACCTAAACTTATGTATTCTTGCGTGAAATCTATTAATGTGAATTAATTAATCACACAGGCACTTTATTAGTGAATGAATGCCTCGCCCGAGTGTTGATCGACACAAGATCTACTCATTCCTTTGTATCGCCTAGCTTTGCGAAAGGATTTCCATCCAAGTCCATTCATTTGAAGCATGATGTAACACCCCGGACTTTTCTATACTTAATGAATACCATTTTCGTAGCTAATTGGCCTTCTCATAGTCTAATTAATAAATAAGAGAGAAATCGGAAATTTTGAAATGTCAGAAATGTGCATTTTCGAAAGACGAACTCAACGCAAGTTGAATCGTCGAAATCCGACGATCACTCGGTCCAGTCAGCGATCGATCGGTCCAAAACCGATCGATCGGTATCTATCGCACGGTCAAAGATTTATTATGGGGAAATTTTCCAGAGAGTAGTTTTTTTGACCGGTCGCTCGGTCAGAGTATCGATCGCTCGGTAGGCAACCGATCGATCGGTCATAACCACCGATCGCTCTGTCTTCGCGTTTTTACAGAAATTTCAGTAAGGGCTTTTTCGTCTTTTGGGCGTTAAACCCTTACCCATAAGGGCTAGCTCGACCCTTTGAGCCCTCATTCACAACACTTAGGGATATTTGAGAGAGAGGGAGAAGAAACTAGGGTTCCAAATCCCCCTTTCCATTTGAGAGTAAGATCAAGGGTTCAAGCACCCAAGAGCATCCCTAAAAGCTTGGATTTCGAAAATACAACCTCAAGCTCGTGTGGGACTCCTTCTCCAAAGTTAGGGCAGCAACTCACACAAGTTTTTCCAAGGGGTTTCTTCCTCAACTCAAGCTTTCTTCAAGCAAGGGCTTCTTCTTTCAAGTTGGAGCTCAAATCAAGGTTCCTACCAAGATCAAGCCTTGATCTAAGGTTAGTACACCCTACTAACTTTCCCTAATAATAACCTAGGTTTGCTATTGTAAATGGTGATTCTTTATATTATGCTTTCCTTCCCTATGCTTTGTATTAACCCAACAAATATAAACAAGATAAGGGAAATAGAATGGATGTGTGGACGGGAGATTGGATGTGGCGATTGGATGTCGAATGTGTGATGTATGGTACGTGTGGGTTGTGGATTGGAAAATGGAGGATGGGCACTACACAAATAATAAACTTACCTTTGGGTGATTGAATGTAAAATATGCACTAAAAATGAGAAAATGAACTATGAGGAAACTTGCATGCTAAGTGGTTGACAAAATACCTAAACTACAAAATAATGTCTTGAATGAAGAAAATGGAAATAGGCCTTATGCATGTATTCTCATGAATGATGAATGGATTAAAATACCATGTTGATTACTCAAATTCTCATAAGCATATATTGTGAATTGAATGGTGATGTCATACCTCTCTTATTATCCTTATTCCATGGTTGTCACGATTGACACGTACACGAGCACGCATGATAGCATGAGCCGAGATTTCAAGAGCATGTGCATATAATAACCAACAAGAAAATATTGCATGTCAAGGAGGTTGGTAGCCCAGGGACATTCGGGTACTAGCCTCTGGCTCACAAGAAAACCCCTAAAACACTTATTGTCAAGGAGGTTGGTAGCCCAGGGACATTCGGGTACTAGCCTCTGGCTCACAAGAAAACTAAACAAGTAATAAAAATCAGCTATTGTCAAGGAGGTTGGTAGCCCAGGGACATTCGGGTACTAGCCTCTGGCTCACAAGAAAACCATATATATATCAAGGAGGTTGGCAGCCCAGGGAGATTCGGGTGCTAGCCTCTGGCTCACAAGTTACAAGATGCAAGGTTTCAAGATGATGACAAGACATTCATGCATGCACGCATACATGATTTCTATAACGCATGCCGAGACATGGAAATGGGTTTTCAAGCATGAGTTTTATCGGCGTTTTTGCATTCATGCACGTACTTCAAGATGATAATATTGCTCCATGTTTAATATTGTTTAATTCTATGATTTTACTATTGCCTAGAATTGATGATTGGTATTGTACTACTCCTGGCGTGTTTATTATTGTTACGGATAGCTAGTAGCTTGTACTCGCTGAGTATTCCATGCTCAGCCGTACTTTCATGTCGGCAGGTACTGAGGGAGCCCTTGACCCAGAGCCTTGGGTCGAGGAAGAGTATATCGAGGAGAGAGAGCCGTCTATCCCACTGCAGTCTCAGGCAGACCGAGACCTTGACGTGTGGCCGTACCTCGACTACTGTTGAGGGGAGAGTACGAGAGGGTGCTTAGGTATTTTGACATTTTGATAGGTGGGCCTGTCCACCTTAGACTTAGACATGTTGTATATATGTTAACTTGGAATACTATTTTGAAAATCTTAGAAGAAAAGAAAAAGTTAGTTTACGCTTCCGCATTTATGTTTAGCTTCCGTGCTCTGATTATCATTGTTTAGTACTTTAATTATCTTGTTAATGACAGGATGGTTTGGCAGGTACGTATAGTCACGCCTAAAGTATCCCTAAACTCCTAGGGGGTATTTTGGGGCGTTACACATGAATTGACCATATCCACTCTGCTTGGCAAGTTGGTAGACATAGACTGTATATACAGGGATTGTGTAGTCTAAGTGGGACAGAATGAGTTGTTGGCTGACCTCATCATCCCGGACTTCCAAGATTTAGATTTTGATATCATACTCAGCATGGATTGGTTGTCGGCTCACCACGGACATGTGGCATGTTTCGAGAAGATGGTGAATTTCAAGCCGATGGGAGTTATGCCATTTCACTTCCGAGGGTTGAGGAAAAGAGATATTGCTCACCTCGCAGCTCTGAGCTTAGCAAACCCAGAGATAACAAACTCCTCAACCATTCCAGTTGTTAGTGAGTTTCTGGATGTGTTTCTCGAGGAATTGCCTAGATTACCTCCGGATCGGGAGATTGAGTTTGCGATAGAGCTTGCTCCGGGCATAGCTCCAGTTTCTGGAGTGCCATATAGGATGGACCCAATTGAACTTAAAGAGTTGAAGGAACAAATCGAAGAGTTGCAACTACTTGGTTTCATCTGACCAAGCGTTTCACCATGGGGAGCCCCGGTACTCTTTGTAAAGAAAATAGATGGATCGATGAGGATGTGCATCGATTACAGACAGTTGAACAAAGTCACAATCAAGAATCATTATCCCTTGCCATGGATAGACGACTTGTTTAACCAACTGAAAGGAGCAAAGTTTTTCTCAAAAATTGATCTCAAATCGTTACGGCCTCTACGAGTTTCTTGTAATGCCTTTTGGTTTAACGAATGTATCGGCGATGTTCATGGACTTGATGAATTGGGTGTTTAGGCCATGCCTCGACCAATGTGTAGTGGTGTTTGTCGATGACATCTTGGTATATTCCCCGACACGGGAGGAGCACGACCGAGACTTCGCATTGTTCTTAAGACGCTTCGAGAGCATAAACTATATGCCAAGCTAAGTAAATGCGAATTTTGGTTGGAGAAGGTAGCATTTCTCGGCCATGTAGTGTCCGCAGAAGGCATCTCAGCTGATTCGGCAAAGATCGAAGCAGTGATGAACTGAGAGAGACCAAAGAGTGTCACAGAGATACGTAGTTTCCTCAGATTGGCAGGTTACTATCGAAGGTTTGTAGAGGGATTCTCCAGTCTAGTTGCTCCCCGCACGTACCTTACTCGGAAGGATGCCAAGTTTACTTGAAGCGACAAGTGTGAAAGTAGCTTCATGGAGTTGAAGAAGAGACTCACTACGGCTCCGGTCCTTACAGTGCCATCAAGAGTGGTGCTTTGTAGTCTATAGTGATGCATCGTACATTGGGTTGGGGTGTGTCTTGATGCAAAACCAGAAGGTTGTTGCGTATACTTCAAAGCAATTGAAGGATCATGAAAAGAACTACCCTACACATGACCTAGAGCTTGCCATTGTCGTGTTTGCATTGAAGATATGGCGACACTATCTCTACGGGGAACAATTTGATGTGTTCACAGATCACAAAAACCTTAAGTATCTGTTTTCCCAGAAGGATTTGAATTTGAGGGAACGACGATGGATGGAGTTTTTGAAGGATTATGAATGCTCTATTCAATGCCATCCAGGCAAGGCAAATGTGGTGGCCGATGCACTTAGTAGGAAGCCTCATGGACTCTTGGCTCATATGATGGTGCAAGAGTGGAAGTTGTTGGAGGATGTATCTAACCTTGACATCAGTCTTAGCTCCCCTATAGTTGGGCCAATAATGGCTAACATCACCGTTAAGCCTTACATCTTGGCCTGGATCCGAGAATTGTAAAAATTGGATACCGAGTTACTTGCTTACCGAGACAAGATGATTAGTAGGAGTAGCAAGGATTTCACCACAAAAGGAGATGGAACTATCACATTCAAAGGAAGAATATGTGTTCCTGCAGACGAAGAGCTTAGAAGAGAGATATTGGACGAAGCTCACCGGTCCAAGTATACCGTTCACCCTGGGGCTTCCAAGATGTATCGGAACCTCAAGGGGCACTTTTGGTGGCAGAATATGAAGAGGGAAGTAGCAGAGTATGTATCCAGGTGCTTGGTGTGCCAGCAAGTCAAGGTCGAGCACAGGAGACCAGCTGGACTTTTACAGTTCCTCCCCATTCTCGAGTGGAAATAGGAACATATCTCTATGGACTTCATTGTGGGGTTACCAAAGATGGCTAGAAACACCGATGCTATATGGGTGATGACAGACTCACGAAGTCTGCCCATTTTTTACTGTACCGGACTACCTTCAATTCCAATCAATTGGCTGCATTATATATCAAATAAATAGTTTGGTTGCATGGAGTACCGATGAGTTCTCGGTTGGACTTCAGCACCGCTTTTCACCCACAGACAGACGGGAAAACAGAACGGGTGAATCAAATCATAGAGGATATGCTCCGGGCATGTATGCTAGACTTCAAGGGAAGTTGGGAAGACCACTTGCCTTTGGTAGAGTTTGCTTATAATAACAGCTACTAGGCAAGCATACAGATGGCACCTTTTGAGGCTTTATACAGGAGAAGTTGTAGATCCCCTTTGTATTGGGATGAAGTCGGAGAAAGGAAGGTATTGGGCCCCGAATTGATTAAACAGACAGCGGACAGGGTCAAACTTATCTGGGAAAGGTTAAAGACCGCACAAGATTGACAGAAGAGTTATGCCGACAACGGAAGAAGTGATCTTGAATTTCGAGTTGGTGACTTGGTTTTTGTCAAAATTTCACCGACCAAGGGTGTTATGAGATTTGGAAAATGAGGCAAGCTTAGTCCGAGGTACGTGGGCCCATTTGAGATCATCACTAGAGTAGGTGAGGTAGCTTACCAGGTTGCTTTACCAGCTCACATGGCAGCGGTCCACAATGTATTTCATGTTTCTATGCTCCGAAAATATATCCCGGACCCATCCCACGTCATTGAGCTTGATCCGATGGAAATCAGGGAAGACCTCACTCTAGTTGAACAACCGATACAAATTTTGGCAGGCGAGACCAAGTCTTACGCAACAAAATCATTTCGTTAGTCCTTGTAAGATGACAACACCATTCGATGGAAGAAGCTGCTTGGGAGCGTCAGGCCGAAGCAAAGGAAAAATATCCCCAATTGTTTGTTTAGAGCTTGGCATTCTCTCTTGTATTTTAATGTGGTTTTGTGTGTATATATCGTCCAAATTTCGAGGATGAAATTTATGTAAGGGGGGGAGAATGTAGCACCCCGGACTTTTCCGTACTTAATGAATAGCACCTTTGTAACTAATTGGCCTTTTACGTAGTCTAATTAATAAATAAGAGAGAAATTAAAGAATCTAAAATACCAGAAATGTTCCTTTTCAAAAGACGAATCCAACGCAAGTTGAATCGTCAAAATCCGACGAACGGGTCAAAAGTTATAGCCGAAATAGAAAAAGGGGTCAAAAACCTACAGAGCACTGATCGCTAGGGATCGATCGGTCCACAACCGATCGCTCGGTCCAAACTAGCGATCGATCGGTCCAAAACCGATCGATCGGTAGCTATCGACTAGTTAACTTTTTTATATGGATAATTTTTCCAGAGAGCATGTTTTTGACCGATCGCTCGGTCAAGAACACCGATCAATCGGTAGGCAACCGATCGATCAGTCATAACCACCGAATGCTCGGTCTTCGTGTTTTTGCAGAATTTTCATTAAGGGCTTTTTGGTCCTTTGGCCACCCTTTGGCTTTATAAGCCTTGCTCGAGTTTTTGGGTCCCCACTCACTACACTGAGAGGTATTGGATGGAGAGGGAGAAGAACCTAGGGTTTCTAGAGGCCCTTTCCATTTGAGAGAGAGAATCAAGGGTTTAAGCACCCAAGATCATCCCAAAAGGCTTGGATTCATCAAACCCAACCTCAAGTACGTGTAGAGCTCATTCTCTAAGCTAGGGCAGCGTCTCCCTTGGCATTTTAAAGGTTTTTCTCTTCTTCTTTCAAGGTTAGTACACCCTTCCTAGTTACTATGGTAATAACCTAGAGTTTCTTGTGATTATAGTGTCTTGTATCTTCCCATTTGCCCCTTGTGCGGATATATGCTAAATCCCTAAAACATAAACAAGATAAAATGAATAAATGGTGGAATGTATGGATGGAGGAAGGGAATGAGGCGATGGGATGCCATGTTGTGATGTGTTGAATGATGGAAATGGTAGAAGGGTATTGTACACATAAGAAATACACATGTAATGCTTGAGAAAGAAATTACGAGTTTAAAGGACTAAAGAAAATGTAGAACACCACTATCTTGGTAAAATGCATGAATGAGAATACTTGGAATTGAATGAATGTTCGAAAAGCATGTTTCATGTAGTTTTCCCTAAAATGGCAAATTGTGACCATAATTATATATGCTTGTTTACATTCTCATATGATTGTGATAAGAAATAAAATGTTACATGCTACTCCTCAATTCGTATGTCATCATGTTTTCACAAATGCTATACACGAGCACGCATACATATGGAGAATTGTCAAGGAGGTTGGTAGCCCAGGGATATGCGGGTGCAAACCTCTGGCTCATAAGAAAGATGTGAAATGTCAAGGTGGTTGATAGCCCAGGGGTATGCGGGTGCTAACCTCTGGCTCGTAAGATAGATGTGAAATGTCAAGGAGGTTGGTAGCCCAGGGGTATGCGGGTGCTAGCCTCTCGCTCATAAGAAGAGGATATAAAACTCTCAAGGAGGCTGGTAGCCCCGGTTAAGGGTACTAGCCTCTGGCTCATAAGAAAAGTATTGGAATTGTCAAGAGGGTTGGTAGCCCAGGATTATGCAGGAGCCAACCCCTGGCTCATAAGAAAAGACTCAGAGGTATTGTATTGTCAAGGAGGTTGGTAGCCCAGGGTTGTACGGGTACTAACCTCTGACTCATAAGAGATATGGAAAGGACTCATATGTTTTATAGACATGGTTTGATTTTCATTAGAGTTGTGATTTAATAAATGGTTATGTATGATGTTGTTTTAAATGAGTATGATCTGTATCTTTCACTACTTGCACATGCTGCTTTGCTCGTTATTATTATTGTTAGCTAGGAGCTTGTACTCGCTGAGTATTCCATGCTCAGCTGTACTTTTATGTCGATAGGTACACGAGTCCCTATCGACATTTGTGCCCCGGGTCCTTGGGTTGAGAAGGACTACGGTGAGGAAGAACCTTATGAAGATTCGGTAGTTGAGCCTCAGACTGAGGCGAGAGACTTAGACCATTGGCCCCACAGGGGTGACTATTGAGCGAGATAGAGTTGTATTTTGTCTTTTGTATTTTGATAGGTGGGCATGTCCACCTTTACATGTCATATTTTGTACTTGGAATACTTGTTAAGTTTATAGGAGAAAAGAAAAATTTGGTGGTATTTCCGCCATATTTTAGCTTCCGCACTCTGTATTATATTTCGATTAGAGCATGTTATACCTTGTTCTTTGCAGGATGGTTTGCCAGGTTATGTATAGTCACACCTAAAGTATCCCTTAACTCGTACGGGGTATTTTGGGGCACGACACATTCCTTCTTCTAAGAAAGTGGAATGATTCCTAACAACTATTGTTTGGTCTGCCTTGGAGTAGAAATAGGAACCCTTTGTTTCCTTTTGATATGTAGAGCCCCAGACTTTTTCATGCTTAATGCATTGCACTTTCATAGCCAATTTGCATTTAAAGTAGTACAATTAATAAATAAAGAAGAAATTGGAAATTCTAAAATGTCAGAAATGTTCCTTTTCGGAGTACGAACCCAACGCAAGTTGAATCGTCAAAATCCGACGAACGAGTCAAAAGATATGGCCAAAACAGTTTGGACCTGCAGACCACCGATCGCTCGGTCCATGGAGCGATCGATCGGTCCAAAACCGATTGATCGAAGGCCATCGACTGGTGGAAAATTTTGTATGGGGAAATTTTCCAGATAGCTGATTTTTGACCGAGAGATCGGTCAATACACCGATCGCTCGGTAGGCAACCGATCGATTGGTCATAATCACCGATTGCTCGGTCTTCGTGTTTTTTTTTGCAGAAATTTCAGTAAGGGTGTTTTGGTCTTTTGGCATTTCACTCTTTACTCTTAAGGGTTGCTCGAACCTTTAGGGCTCATTTACAACACTTAGACACATTTGAGAGTTAGAGAAAGAGGAGAGCGCAATTTCTAACCTAAGGTTTCCATTTGGGGAAGAAATCAAAAGGGGTGAAGACTTAGATCAACCTCAAGCCCATTTTCTTCAAGATTTAAGCTCAAGAACTCGTGGAGCTCGTGTTCCAAGCTTGGGCAGCGCCTCACAAGCGTTTTTGGAGGAGTTTTCTTCCTCATTGATCAAGGTCGGTATTTCTTGCTACCCTCCTAGTCATAGTTCCTCTTTTCCTCCATGTTTCCTTGTTTTCCTTCATCTATGCTTGTGCTATGAGTTGGGATGTGTGGATGTTGTGAATGGAGATGGAATGGGCGATTGGATGCCAATGGTGGTGTTGTGATAATTGAAATGGGGAGGGCATTGTATCCAAAATGAACAAACATGTATGATGGAATTATAACCCACCTAGAAAAGCATATTGTAAGGTTAACAAATAATGAACATACCATGTTTGATGGAATGCCAAGGTGAATAAAATGAATAATAAATTAAGAAAATGCATGATTAAAGTTTGTGGAAATTGTTTGGGTTATGATAGTGTGGTTTCGCGCTGTCCCTAAATTGTTTAATTTGTTACTTGTTCAAATGATGATGTGCAATGTATTGTGAAATCCCCAAACATGTCATATTTAAATTCAATTGCAAGTATGCACACGACTTCCATGAGCACGGCATGCATGACATGATTTATCGTATTTTCAAGAACATGATTAGAGGTGGGACATATCCTATTATATGTTTTACCTCACTTTTCACAAGAAAACAAGAACAAACATTCCACAAGGGGTCTCCCCTCACTCGCAAGTGCATAGCATAAGGAAGGGCCTCCCTTCCCTCGCAAGTACATACATATCATGAAGAAGGGTCTCCCTTCCCTCTCAAGTGCATTGCATAAAGAAGGGTCTCCCTTCCCTCTCAAGGCATCTCATAAGCGCATCTCACAAGTACATCTTACAAGTGTATCTCACAAGTTACATGATCACAAGCAAGCACACATGACATGCATGACATGACACGATCTACAAGAATCAAGCAAGATAGACAAGACTATTTTTCAAGGACGAAAATGGCACTGTAAGTCAAGTCAAGTGCACGGTGTTTTCAAGGGTTTTACCGGCTTTTATGAATGCAAGCTTGATTATATACTGCTTTACTTTATTGTTATGATATGAATTATTCCTGCTTTATATGTGTGAATTGTTTCCTGCTCTATGTATCACTATCTGTATGCTGTGACTGTTGCTTAGTATTTGGTACCCGCTGAGTATTCCATACTCAGCCGTACTTCTTATGTCGGCAGGTGATCGCGGAGTGGTTGCTCCATTTGATGTCTGTGCTCCGAGCCCTTAGGTTGAGGAGGAGTACGTTGAGGAGCCGGTGGAGGAACCTCAAGGAGAGGGTTACTATTAGTTGGTGGTAGATTCTGAGTGGATAGCTGTGGGTGAGCTCGAGAGTTAGATTTATGTATTTTGGCGGGCATGTCCACGCTTTCTTTGGTGTATCTTTTTGTATAACTTGGATCACATATATATATACATAGAGGTTGTTAGTCTTCCACTGTGCTTTGTTATATGTTTCCGCTATTATCGTCCTCTATTGTATATGCTCTGTGGGTTTTTACAGGATGGTTTGTCAAGCAAGTCATGTAAGTCATGATTAGTCGTCCAATATTCACTCTAACTCCTAGGGTGGGTTTCAGGTCGCGACAAGAAGTGGTATCAGAGCTTAGGCTTTAGGTCTCTAGGGTCACTTCGAATCTAATACCATGGCTTGACAAGAGCATATGTTAGGAAACCAGTTAGGAAGGAAGTAAGTCAGAAGCGAGTCTTGATCCAAGTGTAAGACTAAACTTTAGTCTTAGTCAAAATGGTTGATTCAACCAAGTACGAGTCTTAGGAACGCTAAAACACCAAGGTATAATATTATAAATACACCGATGGTTGTGATGCGATGTATATTAGTATTATACAATTAATACAAATTGAATTATTGTGAACTGGAACTGTTATAAATTGTGGTTTCAAATGAGACTCATGTGGTGCTATTGTTCTCAGGGCTTTATTCATGATGCGGGGCACACGGGGTTGTGGACCACACACCAGAACTTCATCTTCTTCTAGAGATGAGGATGACCAGCCGGACCTCTCACAGGTCTTAGGCTCTATTGCTGAGACTTTCGCCATCCTGGCGGCTCGGCAAACTATACCATCCTCGGCAGCACCTACTCCACCACCTACGGCTCCAGTACATCGAACAGTTAGGGTTGAGGCATTCAGGAGATTGAGGCCTCCATCATTCCATGGGAGTGTGGACCCTCTTGCTGCGGAGGCGTGGATCCTCCAGATGGAGAAGATCTTTGCTGTCCTCTCGCCCATAGAGGAGGATAGAGTAGCATGGGCAGTTTTCATGCTAGAGGGCGAAGCCCACCATTGGTGGTTGTCCGCATTGAGGACGTGAGATTTGACCATGCAGGGTCAACCTTAGACTTGGGAGGAGTTCAAGGATACTTTTTATAAGAAGTACTTTCCTGTTGAAGCATGGGAAAAGAAAGAAAGAGAGTTCATTGACCTAGAGCAAGGTTCGATGACCGTGGCCGCTTATGAGGCTAAGTTCTCGGAACTCTCTAGATTTGCGCCTCACATGGTTGCAACTGAGGCAGGGAAGGCGAGGAGATTTGAGCAAAGGTTCAAGGATGTCATTATGGAGAAAGTATCGGCTTTCAAGCACGCTACTTATTCGGAAGTAGTAGACAAAGCTTTATTGATCGAGGCGAATTCCGAGGCCGTGTCCAAGAAGAGGGAGTTGGCGAGAGGCCAAGCCAGTAATTGAGCACCTCCAGAGAGGCGGGCTCGTACTGGCCCTTATCAGTACACGTGGCCAACACCATCGATGAGGCCATCTTATGCGCCTCCAATTTCACGGTCGTACATGCCTCAGGCACCGCGACTTTAAGCTCTTCTAGCTCCACGGCCAGTTGCACCTCAAACGGTGAGGTATGCTCCACCTCCGGCCCCTCCGACCTATACACATAAGGTCTGCACTTCGTGTGGCCGAAGGCACCCGGTAGGAGATTACTGAAGGGCATTGGGTGGATGTTTTCATTGTGGTCGCCAGGGCCATGTGATCAAGGATTGCCCCAGTCGGCATTTACCAGGCCAATCTTAGGGGATTAGGCCCCCAGCACGCCCAGTAGGATCATACCAGGTGTTATCCCAAACTACCCGGTCTACACCTCCGCCTCGCCAGGTAAACCAGGGGCGAGCTTTTGCCTTGATAGAAGGTGATGCACTTGCATCTGACGATGTAGTGCAAGGTACACAGTTGTAGCTTATTTGATTTTCCTTAAAATTTTTGTTATGTATTATTCAATTGTGTACGTATATGGCATGATTATATGTATATATACCAATTTTTATACACTATTGATGCATGGATTGACTTAGCTAGCTAAAATTTCAGGAACCTTACTAGTCAATGAATGTCTGGCTCGAGTATTGATCGACACCGGGTCTACTCATTCATTCGTATCACTGAGTTTCTCTCAAGGTTTTTCCTTCGAGCCTAACTAGTTGGAACCGGAGTTAGCCATTTCGACTCCTCTTGGCAAGACAATATTGGCGGATAAAGTGTATAGAAACAGTGTGGTTCAAGGGGGAGCCACGAGTTGGCGGTTGATCTAATCATCCTCGGATTTCAAGACTTCGATGTCATCTTGGGAATGGATTGGTTAGCAACACATTATGGGCATGTGGCTTGTTTTGAAAAGATGGTACTCTTCCGGCCAATGGAAGGCAAGTCATTTCATTTTTGGGGGTTTAGAAATAGAGATGTTGCCCGTTTTGCGGGCTTGAGCCTAGCGAACCCCTAGGCAAAGGACTCTTCGACTATTCTGGTCGTGAGTGAATTCCTGGATGTATTTCCAGAGGAGTTGCTAGGATTACCTCCAGACAGGGAGATTGAGTTTATGATCGAGCTTGTGCCAGGCATAGCTCCCATTTTTCGAGCTCCGTATAGAATGGCCCCGATTGAGCTCAAGGAGTTGAAGACACAGTTGGAGGAATTGCAAAGCCTTGGTTTCATTCGACCAAGTGTCTCACCGTGGGGTGCCCCGGTGTTATTTGTTAAGAAGAAAGATGGCTCGATGCGGATGTGTGTCGATTATCGGGAATTGAACAAAGTCACTATAAAGAATAAGTATCCATTGCCTAGAATTGATGACTTATTCGATCAGTTGAAAGGAGCGAGATTTTTCTCAAAGATAGATCTTCGATTGGGCTATCGCCAGTTGAAGATTAAGGCCGAGGATGTGCCCAAAACTGCTTTTCGAACTTTATATGGACACTACAAGTTCTTGGTAATGCCTTTTGGTCTCACAAATGCGCCGGCAGCCTTTATGGATTTAATGAACCGGGTGTTCCGGCCATATCTAGATCAATGCGTGATCATGTTTGTCGACGATATCTTGGTGTATTCCCAGACACGGGAAGATCACATGTGAGATCTTCGTCTTAACTGTACGCCAAACTTAGCAAGTGTGAGTTTTGGTTGGAAGAGGTGGCATTCCTAGGCCACGTTGTATCCACGGAAGGCATTTCGGTAGACCCGAAGAAGATAGAGGCTGTCATGAGTTAGGAAAAGCCCAAGAGTGTCACCGAGATACGTAGTTTCCTTGGGTTGGCAGGCTACTACAGGAGATTCGTAGAGGGTTTCTCCAGCCTTGCGGCACTGCTTACTTATTTGACAAGGAAGAAGGCGAAGTTCGTATGGAGCGATAAGTGCGAGATCAGTTTCACGGAATTGAAAAGGAGACTTACCACGGCCCCCGTCCTTACAGTGCCTTCCGGACATGGTGGTTATGAGGTGTACAATGATGCCTCGCATGTTGGACTTGGGTGTGTGCTCATGCAACACAAGAAAGTCATTGCCTATGCAACGAGGTAATTGAAAGAGCAAGAAAGGAATTATCCCACGCACGACTTGGAGCTTGCGACGGTCATGTTTGCACTCAAGATTTGGTGCCATTACCTTTATGGGGTAGAGTTCTATATGTTCACGGATCACAAGAGTCTTAAGTATCTCTTTTCCTAAAAGGAGTTGAATCTAAGGCAACGACATTGGATGAAATTTTTGAAAGACTATGATTGCACCATCCAATACCACCCAGGCAAAACAAACATTGTAGCGGACGCCTTGAGTAGAAGACCCTCGGGGTTATTAGCACACATGTTGGTGCAAGAATGGAGATTATTGGAGAATTTGATAAATCTAGACATTAGTGTTAATGATACAGTTCGCGGTCCTGTTTTGGTAAATGTCACGGTTCGGCCATACATTATAGATTTGATCCAAGAATACCAAGCCACGGATGCAAAATTATTGGCTTCTCGGGACAAGGAAGTTGCCAAGGGTAGTGAAGACTTTTCTCTCACTAGTCGAGGTGCTATTATGTTTAAAGGAAGGCTGTGTGTTCCGGCCAATGCGGATCTTCGACGAGAGATCATGGATGAAGCACATCGTTCGAAGTACACAGTGCATCCTGGGGGTACGAAAATGTACCGGAACCTCAAGAGTCACTTTTGGTGGCGGAATATAAAGAGGGATGTTGCGGAATATGTGGCACGGTGCTTGGTTTGCCAACAGGTGAAAGCAGAACACATACAACCCGCCGGTCTATTGCAGTCTCTTCCTATTCCCGAGTGGAAATGGGAGAACATATCCATGGATTTCATAGTTGGCTTGCCAAAGACAGCAAGGGGCTCAAATGCGATATGGGTAGTAGTGGATCGTTTGACAAAGTCCGCTCATTTCCTACCCTACCGAACTACTTTCAACTCTAGCCAGTTGGCCGCGCTATACATCAAGGAAGTGGTTAGGCTACACGGGGTGCCAGTCAATATTGTTTCAGATCGGGATCCGAGATTCACGTCCAGGTTCTGGAAGAGTTTTCAGGAAGCTATGGGTTCCCGACTTGATTTCAGCACTGCTTTTCATCCACAGACAGATGGAAAAACCGAGAGGGTGAACCAAGTAATAGAAGACATGCTTCGGGCTTGTAGGCTGGATTTCAAAGGCAGTTGGGAAGAGCACTTGCCTTTGGTAGAGTTCGCCTACAACAATAGCTATTAGGCGAGTATCCAAATGGCTCCATTCGAGGCTTTGTATGGGCGAAGTTGTAGGTCTCCTCTCTACTGGGATGAGGTAGGAGAAAGGAAAGTACTTGGTCTGGAGTTGATCGAGCAAACTGCAAGTATAGTTAAGATCATCCAGGATCGGTTCAAAGCCGCTCAAGATCGCCAAAATAGCTATGCGAATACACACCGCAGGGACTTGGAATTCCAGGTTGGGGATCAAGCCTTTGTGAAGGTATCCCTAGCAAGGGGATTACGAGATTTGGCAGGCAAGGCAAGCTTAGTCCTCGATATGTTGGCCCGTTTGAGATCATCACGCGAGTTGGTGATGTTGCTTACAGGGTAGCTCTTCCACCTCACATGGCTGTGGTTCACAACGTTTTCCAAGTGTTCATGCTTCAGAAGTACATTGCGGATCCTTCGCATGTCATAGACTTGGAGCCGTTGGAAATACGGGAGAATCTCACTTTAGTAGAGAAGCCTGTTCACATATTGGATCGGAGAGATCAAGTCCTTCGCAACAAAACGATTCTGTTGGTTCTCGTGCAGTGGCAACATCATACTAGAGAAGAGTCTACGTGGGAGCGAGAGGCTGAAGTTAAAGCGAAGTACCCGAAATTGTTTGAATGAGTTTTTGTATAGGTTTTGTATATGACTTTTAATTTTATTTTGGTTTATAATGCAAGTATCGTCTAAATTTCAAGGATGAATTTTTTGTCAGGGGGGGAGGATGTAGAGCCCTGGACTTTTTCATGCTTAATGCATGACACTTTCATAGCCAATTTGCCTTTAAAGTAGTAAAATTAATAAATAAGGAAGAAATTAGAAATTCCGAACGTCAGAAATGTTCCTTTTCAGAGAACGAACCCAACGCAAGTTGAATCGTCAAAATCCGACGAACGAGTCAAAAGATATGGCCAAAACAGTTTGGACCTGCAGACCAGCGATCGCTCGGTCCATGGAGCGATCGCTCGGTCCAAAATAGATCGATCGGAGGCTATTGACTGGTGAAAAATTTTTTATGGGGAAATTTTCCAGAGAGCTGATTTTTGACCGAGGGATCAATCAATACACCAATCGCTCGGTAGGCAACCGATCGATCGGTCATAATCACCGATCGCTTGGTCTTCGTTTTTTTTTTGCAGAAATTTGAGTAAGGATGTTTCGGTCTTTTGGCGTTTCACTCTTTACTCTTAAGGGTTGCCCGAACCTTTAGGGCTCATTTACAACACTTAGACACATTTGAGAGTTAGAGAAAGAGGAGAGGGCAATTTCTAAGCTAGGGTTTCCATTTGGGGAAGAAATCAAAAGGGGTGAAGACTTAGATCAACCTCAAGCCCATTTTCTTCAAGATTCAAGCTCAAGAACTTGTGGAGCTCGTGTTCCAAGCTAGGGCAGCGCCTCACGAGCGTTTTTGGAGGAGTTTTCTTCCTCATTGATCAAGGTCGGTATTTCTTGCTACCCTCCTAGTCATAGTTCCTCTTTTCCTCCATGTTTCTTTGTTTTTCTTCATCTATGCATGTGCTATGAGTTGGGATGTGTGGATGTTGTGAATGGAGATGGAATGGGCGATTGGATGCCAATGGTGGTGTTGTGATAATTGAAATGGGGAGGGCATTGTATCCTTAATGAACATGTATGATGGAATTATAACCCACCTAGAAAAGCATGTTGTAGGGTTAACAAATAATGAACATACCATGTTTGATGGAATGCCAAGGTGAATAAAATGAATAATAAAGTAAGAAAATGCATGCTTAAAGTTTATGGAAATTGTTTGGGTTATGATAGTGTGGTTTCGCGCTTTCCCTAAATTGTTTAATTTGTTACTTGTTTAAATGATGATGTGCAATGTATTGTGAAATCCCCAAACATGTCATATTTAAATTCAATTGCTAGTATGCACACGACTTCTATGAGCACGGCATGCATGACAAGATTTATCGTATCTTCCGCTGTGCTTTGTTATATGTTTCCGCTATTATCGTCCTCTGTTGTATATGCTCTGTGGGTTTTTACAGGATGGTTTGTCAAGCAAGTCATGTAAGTCATGATTAGTCGTCCAAAGTTCACTCTAACTCTTAGGGTGGGTTTCGGGTCGCGACATGATACCCTACAAATTCTATTTTTCTGTTCTACATTCCAACTTAGTAAGTTCGAGTTTGCAAACATGCGCAGGACAACCCCATACCCTTAGATGTTGTAAACTAGGTTTTTGCCCAGTCCACAATTTATAGGGTGTAACCGGTATAGACTTAAAAGGAACCCGGTTTAGAATGTAAATGACTGTTTGCAAAGCATACCCGTAAAGATAGGAAGGTACATCGGCATGGTTCATCATAGATCGAACCATATCTAATAAGGTCCAGTTTCTTCTTTCACAAACACCATTTTGTTGAGGTGAGGCAGGACTTGACCATTGTGAGATAATCCACTTATTGTTAGACATATATGCCCATGAAAGCCATTCACACATTTTCTTCTACATTGGGTAACATATTAAAAGTATCTCATTAGATGAGACTACTTTGTCCCTTAGGTAAAACTGTATTCCTACTAACTTACACATTGGTAGTTCCATATGATGGAGTGATGAATCTCAATCACTGAGAGAAGGGTCTCTTGACTAAGATGTGGATATAAGTAAGAAGTACTTATATCGCAACATGATCGCTCAATGGATACCTTTAGAAATATACTATCTTTATATTTAGGGTAGTCCATTTGACAGATTGTCCTCAACCTAAGAGGTCGACATCTTCTCTAGTATTTGCCTATATAGCTTCAATCATCAATGTCCAACACACTGGAGTAAATATGGGCTCGTTGGTTATGTACGCTATATTAGAAGAAGTGTGTGTACGCTCAAAAAGGATTCCACTACTCTTACAGAGTAATTAATATTGAGTTGATACTTGTCAAAACTGGACTTGAAAAACCCAGTGCTGGTATTTATCGATGAAATGGTTTTATCAAGGAGTTTATTTTCTGTATAAAAAAATGTAATTATTATTATTATCTCTTTTTAAAAATTCTTAAAATGTTTTGAAAGTCCAAGTTTGACTAAAAGTATCAAAGAGAATGAGTTCTCAATATAAGCCAGGAATTAAAGATAGTATTAGATATTGTCCCGTAAGCTTATAACAATATTGAAAGTGGAGGGACGCATCTTAGGGGGAGAAGATCAAGTTGAGCTGTTGAGGGGGAGTTTGTGCATGAGTTGTTGAGGGGGAGTTTGTCCTTTATATTTCTATTTTGTTCTCCGCTCTTTAGTCCCCGCATTGTCTGCATTTACTTGGTTGTATTAGTGATTGCCTTGATATTTCACATGTGTTAAATTGATATATTCTTTGTGATATTGGCTTCATGAATACCTTTGGCAATTGTGACAAAAAGAGGGAGAATGTTGGGTACTATTTTCCAAGTTCAGTACATTCCTTACAATTCCTGTGTGTATGTATTTTCATGTTCCATACATGCTTCACTGGGTATTTTGTTTATGAGCATGTGCAGGTGCAGGGTTGCAGCAAATAGATATTACTTAACAAGAGCTTCAATGTCTTCATTTAAGTTGATTTGTTAATTGATGTCATGTAATAGTGTTGGAGTCATGTAATGTCCTATGTGTTTGAGTGAGTTTGTGTCAAGTCATGTACTTCAGTTTGGTTTTGCCACGGAATTGCCAAAGGGGGAGATTGTAAAGTCCATTTTTTTTGTGTTAGCTTATTCCGGTGTCAAAACAAGTAAGTCTAGGTGTATGCCTTGTGTCATTGCCTTCAAGCATCCACGACAAGTGAAGTTGAAGACCGTTGAAGACTCGGTTGATCATTTCCTTCATAGGATGGGAAGTGACCTAGATACCATGCTACCTTAGGTGGGAATTCACTTAGATGAACCATAATATGATACCTTAGGTGGACATTGTCTTAGACCAATCATATAGACCCGAGGTGATTAGATATGTTGCCTAAAACAAGTTTAAAATTCTGAAATTTCTCAAAAAATCAAGGTTGCTTGTAGGTGACATATCTCTCAAATCATAGATTGGATTTTGCTCTATAATATATCAAATTGACCATGTCAAAAAGATCTAAAACTTTTGTAAAGGGTGTAAGAGCCAAAAATGACTTTTGAAAATCGGGTTTGCACCTCAAGTTCGACCCTGGCCATTGAGGGTCGACCCTGGGTATTGAAACTTTTATATGGCATTTTTGGACAGAAGCTTGCAAAAGTGGAGGTCGACCCTGAAGGATGTTTTGGTTGACCAAACTCCACTTTTGGGTTGACCAAAATGTCTTCCAGGGTCGACCCTGACATGGGATTTTTGCTAAAACCTTTCCTTAGCCATTTTTTTAGCATATTTTGGGTTTTTAACCAACTTTTAGCAACATCTAAACATTGAATTGAGTTCCCTATTTATGGTGAACCCCTCTAGTTCGTGGAGTACAAATTTGGCAGAGTATAGAGACGTTTTTTAGCTCCTTCTAGAGTTCTTAAAAATTCTAGAAAGTAAGTTCTCCTCCGCTTTGATTGATGCTTTCATCCTAGAGTTTGCAAGCCTAAAGCTCCATTCTTGCTTGCTTGGACTTGTCCATTGAAGGAGTCTGTCTAGGAGTTGATTTTAATCAAACCATCAACCCATTCTATATAGACCAACTTGGCCGGAGTGTTCCGGAGCCTTTGCAAAGGAGATCGATCCGAGAAGGATCGTGGTAGTGTGATTTGGTCAGTGGAATCCGAAGCTGTCATTAACGGAGATCGATCGGAAGATCATGGACTGTTTTCAAGACACCAAGAGAAGTACAAGAGGTTGCAGTGATCATGGGACTTGTGAGTACATGATTAATTTTCGAGGTATGGATGACTAAGAACTGAAGGATCATAGTGTCAAGTCCGAAGGAGTCAAGTTCGAGTGTTGTAAGTTCTTGTTTACTTTGTCTTAGTGATTTTTCTTGGCTGGACTAGGTCCCGTGGTTTTTCCCGGAAGGGTGTCCACATAAAAATCCTTGTGTTATGGTTTGATTTTTTTTCCTATTTCCGCACTTAAATTCATCATCCCTTAACTTAATAACTTAAACATTAAACTATTAAGGGTAGATAGACTTTTAGGGAAACCGAACCATCCCCTCTTGGATTTGTGAGTTCTCAACTCAAACCTTAGATTTGAGGTTCACCAAATTTTTATTTCTATTGGTATCAGAATGAGTTCACTAATTTATTAGTGCGATCTCATTCTTGTATTCGGTGAATATGAATCTCCAAAGAGAAGGAGGTCCCCCATTATTTGATGGGAATAATTATGCCTATTGAAAAGCTCGAATGAGAGCGTTTCTAAAATCATTAGATGAGAGAGTTTGGATCTCCATTGAACAAGGTTGGACACATCCAACAAAGAATATAGATGACCAGACCATCCTTAAACCTTCTTCTTAATGGACTAATGTAGAACTTGAAAGTTGTAGATGGAATAGTAAGGGTCTAAATGCAATCTTCACCGTTGTCACACTCGAAGAATTTTGACGTATTTCTAAATGTGACACTTCGAAAGAGGTATGAGACATTCTTCAAATTACCCATGAAGGGACTATAACTGTCAAGATCTCAAAACTTCAATTGTTGACCTCTAAGTTTGAAAAATTGATAATGAATGACGATGAAACTTTAGACATTTTTTATGCTAATTTGAGTAACATTGTCAATTCTAGCTTTAACCTAGGGGAAAGAATTCCTAAGTCCAAAATTGTTAGAAAAATTTTGAGATCTCTACCTGAGAGATTTTGATTGAAGGTTATCGCCATCGAAGAGAGCAAAAATGTTGATGCTCTCAAAATTGAATAGTTGGTTGGTTCTCTCCAAACCTATGAGTTAAATCTAAACTCATCTAAGAAACCAAAATCTATTACCTTGAAATCTGTCAAGGAATCCATAGATGGCTCAAATAATGACTCTAAGGATGAAGAAGAAGAGTTGGCTTTATTTGCAAAGAAATTCAGAAAATTTTTGAAAGTTAATAAGAGGTTTAATCCGAATGACAAAAATCTTTTGAAAAGCCCAAGTCCAAGCACTTTGAAAATAAGAAACATCTTAAAAGTGTGGACAAGAAATCCCAAGGTGTTCAATGCTATGAATGCCAAGGCTACGGCCATATTGCTGCTGAATGCTCTAATAAGAAAAGATTTAAGGGCAAGGCAAGGGATGACAGTAAATCTGAATCTGAGGAATCAGATAGTTCTTCTTGTGAGGAGACTAGGGGTTATGTGGCCTTCACTGCATCTTTATCTGGGATTGAAGAATCTTCATCCAATATTGTGCATGACAAACACCGTAGTGATGGTGAGGATGATGAGAGTCTGAACGACTCAAATTCTGAGGGATACCTCGAGGGAGCCTATGATGAGTTATTTCAGGAATGCCTAAAACTGAAAAAGGTTCAGTTTTCAATGTCTAAAAAGATCAAATCTATTGAAATAGAAAAAGATGCCTTAAACCAAGTGGCTTCAGGGTGGAGAGCTCTTATGTCACAGCTTGAGGAAGAGAAGCCTTCCCTCCTTGCCAAGACTCAGCTTCTTGAATCTGATTTGCATGTTTGTCTCGATGAAAGGACAAGACTTGAAATCAAGTTGGCTAATCATGAGCAAAATCAAAGGTGTGGAGATGAGAAGGGAACTCCATCCACCTCGAACACTGAGCCTGGTGCTAAAAGGCGCCCTCCTGCTAAAGGAAAAGACCCTTCTACTCAGAAATTTTTTCCTACATGTCATAAATATGGAGTGAATGGCCATATTAAGCCTCGATGTCCTAAACTTCTGAGAATGCCCAATCATGATTTTGAGAACTAAAATAACTTAAATGGGAATCTTTAAAGGAGAGTTGATATCCTAGTGGAGATGTCTAAGAAGTTAAATGATGATATCTTAAATATCTATGATAACTCTAGATAGTGGCATGGTCATGACACTCCTCATGCTAGATATAGAGGAGGTAACGAGGAGAACCACAATGCTTGTCATAATTCTAAGACTCAAGCCTAGAAAAGGAGGAACAGGAGGAAGAGGTAAGAGGTCTTACCTACCTCAAGTGAAACGGTTAGAGATGAAATGGTCAATCAAACTACTAAAACCGTTTGGGTGAGAAAGGAAGACCTGAAGGGCTTCACTTATCTCGTGCCTGTCATAGCCTAGGGTGTACTGTTAGTGTTCTATCTTGTCCTAGTGCTATGATGTCTGTGTATACTAGTAGTTTTTCTTTTTTCTAGTGTTTATTTGCTTTGGTATGTTTTTCTGTTTTCTTTATTTTGAAAAATCCAAAAACATTGAAAAACTAAAATTCAAAAAGATTTTTGTCATGTTGCCTTTGTTTGACTTGCATAATCTGCATTCTTTGTGCGATCTTTATTTCTATACTTATCTAGGGTTGAACATGAGTTTGTTACTGATTGAGGATATATCACCTTCATAGTCTCTTGGTTAGACTAAAAATTAGACTGGTTTATCGTGCACAGTTAGAGACTTATTTATTTGTACATGCTTCACAAATTTCACATGCACTCTGACTGATTCTGTTGAGAGCTCTATTTTCCAATCTGTAGGTGTTTGAGTTATCCCAAAAGTGTGACCTTGGATATTGTTAGTCATCCCCATTTTGTGTCGCGACCCGAGACCCACCCTAGGAGTTAGAGTGAATCTTGGATGACTAATCCTGGCTTGCATGACTTACTTGACAAACCAACCTGCAAAACCCACAGAGCATATACAATAAAGGATAAAAACAGCGGAAACAAACTCTAACATGGTACAGCGGAAGTCTACCAAACCTCTATGTATATACATATGTAAATCCAAGTTTATACAAAAAGGAAACCAAAAGAAAGTGCGGACATGCCCGCCAAAATACATGGACATATCTCTCTCAACTCACCCACAGCTATATCACTCAGAATCTACCACAACCTAATAGTAACCCTCACCCTGAGGTTCCTGCACAGGCTCCTCAACGTACTCCTCTTCCACCCAAGGGCTCGGAGCACAGACATCGAATGGAGTAGCAGCTCCCTCAAAACCTGACGACATAAACGTATGGTTGAGCATGGAATACTCAGCGTGAACCAAATACTAACCAACAGTCATAGCATACAGATAGCGATACAGACAGCAGGAAACAATTCACACATATAAAGCAGGAATAATTCATATCATAACAATAAAGTAAAGCAGTATAGAATCATGCTTGTATACATAAAAGCCGATAAAACCCTTGAAAACACCGTGCACTTGACTTGACTTAAAGTACCATTTTCGTGCTTGAAAACTCGTCTTGTCTATCTTGCTTGATTCTTGTAGATCGTGTCATGTCATGCATGTCATGCGTGCATGCTTTTGATCATGTAACTTGTGAGATACACTTGTAAGATGTACTTGTGAGATGTGCTTTTGAGATGCCTTGAGAGGGAAGGGAGACCCTTCTTTATGCAATGCACTTGAGAGGGAAGGGGGACCCTTCTTCATGATATGTATGTACTAGCGAGGGAAGGGAGGCCCTTCTTTATGCTATTCACTTGTGAGAGAGGGGAGACCCCTCATGGAATGTTTGTTTTTGTTTTCTTGTGAAAAGCAAGGTAAAACATATCGTAGGATATGTCCCACCTCTAATCATGTTCTTGAAAATACGATAAATCATGTCATGCATGCCGTGCTCTTGGAAGTCGTATGCATACTTGCGATTGAATTTAAATATGACATGTTTGGGGGTTTCACAATACATTGCACATCATCATTTAAACAAGTAACAAATTAAACAATTTAGAGAAAGCGCAAAAACACACTATCATAACCCAAACAATTTCCACAAACTTTAAGCATGCATTTTCTTAATTTATTATTCATTTTATTCACCTTGGCATTCTATCAAACATGGTATGTTCATTATTGGTTAACCATACAACATGCTTTTCTAGGTGGGTTATAATTCCATCATACATGTTTGTTCATTATGGATACAATGCCCTCCCCATTTCAATTATCACAACACAACTATTGGCATCCAATCGCCCATTCCATCTCCATTCACAACATCCACACATCCCAACTCATAGCACAAACATAGATGAAGGAAAACAAAGAAACATGGAGGAAAAGAGGAACTATGACTAAGAGGGTAGCAAGAAGTACCGACCTTGATCAATGAGGAAGAAAACTCCTCCAAAAGCCCTCGTGAGGCACTGCCCTAGCTTGGAACACGAGCTCCACGAGTTCTTGAGCTTGAATCTTGAAGAAAATGGGCTTGAGGTTGATCTAAGTCTTCACCTCTTTTGATTTCTTCCCCAAATGGAAACTCTAGGTTAGAAATCGCCCTCTCCTCTTGCTCTAACTCTCAAATGTCTCTAAGTGTTATAAATGAGCCCTAAAGGCTTGGGCAACCTGTCACGCCCCAAAATACCCCCTAGGAGTTTAGGGATACTTTAGGTGGACTAAACAAACCTGCCAAACCATCCTGTAATGAACAAGATAAATAAGGTACTAAACAATGATAATCAGAGTGCGGAAGCTAAACATAATTTGCGGAAGCGAAAACTAAAATTTTCTTTTCTTTATAATGATCCAAACTGTAGTATTCCAAGTTAACATAAATACAAAACACGTCTAAGTCTAAGGTGGACAGGCCCACCTAACAAAATACAAAAGACAAAATACAACTCGGTCTCGCTCAATGGTCATCCCCGTGGGGCCAATGGTCTAAGTCTCTTGCCTCCGCCTGAGGCTCGACTACTAGATCCTCATAAGGTTCCTCCTCGCCATAGTCCTCCTCTATCCAAGGACCCAGATCACAAAGGTCGAGAGGGACTCGGGTACCTGCCGACATGAAAGTACGGCTGAGCATGGAATACTCAGCGAGTACAAGCCCCTAACTAACAATGGTAATAACGAACAACATCATATACAAGTAATGGGAGGAGTATAGTTCATAATCATTTCTAGCAACCTCATACATAAACATTTTATCAAGTCATAATTATTATGAAACTAAAACATGTCTATGCATCATACAATTTCTCCTTGAGTTGTCCTTTTACTATTTCTTATGAGCTAGAGGTTAGCACCCGCATATCCCTGGGCTACCAACCTCCTTGACAGTACAATACCTTTCTTATGAGCCAGGGGTTAGCACCCGCACATCCCTGGGCTACCAACCCCCTTGACAGCACAATACACTTCTTATGAGCCAGAGGCTAGCACCCGCACATCCCTGGGCTGCCAGCCTCCTTGACAGTATGATACCTTACTTATGAGCCAGAGGTTAGCACCCGCATAATCCTGGGCTACCAACCCCCTTGACAGTACAATACACTTCTTATGAGCCAGAGGCTAGCACCCGCACATCCCTGGGCTGCCAGCCTCCTTGACAGTACGATACCTTACTTATGAGCCAGAGGTTAGCACCCGCATAATCCTGGGCTACCAACCCCCCTTGACAGTACAATACACTTCTTATGAGCCAGAGGTTAGCACCCGCACATCCCTGGCTGCCAACCTCCTTGACAGTGCAACATTTCCGAGTCCTTTCTTATGAGCCAAGGGTTAGTACCCGCATGATCCCTGGGCTACCAACCCCCTTGACAATGCAATACGTTTCTTATGAGCCAGAGGTTAGCACCCGCATAATCCTGGGCTACCAACCTCCTTGACAATATCCTCCATCTACATATGTGCTCGTGCATAGAAATCGTGAAATTATGATGACATATAGCATTTTAACAATTCCCAACTCACATGAGAATTTAAGAAGCGAAATAAACACATGCATACAACTTGCCAAATGGGGAACCTTTATGTGACTCATGCTTTCAAATCTTAGTTTATTCATGCATTCTATCAACATGTGGTATTCAAGCTTTTTACCGTTAGTTATTTCATATTTTCTCATTCGAACATTTCATCAAACACTTGGGGTGTGTTCATTATGCGTAATATGCCCTTCCACCGTTTTTCCCATCATTCAACACATCACAACATGGCATCCAATCGCCTCCACTCCTCATCCATTCATACATTCCACCATTTGTTTGTATTATCTTGTTTATGTTTTAGGGATTTAGCATATACCAACACAAGGGAGCAATGGGAAGATCCAACACATATTTTCTTAGAAAAATCCTAGGTTATTACCAAAGTAACTAGGAAGAGTGTACTAACCTTGAAAAGGGAAGGAAAATCCTTGAGGATGATGTAGAAACGCTGCCCTAGCTTGGAAGAGGCACTCCACACGAGCTTGAGGTTGGATTTGGAGAATCCAAGCCTTGAACTTGAAGCAAATTCAAGTTTGAGGACGACCTAGGATGGTCCACCCCTTTGATTTCTTCCTCAATGGAAACCCTAGGTCAAAACCCTCTTCTTCTCACTCTCTAGCTCTCAAAATGTCTAAGGGTTGTTAATGAGGGCTCAAAGGGTCGAGCAAACCCTTATGGGTAAGGGTTTAACACCCAAAAGACGAAAACGCCCTTACTGAAATTTCTGCAAAAACGTGAAGACCGAGCGATCGGTGGTTATGACCGATCGATCGGTGGTTATGACCGATCGATCGGTTGTCTACCTAGCGATCGGTGTTTATGACCGATCGACCGGTCAAAAACTCACTCTCTGAAAAATTTTCCCATACAAAATTTCTGACCGTTCGATAGCTACCGATCGATCGGTTATGGACCGATCGATCGCTGACTGGACCGAGCGATCGGTTCTCTGTATGTTTGGACTGTTTTGACCATATCTTTTGACTCGCTCGTCGGATTTCGACGATTCAACTTGCGTTGGATCCGTCTTTCGAAAACGAACATTTTTAACGTTTCGGAATTTCCAATTTCTCCCTTATTTATTAATTAGACTACAAAAACGGCTAATTAGCTACGAAGGTGCTATTCATTAAGGATGAAAAAGTCCGGGGTGCTACACAACCCTTAAGAGGAAAGAGTGAAACGCCTAAAAGAAGAAAACACCCTTAATGAAATTTCTGTAAAAACACGAAGACCGAGCGATCAGTGATTATGACCGATCGATCGGTTGCCTACCGAGCGATCGGTGTACTGATCGATCTCTCGGTGAAAAAATCATCTCTCTGAAAAATCTGCCCATACAAAATTTATCACCAGTCGATAGCCTCCGATCGATCGGTTTTGGACCGATCGATCGCTCCATGGACCGAGCGATTGGTGGTCTACAAGTCCAAACTGTTTTAGCCATATCTTTTGACTCGTTCGTCGGATTTTGACGATTCAACTTGCGTTGAGTTTGTACTTCGAAAAGGAACATTTCTAACATTTCAGAATTTCTAATTTCTTCCTTATTTATTAATTATACTACTTTAAATGCAAAATGGCTACGAAAGTGCCATGCATTAAGCATGAAAAAGTGCAGGGCTCTACATCCTCCCCCCTTACAAAAATTTCTTCCTCGAAATTTAGACGATATTTGCAGTACAAACCAAAACAAAATTTCAAGTCATACACAAAACCTATACAAAAACTCATTCAAACAATTCTGGGTACTTTGCTTTGACTTCGGCCTCTCGCTCCCACGTAGACTCTTCTCGAGCATGATGTTGCCACTGCACGAGAACCAATGGAATCGTTTTGTTGCGAAGGACTTGATCTCTCCGATCTAATATATGAACCGGTTTCTCTACTAAAGTGAGATCCTCCCGTATTTCCAACAGCTCTAAGTCTATGACATGCGAAGGATCCGCAATGTACTTCCGAAGCATAGACACATGGAAAACGTTGTGAACCGCGGGCATGTGAGGTGGAAGAGCTACTCTGTAAGCAACCTCACCAACACGCGTGATGATCTCGAATGGGCCAACATATCGAGGACTAAGCTTGCCTCTCCTGCCAAATCTCATAATCCCCTTGCTAGGAGATACCTTCACAAAGACTTGATCCCCAACCTGAAATTCCAAGTCCCTTCGCCGCGTGTCCGCATAGTTCTTTTGGCGATCTTGAGCGGCTTTCAACCGATCCCGGATGATCTTAACTATACTTGCAGTTTGCTTGATCAACTCCGGACCAAGTACTTTCCTTTTTCCTACCTCATCCCAGTAGAGAGGAGACCTGCAACTTTGCCCATACAAAGTCTCGAATGGAGCCATTTGGATACTCGCCTGGTAGCTATTGTTGTAGGCAAACTCTACCAAAGGCGAGTGCTCTTTCCAACTGCCTTTGAAATCCAGCATACAAGCCCGAAGTATGTCTTCTATTACTTGGTTCACCCTCTCGGTTTGTCCATCCGTCTGTGGATGAAAAGCAGTGCTGAAATCAAGTCGGGAACCCATAGCTTCCTGAAAGCTTTTCCAGAATTTGGATGTAAATCTCGTATCCCGATCCGACACAATACTGACTGGCACTCCGTGTAACCTAACCACTTCCTTGATGTATAGCGCGGCCAACTGGCTAGAGTTGAAAGTAGTTCGGTAGGGTAGGAAATGAGCGGACTTTGTCAAACGATCCACTACTACCCATATCACATCTGAGCCCCTTGCTGTCTTTGGTAAGCCAACTATGAAATCCATGGAGATTTTCACCCATTTTCACTTGGGAATAGGTAGAGACTGTAATAGACCGGCGGGTTGCATGTGTTCTACTTTTACTTGTTGGCACACCAAGCACCGTCCCACATATTCCGCAACATCCCTCTTCATATTCTGCCACCAATAGTGATTCTTGAGATTCCGGTACATCTTTGTATCCCCAGGATGCATTGTGTACTTCGAACGATGTGCTTCATCCATGATCTCTCGTCGAAGATCCGCATTGGCCGGAACACACAGCCTTCCTTTAAACGTAATAGCACCTCGAATAATGAGAGAAAAGTCTTCACTACCCTTGGCAACTTCCTTGTCCCGATACGCCAATAATTCAGCATCCGTGGCTTGTTATTCTTGGATCAAATCTATAATGTATGGCCGAACCGTGACATTTGCCAAAACAGGACCGCGAACTGTATCATTCACACTAATGTCCAGATTTTCCAAATCCTCCAATAGTCTCCACTCTTACACCAACATATGTGTTAATAACACTGGAGGTCTTCTACTCAAGGCGTCCACTACAATGTTTGCTTTGCCCGGGTGGTATTGGATGGTGCAGTCATAGTCTTTCAAAAATTTCATCCAACGCCGTTGCCTTAGATTCAGCTCCTTTTGGGAAAAGAGATACTTGAGACTCTTGTGATCCGTGAACACATAGAACTCCACCCCATAAAGGTAATGATGCCAAATCTTAAGTGCAAACACGACCGCCGCAAGCTCCAAGTCGTGCGTGGGATAATTCTTTTCATGCTCTTTCAATTGCCTCGATACATAGGCAATGAGTTTCTTGTGTTGCATGAGCACACACCCAAGTCCAACACACGAGGCATCACTGTACACCTCATAACCACCATGTCCAGATGGCACTGTAAGGACGGGGGCTGTGGTAAGCCTCTTCTTGAGTTCCGTGAAACTGATCTCGAACTTGTCACTCCATACAAACTTCGCATTCCTCCTTGTCAAATAAGTGAGCGGTGACGCAAGGCTGGAGAAACCCTCTATGAATCTCCTGTAGTAGCCTGTCAACCCAAGGAAACCGTATCTCTGTGACACTCTTGGGCCTCACCCAACTCATGACTGCCTCTATGTTCTTCGAATCTACCGAAATGCCTTCCGCGGATACAACGTGGCCTAGGAATGCCACCTCTTCCAACCAAAACTTACACTTGCTAAGTTTGGCGTATAGCTTGTGCTCTCTCAGTATTTCCAAAGCAAGGCGAAGGTCTCACATGTGATCTTCCCGTGTCTAGGAATACACCAAGATATCGTCGACAAACACAATCACGCATCGATCTAGGTATGGCTGGAACTCTCGGTTCATTAAATCCATAAAGGCTACCGGCGCGTTCATGAGACCAAAAGGCATCACCAAGAACTCGTAGTGTCCATATCGAGTTCGAAAAGTAGTTTTGGGAACATCTTCAGCCTTGATCTTCAACTGGTGGTAACCGGACCGAAGATTGATCTTCGAGAAAAATTTTGCTCCCTTCAACTGATCGAACAAGTCATCAATTCTTGGCAATGGATACCTATTCTTTATAGTGACTTTGTTCAATTGCCGATAATCGACGTACATCAGCATCGAGCCATCTTTCTTCTTAACAAATAACACCTGGGCACACCACGGTGAGACACTTGGTCGTATGAAACCAAGGCCTTGCAATTACTCCAACTGAGTCTTCATGTAGAGCCTCAAACTTTTTCACTCTTAATGCATGGCACTTTCGTAGCCATTTTTGTTTTAATGTAGTTTAATTAATAAATAAGGAAGAAATTGAAAATTCTGAAATGTCAGAAATGTTCCTTTTCAATGCACGACCCCAACGGAAGTTGAATCATCAAAATCCGACGAACGAGTCAAAAGATATGGCCAAAATAGTTTGGACCTGCAGACCACCGATCGCTCGGTCCATGGAGCGGTCGATCGGTCCAAAACTGATCGATCGGAGGCTATCGACTAGTGGAAAATTTTGGATGGGGAAATTTTCGAGAGAGCTGATTTTTGACCGATAGATCGGTCAATACACCGATCGCTCGGTAAGCAACCGATCGATTGGTCATAACCACCGATCGCTCGGTCTTTGCGTTTGTGCGGAATTTTATTAAGGGCGTTTTTGTCTTTTGGTCATCAAACCCTTTCCTATATAGGATTGTCCGAGCCTTTAGGGCTCATTTACCACACTTAGAAGATACCAGAGAGGAAGAGAGAAGAGAAGGGTTTTCCTAACCTAAGGTTCGATTTTTGAGAAGAAATTAAAGGGTTTGTGAACCCTAGATCACCTCAACCTTGGATTGCTTCGAGATCAAGGTTCAAGCTCGTGAGGGGCACTTTCCCCAAGCTAGGGCAGCAACTCACATGCGTTTTGGAAGGGGATTCTTTCCCTCATTTGTCAAGGTCGGTACTTCTTGCTACCCTCCTAGTCATAGTTCCTCTTTTCCTCCATGTTTTCTTTGTTTTAATTCATCTATACTTGTGGTATGAGTTGGGATGTGTGGATGTTGTGAATGGAGATGCGATGGGCGATTGGATGCCAATGGTTGTGTTGTGATAATTAAAATGGGGAAGGCATTGTATCCATAATGAATAAACATGTATGATGGAATTATAACCCACCTAGAAAAGCATGTTGTAGGGTTCACAAATAATGAACATACCACGTTTGATGGAATGCCCAGGTGAATAAAATGAATAATAAATTAAGAAAATGCATGCTTAAAGTTTATGGAAATTGTTTGGGTTATGATAGTGTGTTTTTGCGCTTTCCCTAAATTGTTTAATTGTTACTTGTTTAAATGGTGATGTGCAATGTATTGTGAAATCCCCAAACATGTCATATTTAAATTCAATTGCAAGTATGCACACGACTTCCATGAACACGGCATGCATGACATGATTTATCGTATTTTCAAGAACATGATTAGAGGTGGGACATATCCTACAATATGTTTTACCTCGCTTTTCACAAGAAAACAAGAACAAACATTCCACGAGGGGTCTCCCCACACTCACAAGTGCATAGCATAAAGAAGGACCTCCCTTCCCTCGCAAGTGCATACATATCATGAAGAAGGGTCTCCCTTCCCTCTCAAGTGCATTGCATAAAGAAGGGTCTCGCTTACCTCTCAAGGCATCTCACAAGTACATCTTACAAGTGTATCTCACAAGTTACATGATCACAAGCAAGCACAATGACATACATGACATGACACGATCTACAAGAATCAAGCAAGATAGACAAGACGAGTTTTCAAGCACGAAAATGGTACTTTAAGTTAAGTCAAGTGCACGGTGTTTTCAAGGGTCTTATCGGCTTTTATGAATGTAAGCATGATTATATACTGCTTTACTTCATTGTTATGATATGAATTATTCCTACTTTATATGTGTAAATTGTTTCCTGCTCTATGTATCGCTATCTGTATGCTATGACTATTGGTTAGTATTTGGTACCCGCTAAGTATTCCATGCTCAGCCGTACTTCTTATTTCGGCAGCTGACAGCGGAGCAGCTGCTCCTTTTGATTTCTGTGCTCTGAGCCCTTAGGTGGAGGAGGAGTACGTCGAGGAACCTTTGGAGGAACCTCCGATAGAGGGCTACTATTAGGTAGTGGTTGTAGATTCTGAGTGATAGAGTTGTGGGTGAGATGAGAGAGATATATTCATGTATTTTGGCGGGCCTGTCCGTACTTTCTTTTGTGCATTCTTCTTTTGTACCAACTTGGATCATGTATATGTTTATACACTTAGAGGTTTTGATTAAGTCTTCCGCTGTGCTATGTTAGTGTATGTTTCCGCTGTTTACATCCTCTTTGTGTATGCTCTATGGGTCTTTTGCAGGTTATTTTGATCAAGCAGGTCATGAAAGTCATGATTGGTCGTCCAAGATTCACTCTAACTCCTAGGGTGGGTTTTGGGTCACGACAAAAGTGGTACCAAAGATTAGGCTTTACGTCTCTAGGGTCACTGAGAATCTAATACCACAACTTGACAAGAGCATATGCCTGGAAACAAATTAGGAAGGAAGTAAGTCAGAAGCGAGTCGTGTTCCAAGTGTAAGACTAAACTTTAGTCTAAGTCAAAATGGTTTGCTTCAACCAAGTACGAGTCTTAGGAACGCTAGAACACCAAGGTATAATATTATAAATACACCGATGGTTGTGATGCAATGTATATTAGTATTATACAATTAATACAAATTGAATTATTGTGAAATAGAACTGTGATAAATTGTGTTTTCAAGTGAGACTCATGTGGTGCTATTGTTCTCAAGACCTTAGTCATGAGAGGGGGCACACGGGGTCGTGGACCACATACTAGAGCTTCATCTTCTTCTAGAGATGAGGTTGAGCAGCCGGACCTCTCTCAGGTCTTAGGTTCTATTGCTGAGACTCTCACCATTCTGGCGGCTCGGCAGGCTATACCTTCTTCAGCGGCACCTACTCCACCGCCTATGGCTCCTGTACATCGTACAGCTGGGGTTGATGAATTCAGGAGATTGGGGCCTCCATCATTCCATGGGATTGTGACCCTCTTGCTGCGGAGGCATGGATCCTCCAGATGGAGAAGATCTTTGCGGTCCTCTCACCCACCGAGGAGGATAGAGTAGCATGGGCAGTTTTCATGCTAGAGGGGGAGGCACATCACTGGTGGTTGTCCGCCTTGGGGACGCGAGATTTGACTATGCAGGGTCAACCTTGGACTTGGGAGGAGTTCAAGGATACTTTTTATAAGTAGTTTCCTGTTGGAGCACAGGAAAAGAAGGAAAGAGAGTTCATTAACCTAGAGCAAGGTTCGATGACCGTGGCCGCTTATGAGGCTAAGTTCTCGGAACTCTCTAGATTTGCGCCTCATATGGTTGCTACTGAGGCAAGGAAGGCGAGGAGATTTGAGCAAGGGCTCAAGGATGTCACTATGGAGAAATTATCGGCTTTCAGGCACGCTACTTATCCGGAAGTAGTAGACAAGGCCTTATTGATAGTGGCAAATTCTGAGGCGGTGTCTAAGAAGAGGTAGTTGGCGAGAGGCCAAGCCAGTAATTCAGCACCTCCAAAGAGGCGGACTCGTACAGGCCCTTATCAGTACACATGGCCAACACCACCGATGAGGCCATCTTATGCGCCTCCAGTTCCACGGCCGTACATGCCTCAGGCACCGCGACCTCAGGGTCTTCCAGCTCCACGGCCAGTTGCACCGTAGACGGTGAGGTATGCTCCACCTCTAGCCCCTCCGACCTATACACACGAGGTCTGCACTTCATGCGGTCGAAGGCACCCGGCAGGAGATTTCCAAAGGGCATCGGGTGGATGTTTTTATTGTGGTCACCAGGGCCATGTGATCAGGGATTGCTCCAGTCGGCATTTACCAGGCCAGTCTCAGGGGATTTGGCCCCCAGCACGCCCAGCAGGATCATACCAGGCGTCATCCTAGACTACCCGGTCTACACCTCTGCCTCGCCAGGGGAACCAAGGGTGAGTTTTTGCCTTGACAGAGGGTGATGCACTTGCATCTGATGATGTAGTACAAGGTACGCGTTTAGAGTTATTCTTTTAACCGCAATTTCATGTTATGCCTTATTCCTTGTGCACGTAAGTGGCGTGCTATATATATCTATTTACCTATATATATGATGTTGATGCATGGATTGACTTAGCTAGTTAAAATTTTAGGAACCCTATTAGTCAATGATTGTTTGGCTTGAGTATTGATCGACACCGGGTCTACTCATTCATTCGTATCGTCGAGTTTTTCCCAAGGCTTTTCTATGGAACCTAGTCAGTCTGAACAGGAGTTGGCCATTTCGACTCCTCTCGGCAAGACAGTATTGGCGGATAAAGTGTACAGAAATAGTGTTGTCCAAGTGGGGAGCCACGAGTTGGCGGTTGATCTAATCATCCTCGGATTTCAAGACTTCGACGTCATATTGGGGATGGATTGGTTAGCAGCTCATCATGGGCATGTAGCTTGCTTCAAGAAGATAGTACTCTTCAGACCGGTGGAAGGAAAACCATTTCATTTTCGGGGGTTGAGAAGTAGAGATATTGCCCGTTTTGCGGCGTTGAGCTTAGCTAAACTCGAGGCAAAGGACTCTTCGACTATTCTAATCGTCAGTGAATTCCTGGATGTATTTCCAGAGGAGTTGCCAGGGTTGCCTCCAGACAGGGAGACTGAGTTTGTGATCGAGCTTGCACTAGGCACAGCTCCTATTTTCAGGGATCCGTATAGAATTACCCCGATTGAACTCGAAGAGTTGAAGACTCAGTTGGAGGAATTACAAGGTCTTGGTTTCATTCGACCAAGTGCCTCACCGTGGGGTGCCCCGGTTTTTTTTGTGAAGAAGAAGGATGGCTCGATGCGACTGTGCATCGATTATCGGCAATTGAACAAAGTCACTATAAAGAATAGGTATCCATTGCCTAGAATTGATGACTTGTTCGATCAGTTAAAGGGAGCGAAATTTTTCTCTAAGAATGATCTTCGGTCGGGTTACCACCAGTTGAAGATTAAGGCGGAAGATAATCCCAAAACTGCTTTTCGAACTCGATACGGACACTACGAGTTCTTGGTGATGCCTGTTGGTCTCACAAATGCACCGGCAGCCTTTATGGATTTAATGAACCGGGTGTTCCGTCCATACCTGGATTAATGCGTGATCGTGTTTATCGATGATATCTTGGTGTATTCCCAGACACGAGAAGATCACATGCGAGACCTTCGTCTTGCTTTGGAAATGCTGAGAGAGCACAAACTGTACGCCAAACTTAGTAAGTGTGAGTTTTGGTTGGAAGAGGTGGCATTCCTAGGCCACGTTGTATCCGTGGAAGGCATTTTGGTAGATCCAAAAAAGATAGAGGCAGTCATGAGTTGGGAAAGGCCCAAGAGTGTCACTGAGATACGTAGTTTCCTTGGGTTGGCAGGCTACTATAGGAGATTTATAGAGGGTTTCTCCAGCCTTGCAGCGCCTCTCACATATTTGACAAGGAAGAACACCAAGTTTGTAAGGAGTGATAAGTGTGAGATCAGTTTCACAGAACTGAAGAAGAGGCTTACCATGGCCCCCGTCCTTACAGTGCCATCCGGACATGGTGGGTATGAGGTGTACAGTGATGCCTCACATGTTGGACTTGGGTGTGTGCTAATGCAACACAAGAAACTCATTGCCTATGCATCGAGGCAATTGAAAGAGCATGAAAAGAATTATCCCACGCATGACTTGGAGCTTGCAGCAGTCGTGTTTGCACTTAAGATTTAGCGTCATTACCTTTATGGGGTGGAGTTCTATGTGTTCACGGATCACAAGAGTCTCAAGTATCTCTTTTCCCAAAAAGAGCTGAATCTAAGGCAACGGCGTTGGATAGAATTTTTGAAAGACTATGACTGCACCATCCAATACCACCCGGGCAAAGCAAACATTGTAGCGGACGCCTTAAGTAGAAGACCTCTGGGGTTATTAGCACACATGTTGGTGCAAGAGTGGAGACTATTGGAGAATTTGGCAAATCTGGACATTAGTGTGAATGATACAGTTCGCGGTCTTGTTTTGGCAAATGTCACGGTTTGGCCATACATTATAGATTTGATCCAAGAATACCAAGCCACAGATGCTGAATTATTGGCTTATCGGGACAAGGAAGTTGCTAAGGGTAGTGAAGACTTTTCTCTCACTAGTCGAGGTGCTATTACGTTTAAAGGAAGGTTATGTGTTCTGGCCAATGCGGATCTTTGACGAGAGATCATGGATGAAGCACATTGTTCGAAGTACATAGTGCAACCTGGGGGTACGAAGATGTACCGGAATCTCATCAATCACTATTGGTGGCAGAATATGAAGACAGGAGGTTGCGGAGTATGTAGCATAGTGCTTAGTGTGCCAACAGGTGAAGGCAGAGCACTTGAGACCCACAGGTCTATTGCAGTCTCTCCCGATTCCCGACTGGAAATGGGAGCACCTCTCGATGGACTTCATTGTTGGGTTGCCAAAGACGGCAAGGAACTCAGATGCGATATGGGTAGTAGTGGATCGTTCGACAAAGTCCGCTCATTTCCTACCCTACCGAACCATCTTCAACTCTAGTCAATTGGCCGCACTATACATCAAGGAAGTGGTTTGACTACACGAAGTGCCAGTTAGTATTGTGTCGGATCAGGATACGAGATTTACATCCAGATTCTGGAAAATCTTTCAAGAAGCTATGGGTTCCTGACTTGATTTCAACACTGCTTTTCATCCATAGACGGATGGGCAAACAGAGAGGGTGAACCAAGTTATTGAAGATATGCTTCGGGCGTGTATGCTGGATTTCAAGGGCAGTTGGGAAGAGCACTTGCCTTTGGTTGAATTTTCCTATAACAATAGCTATCAGGCGAGCATCCAAATGGCACCATTTGAGGCCTTATATTTTCAAAGCTGCAGGTCTCCTCTCTATTGGGATGAGGTAGGAGAGAGGAAGGTGTTGGGTCCGGAGTTGATCGAGCAAACTGCTAGTATAGTCAAGATCATCCAGGATCGGTTGAAAGCCGTTCAAGATCGTCAAAAGAGCTATGCGGACACTCGCCGAAGGGACTTGGAATTTCAGGTTGGGGATCAAGTCTTTGTGAAGGTATCTCCTAGCAAGGGGATTATGAGATTTGGTAGGCGAGGCAAGCTTAGTCCTCGGTATGTTGGCCCGTTTGAGATCGTCACGCGAGTTAGTGAAGTTGCTTACAGGGTAGCTCTTCCATCTCACATGGCCGGGGTTCACAACGTTTTCCATGTGTCTATACTTCGGAAGTACATTGCGGATCCTTCGCATGTCATAGACTTGGAGCCATTGGAAATTCAGGAGGATCTCACTTTAGTTGAGAGGCCGGTTCATATATTGGATCAGAGAGATCAAGTAATTCACAATAAAATGATTCCGTTGGTTCTCGTACAGTGGCAACATCATACTAGAGAAGAGTCGAAGTGGGAGCGAGAGGCCGAAGTCAAAGCAAAGTACCCAGAATTGTTTAAATGATTTTTTGTATAGGTTTTGTATATGACTTGTAATTTTGTTTTGGTTTGTAATGCAAGTATCGTCTAAATTTCGAGGATGAAATTTTTGTAAGGGGGGGAGGATGTAGAGCCCCGGACTTTTTCACTCTTAATGCATGGCACTTTCGTAGCCATTTTTGTTTTAATGTAGTTTAATTAATAAATAAGGAAGAAATTGAAAATTCTGAAATGTCAGAAATGTTCCTTTTCAATGCACGACCCCAACGGAAGTTGAATCGTCAAAATCCGACGAACGAGTCAAAAGATATGGCCAAAATAGTTTGGACCTGCAGACCACCGATCGCTCGGTCCATGGAGCGGTCGATCGGTCCAAAACTGATCGATCGGAGGCTATCGACTAGTGGAAAATTTTGGATGGGGAAATTTTCGAGAGAGCTGATTTTTGACCGATAGATCGGTCAATACACCGATTGCTCGGTAAGCAACCGATCGATTGGTCATAACCACCGATCGCTCGGTCTTTGCGTTTGTGCGGAATTTTATTAAGGGCGTTTTTGTCTTTTGGTCATCAAACCCTTTCCTATATAGGATTGTCCGAGCCTTTAGGGCTCATTTACCACACTTAGAAGATACCAGAGAGGAAGAGAGAAGAGAAGGGTTTTCCTAACCTAAGGTTCGATTTTTGAGAAGAAATTAAAGGGTTTGTGAACCCTAGATCACCTCAACCTTGGATTGCTTCGAGATCAAGGTTCAAGCTCGTGAGGGGCACTTTCCCCAAGCTAGGGCAGCAACTCACATGCGTTTTGGAAGGGGATTCTTTCCCTCATTTTTCAAGGTCGGTACTTCTTGCTACCCTCCTAGTCATAGTTCCTCTTTTTCTCCATGTTTTTTTATTTTCCTTCATCTATACTTGTGCTATGAGTTGGGATGTGTGGATGATGTGAATGGAGATGGAATAGGCGATTGGATGCCAATGGTTGTGTTGTGATAATTGAAATGGGGAGGGCATTGTATCCATAATGAACAAACATGTATGATGGAATTATAACCCACCTAGAAAAGCATGTTGTAGGGTTAACAAATAATGAACATACCATGTTTGATGGAATGCCAAGGTGAATAAAATGAATAATAAATTAATAAAATGCATGCTTAAAGTTTATGAAAATTGTTTGGGTTATGATAGTGTGTTTTCGGGCTTTCCCTAAATTGTTTAATTGTTACTTGTTTAAATGGTGATGTGCAATGTATTGTGAAATCCCCAAACATGTCATATTTAAATTCAATTGCAAGTATGCACACGACTTCCATGAGCACGGCATGTATGACATGATTTATCGTATTTTCAAGAACATGATTAGAGGTGGGACATATCCTATGATATGTTTTACCTCGCTTTTCACAAGAAAACAAGAACAAACATTCCACGAGGGGTCTCCCCTCACTCACAAGTGCAAAGCATAAAGAAGGGCCTCCCTTCTCTCGCAAGTGCATACATATCATGAAGAAGGGCCTCCCTTCCCTCTCAAGTGCATTGCATAAAGAAGGGTCTCCCTTCCCTCTCAAGGCATCTCACAAGCGCATCTCACAAGTACATCTTTCAAGTGTATCACACAAGTTACATGATCACAAGCAAACACGCATAACATGCATGACATGACACGATCTACAAGAATCAAGTAAGATAGACAAGACGAGTTTTCAAGCACAAAAATGGTACTTTAAGTTAAGTCAAGTGCACGGTGTTTTCAAGGGTTTTATCGGCTTTTATGAATGCAAGCATGATTATATACTGCTTTACTTTATTGTTATGATATGAATTACTCCTACTTTATATGTGTGAATTGTTTTCTGCTCTATGTATCGCTATCTGTATGCTATGACTATTGGTTAGTATTTGGTACCCGTTGAGTATTTCATGCTCAACCGTACTTCTTATGTCGGTAGGTGATAGCGGAGCGGCTGCTCTTTTTGATGTCTGTGCTCTGAGCCCTTGGGTGGAGGAGGAGTACGTCGAGGAACCTTTAGAAGAACCTCCAGTAGAGGGCTACTATTAGGTAGTGGTTGTAGATTCTGAGTGATAGAGCTGTGGGTGAGATGAGAGATATATATTCATGAGGGGTCAAAATGGCAGCTTGAAGAGTACCATTTTCTACTTCTCAACCCCCAAAAATGAAATGGTTTTCCTTCTACCAGCTTGAAGAGTACCATTTTCTAAAAGCAAGCTACATGCCCGTGATGTGCTGCTAACCAATCCATCCCCAATATAACATCAAAGTCTTGGAATCCAAGAACTATTAGATCAACCGCCTACTCGTGGCTTCCCACTTGAACCACACTATTTCGACACACTTTATTTGTCAATACTGTTTTGCCGAGAGGAGTCAAAATGGCTAACTTCGATTCTAGCTGACTAGGCTCCACAAAAAAGCCTTTTGAAAAGCTCGGCGAGACAAACGAATGAGTAGACCCGGCATCAATCAACACTCTAGCCAAACATTCGTTGACTAGTAGGGTTCCTGAAATTTCAACTAGCTACGTCAATCCATGCATCACATCATATGTATATAGGTAGATAGATATATAGCACGCCACATACGTACACAAGGAGTAAAGCATAACATGACAATCACGGATAAAAGAATAACTCTAAACGCGTACCTTGCACCACATCATCAGATGCAAGTGCATCACCCTCTGTCAAGGCAAAAAATCGCCCCTGATTCGCCTGGCGAGGTGGAGGTGTAGACCGGGTAGTCTGGGATGACGCCTGATATGATCCTGCTGGGCGTGCTGGGGCCTAATCCCCTGAGACTGGCCTGGTAAATGTTGATTGGGGCAATCCCTGATCATATGGCCTTGGCGACCACAATGAAGGCATCCACTCGATGCCCTTCGGCAATCTCCTGCCGGGTGCCTTCGGCCGCACGAAGTGCAAACCTCGTGTGTATAGGTCGGAAGGGCCGGAGGTGGAGCATACCTCACCGTCTGAGGTGCAACTGGCCGTGGACCTGGAAGAGCCTGAGGCCGCGGTGCCTGAGGCACATACTACCGTGGAGCTGGAGGCGCATAAGATGGCCTCATAAGATGGCCTCACGGCCTTGGAATTCGCCTCGACCAATAAGGCTTTGTCTACTACCTTAGGGTAGGTAGTATGTCTGAAAACCGAAACCTTCTCCATGATAAAATCTTTGAGCCATTACTCAAACCTTCTCGCCTTCATTGCCTCGGTGGCAACCATGTGAGTAGCGAAGCGTGATAGCTCCGAGAACTTAGCCTCATAAGCGGCTACAGTCATCGAAACTTGCTCTAGGTTAATGAACTCTCTTTCTTTCTTTTCCTGCACTCCAACAGGGAAGTACTTCTTATAAAAAGTATCCTTGAACTCCTCCCAAGTCCAAGGTTGACCCTGCATGGTCAAATCTCGTGTCCTCAAGGCGGACAACCCTCAGTGATGTGCCTCCCCTCTAGCATGAAAACTGCCCATGCTACTCTATCCTCCTCTATAGGTGAGAGGACCGTAAAGATCTTCTCCATCTGGAGGATCCACGCCTCCGCAGCAAGAGGGTCCACACTCCCATGGAATGGTAGAGGCCTCAATCTCCTGAATGCCTCACAGCTGTACGATGTACTGGAGCCGTAGGTGGTGGAGTTGGTGCCGCCGAAGAAGGTATAGTCTGCCGAGCCGCCAGAATGGCGAGAGTCTTATCAACAGAGCCTAAGACCTGAGAGAGGTCCGGCTACTCATGCTCATCTCGTGAAGAAGAAGAAGCTCTGGTGTGTGGTCCAAGACCCCGTGTGCCCCGCCTCATGACTAAGGTCCTGAGAACAATAGCACCACATGAGTCTAACTTGAAACCATAATTTATCACAGTTCCATTTCACAATAAGTGAATTCGTAATAGTTGTATAATACTAATATACATCGCATCACAACCATCGGTGTATTTACAATATTATACCTTGGTGTTCTAGCGTTCCTAAGACTCGTACTTGGTTGAAGCAACCATTTTGACTAAGACTAAAGTTTAGTCTTACACTTGGATCACGACTCGCTCCCGACTTACTTCATTCCTAACTTGTTTCCTGACATATGCTCTTGTCAAGCCGTGGTATAAATTCTAAGTGACCCTAAAGACCAAAAGCCTAAGCTCTGATACCACTTCTTGTCGCAACCCGAGACCCACCCTAGGAGTTAGAGTGAATCTTGGACGACTAATCCTAACTTGCATGACTTACTTGACAAACCAACCTGTAAAACCCACAAAGCATATACAATAGAGGATAAAAACAGCGGAAACATACTCTAACATGGTACAACAGAAGTCTACCAAACCTCTATGTATATACATACGTAAATCCAAGTTTATACAAAAAGGAAACCAAAAGAAAGTGCAGACATGCCCGCCAAAATACATGGACATATCTCTCTTAACTCACCCACAGCTATATCACTCAGAATCTACCACAACCTAATAGTAACCCTCACCCTGAGGTTCCTCCACAGGCTCCTCAATGTAATCCTCCTCCACCCAAGGGCTCGGAGCACAGACATCAAATGGAGTAGCAGCTCCCTCAGAACCTGCCGACATAAATGTACGGCTGAGCATGGAATACTCAGCGTGTACCAAATACTAACCAACAGTCATATCATACAGATAGCCATACATAGCACAGGAAACAATTCACACATATAAAGCAGGAATAATTCATATCATAACAATAAAGTAAAGCAGTATATAATCATGCTTGCATTCATAAAAGCCGATAAAACCCTTGAAAATACCGTGCACTTGACTTGACTTAAAGTACCATTTTCGTGCTTGAAAACTCGTCTTGTCTATCTTGCTTGATTCTTGAAGATCATGTCATGTCATGCATGTCATGCGTGCTTGCTTGTGATCATGTAACTTGTGAGATACACTTGTAAGACGTACTTGTGAGATGCGGTAGTGAGATGCCTTGAGACGGAAGGGAGACCCTTCTTTATGCAATGCACTTGAGAGGGAAGGGAGACCCTTCTTCATGATATGTATGTACTTGCGAGGGAAGGGAGGCCCTTCTTTATGCTATGCACTTGTGAGTGAATGGAGACTCCTCGTGGAATGTTTGTTCTTGTTTTCTTGTGAAAAGCGAGGTAAAACATATCGTAGGATATGTCCCACCTCTAATCATGTTCTTGAAAATACGATAAATCATGTCATGCATGCCGTGCTCAAGGAAGTCGTGTGCATACTTGCAATTGAATTTAAATATGACATGTTTGGTGGTTTCACAATACATTGCACATCATCATTTAAACAAGTAACAAATTAAACAATTTAGGGAAAGCGCAAAAACACACTATCATAACCCAAACAATTTCCACAAACTTTAAGCATGCATTTTCTTAATTTATTATTCATTTTATTCACCTTGGCATTCCATCAAACATGGTATGTTCATTATTTGTTAACCCTACAACATGCTTTTCTAGGTGGGTTATAATTCCATCATACATGTTTGTTCATTATGGATACAATGCCCTCCCCATTTCAATTATCACAACACAACCATTGGCATCCAATCGCCCATTCCATCTCCATTCACAACATCCACACATCCCAACTCATAGCACAAGCATAGATGAAGGAAAACAAAGAAACATGGAGGAAAAGAGGAACTATGACTAGGAGGGTAGCAAGAAGTACCGACCTTGATCAATGAGGAAGAAAACTCCTCCAAAAACGCTTGTGAGGCGCTGCCCTAGCTTAGAACACGAGCTCCACGAGTTCTTGAGCTTGAATCTTAAAGAAAATGGGCTTGAGGTTGATCTAAGTCTTCACCCCTTTTGATTTCTTCCCCAAATGGAAACTCTAGGTTAGAAATCGCCCTCTCCTCTTTCTCTAACTCTCAAATGTCTCTTAGTGTTGTAAATGAGCCCTAAAGATTCGGGCAACCCTTAAGAAGAAAGAGTGAAACGCCCAAAAGATGAAAACACCCTTAATGAAATTTCTGCAAAAACACGAAGACCGAGCGATCGGTGATTATGACCGATCGATCAGTGTACTGACTGATCTCTCAGTCAAAAAATCAGCTCTCTGGAAAATTTTCCCATACAAAATTTTCCACCAGTCGATAGCCTCCGATCGATCGGTTTTGGACCGATCGATCGCTCTATGGACCGAGCGATCGGTGGTCTGCAAGTCAAAACTGTTTTGGCCATACTTTTGACTCGTTCGTCGGATTTTGACGATTCAACTTGCGTTGGGTTCATACTTCAAAAATGAACATTTTTGACGTTTCAGAATTTTTAATTTCTTCCTTATTTGTTAATTATACTACTTTAAAGGAAAAATGGCTACGAAAGTGTCATGCATTAAGCATGAAAAAGTGCAGGGCTCTACATCTTGTGTGTGAAGCATGAGCAAAAATTGTTGCAATGGGAAGGGCTACCTACTGGGCTAGTGTAAAGTCACTATTGGATGCAAACAGTATGAAATGGCTACCTAGGCAAACAGTAGGTATCTGGGTCAGTAGAGTGAAGGCCCTTGTTGCCAATAGCCAGGACTACCTACCTCGATAGTGTGAAAGTCATCATTGCATGCAAAGATATATTCAAATAAAGAACATCAAAAGATATCTTACAATGTTTGGAGGTATTTGACCAAAAGTAAAAGAAAAAAATATATATATATATTGGATCAAATAAACTGGATAAAGGAGCACCAAAATGTAAAAAATCAGTATATCTGGATCTAACTAGGTTTGACTTCTAAGATTTATGTCTTCCAGAGTCCCCTTCGTCGTTATTGTCATATCCTTGGAAAGGGAAAGAAACCTTGATCTAGTATCTAGTCATACCACCACTACACACAAATGCTTCACTTTTTGAACTGTTCACTAAATGTGACTAAGTGAATTGGTTATACTTTAGCATTCCGTTAGATTTAGTTAGATGTGTATCCTCAGTCGGACTAACTAATCATGTTCTTCTTAGGATTTGTAATTTTTAATTACTACTGCTTGGAATGCTTTTGATGCATGTTTCTGTGGCACATGATATTTTTTTCGTGATATTATTATGTGCTTTCTTTTTGTTTGGCATGGGCCTTTCTAGCATAGGTGCCCTATTTTTGGTGGTGTCTTTGATCTTAGGGGGAGAAGATCAAGTTAAGTTGTCAAGGGGGAGTTTGTGCTTGAGTTGTTGAGGGGGAGTTTGTGCTTTATATTTCTATTTTGTTCCCTGCTCTTTAGTCCCCGCATTGTCTGCATTTACTTGGTTGTACTGTGAGTGCCTTAATATTTCACATGTGTTAAATTAATATACTCTTTGTGATATTGGGTTCATGAATACCTTTAGCAATTGTGCCAAAAAGAGGAAGAATGTTGGGTACTATTTCCTAAGTTCAGTACATTCCTTTCAATTCCTGTATTTATGTATTTTCATGTTCCATACATGCTTCACTGGGTATTTTGTTTACGAACATGTGCAGGTGCAGGGTTGCAACAGACATATCTTACTTGACAAGAGATAGAGATCTTCTTTGACAAGAGCCTCAATGTCTTCATTTAAGTTGATTTGTCAATTGATTTCATGTAATAGTGTTGGAGTCATATAATGTCTTAATTCACCATTTTGATGTGTTAGGGTGAGTTTGCGTCAAGTCATGTACTTCAGTTCGGTTTTGCCACGGAATTGCCAAAGGGGGAGATTGTAAAGTCTATGTTTTTTTGTATTGGATTATTCCGGTGACAAAATAAGTAAGTCTAGATGTCTAGGTGTGTGTCTTGTGTCATTGCCATCAAGCATCCACGACAAGTGAAGTGGAAGACCGTTGAAGACTCGGTTGATCATTTCCTTGATAGGATGGTAAGTGACCTAGATACCATGCTATCTTAGGTGGGAATTAACTTAGATTAACCATAATATGATACCTTAGGTGGAAATTGTCTTAGACTAATCATATGGACCTGAGGTGATTAGATATGTAGCCCAAAACAAGTTTAAGATTCTGAAATTTCTCAAAAAACCAAGGTTTCTTGTAGGTGACATATCTCCTAAATCGTATATTGGATTTTGCTCTATAATATATCAAATTGACCGTGTTGAAAAGATCTACAACTTTTGTAAATTGTGTGAGAGCCAAAAGGGATTTGGAAAATCAGGTTTGCACCTCAAGGTCGACCTTGACCATTGAGGGTCGACCCTGGGTATAGAAACTTTTATATGGCATTTTTGGACAGAAGCTTGCAAAAGTGGAGGTCGACACTGGAGGATGTTTTGGTCGACCGAACTCCACTTTTGTGTAAACCGAAATGTCTTCCAGGGTTGACCCTGATATGGGAGTTTTGCTATAACCTTTCCTTAGTCATTTTTTATAGCATATTTTGGGTTTTTAACCAACTTTTGGCAACTTCTAAACATTGAATTGGGTTCCCTATTTATGGTCAACCGCTCTGGTTCATGGAGTAAAACTTCGGGAGAGTATATAGAGGGTTTTTAACTCCTTCTAGAGTTCTTAAAAACTCTAGAAAGTAATTGTTCTCCTCCCCTTTGATTGATGCTTTCATCCTAGAGTTTGCAAGCCTAAAGCTCCATTCTTGCTTGCTTGGATTTGTCCATTGAAGGAGTCCTTCTAGGAGTTGATTTTAATCAAACCATCAACCCGTTCTGGATAGAACAACTTGGCCGGAGTTTTCCAGAGCGTTTACGAAGGAGATCGATCCAAGAAGGATTGTGGTAGTGTGATTTGGTCGGTGGAATCCGAAGCCATCATTGACGGAGATCGATCGGAAGATTGTAGAATGTTTTCAAGACACAAAGAGAAGTACGAGCGGTTGCGGTTGATCACGGGACTTGTGATTACGTGATGACTTTTCGAGGTGTGGAGGACTAAGAACTGAAGGATTGTAGTGTCGAGTCCGAAGGAGTCAAGTTCGAATCTTGTAAGTTCTTTTTTACTTTGTCTTAGTGATTTTTCTTGGCTGGACTAGGTCCTGTGGTTTTACCCGGAAGGGTTTCCACGTAAAAATCCTTGTGTTATGGTTTGAATGTTTTTCTTATTTCCGCACTTAAATTCATCATTCCTTAACTTAATAACTTAAACATTAAACTATTAAGGGTAGATAGACTTTTAGGGAAACCGAACCATCCCCTCTTGGATTTGTGAGTTCTCAACTCAAACCTTAGATTTGAGGTTCACCGAATTTTTACTTCAGAGTTGTAGGAAAGGTGTTTCCTAGTAACAATGCTTTAACCAAAAGGTTGAGTACTTGGTCCCACAACCGGAAATAGGAGATCCCTTTAGATCCCACACACTAGGACCTTCTTAAAGTATTTAATTTAATTATTAATTAAATTAGTTAATTTCTCTAAGTAATCACTATATGGTATAGTGAAGCTCTAAAAGGTGGAATCACATTGGATGTGATAAACCAAATCGCACTACAAAAATATAGGCTTTTAGCGGTAATTTTTTAACGGCGTTTAATAAAAAACACCTTGAAAGACATTCAACCACGGCATTTCTATAAAAATGCCATCAATTACATGGCAGAGGACTCTATAACGGCGTTTTATAAAAAATGCCGTAATTGGGGGACTCTATGACGGCATTTTTCTAAAACAATGCCGTAGTTGGGGGTAACTATCACGGCGTTTTTTAAAAAAGTGCTGCGAAAGACATGGCGGGAAAGGGCCTTTCACGGCACTTTTTAGAAACTCCATAAAAGGCCCTATATTTGGCAGTTTTAGGACCCGACCCTTTCCCACTTCTCTTTCCCTCCTTATTTTCTCTCCCTTTCCCTCTCCTCCTCCTGCTCTCAGCTCCGGCTCCAGCTCCCTTGCTCTGCCTCCGCCTCCAGCTCCCCTGCGCTGCCTCTACTCATGCTCCCGTGTGCTCTCTGGTAAGTTTCTCTCTCTCTCTCTCTCTCTCTCAAATGTCTCTAAGAAGGGTATTTCTCTTTTGAAAGGGCATCAAACGCTTCTCTACTTGCTCGAAACCCTAAACACAGAAGAAACCCTAAATTCAAAAATGTCTCTCTCCCTGTATTTATTCTCATTCACTCGTTCTTCCCAAACGATCAAAGATCTAAGAGCCTCCCATAATAATCTCTTTCTATCATACAATAAGATGGGTTTGGAAGAACTTTGTTGGGTTTGGGTTTGGAAGGACTTTGTTGGGTTTGGAAGGAAAATCTAAGGATGGTTTAAAAGCGAGTAACGACTTGGTTGAAATGGGAATTCGGCATGCACTTCACTCTCAGTTGCTGCTTGGTAGAAGCAAAGTTTATTTGCCCCCTGCATGCTTTTCAATGGACAAGAAGGAGAAAGAGTTGTTTTGCAAAGTTTTGAAGAGTGTGACGGTTCCAAATGGTTACTCGTCAAATATTGCAAGACATGTCAATATCAAAGAGCTTAAAATTTATGGATTGAAGAGTCACGTCTCTCATGTTATAATGAAACAATTCCTACCATTGGCTGTGCGGAAGACATTGCAGAAGAATGTAACTTCAATCCTAATTGAATTGAGCAACTTCTTTCTTGGTATATGTTCAAATGTCTGTCAAGTGGAGGATTTGAGACGGTTAGAGGAGAAAATTCCACTTACGCTTTGTCATTTAGAGAAACGTTTCCCACCGACTTTCTTTGATACTATGGTATCCTATCGAAAGGTATGCCTTCAATTATAATTTTATAGTAGTGTTCAAACATCTTGTTATCAAGAATTTCCCTTATCTTAACAAAATTTAATTTACATAGGTACTTATATACACTGAAGTCTTATGTGCGCAATCGAGTTCGACCAGAGGGTTCCATTGCAAAAGGGTACTTGGCAGAAGAATGCATGACATTCTGCTCAAGGTATCTAAATAATATGGAATCGAGATTGAATAGGCCGGTGAGGAATGATGATGAAAGTGTAATATGTAGTGCAGAGCCATATATCTTAAGTGACTTGGAATGGCAGCAGGCACATCGTTATGTGTTGATCAACTGCGATAAAGTCACAAAATATATAGAGTAAGAACACAATCTTCATATATGTTGTTCTTTACTTTTTTATTTTTATTTTCTTTTTTTACTTACAATGATTGGAAAATGATATTCTTTGCAGGTAGCACATGAATGTAATTAAAATGACAAATCAAAGACCTAGAATGACCCCCTACGAAATCCAAAAAAAGCACACCACTGAGTTTGTTGAGTGGTTTAAGTGCTATGTAAGTCGTAACTTGTGAATTCTGCACAACACATTAGTTATGTTTTGATATATATATATATATATATATATTAATCCTATTTGGTCTAGAAATAGGTTCAAAGGTTATGAGATTCAGGTAATCCAGTTTCTGATGAGATTACATGCCTTGTATATGGTCCACGTAAAGTCACAAAAAAGTTTAAGGGCTACGTCATAATTGGATATCGGTTTTGTATTAAGGATAGAGAGCGAGGACTCAAAAGTCAGAATAGTGGTGTTGCGGTCAAAGCAACGACTACAAATCTATTCAACTTCTAAGGATAGAACCCCCAAGGTCACAGAGATCACCTACTACGGTCGCTTAACAGACGTAGTCCAATTGACGTATTCTGAAAGCCTTAAATTTGTATTGTTTAAGTGTGATTGGGTTGATTTGAAGTCACGGGCTAGCGGAATAAAGACCAATGCATTTGGGTTTAAGCTTGTGAACTTCACACGCTTGGTTCCAGCACACTTGGTGTCGAGCGAACCCTATGTGTTGGCATCTTAGGCAGAGCAGGTGTTTTAAGTCCAAGATCCAATGAAAGAAGATTAGCATGTTGTCATCAAGACTAAACCAAGAGACTTCTTCGACATGAATGAAGAATCTGTTCTAGATGATAATACAATCAGGGAGAACGAGCCCTTCGAAGACCAACAATTAGATGACACTGAACATGATGATGACGGAGGTGTCGATTGGGTGAGATTAGGAATTACTGGAGCAACTGTTGATGCTCCTCCCCAAGTGTTACAACAACAAGCTCCTTCTTCCAAATCTAGTGATGCCGATGATGTTGAATCAATATATAGCGATGAAACATAATGATTATTTTTTGATGTAATGCATAAGATTCTGTTTGTTTAAATGTGTCTTCGGTGCCCTTTTTATATATGTTCATGTTCTATATTGATAACATTCATTCCTTTTGCTGTTCATGTTCTCTTGGAAAGTTGTGCATCTCTAATACGCTCTTATTGAAACCTTGGAAAGCATGCATGACACAAATATGCTGCCTCATCTATGCTTCGCCGGGATCTTGCTAAGAATGATTCTTTATCCTTGAATCACACCATGATTTTGCTTCATTAGAATCCTTCACATCCGTTTGGCTGGGAAACCTTCAAAACATCTTTCCTAAAAAGATGGTGTACCCGTTAGTTTACAGTAAAAATTAAATCACATCCAAAACTGAAATTCACTATCCTTCATCCTTGGAACTACTTCAAAATGGAAGTCTGAGTTGCAATTACACCATATGCATACACTTCCTCTTACTTAATGTGATTTGCCACTCCTTAATCATTTCTAAGTAGGGTTGTCAATGAATCAAGCTAGCTCGATTCATCTCGAAATGAGTCCAGCTTGAACGGGTATTGAGTTCATTGAGCCGAGCCGAGTAAATGATTTAGCCTGTTTGTTAATCAAGCCGAACACAAGCAACGAGCGGCTCGGCTCAACTCGATTATTTTACTGTACCACTTATAATACACTACTAATATTAGTTTTCACATTGAAGTTTATAAACATAAATATGAATTTGTGATGTTACGGTAAAACTTAAGAGGTAACTTCACCTTATCATAATTTATAGACTCTCTATATCATGTTTTCCCATTAGCCTCATGAGAATAACTATATTCGGTTCTTAAGTTTTTTTTTAGGGAGAATCTGATAGGCATGTTCAACTCTTAGGAATTTTGATTTGAATTATTTTTTTGTCAAAATTAGGGGTAAATGAGCCAAAAATAATAGGGCAAGCTTGCGAGCCGACTCGAGCTCTATTATCTATAGACAAGCCAAGCCCATGCTAGTATTCGAGAGCTCGAATTGAGCTTGAGACGAGCTTGAGCAAGCATATGTATGTCACGAGCCGATTTTGAGCAGTGCACAGCCTGGCTCAACTTGTCTCGTTTACACCCCTAGCTAGGAGCAACGTCTCACCTCCTACACATGTCTCTTTCCAACTCCCTTTACATGTGGTTAAGATTCTCTAACCCATAGGGTTAATATTTTAAACCTTGTTTTTTTTTTATATATAAAAAAAAATCATGGTTAAAAAAACTAATCACAAATAAAGGGAGTTAACCACAATTAAAAAAGACACATGTCGGGATGAGGGGTGAGTTGCTGCTCCTTAAATGTTGATACCAAATTTAAATTAATGTCACAGATAAAAAACTTACATTTTAAATGATTCATTAATTTAAAAGCTAAATTAATGTGAATTATTTCAATTAATGTGATAAGCTTAAATTAATGTGACTGATAAATTAAGGGGGACCATCAGTTTTCTGTATTCAATATTGGACCTTTTTTTAGAGGCCAATCGCATTAAGACTTAGTCGAGCTCCATGTAGTGAAAAATTTATTTAGAAGTAAAACTTTCTAATGCAATCAAAAGGGGAGTGAATTGTGTTTGTTTTATAGCCCCCAAAATAGCACATTTGATATTCAATATTGGACCTTGGAATACTCTTTCTATTAGTTCTGATGTCTCTTCTTCTTTTGTGGTCTCAAAAGTTCCTTCATCTGAACTGTTCTTATGGAATATGGATAGGATCATCCTCTGGACTATTTTATATTCTATGAATTTTTTTTTTAGTTAATGATCCTGTGACTTAGCAATCCAGATAGAAAACTTTGGCAAGGGGTAAAGATCCCCAGGCCCCAGTGTTCTAAGTTTCTAACAATGCTATAATCGGGGACTAATCTGTATGCACCACAAACCATGGTAGCTTGTCATGCATGCATATGGAATGGCGGTAGCTTGCAGCATCCACAAATTTCATCAAAACAGGAATGGTGACAATGAGCTATCTGCATAGGATTTACTAACATAAGTCCTTGTGTATGCATGGGATGGTGCCAGTCAATTAGGATTTTTTGCAAATGATTTTTTCCTTCTTCTAAATGTTGAGGTAAAAATGTAATCTTGTAAGCTTTTGGGATTTCGACAACGATATATGCTAGTCAGATCTCATGTCTTTGTACTTTATATTCCTTTTCATTGTTTATTTCTATCAGAAGCTAATATCAATATTTTGCAGATGGATCCTACAGACACACCACCTTCTCATCCGGGTAGCTCCTCCACACCTGCTAACGCGGCCACGAGGAAGGTACGTGGTAAAGCAAAATGCATCGAAATACATAAGATGCCTGCTGGGGGGAGAAAATAGGTGAAATTAAATGATAGAGCACAGCCTGTGGGTGAGAATGCACAACTTTTGGCTGGGTATTTGGGCAATATTGCACAAGATGCCCACTTACTTCGTATCGATGTCCGGAATTGGCATGCGATGAGTGATGCCGATGAAACTCGTGGGTTGGAAGTGGCACGGATGAGAACAAAATAAATAGGTCATTTATTATTAAAACACACTTATGTAACTAGTTGATATATGATTAATTTAACAACGTTTTTGCAGGAGAAGTTCGATTTCCCCCCTATTGCAGAGGACTTCGTTTTGAAGTCTTTGGGTAAGAAATGGAAGGACAGTAGATCTGCAATGGGGAGAAAACTTTTTGATTTGGACGCCCCTCCTGCTATCAATTATGAGGGGTGCCCCTCTAATATTCCCCCAGAGCAATGGCATACGTACGTCAACTACTTGTACACCGATGAGGCCCAGGTATATTTTATTTGAATGTTAATTATGTTTATACCATTTTCAATTATCCCTTATCTCATATGATATATAAATGTAATATTGTAGAAACGGAAGGCAGTGGGCAAAATGAGTCGCGAGTCCCAAGAAATTCCTCCTACGGCGGGCTCAATGAGCTTCGCAAGAGTCAGAGAGGAGGAGGTATGTTCGGTTTCATTCAAATAATTTATATCACAATTTGATGCAAATGGGTTAAAAATTTGTTTTTTTACTATTGTCACTGCCATAGCGATTGGCGAGTCCATCAAGACCCACACTAAGAAGGATGGATTGCCAGTCAACTCTCAAGCAAAGGAAAATGATTGTAAGTAATTTAAATATTCATTATATCATATAACACTTTAATTGAAATTCAAGATAGTAACCGTTTCAAAATGTTTGCGGAACAAGTTGAAGGACCTCCTTAGCCAGTTACCGGTTGGCTCACAAGATAGCACAGGCCGAAATGAAGTTCTCTCTCAGGTCATGGGGTCTAAGAGAGATGGACGCATCCGTGGATGGGGGATTGGGCCCTACTCCCACCAGGTTATGGGGGTCATCTTCGAGCCGTTTTGGTATTATAGGCTCCTCATCTGGCGAGACCCAGATGCTAAGGGATGAACTTGAGGCAACGAACTCTCAGGTGGAGGCCCAAAAAGCTCAGATGGAGGCCCAAGCCGCTAAGATTGAGGCTCAACAATCTTAGATGGAGGCCCAACAAACTCAGCTCAATGAAATGCAACGGATGTTCAACCAGTTCTTACAGGGGCAGCAGGTATATATACTAACAAGCATTAAATAATCATTTTTTAAATTTAGATATGAATTCTTTTATTTATTCAATTTTTTCACAACAGGTTGCAGGTCAGGGTACTCCAACACCACATGCGTCTCCAGAGGTAAATGCTAATTTGAAAAGATTTAGTTATCATTTTAATTACATTATATATAATGAGGGTAGTGGTGGTGTATGGTGGTTGTGGGTGATGGTGGTGGTGGAGACACTTACAGGCTTTGGGCATTTGTTGCCCAATTCCTGGATGCGGACTTTGTGGAGAAGGAGCGATGGAGTTACACAGCTCTTAATCAAGAGACAATTGAAGTTTAAACCAAACTTGTTCAGTTATTCTTAGATACTATGAGGATCACTTATAGTCTCTTTGGTCAGTTGTGTCATATATCAAGTCAAATAAATGGAAGAAAAAGGAAGATACGCCTAACAATTGAAATGATGGCATGGCAACACACTTTTTTTTTTTAAAATTCAGTTATGTGCACGTGATTAGTAGTTGGTGTTTAATGTTTTGTTTTGCTTCAGTTCTTGTAATCCAGTCTATGTTAGAAAATTATCATTGACCCATAACTGCAATGTCAGAAGGCTGATGGAAAACCCATATGACCAAGCACTAAAGAATGGGTGATGGTTGTACCATAAAATCCATAAAAATTCTCCAGAAGCCTGATTAAGTCAGCTCAATCCCACAATAGTAACTTCAGTTATTACCTACTCACAAGATGCAATCTCTTCACACCTTTGGTGCTGCTGTGAATTTAACCAAGCAGAACCTACTACTAATCTGAAGTTGAACCTTTTAAAATATTTTGGCAGACAGCAGGTCCAGATTTTTGTTGCACAAACTGAAGGAATCTTCACCTCTTCACAGAATTTCTTGGCAATGTTGAGTTTCGTTTATGAAATCTCTAAGAATTTGAGTCACTTTCAGCACTTGCTTCCATTCCCCAACTACTCGGAAAACCTTAAAATTTTATTTTGTATGTTTCCAACAGTCCTGAATGGAACAAAGTGCAACTGATTTATAAATGCTGTACAGGGAATCTATAGTTTTAAGGGTGTGTAGTTTTAAATATATGTTGGCGGATTATTTACAGGACTTAGGAACATAGCTTTCTCCTACAGTCAATTTGCTATACAATGCATGTCATATTTGCATAATTGCACTATCAACCTACACAAACAGACCAAGCATGAAAGATTTTTCTTTTCCAGGATTTTTTTAAAATCGAATCATTCCGAGTTCATCAAGAAGTTGCACTATTCATTTTGTCCTCAGTACAACCATCACCCATTCTTTAGTGCCTGGTCACATGGGTTTTCCATCAGCCTTCTGACATTGCAGTTGTAGGTCAATGACAATTTTCTAACATAGATTGGATTACACATAAGATTGCACATTCTACGCATTTACAGTGCCTTCTGTCAGTTGAGAGATAGGACTCGTGTAAACTGACAATCCTCATCAAGTTTCAATTGACTCAATTACTTCAACTGTGCTGGTTTCTTCATTTTGTCACAACTCAAGTAAACTTTAATTCGAATCTCTTTCATAGTAATTGCAATATTTTCATTCAATGGCACATTTTGACAAATTGAAGTTACATACCTTTCTCCATTTATTGTAGAAACTATTTTCTGTAGTCTGTTTGGATATTGTGTCTTGAGCTTATGCATTTGCAAATTCACCTTTTCTCGCGCCCAAAATACCCGCTAGGAGTTAAGGGATACTTTAAGTGTGACTATTCATACCTGCCAAACCATCCTGAAGCAAAAAAGGCTAATGTGATACAATAAGAATAATAATCAGAGCACGGAAGCTAAACATGGATGCGGAAACGTGAACTAACTTGTTCTTTTCTTCTAAATTTCCAAAATAGTATTCCAAGTGAACATATACACAAAACATGATCAAATCTAAGGTGGACAGGCCCACCTATCAAAATACACAAGGAACCCTCTCGTATTCTCCCCTCAACAGTAGTTGAGGTATGGCTATACGTCGAGGTCTCTATCTGCTTGAGTCTGTAAAGGGATAGACAGCTCTTTCTCCTCCACATACTCTTCCTCGACCCAAGGCTCCGGGTCGAGGGCTTCCTCAGTACCTGCTGACATAAAGGTATGGCTGAGCATGAAAAACTCAGTGAGTACAAACTACTAGCTAACCATAGCAATAATAAAAGCACAACAAGCGTGAACACAATACAAGGTATCAATTCAAAACAACAGTAGTATCATGAGATAAACAGTATTGAACATGAAGCAATATCATTATCTTGACATGCGTGCGTGGATGCGAAAACTCCGATCAAACTCATGTTTGGAAAACTCGTTTCATGTCTCAGTATTGCTTGTGAAAATCATGCATGCATGTCTTGTCTCATCTTGTATACTTGTGAATCTTTTCTTGTGAGCCTGTTCTTGTGAGCTAGAAGCTAGTACCCTTCACTTGGGCTACTAACCTCCTTGACATATTTCATTTACTTGTGAGCCAGAGGTTAGCACTCGAACCTCCCTCGGCTGCCAACCTCCTTGACATATTGTTTTTTTGTGAGCCAGAGGCTAGTACCCGCACATTGCTGGGCTACCAACCTCCTTGACATATAGTGGTTTCATTTACTTGTTTTAGTTTTCTTGTGAGCCAGAGGCTAGTACCCGCACATCCCTAGGCTACCAACCTCCTTGACATGCAATGTTTTCTTATTGATTTATTATATGCATATGCTCTTGAAAACTCAGTTCATGCGAACATGCGTGCTCGTGTACGTGCCAATAGTGACAATCATGATGACATGCTTGGATGAGGGGATCATATAAGTATAGCTTTTCCATTTCTAATATAAGCATACGGGTATGTAGATAACATGTAAGGCATTTGATCAAGGTAGACATTCAACAATAATAACTCAATTCATACTTCCATAATTCAAGTCCATTTGTTCCAAAACATCATGCAAGCATTTTATCAAACACTTGGCAAGCATCACATTCCTAACCATTTCATTTCAATTTCTTAATGCATATGTTTCATCACACCATGCCACGTGTATTCATTATGTTTGAAATACCCATCCTCCATTTTCCAACACACATTCATCAACCAATACGGCATCCAATCGCCTCAACACCATTTCATCCATATTTATCTTGTTTAGGTATAGGACATATAGTATGTTTTCAAGGAAAGGACAATACAAGATTCACATCATGATTTTTCAAAAGAGGAACTAGATTATTGCTAGGGAAGTTAGTAGAGTACACTAACCTTGAAGATCAAGCTTGATCTTTGAGGAAACCCTTGATTGAGGATGGTTCTAGGCTTGGAATCCTTCAAGCTTACTCCCTTGATCTCAATCCCAAGATTCCTTCTTCGATTTCTCCTACAATCTCCCTTCACCTCTTTCCCTTCTTCCTCTCCTCTGGGTTTAGGAAATACCCAATTGGGATCCCTAAGTAAGACAAGGGTTTAAAACCCCCAAATCCGGCACCAGTTACTGCGTACGATCGATCGCACACTTATCTGCAATCGATCACAGGTCCTTGCAATCGATCGCTCATGGATGCGATCTATCACACCTGAACCCTAGCACTTTGGTCTGATTTCCCCCTGTATATGATCGATCGCACATATTTACGATCGATCACAGATCACTGCGATCTGTCACACCTGAGACCTCATCCATCACATATGGTCCAGAGACCTTGGGACCCATTTTGCCTGTATGCGATCGATCGCACCAAACCTGCAATCTATCGCACATCCCAGAATTTGTTGTTTTCCCTCATTTTTCCCTACTTTGGTATTTCGACCATAACTTTTGGCTCGTTCGTCGGATTTTGACGATTCAACTTGCATTGGATTCGTCTTTCGAAAATGTACATTTCTGCTGTTTCAGAATTTTTAATTTTTTTCTTTATTTATTAATTAGATTCTTTATTTATTAATTAGACTACGTGAAAAGTCAATTGGCTACGAAAGTGCTATTTATTAAGTACGGAAAGGTCCGAAGTGCTACATTCTTCCCCCCTTACAAAAATTTCATCCATGAAATTTGGAAGATACATACATGCCCAAAACCACAACAAAATACAAGGGAAGGTCATGGTCCTAAACAAATAACTGAGGATACTTTTCTAGTACTTCGGCCTCTCGTTCCCATGTAGCCTCCTCCCTTGAATGGTGTTGATTATTGAGCGAGAGAGAGTTGCGAGGTTTCTCATTTTGCATTTTGATGGGTGGGCATGTCCATCGTTACTCTGATTGTGTTATGTATAATTTCACTTGGAATACTGAGAAGGTTTATAGAAAAGAAAAAATTTAGTTTACGCTTCCGCACCCATGTTGAGCTTCTGCACTCTGATTATCGTTACTACATCATGTTAGCCTTGTTTATTACAGGATGGTTTGACAGGTACGACTGAAGTGGTATCTGAGCTCTAGGCATTAGAGTCCCTAGGGTCACTTAGCACTTGATACCATAATTGAACATGGCATTAGGTGTTATGAAAGAGTCGTATTCCAAGTATAGACTAACAAATTAGTCTTAGTTAAAATAGGTTGAACTTCAACCAAACTTAGAGTCCGATGCTAGAAAAATGGATTGTATGTTATGATATTGTTATGCAAATCATGTGTGCTTTATCCTATGCTTAGTGAATATGTATTGAGTGAATTGCGAAACTATTACTAAAGGCGTATCAATGTTAGACTCATGTTGTATTGTCGTCCTCAGGAGTAATCATGAGACGTAATACTCGGGGTCGCGGATACAACACAAGGGGCAATGGAAGTGATGCTCCATCGAGTGATGATCAACCCGACTTTGCCCAAGCTTTCGCTTCAATAGCCAAGACTTTGGCTATGTTGGTAGCAAGGCAACCGACTACTCCACCTAATGCTACACTTATACCTGCTCCTCCTAATCGAGCACAAGCCGGAATAGAGGCTTTTCGGAGGATGAGGCCTCCGACATTTTATGGAAGCATTGATCCACTTGTGGCTGAAGGATGGATTTGGCAATTAGAAAAGATATTCTCAGTGTTGGCACCTACAGAGGTAGAAAGGGTTACCTGGGCCGCCTTCATGCTTGAAGGTGAGGCCGATCATTGGTGGAAGTCCGCGCTTAGGACCTAGGAGTTGACCCGACAGGGTCAAGACTGGACTTGAGGAGAGGTCTTGGATGTCTTCAACAAGAAATACTTTCCAATAGGGATGAAAGAGAAGGAAGAAGTCGAATTTATTACCTTGGAACAAGGTAACATGTTGGTGGCGATGTAAGAAGCCATGTTCTCGGAGCTATCTCGATTTGCTCCACATTTGATATCTAGCAAAGCTATGAAAGCCCAGAAATTTGAGAGGGGGTTGAAGGCCTATCTCAAAGACCAAGTTTCGATGTTCCGACATTAGACATATGCCGAGGTAGTGGACAAGGCACTATTAGTGGAGGCTAATTCTGAAGAGTTCTTCAAGAGAAGAGGGATGGAGAAAGGCCAGTCTAGTGGCTCGGTAGAAAAGAGAGCTAGAACTACATCATAACAGTTCATAGGACCAGCTCAGTTATAGAGGATGTACTCTACGCCTTAGTCTTTTCTCCCTTTTGCTCCATCGGCTTTTCACTCGGCACTCACTCAGGCTCCTCGCTCCGCAGTGACTCAGGCTACGGGTTATGCTCCTCCCACCTATTCACATGATGTCTGCACCCTTTGTGAAATGAGGCATCCAACAGGGGAATGCCGGAAGTCTACCGGTGGCTATTTTCATTATGGCGACCAAGGCCACATGATTCGGGATTGCTCTCGACGTCATCTACCCGCTCAGTCTCAGGGGAGTAGGCCCCCTATTAAGCAGGCATCTCAGCAGAGCTCTTCCTTAGCATCGAGGCCCACACAGTCTACATGGCTTCCTTGCCAAGCCACCCAGGGCTGAGTTTTCGCTCTATCAAAGAGAGACGGACATGCATCCGACGATGCCGTGCAAGGTACACAAGAATTCTAGAGTTTTAAGTTGTGAATATTTCCTTATGTGATGAGTTGTTATTTGTACTATGGGTTACCTATGTATGATGTATATTCTTGTCTGAAATCTATTGATGTTAGTGTTTAATCACACAGGCACCTTATTAGTGAATGAGTGTCTCGCCTGATTGTTGATCAACACAAGATCCACTCACTCCTTTGTCTCACCCAATTTTACAAAGGGCTTCTCAACTGAGGCTACTTCGTTGGAGCGGGAGTTGACCAATGCAACTCCACTTGGAAAGTCAGTTGATACAGAAAAAATATTTAGAGATTGTGTGGTTCAAGTGGGAGAGAATAAACTATTAGCCGATCTCATCATCCTAGATTTCCAAGACTTGGATTTTGACGTCATCCTAGGGATGGATTGGTTGTCAAACCACCACGGCCATGTTGCATGCTTTGAAAAATCATGAATTTTAAGCCAAAAGGAGTAAAACCATTTCACTTTCAGGGATTGAAGGAAAGAGATTGTAGAGCCCCGAAATTTAAGTTCACTATTCATGTGAATAGTGTGTGAATAGTGCTGTGAATAGTGCCTTCAAGGCCTAAAGCCTTAATGAAATTGTGGGTTCATGTTTTATAATGAAAGGAGGTTTTGAATTAATCAAATTATGTATGGAAAGTGTTTTTGGGGGTTTGTGACAAATGAAAAATGAGAGTATAACATACTCCAAGTGTCAAAGAAATGGATGCCTAAACATACCCTTAAATTTAAAGAGCTCTAGAATTCTCACCACTGATCGGATTCAAGTGATTCTTGAAGTTTTGCAAACGTATTGAAACCCTCTTCAAGGTTCATGTTTAATACTTTTTCAGATTTTGTGTCAAGGTTGGGTCAAACGTATGATTTCCAGAAACAAGTCTGCTGAAAATCTGGACTGCTGATATCCATTTTCAGATCAGTCAGCTTCAAGGGCAATTTGGTCCATGAAGAAGGAAAAATTAGAAAATTTGTAAAACACCATAGTTGTAGCCCTTTCAAATTCAAATCTAATGCAAGTTGAATTGTCAAAATCGGATCAGCTAGTCAAAAGTTATTGCCAAAATACTAAAGTGGGAAAAACGTAAAAATGTTACTGTCTTGACTCGGCGCCGAGTGCCTTGGACTCGTCGACGAGTCAACCTACCAGAAAATGAAAATTTCCTATTCGGCGATGAATTTTGACCACTCGTCGACGACTGTAACCCACTTGTCAACGACTGGAGACCACTCGTCGACAATTACATGCGCGGAACGACCCATAATCTTCCACCGACCTTGGTACTGACCTCGGGAGATATTTTGAGATATTTTTAAGGACTTTTAGGGGTTTTGGTAACCCTAGAACTATAAATAAGATCTGAATTCATGGGATTGATCTACTCAAACCCTAAGCTTAGATTTTTGAGAGATTGAAGAAGAGAGGAAGAAGAAGAACACTTGATTTCTCAAACCGTTCATCTCCGAGCAAAGTGAAGCTAAATCCTTGCTTCTAAGGTTTGTGTTTTACTATTTTTGGGGTCTTAGAGCTTGAGTTTTCTACCCAACGTGATTCTTAAATTCTTAAATCAAAAGAGGGGTTTTTTGGTTTATTTTCCAATTAAGGTTCAGGATACTCAAAGCTTCAACTAAGCTTCCTCAAACTTGATTTTTGGTCCACAGAAGTGTAAGAACTTCCTTTCAAGATAGATACACTCTACTACCTACTTGTGCTATTATTTTTAAGGCAAAACATAATGTTAAGGTTGTTCTTGGATTGATTTGAATGATGATTGGTATATGGGATGTAAGCTATCACTACTATTGAAATTCCATGAATATGATCCCATGTTTACAAGTTTTCTAAGTTCACCATGATATTCACAAGTACTATATGCACCTTATGTTCACAAGTCTAGCATGATGTTTACAAGTCTTTCGCTTGATCCGATGATTTCTCACAAGGAAAGGGTATTTCCAAAATGTTCATAAGCAAGGTTTTGATTAAAAGAATTCTCAGAAGCTCACAAGTGATAAGGCCAAACTATGGGTTGGTAAGCGACAAGTTCTAAGATCGTTCCAAAGCTCACAAGGAGTCCCAACTTTCGCAAGAATTCACAAGAACTCACAAGAATATGATTATCACATAACAAGATTTACCAGTTTTGATTTCACACGAATACTGTTAAGAAAAGGATTTGGTAACTATTTCACGAATGTTATTCTCTAAGCTTATGCATGTTCATGATATCATTCCCTATTAGTTAGTAGTTTGTGTATCACTGAGTATTCCATGCTCAACCGACTATTGACTTCGGCAGGTGCACGTGTTCCATTTGATGTCTGTGTCACGGAGCCTTGGATTGAGGAAGAGTACTATGATCCGGAGCCCTCTATGGACCACTATCAAGATGACAGATCGCTGGATAAGCGGCTTGACTTTGATTTCTGTTGAGAAAGAGGGAGAGAGAGAGATGCTACTGATATTCTGTGATTTTACGTATGTTGAGAGTAGGACTTGTCCACTCCATATTTTGGATATGTTATGTTGGTTCACACTTAAACCTATCGATAGGAGTATTTTATTACAAATCGTTTCTACTATGTTTTATAACATGTACTCTGACAGGATGGTAAGTATATGTACCTTATGTATTATACAGGATGGTATGATACGACGGTCGGAGCTAAAGTATCCCTAACTCCTAGGGGGTATTTTGGGTCGTGACAGACTTGGTATCAGAGCCCATACAATTGATCATCGGGATTGAGGTGTAGATCTAGATTGAACCCATTATCAATTTGAGGATATGTCTAACAATAGACTTAATATCAGAGCCCATACAATTGATCATCGGGATTGAGGTGTAGATCTAGATTGAACCCATTATCAATTTGAGGATATGTCTAACAATAGACTTAATATCAGAGCTTAGGAATTAGAATCCCTCGGACTGATATTGTTATTCAAGGTAGCATCCCTAGGGCTATGGTGCTCTTTAAGTTGAACTTAGAACTCAAATGAACTTCGAAATACAAGACCGTGAAAACATAGCTTCGCTAGGACTCTGTAGTCTGCTTATGCTTTATGTGTATACTCCGATGCATACGATGCTTATATAAAGCACTAAGTACTTATTGAACTGTAGTATTCATGAGCCTGACGTTCGCTATTGTCCTCAGGATTGTTGTCAGGAGGCGGAACATTCGAGGTAGAGGGTATCAGACTCGAGGAAATGGAGGAGATGTTCCTATGGGTGGTGAGCAGCCTAACTTTGCCCAGGCCTTTAGTTCGATCGTAGAAACCTTAGCTATATTGGTAGCTAGGCCTGCTGCTATTGCTGCTACTCTTGCACCTCCTCCGGTGCATCACACCTCACGACTAGAGGCTTTTCAGAGACTGCGGCCTCCTACTTTTATGGGACTCTGGATTCCCTGGTTTCAGAGACATAGATTATGCAGTTGGAGAAGATCTTTAAGGCCCTCCATTGTACAGATGAGCAGCGAATCAAGTGGGATTCCTTCATGATGGAGGGTGAAGCCAAGCATTGGTGGAGAGTTGCCTAGAGGCAGAGGGATGTTGCAAAGGCAAGGTTATCCTGGACATGGGGTGAGTTATTAGATGTATTCTATGAGCAATACTTCCCCAGATTTATCAGAGAGCAGAAGGTGAGAGAGTTTCTACTCCTTAAGCAGGGAGAGGCAAGCGTAGCTGAGTACGAGGCGAAGTTCGTTGAATTGTCGAGATTTGCTCCACATCTGATGGCTACTGAGAGTATGCGAGTCAGAAAGTTTGAGGATGGGTTGCGGTCTTCTATCCGATACCGGGTTTCTATGTTTCAGGTAGAAGCCTAGAAGGATATTGTGGGGAAGGCGAAGATTGCCGAGAGTAATTCTGTGGAGTTTCTTAAGAGGAGAGACAGTAGCTTTGGAAGAGGCATGTCCCGAGGATAGTCCAGTGGCTCAACACAGCCTGAGAAGAGGGCTAGGACTGCTCTATTCTAGACTTCTCAGTCTATGCAGGCTCAAAGACCTCCTTTTGTCCCACAAGCACCGCGCACTGTTGTTTCGCAGGCCCCAAGATATACACCGCTAGCTTCCTCAGCATCGTTTTCTTTTGATGAATGTGCCGCGTGTGGCAAGAGACACAGGGCAGGAGAGTGCCGTAAACTCTCGGGTGGTTGTTTCCATTGTGGCGAGCAAGGCCACATGATCAGGGATTGCCTGAAGAGGCAGTTGTAGGCCACACCTCTCGGAGTTTGACCTCCACTTAGGCCGACGACACAGCAGTGGTCTTCACAGGCTTCTCGACCTCCACGGCCCACCCAGCCGCGAGTTTTCGCCATGACTGAGTAAGATGCACATGCATTAAATGATGTTGTGTAAGGTACGCTCAAGTCAAATTATTTAAGTTCATGAAATGTTGACTGTATGTGATGTATATACATGCTTGTACAAACATGCTACCTATATGATATATGTGACTTGTGAAATTTATTAACGTAAGTTAGTTTAAATATTCAGGCGCCTTGCTCATTAGCGAGTGTTTAGCCCGAGTGTTGATCGACACTGGATCATCGCATTCTTTTATCTCACCAAGCTTTGCCAAGGGCTTTGCCTCAGAGCTGAGTCGATTACCCCAGGAGTTGTCTATTTCGACTCCGCTCAGCAAGACGGTTGATGCAGACAAGGTGTATCGGGGTTGTGTTGTGTAAGTTAAGCAGCATGAGCTGCCAGTCGACCTGATCATCCTCGAGTTCCAAGACCTAGACTTTGATGTCATTCTTGGGATGGATTGGCTCTCGACTCACCATGGGCATGTAGCGTGCTTCGAGAAGATGGTGAACTTCAAACTAGTTGGGAAGAAGCCGTTTCACTTTCGAGGGATACGGAGGAGAGACATTGCTCGCTTTGCAGCCCTTAGTCTCTCGAGGTTGGAAGTGCGAGACTCCTCAGCCATTCCGGTAGTGAGTGAGTACCTGGACGTGTTTCCAGAGGTGTTACCAGGATTACCTCCTGATCGAGAGATAGAGTCTGCTATTGAGCTTACTCCTGGTACTACTCCAGTTTCTAGGGCTCCATAGAGGATGGCTCCTATTGAACTTAAGGAGTTGAAGGAGCAATTGGAGGAAATGTAGGGCCTTGGCTTCATTCGGTCGAGTGTTTCACCATGGGGAGCTCCTGTGCTCTTCGTGAAGAAGAAGGATAAGTCGATGAGGATGTGCATTGACTGTAGGCAGTTGAACAAGGTCACGATCAAGAATCATTATCCATTGCCTCGGATAGACGACTTATTCGACCAGCTTAAGGGAGCGAAGTTCTTCTCGAAGATTGATCTTCGGTCATGATTCCATCAGTTGAAGATTAAGGCTGAAGATGTTCCCAAGACCGCCTTTAGGACTCGGTATAGGCATAATGAGTTCCTATTCATGCCTTTTGGTCTGACGAATGCGCCGACTGCTTTCATGGATTTGATGAACCGGGTATTCAGATCATCTCTCGATCGATGTGTGATCGTGTTCGTCGATGATATCCTTGTGTATTCCAAGACACGGGACGATCATGCGAGAGATCTTCGCCTTACGTTGTAGACTCTTCAAGAGCATAGCTTGTATGCGAAGTTGAGTAAGTGCGAGTTCTGGTTGGAGAAGGTGGCGTTCCTTGGCCACGTGGTTTCTGCCGAGCGTGTCTCAGTCGATTCCGCAAAGATAAATGCAGTGATGAACTGGGAGAGGCCGAAGAGTGTTACCAAGATTCGCAGTTTTCTCGGCCTAGCAGGGTACTACAGGAGGTTTGTGGAAGGGTTCTCCAGTTTAGCGGCTCCGCTTACTTACCTTACGAGGAAGAACGCGACGTTTACTTGGAGTGAGAAGTGCAAGGCAAGCTTCATGGAGTTGAAGAAGAGGCTTACTACAGCCCCTATTCTCACAGTTCCATCTGGGAGCGGCGGTTTTGTAGTCTACAGTGATGCCCCACTTATCGGCCTAAGATGTGTTCTGATGCAGGATGGGAAGGTCATACCCTATGCTTCCCGTCAGTTAAAAGACCATGAGAAGAACTATCCTACGCATGATCTAGAGCTTGCTGCAGTGGTCTTTGCACTGAAGATTTGGCGTCACTACCTTTATGGGAAGCAATTCGATGTGTTTACATACCACAAGAGCTTATGGTACTTGTTTTCCCAGAAAGAGTTGAATCTAAGGCAGCGTAGATGGTTGGAGTTTCTGATGGATTATGACTGCGCTATCCAATACCACCCGGGTAAGGCGAATGTGGTAGCAGACGCTCTTAGCAGGAAGCCTCCTGGACACTTAGCTCACATGATGGTTCACGAGTGGAAGATGTTGGAGGTAATGGCGAACCTCGATACTAGCTTCAGCATTCCTACTTTTGAGCCAGTCATGGCTAATCTCTTGCGGTCAAGCCTTATATCCTGGTTTGGATTAAGGAATTGTAGAGTTCGGATACAGAGTTGCTTGCTTACCGAGACAAGTCGGTTCACAGTGGCGGCTAGGAGTTTGCTTTGAATGGTGATGGTGCCATCACATTCAAAGGCAGGTTGTGTGTTCCCACCAACACGGTGTTGAGGAGTGAGATCTTGGATGAGGCTCATCAGTCCAAATACACAGTACATCCTGGAGGTACTAAGATGTACCAGAATCTCAAGAGACACTAATGGTGGCAGAACATGAAGAGGGAAGTATCAGGGTATGTTTCTAGATGTTTGGTGTGCCAGCAGGTGAAGGTTGAGAATTAGAGGCCAGCAGGTCTTTTATAGTCCCCCCCATTCTGGAATGGAAATGGGAGAATATCTCGATGGATTTCATAGTTGGTTTGCTAAGGACGGCAAGGGGCTCCGATGCTATCTGGGTTGTCGTAGATCGATTGACATAGTCTTCTCATTTCTTACCATATCGGACTACCTACAGGATGAGTCAGCTTATGGCTTTGTACACCAAGGAGGTGATTCGGCTGCACGGTGTACCAGTCACCATTGTCTCTGATCGGGACCCGAGGTTTACTTCCATGTTTTCGAAGGGCTTTCAGGGTGCTATGGGTTCTCAGTTAGATTTCAGTACCGCTTTTCATCCTCAGACTGATGGTCAAACCGAGAGGGTGAACCAGGTGATTGAGGATATGCTCAGAGCTTGCATGCTAGACTTCCAGGGCAGTTGGGAGGATCATTTTCCATTAGTGGAGTTTGCCTACAACAACAGTTACCAGGCGAGCATCCAGATGGTACCTTTCGAGGCATTGTATGGGCGAAGTTGCTGGTCTCCTCTCTATTGGGATGAGGTTGGAGAGAGAAAGGTTTTGGGTCCTGAGTTGATCGAGGAGACTGTTGAGATAGTCAGGGTCATTCAAGAGAGGTTGAAGACTGCCCAAGACAGACAGAAAAGCTATGCGGACACTCGCCGTAGAGACTTGGAATTCCAGGTTGGGGATCAAGTCTTTGTGAAGATTTCTCCGAGCCAAGGAATTATGAGGTTTGGCAAGAGGGGGAAGCTCAGCTCGCGGTATGTTGGACCTTTTGAGGTGATCACACGCGTTGGAGAGGTTGCTTACAAAGTGGCTTTACCTCCTCACATGGCGGCGGTCCATAACGTTTTTCACATTTCCATGCTTCGGAAATATATACCGGGCCCTTCACATGTCATTGATCTTGATCCTACGAAGATTCGAGAGGATCTCACATTAGTGGAGCAACTGGCTCAGATCTTGGATCGTGGAGATCAAGTCTTGCGCAACAAGATTATTCCACTTGTCATTGTGAAATGGCAGCATCATTCCAAGGAAGGGAAAAGTACCCCCACTTGTTTGTATAGTTTCTTTTGTAAGATTCCATGTCTTTTGTTCCTGGCATGTTTTTGTATCATCTTAATTTCGAGGAAGAAATTTCTGTAAGGGGGGAGGCTGTAGAGCCTCGTAATTTAGGTTCACTACTCATGTGAATAGTGTCATGAATAGTGTGTGAATAGTGCCTTCAAGGCCTAAAGCCTTTAATGAAATTGTGGGTTCATGTTTCATAATGAAAGGAGGTTTTGAATGAATCAAAATATGTATGGAAAGTGATTTTGGGGGTTTGTGACAAATGAAAAATGAGAGTATAACATACTCCAATGGTCAAAGAAATGGATGCCTAAACATACCCTTAACTTTAAAGAGCTCTAGAATTCTCACCACTGATCAGAATCAAGTAATTCTTGAATTTTTTGAAAAGTATTGAAACCCTCTTCAAGTTTCATGTTTATCACTTTTCAGATTTTGAGTCGAGGTTGGGTCAAATGTAAGAATTCTATAAACAAGTCTGCTGAAATTCTGGACTGCTGATATCCATTTTCGGATCAGTCAGCTTCAAGGGCAATTTGGTCTATGAAGAAGGAAACATTAGAAAATTTGTAAAACATAAAAGTTGTAGCCCTTTCAAAGACGAATCCAACTCAAGTTAAATCATCAAAATTAGATTAGCGAGTCAAAATTTATGGCCAAAATACTAAAGCAAGAAAAACGCAAAAATGTTACTATCTTGACTCGGCACCGAGTGCCTTGGACTTGTCGACGAGCCAACCCGCCAGAAAATGAAAATTTACTATTCAGCGACAAATTTTGACCACTCATTGATGATTGTAACCCACTCATCGACAACTAGAGACCACCCGGCGACGATTACATGCGCGGAACGACCCAGAACTCTTCCACCAACCTTGGTACCGACCTCAGGAGATATTTTGAGATATTTTCAAGGAATTTTAGGGGTTTTGACAACCCTAGAACTATAAATAAGATCTGAATTCTTGGGATTGATCTACTAAAATCTAAGCTTAGATTTTTGAGAGATTGAAGAAGAGAAGAAGAAGAAGAACACTTGATTTCTCAAACCGTTCATCCCCGAGCAAAGTGAAGCTAAATCCTTGCTTCTAAGGTTGGTATTTTACTATTTTTGGTGTCTTAGAGCTTGGGTTTTCTACCCAACGTGATTCTTAAATTCTTAAATCAAGAGAGGGGTTTTTTGGTTTATTTTCCAATTAAGGTTCAGGATACTCAAAGCTTCAACCAAGCTTCCTCGAACCTTGTCCACTGAAGTGTAAAAACTTCCTTTCAAGGTAGATACACTCTACTACCTACTTGTGCTATTATTTTTAAGGCAAAACACAATGTTAAGGTTGTTCTTAGATTGATTTGGATGATGATTGGTATATGGGATGTAAGCTATCACTACTATTGAAATTCCATGAATATGATGCCATGTTTACAAGTTTTCTAAGTTCACCATAATATTCACAAGTACTATATGCACCTTATGTTCACAAGTCTAGTATGATGTTTACAAGTCTTGCATGATCCGATGATTTCTCACAAGAAAAGGGTATTTCCAAAATTTTCATAAGGTTTTGATTAAAAGAATTCTCACAAGCTCACAAGTGATAAGGCCAAACTATGGGTTGGTAAGTGACAAGTTCTAAGATCGTTTCAAAGCTCAAGAGGAATCCAAACTTTCGCAAGAATTCACAAGAACTCACAAGAATATGATTATCACATGACAAGATTTACCAATTTTGATTTCACACGAATACTGTTAAGAAAAGGATTTGGTAAATATTTCACGAATGTTATTCTCTAAGCTTTTGCATGTTCATGATATCATTCGCTATTAGTTAGTAGTTTGTGTATCACTGAGTATTCCATGCTCAGCCGACTATTGACTTTGGCAGGTCCACGTGTTCCATTTGATGTCTGTGGCACGGAGCCTTGGATTGAGGAAGACTACTATGATCCGGAGCCCTCTATGGACCACTATCAGGATGACAGATCACTGGATAAGCAGCTTGACTTTGATTTCTGTTGAAAAAGAGAGAGAGATGCTACTGATATTCTGTGATTGTACGTATGTTGAGAGTGGGACTTGTCCACTTCATATTTTGGATATATTATGTTGGTTCACACTTGAGCCTATCGATAGGAGTATTTTATTACAAATTGTTTACGCTATGTTTTATAACGTGTACTCTGATAGGATGGTAAGTATATGTGCCTTATGTATCATACAGGATGGTATTTTACGGCGATCCGAGCTAAAGTATCCCTAACTCCTAGGGGTTATTTTGGGTCGTGACGGAGATATTGCCCGCCTTACAACCTTGAGCTTAGCAAACCCAGAAGTACAAAACTCCTCAGCCATTCCAGTTGTGAGTGAGTTCTTGGATGTGTTTCCAGAATAACTTCCCAGATTGCCTTTGAATCGGGAGAGTGAGTTCGCGATAGAGCTTGCTCCGGGCACTGCTCCAATTTCAAGGGCACTGTATTGAATGGCCCCAATAGAGCTTGAGGAACTTAAAAGGCAAATTGATGAGTTAGAATAACTTGGTTTCATCTAAACAAGCGTCTTGCTATGGGGAGCTCTGATCCTCATTGTAAAGAAGAAGGACGGGTCGATGAGAATGTGCATCGATTACCGGTAATTGAACAAGGTCACTATCAACAACCGTTATCCTCTACCCCAGATAGAAGTCCTATTTGACCAACTGAAGGGAGCGAGATTCTTCTCCAAGATTTATCTTAGATCGAGGTATCATCAGATAAAAATCAAGCCAGAAGATGTTCCGAAGATGGCTTTCAAGACTCCTTACAGGCATTACGTGTTCCTTGTCATGGCTTTTGGGTTGACGAATGAACTGGTGGCATTCATGGACCTGATAAACCAGGTGTTCCGATCATACTTGGATCGATGTGTGATTGTGTTCATGGACGATATTTTGATGTATTCCTAGACATGGGAAGATCACACACAAGACCTTCGCCTTGCTCTGGAGATGTTGAGAGAGAATAGGCTATATGCCAAATTGAGCAAGTGTGAATTCTGGTTAGAGAAAGTGGCATTTCTAGGCCACGTGGTGTCAGCGGAAGGCATCTCGATTGATCCAGTAAAGATAGAAGCGGTGATGAATTACGAAAGACCCAAGAGTGTCACTGAAATTTGGAGTTTCCTTAGATTAGCAAGCTACTACCAGAGATTTATGGAGGGATTCTCCAGTCTAGCGGCACCGCTTACCTATCTTATGCGAAAGAATGCCAAATTTGTATCGAGCGATCGATGTGAAGTTAGCTTTCAGGAGTTGAAGAAGTGGCTCACTACAGCTCCCGTCCTCTCAGTGCCATCCGGGAGTGGTGGTTTTGTCGTTTATAGTGATGCTTCCCACGTGGGATTGCGGTGTGTACTAATGCAGTACGGTAAAGTCATTGCCTATGCCTCAAGGCAATTGAAGGAGTTTGAGAAGAATTATCCCACTCATGACTTGGAGCTTGCTGCGGTGTTGTTTCCCTTGAAGATTTGGCGACATTATCTCTATGGGGAATAGTTCGTGGTGTTCACGGATCATAAAAGCCTAAAATATTTGTTTTCTCAGAAGGAGCTGAACTTAAGGCAAAGACGTTGGATGAAATTTTTGAAATCTATGAATGTTCCATTTAATACCATCCGGGCAAGGCGAATGTTGTAGCCGATGCTCTTAGCCTGAAGCCTACTGGACTTTTGGCTCACATGATGCTAAAGGAGTGGAGGTTGTTGGAGGATGTTTCCAACCTTGACATTTGGTTCAGCCCACAGACGCACGGGTCATTGATGACAAATATCACGGTGAAGTCGTGCATCGTAGATCGGATCCGAGAGTTACAAGTAGCGGATGCCGAGTTGATCACTTTCTGTGAGAAGGCCGTTAACAAAGAAAGCGAGGATTTTTCCACGAATGGTGATGGGGCATTCACGTTCAAAGGTAGACTTTGTGTCCCGGCCGGTGTAGAGCTTGGAAAGAAATTTTGGATGAAGCCCACATGTCCAAATATTCCGTACATCCTAGAGGAACAAAGATGTATCGGAATCTCAAAAAGTTATTTTGGTGACGGAACATGAAGCAAGAAATAGCGGAGTATGTGTCGAAGTGCTTGGTGTGCCAGCAAGTCAAGGCCGAGCAGAGGAGACCGGCTGGACTTTTACAGTCCCTCCCCATTCCTGAGTGGAAATGGGAACATATCTCCATGGACTTTATTGTGGGGTTGCCGAAGACGGCTAGAAACTTTGATGCTATATGGGTTATGGTCGACAAGCTGACGAAATCCACCCATTTTTTACCATACCGGACTATATTCAATTCAAATTAGTTGGTGGCACTGTACATCAACGAAATAGTTTGGTTGCACGGGTGCCGGTGAGTATCGTGTCAGATAGAGACCCTAGATTTACTTCCAGGTTCTGGAAGAGCTTCTAGAGTGCAATGGGTTCCCATTTAGACTTTAGCATCGCCTTTTATCCACAGACGAATAGACAAACAGAACGGGTGAACCAAATCATCGAGGACATGCTCCAGGCATGTATGCTAGATTTTAAGGGAAGTTGGGAAGACCATCCGCCTTTGGTGGATTTCGCCTACAATAAAAGTTATGAAGCGAGCATCCAAATTGCGCCTTTTGAGGCTTTCGATGGGAGAAGTTGTAGATCCCCGTTGTATTGGGATGAAGTTGCGTTAAGAAAGGTTTTGGGCCCAGAATTGATTGAGCAGACCACAAATAGGGTCAAACTTATCCAGGAAAGGTTAAGGACCGCACAGGATCGACAGAAGAGCTACGCCGACAACCGAACGAGAGATCTTGAATTTTGGAGTTGGCGACTTGGTTTTTGTCAAAACTTCGCCGATCAAGGGTGTTATAAGATTTGGAAAAAGGGGCCAACTTAGCCTGAGATATGTGGGTCCCTTCGAGGTCATTACTAGAGTTGGTGAGGTAGCTTACCGTGTTGCCTTACTAGCTCATATGGCGACGGTCCATAATGTGTTTCACATCTCCATGCTCCGTAAACATATCCCTGACCCATCCCATGTTATCGAGCTTGATCCGGTAGAAATTGGGAGGACCTCACACTTGTGGAGATTCTGGTTCAGATTTTGGATCAAAAAGATCAAGTGCTTCGCAATAAGACTATCCCATTGGTTCTCGTGCAATGGCAACATCATACTTGAGAGGAGACCACTTGGGAGCGTGAGGTCGAAGTCAAGGAAAAGTATCCAGAATTGTTTGCATAGGATATTATGTATTGCCATGTAGAACATTTGTTGTTCTGTACATGTTTGTGTCGTCCAAATTTCGAGGACCAAATTTTTGTAAGGGGGGACAATGTAGCACCTCAAAACTTTTCATACCTAATGAACAGTGTTCTCGTAGACAATCGGCCTTTCACGTAGTATAATTAATAAATAAAGAAGAATTTGAAGACTCTGAAATGCTAGAAATGTTCCTTTTGGAAAGACGAATCCAACGCAAGTTGAGTCGTCGAAACAGTAAAATGTGCCAAAATCTACAGAGAACTGATCACTACGGATCACTTGGTGCAAAACCGACTGCTCAGTCCAAACTAGCGATCGATAGGTCCAAAACCAATCGATCGGTATCTGTCGACTGGTTAACTTTTTTGTATGGGAAAAAATTCTAGAGAGGGTGTTTTCAACCGATCGCTCAGTCAACAACACCGATCGCTCGGTCATAAGCACCGATCGCTCGGTCTATCGTGTTTTACAGAAATTTCATTAAGGGTTTTTTAGCCTTTTGGCCAGCACCCCTTGACCTTATAAGCCATGCTCGAGTTTTTGGGTCCCCACTCACTATACTTAGAGCATTAGAGAGAAAGGGAGCAAGGAGAAGAGGGTTTTTCCTAGGGCATTAATTGGTGAGAGAAGAATCAAGGATTGAGAACCCAAGATCATCCCTTTAGCTTTGTATTCATCAATGCCAAGCCTTAAGCTCATGGGGAATCCTTCTCCTAGCCAGGGCAGCATTTTTATGGTATTTTTCAAAGGGTTTCTTCCCCAATCAAGCATCCTTCAAGCAAGGGTTCTTCTCTTCCAAGTTGGAGCTTCAATCAAGGGTTTCCATCTAAGATCAAGCTTTGATCTCAAGGTTAGTATACCCTACTAACTCCCTTAGCAATAACCTAGGTTTTTGGTATTGTGATGATGATTCTTGATCTTATGTTTTTCTCCCTTCTTAAATGTATCTTCTTCCCTTAATGTAAACAAGATAAATAAGAGGTGTGGAATGTATGGATGGATGTAATTGAGATGATTGGATGCCGTATGGGCATGATGGGTGTTGTGTGCGAGGTGGAAGGGCATTCTATAAATAATGAACACATATGTGATGTTTGATGAAATGCACGAACTAAGAACTCGAATAAGTGGTTATGAATAAGTTGCTCACTAAGTGTTTGATGAAATGCCCAAATGTGAAACTAACAAGTTGAAAGAGAATAATGCAAGTATAAATTAAGTAATCCTTCCCAATGTGTTAACCTTGATTCCATGCTTATATAATTGTCCAACTTTCCTCATCTATAATTATATTGAAAATTTAATGCCATGTACCTTTTTATAAATTGTTGATGTCATCATGGTTGCCACTATTGACAAGCACACAAGCACGCATGCATGCATGATCCGATGTTTTCAAGCACGAGTATTTAAATGAAACAAGACAAGGAGGTTGGTAGCCCAAGTGAAGGGTGCTATCCTCTGGTTCACAAGTAAATGAAACAAGACAAGGAGGTTGGTTGCCTAGGGATGTGCCGGTGCTGGCCTCTGGCTCAAAAGTAAAGGGAAGAAGTACATGTCAAGGGGGTTGGTAGCCCAAGTGAAGGGTGATTGTAGAACGCCGAATTTTCATTTCACTAAGTGTGAATAGTACCCAAGTGTGGTTTTGTTCACTAATGGGCTTTATGTGAATATACGTGTTTGGATTTATGGCGTGCATGTTTTAATAGGTCCACATATTCTTAAGAAGTGTGTTTGAAGCATAAGAGGGTGTTAGAATTTTGATTGGAGAAGATCCAAGTAGTGAAAACAGGGTTTTTGCGGAAAACAGTGGATCACCGATCGCTCAATGACAACCTCCGATCGAGCAGTCCTCTACCGATCGATCGGTAGCTATTGACTGGTTAACTTTTTTGTATGGGAAAAATTCCAGAGAGGGTGTTTTCAACCGATCTACAGGTTGAAACCACCGATCGACCGGTTAGCCACAGATCGCTCAGTCTGTACCACCCCGATTGATCGGTCATACGTAGATTTTCTTCATTAAGGGTGTTTAAGACTTTAGCCATTACCCCTTGCCTATATAAAGGCTTGTTCGTGCCTTAGGGTTTCAGAAAACCCTAGTGCATTGTTTTTGAAGGATTTTGAGAGGAGAAGAAGAAGAAGAACTAGGTGTTGTTCATGCCTGAAGGAAGATCAAGTTCTTCTATTCCCAAGAACTCAAGGTTCTTGCTTGTTCAAGCTTTTGGAATCAAAGTCGTTGATTTCACTAAGGTAGATACACTCTACTACCAATCCTGCAATACTACTAGTTACCTTGTGATGTTCTTCTTATTCTATATGTATACCTCTTGATTTATTGTTGGTATGAAGGGTGGTCTATATGCTTGAATGTAAGATATTATTATGATGCACTTTAAGTGTTCGATGTAATGCTAAGAGTTTTTATATGTCAACATATGCTAGTACTCTTGTATGCTCATATGCTTGCATGTCTTGCATGAACCGATGTTTTCTATGGATTTCCTCAATGGTACAAAAAGGGTCTTAAAACAAATGACTTGTAAGGAATGATTCTAAGTAACTCCATGATTTTTCTAAAATCGGTTCACAAGCTCTAAGGATCATGATACACCCTCACAAGAAGCTCTATGAAAATCTCTAAGATCGTCTCACAAGCTCTAAGGATCACAAATGAAATGCTCTAAGATCTCTATGGTATTGGCTCTATGGTATTGCTCTGAGTTATCTCTACGTCTCTACGGATCATAAATGACTCTAAGTAACTCCATGAACTCTGTAAACTCATAAGACTGATTATCGCTTGACTCACACGGAATTGGTTTTGGTTTTCGGATTTCCTCACAGGTGCTATATCATGGTTTCCACGCTTTGACATGTTTTAAAGGTTTCATTCTTCATGAGTTGTACGCTCTATGCTTATTGCTTTATTGTTATTAGTTTGTATACACTGAGTATTCCACGCTCAGCCAATATTTGTTATCATCGGCAGGTGCTCGGGCTCATTTTGATCTGTGTGGCACGGAGCCTTGGGTAGAGGAAGAGTACTTCGACCCCTTCCATGGACCACTACCACGATGATGGTCCATTAGATAGGTGTCAAGACTTCGACTTTTGTTGATCCACTTAGATTGGATACTATGTTTTGTTAAGTGAAAGTGGGACTTGTCCACTCCACCTTTTGGATTCTCATATATGTATATTTTGGTTGGTTCCTACTTGGACCAAGTTATAGGAGTATTTACTTTGCTTCCGCTACATTTTGTGTATTTTTTTCCGCTGTGCATTGTACATCATTTCCGCTATGTATGTTCAGGTACTCTGAGAGGTTTCCATGTGTGCCTTATGTATCATATCGGAGGTATGATACTGCGGTCACGAGTCAAAGTATCCCTAACTCCTAGTGGGTATTTTGGATCGTGACAGTGCTAGCCTCTAGCTCACAAGTAAATGAAATGTCAAGGAGGTTGGTAGCCCAGGAATGTGCGGGTGCTAGCCTCTGGCTCACAAGTATACAAGTCAAGAACAAGTCGAGACCAATCAAGGCATGTGATTCCAAACAACACATGACACGCATGCATGATTTTCACAAGCAAGACCGAGACGTGAAATAGGTTTCAAAACATGAGATTTATCAGAGTTTTCGCATTCATGCATGCAGGACACTATTGCTTCATTTTCAATAATAAACGTTATATGTTGCTAGTATTGCTCAAAATTGATTATTGTGTATTGTGGTTATTACTGTTGTGCTTTGTTATTGCTATGATTAGCTAGTAGCTTGTATTCGCTGAGTATTCCATACTCAGCAGTACTTTTATGTCGGCAGGTGCATGGGTCCCTTTTGACATTTGTACCCCAGGTACTTGGGTTGAGGAGGACTATGGTGAGGAAGCACCATATGAGGAGTCAGTAGTTGAGCCTCAGGCCGAGGCGAGGGATTTAGACCATTGGCCACACGGGGGTGATTATTGAGTGAGAGAGAGTTGCGAGGTTTCTCATTTTACATTTTGCTAGGTGGGCATGTCCACCATTACTCTAATTATGTTATATATAATTTCACTTGGAATACTGAGAAGGTTGATAGAAAAGAAAAAATTTGGTTTATGCTTCCGCACCCATGTTGAGCTTCCGCACTCTGATTATCATTATTATATCATGTTAGCCTTGTTTATTATAGGATGGTTTGACAGGTATGAATATTCTCCTCTAAAGTATCCCTTAACTCCTAGGGGGTATTTTGGGGTGCGACAGAAGTGGTATCAGACCTCTAAGCATTAAAGTACCTAGGGTCATTTAGTACTCGATACCATAATTGAACAAGGCATTAGGTGTTATGAAAGAGTCGTATTCCAAGTACAAACTAACAAGTTAGTCTTAGTCAAATTAGGTTGAACTTTAACCAAACTTAGAGTCATGCGCTAGAAAAATGGATTGTATGTTATGACATTGTTATGCGAACCATGTGTTCTTTATCCTATGCTTGGTGAAGATGTATTGAGTGAATTTCAAAACTATTACTAAAGGCATATCCAAGTTAGACTCATATTGTATTGTCGTCCTCAGGAGTAATCATGTAGCACCCCGGACTTTTTCATCTTTAATGAATGGCACTCTCGTAGCTAATTGGCCGTTTTCGTAGTGTAATTAATAAATAAGAGAGAAATCGGAAATTTCGAAACGTCAGAAATGTTTGTTTTCGAAAGACGGATCCAACGCAAGTTGAATCGTCGAAATCCGACGAGCGAGTCAAAAGATATGGTCAAAACAGTCCAGACATACAGAGCACCGATCGCTCGGTCCAGTCAGCGATCGATCGGTCCATAACCGATCGATCGGTAGCTATCGCACGGTCAGAAAATTTGTATGGGGAAATTTTCCAGAGAGTAAGTTTTTGACCGGTCGATCGGTCAATAACACCGATCGCTCGGTAGGCAACCGATCGATCGGTCATTAACATCGATCGCTCGGTCTTCGCGTTTTTGCAGAAATTTCAGTAAGGGCTTTTTCGTCATTTGGGCATTTCACCCTTGCTTTATAAGCCTTGCACGAGCCTAAGGGTTTCATAAACCCTTAGGGCAGATATTTGAGAGAGAGTGGGAGAGGAGAAAGGGGTTCTAACCTAGGGTTTCATCTTGAGAGTGAATCAAGGGTTTAAACACCCAAGATCATCCCAAAAAGGGCGTGGATTCATCAAATCCAACCTCAAACTCGTGTGGCATTCCCATTCCAAGCTAGGGCAGCGATCCTACGGCATTTTGAAAGGGGTTTCTTCCCCAAATCAAGCCTTCTTCAAGTAAGGGTTCTTCCCTACCATTTGTGGTTCGATTTCAAGGTTTCTTCAAGGTCAAGCCTTGATTTCAAGGTTAGTACACTCTACTAACTTCATTAGTGATAACCTTGATTTTTCTTCCTCAAATATGATGATTTTATATGTTGTATGTCCCTTTTATTGAGTTGTGATGAAATCCCTATAATAAATAAGATAAATGGATAAAGGTGTGGGAATGTGTGAATGGATGGTGGATTGTGGCGAATGGGTGCCGTGTGGGGTGATGTATGTAATGGAATGGATAATGGTGGAAGGGCATTTTCAACATAATGAACATACCTTTGTGATGGATGAAAAACATGCACTAAGCAACTTAAATAAAAAGGCTATCATAGTGATGCTTACCAAGTGTTTGAGAAAATGTTTAAATGATGATTTGAATGAGTGAACTTGAATTATAAAAGCATGCATTGAGTTATTCTTTCTAAAATGCCTATCTTGATCAAATGTGCTACATGTCATTTACATTTCCATATGCTCATATTAAGAATTGAAATGTTATGCTCATGTGACCATCATACTCAAGTATGTCCTCATGCCTACCACAATTTCTACACACACGCACGCATGCTTGCCTGAACTGGGTTTATTTCACGAGTATTAGTGCATGAGAAATAAAACGAGAAACAAGCATATGTCAAGGAGGTTGGTAGCCCAGGGATGTGCGGGTGCTAGCCTCTGGCTCACAAGTTAAACGAACATGAATATCAAGGGTAGGGCATATCCCTAGGATATGTCATACCTGGCTCACAAGAAAACACGACGAGCAAGGATCAAGAAACATGGAAGGGTGTTAGTGTACTAAGACCAGGTACGGGCACTAACATCTGTTCCCCAACACGCATGAAAGTATGCTAGTGTACTAAGACCAGGTACGGGCACTAGTGTATGTTTCCAAGACAAGCATGAAAGGATGTTAATGTACTAAGACCAGGTACGGGCATTAACATCTGTTTCCAACAAGTATGAGAGGATACTAGTATACTAAGACCAGGTACGGGTACTAGTATCTGTCTCCAAGCGATAATCAAGAAATATGGAAGGGTGATGATGTACTAAGACCAGGTACGGGCATTGTCATCTGTTCCCAGGCAAACAAGAAAACTCACGAGCAAGTCAACAAGAACATACGCATAATACTTACTCACGAGACAAGAATCGGGCAAGAACCTAGTACGTCCGTCCAGTTCATAGTTCGGGTACTAGCTAAACCAGAACGAAACAAGGCAGGTGTGATTTCCACGATACGAGAACAAGTCATGACTTTTGGATACGAATTTACAATGCATGAGTTGATGTTCATGATTCACTTACGTGGTTATGTTGTTTTAGCTTCCGCGCTCTGAATTTGTATCTCTTGGGTGAACTATATCATGTATTACATGTTATGCTATTGTTATTACTATTGTTAGTTAGTAGCTTGTACTCGCTGAGTATTCCATGCTCAGCCGTACTTTTATGTCGACAGGTACATTATGCAGCATATGAACTCTTGCCCCTTGGATCGAGGCAGCTCGGAGTGAGCAGGAGATTCTTCGGATGGTTACCTAGATATTAGGAGACGTGGCGTATGGCCAACGGTTGGGATGAGCGAGAGAGAGAGACATGTATTTTGGGATTTCCTTGGGGACTTTTCGTGTGAGCTTGAGTGGGTGACTCAAGCATTTGTACTCTTGTGATTATTGTATTCTATCCAGCTATTGATGATGTGGACACTTGGAATTACATTTATGTTAAAGGACATTTTAGTCTCTCTATTTTTGCATGCCTTGTTATGCTCTCGCCGGTTGACTACAGATAGGTCACGTCGCCAAGGTATCCTAACTCCTAGGGGGTATTTTGGGGCGTGACAAATCATGAGATGCAATACTCGGGGTCGCAGATACAACACAAGGGGCAAGGGAAGTGATGCTCTATCGGGTGATGATCAACCCGACTTTGCCCAAGCTTTCGCTTCAATAGCCGAGATCTTGGCTATGTTGGCAGCAAAGCAACCGACTACACCACCTAATGCTGCACTTATACCTGCTCCTCCTAATCGAGCACAAGCCGGAATAGAGGCTTTTCGGAGGATGAGGCCTCCGACATTTTGTGGAAGCATTAATCCACTTGTGGCCAAAGGATGGATTCAGAAATTAGAAAAGATATTCTCAGTGTTGGCACCTACGGAGGTAGAAAGGGTTACTTGGGTTGCCTTCATGCTTGAAGGTGAGGCCGATCTTTGGTGGAAGTCCGCGCTTAGGACCCGGGAGTTGACCTGATAGGCTCAAGACTGGACTTGGGGAGAGTTCTTGGACATCTTCAACATGAAATACTTCCCAATAGGGATGAAAGAGAAGGAAGAAGTCGAATTTCTTGCCTTGGAACAAGGTAACACGTCAGTGGCGGCATATGAAGCCATGTTCTTGGAGCTATCTCGATTTGCTCCACATATGATATCTACCGAGGCTATGAAAGCCCAGAAATTTGAGAGGGGGTTGAAGGCCTACCTCAAAGACTGAGTTTCGATGTTCCGGCATGAGACATATGCCGAGGTAGTGGACAAGGCACTATTAGCGGAGGCTAATTCTGAAGAGTTCTTCAAGAGAAGAGGGATGGAGAAAGGCCAATCTAGTGGCTCGGTAGAAAAGAGAGCTAGAACTACATCGTAACAGTTCATAGGACCAGCTCAGTCATAGAGGATATACTCTATACCTTAGTCTTTTCGCCCTTTTGCTCCATCGAATTTTCACTCGGCACTCACTTAGGCTCCTCGCTCCACAGTGACTCAGGCTACGGGTTATGCTCCTCCCACCTATTCACATGATGTCTGCACCCTTTATGGAATGAGGCATCCAACAAGGGAATGCTGGAAGGCTACAGGAGGCTGTTTTCATTGTGGCGACCAAGGCCACATGATTCGGGATTGCCCCCAACGTCATCTACCAACTCAGTCTTAGGGGAGTTGGCCCCCTGTTAGGCCGGCATCTCAATAGAGCTCTTCCCCGGCATGGAGGCCCGTACAGTCTACACGGCCTCCTCACCAAGCCACCCAGGGCCGAGTTTTCGCCCTACCAGAGAGAGACGCACGTGCATCTGACGTTGTCGTGCAAGGTACATAAGAATTCTAGAGTTTTAAGTTGTGAATAATTTCCTTATGCGATGATTTGTTATTTGTACTAGGGGTTACCTATGTATGATGTATGTTCTTGTCTGAAATGTACTGATGTTAGTGTTTAATCGCACAGGCGCCTTATTAGTGAACCAGTGTCTCGCCCGATTGTTGATCGACACAAGATCAACTCACTCCTTTGTCTCACCCAATTTTGTAAAGGGCTTTCCAACTGAGGCTACTCCGTTGGAGAAGGAGTTGACCATTGGAACTCCACTTGGCAAGTCAGTTGATACAGACAAAATATTTAGAGACTGTGTGGTTCAAGTGGGGGAGAATGAACTATTAGCTGATCTCATCATCTTCTAGATTTCAAAGACTTGGATATCGACGTCATCCTTGAGATGGATTGGTTGTCAAACCACCACGGCCATGTTGCATGCTTTGAAAAGATTGTGAATTTCAAGCCGAAAGGAGTAAAACCATTTCACTTTCGGGGATTGAAGGAAAGAGATATTGCCCGCCTTGCAGCCTTGAGCTTAGCAAACCTAGAAGTACAAAACTCATCGGCCATTCCAGTTGTGAGTGAGTTCTTGGATGTGTTTCTGGAAGAACTTCTTGGATTACCTCCGAATCGAGAGATTGAGTTCGTGATAAAGCTTGCTCTGGGCACCGCTCCAATTTCAAGGGCACCTTATAGAGTGGCCCCAATAGAGCTTGAGGAACTGAAAAAGAAAATTGAAGAGTTACAACAACTTGGTTATATCCAACCAAGCGTCTCGCCATGGGGAGCTCCAGTCCTCTTTGTAAAGAAGAAGGACGGGTCGATGAGAATGTACATCGATTACCTGCAGTTGAACAAGGTCACTATCAAGAACCGTTATCCGCTACTCCAGATAGACGACCCATTTGATCAACGGAAGGAAGCGAGATTCTTCTCCAAGATTGATCTTAGATCGGGGTATCATCAGTTAAAAATCAAGGTGGAAGATGTTTCAAAGACGGGTTTCAGGACTCGGTACGGGCATTTCGAGTTCTTTGTCATGCCTTTTGGGCTGACGAATGCACCAGTGTCATTCATGGACCTGATGAACCTGGTGTTCCGATCATACTTGGATCGATGTGTGATTGTGTTCATTGACGACATTTTGGTGTATTTCCAGACACGGGAAGATCACATAAAGACCTCCACCTTGCTCTGGAGATGTTGAGAGAGCATAGGCTATATGCCAAATTGAGCGAGTGTGAATTCTGGTTAGAGAAAATGGCATTCCAAGGCCACGTGGTGTTAGTGGAAGGCATCTCAGTTGATCCAGTAAAGATAGAGGCGGTGATGAATTGGGAAAGACCTAAGAGTGTCATCGAAATTCGGAGTTTCCTTGGATTAGCAGGTTCCTACCGGAGATTTGTGGAGGGATTCTCTAGTCTAGCGGCACTGCTTACCTATCTTACGCGAAAGAATGCCAAATTTGTATGGAGCGATCGATGTGAAGTTACCTTTCAGGAGTTAAAGAAGCGGCTCACTACAGCTCCCGTCCTTTCAGTGTCATTCGGGAGTGGTGGTTTTGTCATTTACAATGACGCTTCCCACGTGGGATTGGGGTGTGTACTAATGCAGTACGATAAAGTCATTGCCTATGCCTCAAGGTAATTGAAGGAGCATGAGAACAATTATCCCACTCATGACTTGGAGCTTGCCGCGGTTGTGTTTGCCTTGAAGATTTGCTGGCATTATCTGTACGGGGAACAGTTTGAGGTGTTCACGGATCATAAATGCCTAAAATATTTGTTTTCTTAGAGGGAGTTGAACTTAAGGCAAAGGCGATGGATGGAATTTTTGAAAGACTATGAATGTTCCATTCAATACTATCCGGGCAAGGCGAATGTTGTAGCCGATGCTCTTAGCCGGAAGCCTACTAGACTTTTGGCTCACATAATGCTAAAGGAGTGGAGGTTGTTGGAGGATGTTTCCAACCTTGACATTTGGTTCAGCCCACAGACGCATGGGTCATTGATGACAAATATCACGGTGAAGCCATGCATCGTAGATCGGATCCGAGAGTTACAAGTAGCGGATGCCGAGTTGACCACATTCCGTGACAAGGCGGTTAGCAAAGGAAGCGAGGATTTCGCCACAAACGGTGATGGGGCAATCATGTTCAAAGGTAGACTTTGTGTCCTGGCCGATGTAGAGTTTAGAAAAGAAATTTTAGATGAAGCCCACCGGTCCAAATATACTGTATATCCTAGAGGAACAAAGATGTAGCAGAATCTCAAAAAGTTATTTTGGTGGTGGAACATGAAGCGAGAAATAGCAGAGTATGTGTCTAAGTGCTTAGTGTGCAAGCAAGTCAAGGCCAAGCACAGGAGACCAGTTGGACTTTTACAGTCCCTCACTATTCTCGAGTGGAAATGGGAACATATCTCTATAGACTTTATTGTGGGGTTGATGAAGACGACTAGAAACTTTGATGCTATATGGGTTGTGGTCGACAGGCTGACGAAGCCCGCCCATTTCTTGCCATACCGGACTACATTCAATTCAAATATGTTGGGGGCACTGTACATCAAGGAAATAGTTGGTTGCACTGGGTACCAATGAGTATCGTGTTAGACAGAGACCCTAGATTTACATCCAAGTTCTGGAAGGGCTTCCAGAGTGCAATGGGTTCTCATTTAGACTTTAACACCGCCTTTCATCCACAGACAGACGGACAAATAGAACGGGTGAACCAAATCATCGAGGACATGATCCGGGCATGTATGCTAGATTTTAAGGCAAGTTGGGAAGACCATCTGCCTTTGGTAGAATTCACCAACAATAACAGTTATCAAGCGAGCATCCAAATGGCACCTTTTGAGGCTTTGTATGGGAGAAGTTGTAGATCCCTGTTGTATTGGGATGAAGTTAGGCATAGAAAGGTTTTGGGCCCAGAATTGATTGAGCAGACTGTAAACAGGGTCAAACTTATCCGAAAGGTTGAAGACCGCACAGGATCGACAGAAGTGCTACGCCGACAACCAAAGCAGAGATCTTGAATTTTGAGCTGGCGACTTGGGTTTTGTCCAGACTTCACCGACCAAGGGTGTTATAAGATTCGGAAAGAGGGGCAAGCTTAGCCCGAGATATGTGGGTCCATTCGAGGCCATTACTAGAGTCGGTGTGGTAGCTTACCGTGTTGCCTTACCTGCTCATATGGCGACGGTCCATAATGTGTTTCACATCTTCATGATCCAGAAATATATCCCTAACCCATCCCATGTCATCGAGCTTGATCCGGTAGAAATCAGGGAGGACCTCACTTTTGTGGAGAAACCGGTTTAGATTTTGGATCGGAAAGATCAAGTGCTTCGCAATAAGATTATCCCATTGGTTCTCGTGCAATGGCAACTTCATACTCGAGAGGAGGCCACTTGGGAGCGTGAGCCCAAAGTAAAAGTATCCAGAATTGCTTGTATAGGATATTATGTATTTCCATGTAGAACATTTTTTGTTCTATACATTTATGTATCGTCCAAATTTCGAGGATCAAATTTTTGTAAGGGGGGAGACTATACCATTCCGAAACTTTTCATATCTAATGAACAGTGTTCTCGTAGACAATCGGCCTTTCACGTAGTATAATTAATAAATAAAGAAGAATTTAAAGATTTTAAAATGCTAGAAATGTTTCTTTTTGAAAGACGAATCCAACGCAAGTTGAATCGTCAAAATCCGACGAACGAGTCAAAAGTTATGGCTAAAAGAATAAATGTGCCAAAATCTGCAAAGAATAGATCACTACGGATCACTCAGTCCAAAACCGATCACTCGGTCCAAACTAGCGTTCGATCGATCTAAAACCAATAGATCGGTATCTGTCGACTGGTTAACTTTTTTGCATGGGAAAAAATTTCAGAGAGGGTGTTTTCAACTGATCGCTCGGTCAACAACACCGATCGCTCGGTGTATCACGTTTTGCAGAAATTTCATTACGGGCTTTCTAGTCTTTTGGCCAACACCCCTTGGCCTTATAAGCCTTGCTCGAATTTTTGGGTCCCCACTCACTATACTTAGAGCATTAGAGAGAAAGGGAGAGAGGAGAAGAGGGTTTTTCTTAGGGCATCAATTGGTGTGAGAAGAATCAAGGGCTGAGAACCCAAGATCATCCCTTTAGCTTGGTATTCCTCAAAGCCAAGCCTCAAGCTCGTGGGGAGTCCTTCTCCAAGCTAGGGCAGCATTTCCATGGTATTTTTCAAAGGGTTTTTCCCCAATCAAGCATCCTTCAAGTAAGGGTTCTTCTCTTCCAAGTTGGAGCTTCAATCAAGGGTTTCCATCTAAGATCAAGCTCTGATCTCAAGGTTAGTACACCCTACTAACTCCCTTAGCAATAACCTAGGTTTTTGCTATTGTGATGATTATTCTTGATCTTATGTTGATGTCATCAAAGTTGCCACTATTGACAAGCACGCATGCATGCATGAACTGATGTTTTCAAGCACGAATATTCAAATGAAACAAGACAAGGAGGTTGGTAGCCCAAGTGAAGGGTGCTAGCCTCTAGCTCACAAGTAAATGAAACAAGACAAGGAGGTTGGTAGCCCAAGGATGTGCGAGTGGTAGCCTCTGGCTCACATTTAAATGAAATGTCAAGGAGGTTGGTAGCCCAAGTGAAGGGTGTTAGCCTCTGGCTCACAAGTAAAGGAAACAAGTACATGTCAAGGAGTTTGGTAGCCCAAGTGAAGGGTGCTAGCCTGTAGCTCACAAGTAATTGAAATGTCAAGGAGGTTGGTATCCTAGGGATGTGCGGGTGCTAGCCTCTGCCTCACAAGTATAAAAGTCAAGAACAATCAAGGCATGTGATTCCAAACAAGACAAGACACGCATGCATGATTTTCACAAGCAAGACCGACACGTGAAATAGGTTTCCAAACATGAGATTTATCAGAGTTTTTGCATTCATGCACGCGTGTCACGATATTTATATTGCTTCATTTTCAATGCTAAACGTTATATGTTGCTAGTGTTGCTCAAAATTGATTGTTGTGTATTGTGGTTATTACTGTTGTGCTTTGTTATTGCTATGATTAGCTAGTAGCTTGTACTCACTGAGTATTCCATACTCAACCATACTTTTATGTTGGCAGGTGCACAGGTCCCTTTTGACATTTGTAGCCCGGGTCCTTGGGTTGAGGAGGACTATAGCGATGAAGAACCATATGAGGAGTCGGTAGTTGAGCCTCAGGCCAAGGCGAGGGATTTAGACCACTGGCCCAACAGGAATGATTACTAAGCCGGAGAGTTGCGAGGTTTCTCATTTTGCATTTTGATAGTTGGGCTTGTCCACCGTTACTCTGATTATGTTATGTGTAATTTCACTTGGAATACTGAGAAGGTTTATAGAAAAGAAAAAATTTGGTTTATGCTTTCGCACCCATGTTGAGCTTCCGCACTCTGATTATCATTATTATATCATGTTGGCCTTGTTTATTACAGGATGGTTTGATAGGTAGAATAGTCACCTCTAAAGTATCCCTTAACTCCTAAGGGGTATTTTGGGGTGCGACACCAAAGCCGGGCCCAATCCCTCTCACCTATGTTTGAACATGGTGAAAACTAAATAAGCAAATAGTGGGAGCAATAACGCCAAAGCGTGAGCTTTCGCTAGGTGGTTATTGGGTTCATGGTAGGTGGGCACATGAATAAGAGATATTATACAATAACACCAAAGCGTGAGTATAACATCACTTATAGAGAACACAGTAGATCGAATGTTTTAGAATTCACAAGATGAGAACTGTGAAATTGAAAAAGATAGTTTCTATCAACCTATTCAAGGCGATGTCATAGTCAGCCCAAAGGTAGGATCACATTAAGCTAGTGTCTAGGTTTTCGATGCCAATTGATTCTTCCCAAATTGGCAATACCATTAAAAACAGACCCATAATCTAATAAGTATTAATGAAGACAGTAGATCCCTAATACTATCTTTTTTGTCATTTGATTAGATCATGACAGGCATACACCCATTGACTGAAATTCTTCGTGATGAAAAGTTAGTAGGAACTAACTATGTAGACTGGAAAAGAAAAATTAGAATAGTATTTGCTGCTGATAACCTTGACCTATGTCTTAAGACACCTAAATCCAAAACTCCTCCAGATGCTTCACTGGCCTAAAAGGCTGAGTTAGAGCAATGGGAGAGGTCCAATCCGATAACCAAGTGTTACATTCTGGCTTCGATGTCTAACATCTTGCAAAGCTAGCATGAACACATGGATAAAGCTTCTGACATTTTACAAAACCTACATGAGATGTTTGGTAAGCAAAATAGATCAGCTCGACAAATTAAATTGAAATCCTTGTTAACACCAAGATGGCTGAGGGAACTCCAGTCAGGGAGCACATTATTAAGATGATGGGCCTATTGAACGAATTGAAAATTCTTGGTGGAGAGATGGATGTCATCACTCAGGTTGACACTGTTCTGCACTCCCTCCCTTCGTCCTTCAATTCGTTTGTGTTAAATTATAACATGAACAAGAGTGAAATGTCACTTAGTGAGCTTATGAACTCACTTGTGTCTGCAGAAGATTTGATCAAAAAGTCAATAAAGGGTGAAATTTTACTATCGATAAACTTGTTACCTCCAATCGATCTAAAAAGTTTAGAAAGAAGAATAAGTGCAAAAGTTGACAAAGGTTCATCAAGAGATGCTGGCAAGGATAAGAAGGGCAATGGAAAATGTTTCCACTGTGGTAAAATAGGCCACTGGAAGAGGAACTATAGGACTTACCTCGCAACTCTTAAGAAGGGTGGCGGCAGTACTCCAGGTATGAGATGCTTTGAAGTAATTATTACTGTTGAGTCTAAATTTTTGGATGGTCCTCCTAACTCATGGTGCATGTTGCGACCCAAAATACCCCCTAGGAGTTAAGGATACATTGACTCGTGACCGCCGTATCATACCTTCAGTATAATACATGACGCACATGTGGAGACCTGTCAGAAACACATACATACATAGCGGAAACGAAATACAATGCACAGTGGAAATAAAATACCAAACATAGCGGAAGCAAAACAATAACTCCTATAACTCGGTTCAAGTATAAACCAACAAAAGTATATACATATGAGAAACCCAAAAGTGGAATGGACAAACCCCACACTCACATAACAAAAGAACACCTTAAAGTTCAAAGTCTGCCGATCAACAAAAGTCGAAGTCTCGACACCTATCTACTGTGCCATCATCCTGATAGTGATCCATGGATGACTCTGGGTCGAAGTATTCTTCCTCTACCCATGGTTCCATGCCACATAGATCAAACTGAGCCCGAGCACCTGCCGATGATAACAAATATCGGCTGAGTATGGAATACTCAACGTATACAAACTAATAACAATAAAGCAATATAGCATCGATCATACGAAGCATGGAGATTGAAATCCTTAAAGCATATCAAAGCATAGAAATCATGTATAGCATATGTGACGAAATCTGAAATCCGAAACCAAAACCATATCCATGTGAGTCATGCGATAATCATAGCCTTGTGAGTTCTTGTGAGTTCATGGAGTTACTTAGAGTCATTATGATCTGTAGAGACATGGAGATACCATAGAGCACATAGAGCATATCCTTAGAGATCTTAGAGCGTTACATTTATGATCCGTAGAGCTTGTGAGATGATCTTAGAGCTTATCATAGAGTTCCTTGTGAGCATAGTATGATCCGTAGAGCTTGTGAAACAATCTTAGAGAAATCATGGAGTTACTTAGAATCGTTCCTTATTAGTCATTTAGTGAAAAACACCTTTTTCGTACTTTGAGAAACCTATGGAAAACATCGATTCATGCGAGACATGCGAGCATATGAGCATATGAGATAAATCTCCATATTTAAGCATAAAATCCCTTAGAGGTATTTCATCAAACACTTAGAGTGCATCATAATAGTATCTTTCACCCAAGTATCTAAACTACATACCTTCACACCATTATCAACCAAGATATATATACATACTTAGTATAGATTTAGAAGAACATCATGTAGTAACTTGGTAGGATTGCAAGATTGATAGTAGAGTGTATCTACCTTGGTGAAATCAATGAGTTTGATTCCAAAAAGCTTGAACAAGCAAGAACCTTGAGTTATTGGTTGAGAATCACCAAAGAGAGCTTGATCTTCCTTCAAGCTTGATCACAAGTAGTTCCTCTCCTCCTCTCTCTCAAAATCTCCTAAGATAGGGCACAGAGGGTTTCTGAAACCCTAAGGCACGAACTCAGCCTATTTATAGGCAAGGGGTGGTGGTTAAAGTCGTAAACACCCTTAATGTAGAAAATCTGCGTATGACCGATCGATCGGTGGTGTAGACCGAGCGATCGGTGGTTTCAGCCGAGCGATCGGTTGAAAACACCCTCTTTGGAAAATTTCCCCATACAAAAAATTTGACTGCTCGATAGCTACCGAGCGATCGGTAGAAGACCGGTCAATCGGGGGTATCACCGAGCGATCGGTGATCCCCTGTTTTGTTGAAAAACCTTGTTTTCACTACCTTAGACCTTTCCAATCCCAGTTCCAACACCTTTAGTGCTTAAAACACACTCCTTAGGGATATGTAGACCTATTAAAACATGCACGCCAATTATCCAAACTCGTATATTCAATTAAAGCTTGGTAGTGCACAAATTCACACTAGAACACCATTCACTACTTCGTGAAATGAAATTTTGGGGCCCTACATCCCTCCCCCCTTACAAGAATTTTGTCCTTGAAATTATAACGATGCCAAAAGCATAAGAAGGACAAAATACAGACCAAACCCAACAAGAAATTCAATCAAACAAGTGAGGGTACTTCTCCTTCACATCGGCTTCTCGTTCCCATGTAGCCTCTTCCGTAGAATGATGCTGCCATCTCACAAGGACTAAAGGGATAGTCTTGGTACGCAATACTTGATCGCGACGATCCAAAATCTGAACCGGTTGCTCAACCAACATGAGATCCTCTCTAATCTCCACAGGATCAAGAGCAATGACGTGAAACGGATCCGAAATGTATTTCCTAAGCATAGAGATATGAAATACATTATGGATCACTGCCATGTGAGGCGGTAGTGCTACTCTGTAAGCAACCTCACCAACCCTCGTGATGATCTCAAATGGTCCTATGTACCTAGGATTGAGCTTTCCCTTCTTTCCGAATCGCATGATTCCCCTACTTGGTGAAGTCTTCACAAAGACCGATCTCCAACTCGGAATTCCAAATCTTTGCGGTGAGTATCCGCATAGCTCTTCTGCCTATCCTGAGTAGTTTTCAATCACTCCCGGATAACTTTGACCCTTTCTACAGTCCGCTCGATCAACTCAGGACCAAGTACTTTCCTCTCACCAACTTCTTCCCAGTATAGCGGAGATCTACAACTCCAACCATACAGAGCTTCAAAAGGTACCATTTGGATGCTTGCCTGATAACTGTTGTTGTAGGAAAACTCAACCAACGGCAATTGTTCCTCCCAACTACCCTAAAAGTCTAGCATACAAGCTCGGAGTATATCTTCCACAACCTGATTCACCCGTTCAGTCTGCCCATCGGTTTGAGGATGAAAGGCGGTACTGAATTCCAAACGAAAACCCATAGCATCCTGAAAAGTTCTCCAGAACCTGGGCATAAACCTAGGATCTCGATCAGATACGATAGAAACTGGCACACCGTGCAGACGAACCACCTCCTTGACATACAGGGCTACTAACTGATTTGCATTGAAAGTAGTCTGATACGGAAGGAAATGTGCAGACTTAGTCAATCAGTCTACAATCACCCAAATAACATCAGAGCCCTTCGCTGTTCACGGCAAACCCACGATGAAATCCATCGAGATATTCTCCCATTTCCATTCCAGAATAGGGAGGGACTGTAAAAGACCTGCCGGCCTCTGATGCTCGGCTTTCACCTTCTGGCACACCAAACATCTAGCAATATACTGGCCGACTTCCCTCTTCATGTTCTGCCACCAGTAGTGCTTCTTCAGATTCTGATACATCTTGGTACCTCCCGGATGTACCGTATACTTGGATCGGTGAGTCTCATCCAAAATCTCACCCATCAACACCGTGTCGGCTGGAATACACAACCTGCCTTTGAACGTGATAGCACCATCACCATTCAAAGCAAACTCCTGACTGCCATTACTAACTGACTTGTCTTGGTAAGCAAGCAATTCGACATCCGAATCTTGCAACTCCTTGATCGGGTTCAGAATAGGTGGCTTAACCACAATGTTGGACATCACCGGCCCATAGGTGACATGCCTGAGAGTAGTGTCTAAGTGACACATATCATTCAGCAACATCCACTCTTGTACTCTCAAGTGAGCCATAACCCCATAGGGTTTCCTACTAAGAGCATCGGCTACCACATTAGCCTTACCCGGATAGTATTGGATGGAACAATCGTAGTCCTTCATGAACTCCATCCATCGTCGTTGCCTCATATTCAACTCCTTCTGGAGGAAAAGATACTTCAAGCTTTTGTGATCCGTGAACACCATGAATTCTTTCCCGTAGAGGTAATGACGCCAAATTTTCAGTGCAAACACGACGGCTGCAAGCTCTAAGTCGTGAGTAGGGTAGTTTTGCTCATACTCCTTTAACTGATGGGAAGCATAGGCGACCACCTATTTATGCTGCATCAAAACACATCCAAGTCCAACTAGTGAAGCATCACTATAGACTTCGAAGTCACCGCTTCCGGACGGAACTGTGAGGACGAGAGCTGTGGCAAGCCTCTTCTTCAACTCTTGGAAACTCGCCTCGCACTTGTCACTCCAAGTGAACTTAGTGTTCTTCCACGTGAGATAGGTAAGCGGAGCGGTTAAGCTTGAAAATCCCTCCACAAACCTCCTGTAGTATCCTGCCAGGCCGAGAAAACTATGAATCTCGGTAACACTTTTCGGCCTTTCCCAATTCATCACTGCCTCAATCTTTGCAGGATCAACTGAGATACCTTCAGCAGACACTACATGTCCAAGAAAGGACACCTTGTTCAGCCAGAACTCGCACTTACTCAACTTAGTGTCACGCCCCAAAACCCACCTTAGGAGTTAGAGTGAATCTTGGACGACTCATCATGACTTGCATGACTTGCTTGACGAACTAACCTGCAAAAACCCACAAAGCATATACAAAGAGGACACGATAGCGGAAACATATAACAAAGCACAGCGGAAGTCTAACAAACCTCTATGTATATACATAAATGATCCAAATTTATACAAAAAGATACACAAAAGAAAGTGCGGATAGGCCCACCAAAATACATGAATACATCTCTCTCAACTCACCGACAGCTATCCACTCAAAATCTACCACAACCTAATAGTAACCCTCACCCTGAGGTCCTCCACAGGCTCCTCAACGTATTCCTTCTCCACCCATGGGCCAGGAGCACAGACATCGAATGGAGCAACAGCTCCCTCAGAACCTGTCGACATAAACGAACGGCTGAGCATGGAATACTCAGCATGTACCAAATTCTAACCAACAGTCATAGCAAAACAATAACAATATGGAAAGCAGGAAGCAGTTCGCAGATATAAAGTAGGAAAAATTCATATTATCACGAGAAAGTAAAGCAGTTTATAATCATGCTTGTATTTCGTAAAAGCCGATAAAATCCTTGAAAAACATCGTGCACTTGACTTGACTTAAAACATCCTTTTCGTGCTTAAAAACTTATCTTGTATGTCTTGTCTAGTCATGTTGTGTCAAGTGTGTCATGCCATGTCATGCTTGCTTGGAAAACAAACTACTTGTGAGGGAAGGGAGACCCTTCTTTCTAAATAATCATGCTTGCTTGGAAAATAAACTACTTGTGAGGGAAGGGAGACCCTTCTTCCTAAAGGCTCATGCTTGCCATGCCATATATCTTGCTTGCTCAGAAAGTAAGCTACTTGTGAGAGAAGGGAGACCCTTCTTCCTAAATGCTCATGCTTGCCATGCCATGTATCTTGCTTGCTTAGAAAGTAAACTACTTGTGAGGGAAGGGAGACCCTTCTTCCTAAATGCTCATGCGAGGGAAGGGAGACCCTTCTTTATGAGATGCATGTCTTTTCCTAGCCAAAAGCGGAGTGAAACATATCGTAGGATATGCCCCTCCTCTAAATCTCGTTCTTGAAAGTAACGATAATTCATGTCATGCGTGCCGTGCTCGTGGAATCATGTGCATACTTGCATTGGAATTTAACTATGACATTTGGGGATTTCACAATATATAGCATGTCGCAATTTAAACAATAAGCATTTATGACATTTTAAGGAAACAAGAACTCACACTATCATAAGCCCTAACAAGTTCATAAGTAATTAAGCATGCATTTTCTTAATTTATCCTTCGTGTTATGCACCTTGGCCTCTCATCAAGCATAGGGTGTGTCCATTATTTATTTAAACCTAAATCATGCTTTTCTAGGTGGGTTATACTCACAACATACATTTTTGTTCATTATGGATACAATGCCCTCCCCATTTCATTCATCACAACCATACATACGGCATCCAATCGCCCATTCACATCCATAACCATCCATTCATCCCCTTAGGTTTATATATTATGAAAAAAATAAAGAAGGAGGGAATAAAAGAGGTATGAACTAGGAGGGTAGCAAGATATACCGACCTTGAAAAATGAGGGAAGAAATCCCTTGCAAAACGTGTGTGAGCTGCTGCCCTAGCTTGGGAAAAGTGCTCCTCATGAGCTTGAACTGAGAACTTGAAGGAAAACGAGCTTGAAGTGCTCTAGGGTTCTTGAAACCCCTTTGATTTCTCCCCAAAAGCAAACCCTAGGTTTAGAAACCCTTCTTCTCTTCCTCTAGCTCTCAAAATACTCTAAGTGTTGAGAATGAAGCCCTCAAGGCTCGAGCAAAGCCTTTAAGGCATGAGTGAAATGCCAATAAGATGGAAACACCCTTAATGAAAATTCTGCGGTGGTTATGACCGAGCGATCGGTGCCTAACCGAGCGATCGGTGTTCTGATAGAGCAATCGGTCAAACACACACTCTCTAGAAAATTTCCCCATACAAAATTTTTGACCAGTCGATAGCTACCTATCGATCGGTTTTGGACCGATCGATCGCTAAATGGACCGAGCGATCGGTTGCTCTACAAACTTGATCCTGAGCCCATTTTCTCACCTATTTCACTACTTAAACTAATCCTAGTTCTCTTTTGACCTTTCCTAAACATAACTAGGGTCTCTTTAAAGCTTGTATACATGCTTAAATAATTTATTAAATTAATTATAGCATTCGTGACACAATTTTCTCGAAATTTCAAATTCTCATTTCATGAAATCGAGATTACAAGACACAATGCCTTGACACACCTCCCAAGGCATATACAAAAAGTTTCGGGGCTCTACATCCTCCCCCCCTTACAAAAATTTCATCCTCAAAATTTGGATGATTACATGCATTACAAAACCCAAACAATTTACAAGGTACATACACAAACTTATTCGAACAACTCGGGATACTTTGCTTTGACTTAGGCCTCACGCTCCCATGTAGCTTCTTCTCGAGCATGATGCTGCCATTGCACAAGAACCAATGGAATAGTTTTGTTGCGAAGAACTTGATCTCTCGAATACAAAATGTGAATTGGCTTCTCAATCAAAGTGAGATCTTCTCGGATTTCCAACAGTTCCAAGTCTATGATATGCGAAGGGTCCGCAATGTACTTCCGAACCATAGACACGTGGAAAATGTTATGAACCGCGGCTATGTGAGGTGGAAGAGCTACCCTGTAAGCAACCTCACCAACTCGTGTGATAATCTCAAACGGCCCAACATACCGAGGACTAAGCTTGCCTCTTTTGCCGAATCTCATAATCCCTTTGCTAAGAGATACCTTAACAAAGACTTGATCTCCAACCTGAAATTCCAAATCCCTACGGCGCGTGTCCGCATAACTCTTTTGACGATCTTGAGCGGCTTTCAACTGATCCCGGATGATCTTGACTATACTTGCAGTTTGCTCGATCAACTCTGGACCTAACACCTTTCTTTCTCCTACCTCATCCCAATAGAGAGGAGATCTGCAGCTTCGCCCATATAAGGCCTCAAATGGTGCCATTTGGATGCTCGCCTGATAGCTATTGTTATAGGCGAATTCAACCAAAGGCAAGTGCTCTTCCCAACTGCCTTTGAAATCCAGCATACAAGCTCGAAGCATGTCTTCGATGACTTAGTTCACCCTCTCGGTTTCCCGAAGGTGAGACACTTGGCTAAATGAAACCAAGGCCTTGCAATTCTTCCAACTGTTCCTTTAACTCCTTTAGCTCAATAGGGGCCATCCTGTACGGAGCCCTAGAAATCGGCGCCGTGCCTAGAGCTAACCCAATTGTGAACTCAATTGCCCGATCAGGAGGCAATCTCGGTAAGATCTCCGGAAAGACATCCATATAATCACACACAACTGGAATGGATGTGGATTTTTGTACTTCTACATTCTCGAGACTGAGAGCTGCAAAGCGAGCAATGTCTCTCTTCTAAAGTCCTCTGAAATGAAATGGCTTCAACCTAGCGGATTTAAAATTCACCACTTTCTCGAAACACGCCACGTGCCCATGGTGAGCTGAGAGCCAATCCATACCTAGGACGATGTCGAAATCCAAATCCTGAAATCCCAAAATGATCAGGTCTACTGGCAACTTGTGCTGCATAACTTGCAAAACACTGCCCCAATACACTTTATCTGTCTCTATAGACTTGCCCAATGGGGTCGAAATGGACAACTCCCGTGGTAGCTTACTCGGCTCGGATGCAAAGCCTTTTGCAAAGCTAGGTGAGACGAACGAATGAGTGGATCCCGTATCGATTAACACCCTTGCTAAGCACTCATTCACTAGTAACGAACCTTGCACAACATCATCAGATGCCTGTGTGTCTCTATCAGTTATGGCAAAGATCCTGCCTTGGTTAGCCTGACGAGGCTGCTGGGTGGGCGGTACGGATCTAGAGGCCTGCGATGAAGACCCCTAAAGTGAAGTCTGCCTGCCTGGAGGCCGAACTCCCTGTGGTCCAGTCTGTGACTGCTTACGCGGGCAATTTCGAATCATGTGGCCCATCTCGCCATAGTGGAAGCATCCACCTGACATCCTGCGGCAATCCCCGGTCTTGTGCTGACAACCACAGATGGGGCATTCCTCAAAAGTTTGCGATGCAGAGGAAGCCGGAGGCATAACCCTTATAGCCTGTGATGTCGTAGGGCGCGGTGCCTGAGGCACAAAAGAAGGTCTCTGACCCGGCATCGGCTGGGAGAACTGGTACGGTGCAGTCCTAGTCCTCTTCTTGGACGATGAACTTCTAGACTGACCCTGAGACATGCTCTTCCCAAAGCCACTGTGTCTTCTTCTCATGAAATCTTCCGCATTTTGTTCGACGATCTTCGCCTTCCCTACTATCTCTCTCCAAGACTCCACCTGGAGAATGGACACCCGATCTCGAATAAAGGCCTTCAAGCCCATCTCAAACTTCCTGACCCTTGCTGCAAAAGCATAAACTCCCTCACTTTTTGTTCCCGAATAAACCTGGGAAAGTACTGTTCTCTGAAAGTCTCTAAGAACTCTGCCCAAGTCTAGGGCACTCCTTCCTTTGCAACATCCCTCTGCCTTTGGGCAGCTCGTCACTAATGTTCGGCTTCACCTTCCATCACGAAGGAAGCCCATTCTACTCATTGCTCCTCAGTACATCAGAGAGCCTGAAAGGTCTTCTCCAGCTGCATAATCCAAGACTCTGCCGCCATTGGGTCCAGAGTACCGTAAAATGTCAGAGGCCGCAGTCTCTGGAAAGCTTCAAGCCCCACGGTGTGATGCACCGGTGTAGGCACTGGAGTAGCTGGTGGGGTAGGAGTAGGTCTCGCTGCCAACAACGCCAAAGTCTTGGCTATAGAGTCCATAGCATTCGTGAAATTCAACGGTTCCTCTTCTCTTAGAACTTCACTCTCGGCCCTCCGCGTATGGTAACCTCGACCCCGAATGCCGCGTCTCATGATATCAAATCCTGAGATCAATTGGTAGAACATGAGTCTAACTTGGATACCAACCTCACATCATATAGCAGTTCAATATACATGAATTGCTATTACGCATATCGTATACATCGATGTATACACATAATCAAATAAGTATAACTTAAGAGTGTCCTAGCGTAACTAAGATCCTTGTGTTGGGTATCTACCCTTGGTAACACGACTAAGGACAACCTCCTAAGGATTCACTTGATATCGGTTATGTCGTGGTAACAAGCCTAAGATAACTAAGTTCATCTGAGTTCTAAGTTCAACTCATAGAACTTACTTCTACTTAGCCCAAGGGAAACCAATCCCTATAGCTTATGTGACCTAATGCCTAAGCTCTGATACCAAGTCTGTCGCGACCCAAAATACCCCTAGGAGTTAGGGATACATTGACTCATGACCGCCGTATCATACCTCCAATATAATACATAAGGCACACGTGGAGACCTGTCAGAAGCACATACATACATAGCGGAAACGAAATACAATGCACAGCAGAAATAAAATACCAAACATAGCAGAAGCAAAACAATAACTCCTATAACTCGGTTCAAGTATGAACCAACAAAAGTATATAAATGTGAGAAACCCAAAAGTGGAGTGGACAAACCCCACACTCTCATAACAAAAGAACACCTTAAAGTTCTAAGTCTGCCGATCAACAAAAGTCGAAGTCTCGACACCTATCTACTGCGCCATCATCCTGATAGTGATCCATGGATGGCTCCGGGTCGAAGTATTCTTCCTCTACCTATGGTTCTGTGCCATATAGATCAAACGGAGCCCGAGCACCTGCCGATGATAACAAATATCGGCTGAGTGTAGAATACTCAGCATATACAAACTAATAACAATAAAGCAATATAGCATCGAGCATACGAAGCATGGAGATTGAAATCCTTAAAGCATATCAAAGCATAGAAATCATGTATAGCATATGTGACGAAATCCGAAACCAAAACCATATCCGTGTGATTCATCCGATAATCATAGCCTTGTGAGTTCTTGTGAGTTCATAGAGTTAGTTGGAATCATTCCTTATTTGTCATTTAATGAAAAACACCTTTTTCGTACTTTGAGAAACCCATGGAAAACATCGATTCATGCGAGACATTCGAGCATATGAGCATATGAGATAAATCACCATATTTAAGCATAAAATCCCTTAGAGGTATTTCATCAAACACTTAGAGTGCATCATAATAGTATCTTTCACCCAAGTATCTAAACTACATACCTTCACACCATAATTAACCAAGATATATATACATACTTAGTATAGATTTAGAAGAACATCATTTAGTAACTTGGTAGGATTGCAAGATTGATAGTAGAGTGTATCTACCTTGGTGAAATCAATGAGTTTGATTCCAAAAAGCTTGAACAAGCAAGAACCTTGAGTTCTTGGTTGAGAATCACCAAAGAGAGCTTGATCTTCCTTCAAGCTTGATCACAAGTAGTTCCTCTCCTCCTTCTCTCTCTCAAAATCCCCTAAGATAGGGCACAGAGGGTTTCTGAAACCCTAAGGCATGAACTCAGCCTATTTATAGGCAAGGGGTGGTGGTTAAAGTCATAAACACCCTTAATGAAAAAAATCTGCGTATAACCGATCCATCAGTGGTGTAGACCGAGCGATCGGTGGCTTACCGGTCGATTGGTGGTTTCAGCAGAGAGATCGGTTGAAAACACCCTCCTGGAAAATTTCCCCATACAAAAAAGTTGACCACTCGATAGCTACCGAGCGATCGGTAGAAGACCGGTCGATCGGAGGTATCACCAAGCGATCGGTGATCCCCTGTTTTGCTGAAAAACCTTGTTTTCACTACCTTAGACCTTTCTAATCCCAGTCCCAACACCTTTAGTGCTTAAAACACACTCCTTAGGGATATGTAGACCTATTAAAACATGCACGCCAATTATCCAAACTCGTATATTCAATTAAAGCTTGCTAGTGCACAAATTCACACTAGAACACTAGTCACACCATTCACTACTTCGTGAAATGAAATTTTGGGGCTCTACAGTGCGTGGATTCTGGATCCACTATACATGTTTGCAATTGTTTACAGGGGTTCAAGGAAACCAGAAAGCTGACTAAATAGGACCAGAAGCTTAAAGTTGGCTCCAGTGCAAATGTTGCAGTGAAGTCAATCGGCTTGTTTACTCTTTATTTACCTAGTGGAAAGACATTAATTTTAGAAGACTACTTTTATGTGCCTTCTGCACATCGTAATTTTATTTCAGTATCTAGAATCTTACATTATGGATTCTCTATTAATTTTAATTTAATTGTTGAAATTAAGAAAGATGGAATGGTCTTGATTATTGGTAATCTCATTAATGGTCTTTATTTAATATTCCATTTGGTAATTAATGAATATCTGCAAAGTGACAATGCCTCATCATCTAGAATGTCTGGAATGAAGAGACATTGCACTGAGTCTACTTATCTTTGGCATAAGAGACTAGGTCACATGAATCTTGATAGGATCAAGAGGTTAGTAACATATGGTCCCCTTGATTTCCTCAAGGTAGAACCACTCCCTACTTGCGAGTCTTGTCTTGAAGGGAAGATGACCGAAAAGCCTTACCCTAAAAAGGTAGGAAGAGTTGAAGAAAAGTTAAGACTAATACATAGTGATGTATATGGTCCATTTAACATTGTTGCATGAGGGTAATACTGGTATTTTTTCACATATACCGATGACTATTCCAGATATAGATATGTCTATTTGATGCAGCACAAATCTGACACGTTTGAAAAGTTCAAAGAATTCAGATTAGAAGTTGAGAATCAAACTAACAAATCCATAGAGACACTTCGATCAGATCGAGGTGGTGAATACCTCACCAACGAGTTTATGGATTACTTAAGGGATAATGGGATTATCTCACAATGGACAAGTCCTACCTCTCCTCAATAAAATGGAGGTTCTACAAGAAGAAACCGGACCTTATTAGATATGGTTCACTCTATGATGAGCCATGCCAATGTTCTTTCATATCTTTGGGGATATGCTTTAGAAACTACCATTTATATTTTGAACCGGGTTCCATCTAAGTCTACTCCGGTTACACCCTATGAATTGTAGACTAGGCAAAAACCTAGTTTACAACATCTAAGGGTATAGGGTTGTCCTGCGCATGTTCGCAAACTCGAACCCACTAAGTTGGAATCTAGATTAGAAAAATGGAATTTTGTAGGGTATCCAAAAGAAACTAAGGGTTTCTATTTCTATTCCAAGGCAGACCAAATAATAGTTGTTAGGCATCATGCCATTTTCCTGGAGGAAGAAATGGATCTCCTTAAGAAGGTTGAATTTTATGAGATGAAAGACAACACAGCCAGTGTCCAAACTGAACCTAATCCTTCTATTATGATTCTCCTAATTCTATTCCACTGAGAAGGTCTGAAAGAGTTTCTAGACCACCAGATAGACTTCAGTATTATAATAATGAGGTTTATCTAGTTACCCCTGATGATGAGGATACGGATCCTAATACTAAATAGATTCCATGTATGACAACGGCGTCTGGACTTTAGTAGATCCACCAGATGGTATAAGGCCAATTGGATGCAAATGGATTTACAAAAGGAAGAAGCGTGCCGAAGATAACGTGAAGACCTATAAAGAAAGACTTATTGCAAAAGGTTATACTCAGATTCAAGGAGTTGATTATGAGGATACCTTTTCACCTATAACTATGCTCAAATCCATCAGGATATTGCTAGCTATAGCTGCACACCATGATTATGAGAAATGGCAAATGGATGTCAAAACTACTTTCCTTAACGGAATGTTAGATGAAGACATCTATATGAAGCAACCAGAGGGCTTCATTGCTCCAAACTAGGAGAATATGGTATGCAAGCTCAACAAGTCGATATATGGTTCGAAATAAGCTTCTAGAAGCTAGACCCAAAGATTTGATCTTTCGATCAAAGAATTTGGAAGAATCTTGTATTTACAAGAAGGACAGTAGGAGAGCAGCACTATACCTAATTCTATATTTTGATGACATTCTACTCATTGGGAATGATGCAGGGATGTTATCATTAGTCAAAATATGGCTTTCTCATCATTTCTCAATGAAAGACTTGGGAGAGGCATCCTACATTCTTGGAATAAAGATTCTAAAAGATAGGAAATGCCGAATATTGGGATTGAGCCAGACTTTTTACATAGACAAGATATTATCTAGGTACAATATGAGTGATTGTAAGATAACACTCATTCCTTTTAGACATGGTGTCACTTTGTATAAAAAGATGGCCCCTACATTAACTGATGAGATCGAGCAGATGAAGAGGTGCCCTTATACTTCGGCAGTTGGGAACCTCATGTATGTCATGTTATGTACTAGACTGGATATCTGTTATGCAGTGGGAGTTATTAGTCGGTTCCAAAGCAATCCAGGTATCAATCACTGGACAGCTATGAAGCACATCATCAAGTACCTGAAAAGGACTAGGGATTATGTGCTTACTTTTCAATCAGAATATTTAGTTGGACTGGGTTATACTGATTCCGAGTTCCAATCTGATCTGGAAAATAGAGCTTCCACATCAGGGTATGTGCTCACACTGGGTGGTGTTCCTGTCAGTTGGCGCAGCATAAAGCAGAAGAGTATTGCTGACTCCACTACAGAATAGAATATATTGCAGCTTCAGAAGCAACAAAAGAAGCAGTCTGGTTCAGAAGGTTTTTGCAAGAGCTAGGAAATGTTCCTTCAGCACTTAGACCTATCACTCTCTTCTATGATAATAATGGTGCAGTAGACCACGACCAAGAACCTAGGAGCCATAAAAAGATGAAACATATAGAGCGGAAGTATCATCTCATTCGTGAGATCATTGATAGGCAAGATGTAGCTGTTAGAAAGATTAGGTCTCAACTTAATGTTGTTGACCTGATGACTATGGCTTTATTAGATAAAGTATTTGTAACACACTTAGATAGTATGTGATTGAAATCTATGGCACAGTGACTTTCAGGGCCAGTGGGAGATTGTTAGAAATGATGCTCAGAAAAGTCATTTAGATTGTTAGACTCTTATTAATTTGATTAATAAAGAATTTTTCTTAATCTATTTGTATTCATTATGGGTAATTGACCATGATCATGAGATGATCTCTACGATATGAGATATCGATGAAGGTCCTTAGGATATATTGTAAGAAAGTGATATGATTGGATTATCACAGGTAGATATAACTTTTCGGTTCCTTATACCTTATATAGTCACAGCTATGGGTGAAGCTGGACACTTCACTTATATGGCTGCCAGAATGCTAAGATGTTCTCAATAATTGAGATGTAGTTCTCTCTCGAACTATTGTAGTGGAGACTACACATCAGCATGTGGGTGCTTAAATGTACACTGATTGATTGCATTCAATGAGAGACTTCTTGCATAAACATACTATCAGATAGTTGGTCTCTCATTCATATTGAATAGTTTCGATGATCCTTAAATGTGATGTGTTCATATATGACTGAGCAATGATCTAACTGTTTTGATTCCACCAACGTATTTTTTAACTTAGGGAATACAATACAGTGACAGTTGGATAGTTAGAAAGCTGTTCGAGTTATGATGAATTTCAAACAAGAAATCCATGCTCATTAATTTGAGAGATTATCCATCTTCCGGGTAAGACGGTTGATTAAGTTCAAATCCTGCGCAGGTGATTTTGAAATCAAAATAAGTTTTGAAATACACTTTTATTAAAATATATTATACTTATCAAAGGATTTTCTCAAAATGTTTTTCATGAGAAATTATTTCTCATGGCTTAATCATAAGTCTTGGAAACTTGAATGATTTGTAATGGGCTATGGGTTAGATAGTATGGCAATCTCGAAGGCACATTAGGGATAATGTATTTGGAAGGATAAATCGAATTTAAGAGTTCATGTGGTAGGATCCGTAATGGTTAATGTTCATACACTGGGATTTAATTGCAACATGGATATCTCACGTCACTTGCAATTCCGATGTAATACCTATTTAGGGTCAATGAGATAACATTGGGTAAGCCAGGGTAAGAATGTCCCAGAGCAATTTGTGGAGATGCTCACATAAGAAATACAAGCTCAATAATTGATTAAATATTAATCAAATATTTAAGTGATTAAAAGTTAATCATTAATTAAATAGATTAAAAGTTAATCTATTGTTTAAATTAATTGTTAATTTAAATTAAGGGATTATTTTAGTAATTATTTAATTAACATAATTAAAGGGGAAATGAGTTTGACCCATATCCATAAACCCATTTAATATGGACCTTTAATATGGGCCCAAACCCTAGGGTGGGGCGCCCACTTTGGAAGTCCTAATTGGATTAGGACATGGTTACTTGAATAATTATTGAATAATAATTCTATTTATTATGGAATTTAAATCAAATAGTTGGTGTAGAACCTCGGAACCAAGTTCACTAGGCTGTGAATAGTGTTGTGAATAGTGCTATGAATAGTGCTATAAATAGTGTTCTTGAAAGCCTAAAGCCTTCATGGAATTATGGCTTCATGTTTTAACATGAAAGAAGGTTTCAAATGAATAAAAATATGTATAGAAAGTGTTTTACAGTGTTTGGGATAAATGAAACAAGAGTATACAATACTCTTAGTGTCGCAAAGAGGGATGTATGGAACTACCTCAACTTGAGAGAACTCTAGTTTTCTCATCCAAAATTGGAATTGAGTGATTCCTGAGCCATTATAGAAAGATCTACATCCTCTTCAATGTTCATGTTTATCACTTTTCCATATTTGGAGTCAAGGTTTGGTCAAATGTGGGTTTTTAGGCATATTTTCTACTGAAATTCCTGACCAGTCCACTTGTGGGCCCATTTAGACAATTTAGAACTCAAAATTTGGCTTTGTACAAAACAAGAAAGTTGTTTCCCTTTCAAAGAAGAATTCAACGCAAGTTGAATCGTCAAAATCTAATAAGCGATTCAAATGTTATAGCCAAAATACCAAAGTGGGAAAAACCCAGGCCAGTATAGCGCCACTAGTTGACGAGTGAGCTTCACTGGTCGACGAGTGAGCGTCACTCGTCTCGACGAGTCAGACCCGAAATGGTAAAAAATGACCCTATAACAGCCCAAAACTCTTCCACCTACCTTGGGAGATATTTTGAGATATTTTCATAAGATATTTTGGGATTTTTTGCACCCTTTAGCCTATAAATAGATGAGATTTCGTGGGTATGGATTTACTCAAATCTAAAGCATAGATTTTGAGGATTTTTGGAAGAGAAGAAGAAGAAGAAAGATCTGATTTCTCAAACCGTTCTTCTCAGACCCAAGTGAAGCTAAATCCTTGCTTCTAAGGTTGGTATTTTACTATTTTTGGTGTTTTAGAGCTTGGGTTTTCTACCCAAGGTGATTCTTAAATTCTGAAATCAAAAGAGTGGTTTTTGGTTTATTTTCCAATTAAGGTTCAGGCTTCTCAAAGCTTCAACCAAGTTTCCTCAAGCTTGATTCTTGTTTCACAGAAGTGTAAAAACTTCCATTTAAGGTAGATACAACTAAACTTAGTATAGTTATATTTTGTTCTAAGCTTTAAGTTTTGGTAGGATTTTTTTGGGGGATTAAGGTCTTGGATTCATTTTTGGTAAACTAAGATTTAGATAAATTACACTTGAAACTCTTGTTTAAATCTTGTACACAATTGATCACTTGCACTTGTATGTTGGGTTTTGTTCAATCAAAAGGATCGAAGAAAAAGGGTTTTTGTCTCAAAGAAGGATTTGGTTTTGAAAAGGAGTTTTAATCGGACTTTGTTTTGGGAAGAGGTTTACTCAATGTTTTTGGTATTGATTTTTAAGTATTGTGCTCAAAGTATTGTGATTGGCTCAAAGTTTGCTCAATGAAAGAAATGAACTCGTCTCTAAGGTGTTTCGAGAAGGGAATCACTTTGAAATCTTGGAAAGTATGAACTCGTCTCTAAGGTGTTCTGAGAAGGGAATCACTTTGAAATCTTGTAAATTATGAACTCGTCTCTAAGTTGTTCCGAGAAGGGAATCACTTTGAAAGCTTGTAAAGTATGAACTCATCTCTAAGGTGTTCTGAGAAGGGAAACACTTTGCTTGTACAGAATGTCTCAAAGTCTTGCTTATAAAGCCTTGTTTAGAAATATGTTTTGAAAAGCTTGCACAGTATATGTTTTGAAAAGTATCATGGTTTCTGCTCAACGATTTTGAAGTATGTTGGCTTAGTCGTATTTGGTTTTAATTACTCGCTTTACTTGACTTGAAAAACATGTTACAAATTTCTGTTATGGCTTGCTAGCTTTAGTAATTTGTAGACACTGAGTATTCCATGCTCAGCCGATTATTGACTTCGGCAGGTGCACGTTTTCCTTTCGATGTTTGTGGTTTGGAACCTTGGATAGAGGAAGAATACTACTATCCGGAGCCCTCTATGGACCACTACTAGGATGATGGATCGCTGGATTGTGGCCTAATTTCAATTTATGTTGAGAGAGTGAGGAAGAGGAGACCTATATTTTGATAGTACTGAGAGTGGGACTTGTCCACTCCATACTTAATACTTTGTGATATTCTGTTGGTTCAAACTTGAACTTGATGATAGGAGTATGTTATTTGAATTGCTTCCGCTATGTGTATAACTTGCATACTCTAATAGGATGGTATGTATGCCTTATGTATCATATAGGAGGGTATTATACTTTTAGACATGTATACCCATAAAGCCATTCCGGAATTGTATTTATCTATTTTTAAATCAATAAATACATATTTTACATTCACACATTGTCTTCTACATTGGGTAATATATCAAAAGTATCTCATTGGATGAGATTACTTTGTCCCTTAGCTAACATTGTAGGAAAACCATCCAATTAGTTGATAACTGATTGCTAAGGAGATATGGTTTTTCCAGTTCCTTGTAGACCTAAAATTGTTCTAAGTTAATCAGGATGCATCTGGACAATGTATTCCTAATAACTTACACATTGTTAGTTCCATATGATGGAGTGATGAATCTCAATCACTGCGGGAAGGATCTCTTGACTAAAATGTGGATATAAGTAAGAAGTACTTATATTGCAACTGGATCACTCAGTGGATACCCTTAGAAATATACTGTCTTTGTATTTAGGGTAGTCTATTTAACAGATTGTCCTTAACCTAAGAGGTCGAGATCTTCTCTAGTATTTGCCTATGTAGCTTCGATGTAACCAATCGTCAATGTCCAACACACCGGACTAAATACGGGCACGTTGGGTTATGTACGCTGTACTGGAAGAAGTGTGTGTAGGCTCGAAAAGGATTCCACTACTCTTACAGAGCAAATAATATTGAGTTAATACTTGTCAAAACCGGACTTCAAAAACCCAGTGTTGGTATTTATCGATGAAATGGTTTTATCGAGGAATTTATTTTCTGTATAAAAGAAATGTAATTATTATTATTATTTCTTTTAAAGAATTTCTAAAATATTTTGAAAGTTCAAGTTTGACTAAAAGTATCAAAAAGAATGGGTTCTCAATATAAGCCAGGGATTAAAGACAGTATTGAATATTGTCCCGTAAGCTTATAACAATATTGGAAGTGGAGGGACTAATCTGTAAACAAATCTTGAGATAGAAATTGTCACGACCTAGAATTTTGAAATAAAATTTGAGGTTTTGATCCTTGTTAATTAGCATAATTAATTAAAAGATTAATATTAAAATAATCTAGACCCTTAATTAGGCCAATTAAATTAAATTAATAATATTGAGGGTTAACTAGAGACCTTAACCATGATTTAGTCAAGTGAAGTACATAAGGTACAAGAAGGTGATGGGTGGGCTTCTCAAAATACATAAGGTACAATGAGGATGGGTGAATGATTAAATTCAAAAGTCAAGAAAAAAAAAAAAGTCAATGAGGGGAGGGGAGGGTATGGTTGCTTCACACCTCACCACCCCCCATCATTTCATTCTCTCATCCCTCACATCACTCCCTCACCTCTCCCTCACTCTCACACATCACCCTCTCCCTCTCTTTTTCTCTTATGCACACACACCCCCTTTTTGGGGGGAGTCTCACAAAAATAGAAGGGAGAGAAAGAGAGAACAAGAAAGAAAGAGGAAAGAAAGAAGAAGGAAAGGAAGGAAGGGGTTGTGCTTGCTCAAGGAGTGATCTTGGGAGACCTCATTCTAGGATTTCAAAGAATCATCAAGAGGTAGATTTCTCTTCTCTTCTACCTTATTTTCTATCTTATTATAGAATCATTGAATTTTTTTTTTGAGTTATTATTTAATTAATGATTATGGGAAGATAGGGTGGATTAACTCATGTGATACAATTTTGATTTAGGAAATGAGGTGATAAATTAGTATTTTGTGGCTTTGATTTGGGGGTTTAAGAACCCTTAGATTTTCGAGTATACTTGAACTAAAATTTTACGGAATAAACTCAAAGACTTATGTATGAATTCATAGGGGTCAACCAAATGCTCAAACAATTACTACTAAGGAACAATAATTTGTAGATGGGGGTTTATGGAGACTTGAAATGTTAATGATTTAGGGAAACTTGAAATGTTTATGATTTATGAAAACTTGAAAATATTGGTGGTTTATGGAAACTTGAATATTTGTATTCACGTATTGTTAGAAAGAAATTATATGCTTAAAAAGAGTTAGGGTTGTGTAAATTACTAAGAAATGTCTTGAATATTGGAAATAAATGCCATGTTTTTCCTTTAATGTTGTTTGAATTCTTGACTTGAAATGAGTTTAAAAACAAGATGATTTTTGTATGATTCTAAAATAGTAATAATAATAATAATAATAATAATAATAATGAGTTGATTTTTGATTATATAAATCTACTAGAAATTTTAATGTATTAAATGAAGTGTTTTGAAACCCAAAACTTGAGTAAAGTATGCTTGATATGAGTTGAAAAAAAAAAAAAAGTTTTATAAATTAAAATTTTGCTATTTCAAAATAGAGTTGAAATTCACTACCTTGTTTTATTTGGGTTGAAAACAAAAGGGTTTCATTACTTAAAAATTATATAATTACAAGTTTGAGATGAGATCTAGTTTATGACATGTTAGAGTTGGAAACCAAGAAGTTTTTTTTTGTAACTATAAAATATGAGTTGAGCTCATTATTTGCATGTTTAATTTATTTTTTTTTTAAAAGAACAAGAAAGTGTTATGAAATAAATAAATAAACTCTACGAGATAGTTTAGGTTTGAATCCATGTATATTTTATGAATGAATTATTCTATAGTTTGGTTAAGAAATTGTGAAGAAGCATGAATGTTGATTTAGTTTGAAACTATGAACTTAAAATAGATTTTCTAGACTTTGGAAAACAAAAAAAATAAAAATGAATGATGATTTTGTTAGATACTACGAACTTAGATCATGTATTTATTTTTGTAAACAAAAATAGATGTTTGATTTATGTTAGAAGTCTTGTAGAGATGGATTTCTATTACCATGAGCAAAAAAAAAAATACAAACTCAAAGGCTATAGCGCTAGTCTTGGGAGCCACGGTGCCTCTGATTGCTTGTCCGAAGAGGCAGTGTATAACCGAGGTTCACACAGTGGTTAGGTCAGGAGATGTCGCTGTCCTAGTGTTGTCAGTTAAGTGACTTAACATGTTATGGTGTATAGCAGGAGTACCTCCAGTTGGTTAGGTCAGGAGAGACGGTAACAGTGCTATCGGGGTGCCTCCAATTGGCTGTAAGTCAGGAGAGACGGTGTCCAGTAAGGCTCGGGGTGCCTCCATTGACTTAATAGGAGAGAAGGCGTCCGTAGAGCGTCAGGGTGCCTCCATTGTTGTAGCCAGGAGATGCGATAGGCAGGATTGCCGGGGTGCTTCAGTGACTGATGATCAGGGAGAGACAGTGACCACATAATGAATGTGTTGAAGCCGACTTAATTTAGGACAATTAGTCCTAGCACATGAAGACCCGGGGTGTGTAGTGAGTCTACAGATTTAAGGTTGTATTGGATCTACGGGTCTAGGGTTGTATTGAGTCTAAATGACTCAGGGTACAGTCGTACATGGACTAAGGTCCAGTCTTGAATGACCATGGGTTGTCATATGAATGAAACTTATGTGAATTGATAAGGTAGGATTTATGCGGTTATGTTTCTTGATATTATTGTTGCCTTATCATGCTCTTGCATATGCTATTTTGGGTAATATAACTTGACCTACTAATTCCCTTATGTTACTGTTATCAATGATGCATGAAATATAGTTAGAAGGATTGAGAATTTTGCTGAGCCTCATAGCTCATTGACATCTCATGTCAACAGATCAAGATGTCGTAGTTCGTTGACTCTGGACTTAGAAGAACATTTTGGGGAAATCGTAAACGACTATATTTGGCATATGATAGATGCTTTTTTGTAAAAGACTTAATGGTACTTAATACAGGTATTTGTTTTGTTGTGATGGTTATTGTGATGACCAATTATAATTGCTTTTAAGCTCTTGATAAAAATTTTAAAATTTACCACACTTTTGGCGGGCATAAGTCTTCCGCTATGTGTTAATGACGAACGGGCATGCGTCTTAGAACATAATTCCCTAAGGTGCGGGTTCGGGGCTTCACAGTTGGTATCAGAGCTAAAGCAATAACCATCAGAACAAATCATACTTGACAAATAAAATATCATTAGAAATCGATCCTAGTTTTGTATTTTAGATGCTACTATACATCACATATTTCAAAATCAGATAAAGATTTGGGAATTGTGTGTATGTGTAGGAAATGGCAAAAATGATTCGGACCACATCAAAAAGAGATCTGGATATTCTTAAATGGGTAACGGCAATGAAAGCACGACGCCAACAGGGATGGCAGGTGTACCGCACCGTACACCTAAAAGCTATCCAGCCCTTACCACAAATTGCAGCACGGGAATATCGTGCCGTTGTGAAGGCTCGTAAGCGGCACATTGAATTAGAAGAAGGACCTCAAGTTGAGGTTGAAGATAACCCTGATTTAGTCGAAGGAGATCAGGCATGATATGCCTTAGACTAGAAACTTTGGGCTGGGAAGACCGAAGTACATCTTTATAGTATTTTTGGGATAGGAGATGTCTTAGTCGATCTTCTTTTTGTATACAATCTTAATATAGTAATGATAGCATCTAGTGAAGAACAACTTTTTGGGGACTAGATTATGTATGCATTTATGGAATATGAAATGAAATGGAAGTATTTTGGGCACTAGAGTTTCTAGTATATTCTTTAAATTCAAGTTGGTAACAAGGATGTTGTTTCCTACTATAGGACAATCATGCCACCTCGTCGTGCACCTGAGAATACCCTAGCAGGAGCTTTCGAAGCAATCTCAGCCTTAGCCAACTTGATACAGCAGCAAACTCAAAATGCAAGTCATAATGGTAACCGCATTCCCATTGTCACACTCCCTGAGCACGGAAATGGGGATAGGCTGGCAAAGTTCAAGAGACTTGGACCAGTAGCCTTCACTGGGACTACTGACCCATTGAAAGTGGAGAGTTGGATAAGGGGACTAGAAAAAAATTTTAGGGCCATGTCGTGCCCAGAAGAGGTCAAGCCAGAACTCGTAATTTTTATGCTCGAAGGAGAAGCCGAGCATTGGTGGGCTACTACAGAGCGAATGGTTCCAGAACATCAGAAACCAGTGAGCTGGACGAAGTTCACAAACTTGTTTTTTTAGCGGTATTTCTCAGCAACCATGAAGAAGAAGAAGGAGATGGAGTTTCTTCAGTTGACACAAGGAAATATGTCAGTAAGCGAGTACGAACAGAAGTTCAATCAACTCTCCCGATTCGCAGTCAGGTTCGTGGAGGATGAACAATGGAGAGTGGAGAAATTTGAGGAAGGGTTGAAGCCAGCCATCAGGGGGAAACTAGTGGCCCAGAGATTCACATCATTTTCTGAACTACTTGACAGAGCATTGAGAGTAGAAATGATTCATGATGAAATGACCCCAATAAGTGTTGACAAAGGAAAATGGCCTATGGGAAGACCAAGGGAAGGAAAGAGTAATAACCGATTTACTGGAAAAAGAAAGTTTGAGGAGACCAGAGGTAGAGGATCACCATCCGGGGTAGGACCGAAGTGCGAGCGGTGCGGCCAAGCCCACCTGACCAAGGACTGTAGCAGACCAAGAAACTGCTACCAGTGCGGGAAACCTGGACACTTCAAAAGAGACTGTCCTCAGACACAACCATTGGCCATTGAGGGTGGAAAGGGGTGAGTCTTCGCCATTACTCGGGAGGAAGCATAGGAAAATGAAGGCGTCATTGAAGGTAAACTCTTGATCTTTCAAACGCCTGCATATGCTTTGATTGATACTGGTGCTACGCATTCCTTCGTATCTATGAATTTCGCTAAGAACTTAGGAATTAAGCCTGATACACTCAAGCACATGATGTCAATCTCTACACCGTTAGGAAAAGTTTTGTGCACGAAAACAATTTACGATAGATGCCCCATACTTATAAACAGTGTGCAGATGATAGTAGATTTAATCTTATTGGATATGAAGGATTACGACATCATCTTAGGGATGGATTGGTTAGCCAACTACCATGCAGTGGCAGATTGTAATGCTAAGAAGGTAACCTTCCGAATTCCGGGCATTCCAGAATTCGAAATGCAAGGGATTGCCAGAGGTCCGAAACCCAAGTTGATCTCAGCAATTAAGGCTTGCCACCTATTGGGAAAAGGGTGTAAAGGGTACTTAGCCTCGGTAATAGTGGATAAAGATGACGATATCACAATATATAATACCCCAGTGGTAAAGGAGTTTCGAGATGTATTTCCAGAGGAACTACCAGGACTCCCTCCCACTAGAGAAATTGATTTCGCCATTGATATCACACCAGGTGTGGCCCCGATATCCAAGGCACCATATCGAATGGCTCCAGCGGAACTTCAAGAATTGAAAATCCAATTACAAGATCTATTGGATAAGGGTCTAATTCGCCCTAGTACTTCACCTTGGGGAGCACTGGTACTGTTTGTCAAAAAGAAAGATGGGAGTATGCGATTATATATTGATTATCGTTTGCTGAATCAAGCAACAATCAAGAATAGATACCCCCTCCCAAAAATAGATGATCTGTTCGATCAGTTACAGGGAGCACAGATATTCTCTAAGATAGACCTAAGGTCAGGCTATCACCAACTGAAGATTAAAGATGAAGATATTCAAAAGACAGCTTTTCGGACTCGTTACGGCCACTACGAGTTTTTGGTGATGCCTTTTGGACTGACCAATGCGCCTGCAGCTTTTATGGAGTTGATGAACCGTCTTTTCAAACCCTACCTGGATCAATTTATAGTAGTATTTATTGACGATATACTTGTGTACTCACCTAGTCAAGAGAAACATGAAAAACACTTGAGAGTTACGCTACAGACCTTGCGAGATAATCAGTTGTATGCTAAATTCTCTAAGTGTGAATTTTGGATGGAAGAGGTAGCATTCCTTGGGCATATTGTGTCAAGAAATGGGATATCCGTAGATCCCTCCAAGGTTCAAGCAGTAACCGATTGAGAAAAGCCAACCACCGTGACTGAGGTTCGAAGTTTTCTTGGGTTGGCCGGGTACTATAGAAGATTTGTCGAGGGATTTTCTAAGATTACTGCTCCATCAACCGAATTAACTAAGAAAGATGTCAAGTTCGAATGGACTGTAGCGTGCGAGCGGAGTTTTCAAGAATTGAAAAGTAGATTAACTTCAGCTCCAGTGTTGACGACTCCCTCAGGGAATAGAGGATTTGAAGTTTACTGTGATGCTTCACATAAAGGACTAGGATGTGTCCTGATGCAAGACAAGAAGGTCATTGCTTATGGTTCAAGACAGTTAAAAGTACACGAGCAAAATTATCCCACACATGACCTTGAGTTGGCAGCCGTAGTCTTTGCACTGAAAATTTGGAGACACTATCTTTACGGGGAAAAGATGGTGGTCTACAGTGACCACAAGAGTTTGAAATATTTATTCTCCCAAAAGGAGCTTAACATGCGGCAGAGGAGATGGATGGAATACCTAAAAGACTACGATTGTCGCGACCCAAAACCCACCCTAGGAGTTAGAGTGAATCGTGGACGACTAAATCATGACTTACATGACTTGCTTGACAAACCACCTGCAAAACACCCACAGAGCATATACAATAGAGGATAACAGCGGAAGCATAACTATAAGACACAGCGGAAGTCTAACAAACTTCTAAGTATATACACATGGTCCAAGTTTTAATACAAAGAAATCAAAACAAAGAAAGTGCGGACATGCCCGCCAAAATACATGGATATAATCACTCATGCTCACCCACAGCTAATCCACTCAGAATCTAACACCACCTACTGATAACCCTCTACGGGAGGTTCCTCTAAAGGCTCCTCGACGTACTCCTCCTCCACCCATGGACCAGGAGCACAAACATCAAATGGAGCAGCAGCTCCCTCAGAACCTGCCGACATAAGAAGTACGGCTGAGCATGGAATACTCAGTGGGTACTAAGCACTAACCAACAGTCATAGCATACATAAAGCAGGAAAAAATTCACGCATATAAAGCAGGAATGATTCATATCATGACAATAAATTAAAGCAATATAATTCATCATGTTGCATTCATAAAAGCCGGTAAAACCTTTGAAATCTTGTGCACTTGACTTGACTGAAATTACCCTTTTTATGCTTGAAACCTTGTCTACCGTGTCATGCGTGTCATGCTTGTATCATGCGTGTATCATGCTTGTATCATGCGTGTATCATGCTTGCTTGTTCTAAAAAGTAATCTACTTGTGAGGGAAGGGAGACCCTTCTTCCTAGAATGCTCATGCTTGTCCTTCCACTTGTGAGATTCACTTGTGAGATGCACTTGCGAGGGAAGGGAGACCCTTCTTATGATATGTATGCACTTGCGAGGGAAGGGAGACCCTTCTTATGAAAATGCATGATTGTCTTGTCCTTGCCAAAAGTGAGGTAAAACATATCGTAGGATATGCCCCACCTCTAAATCCCATTCTTGAAAACCTCGGTAAATCATGTCATGTATGCGTGCTCGTGAGGTCGTGTGCATACTTGCATTTGGAATTAAATATGGCATTTGAGTAATTCATAACACATAACATCAATGATTTGAGCAATTTAGTATTCATATCAATTAGGGAAAGCGAACGATCACACTATCATGACCCTAGCAATTTCCATAAACCTTAAACATCCGATTTCTTAATTTATTATTCATTTCATTCACCTTGGCATTTCATCAAACATAGTGCATTCATTATTTATTAACCCTACAACATGCTTTTCTAGGTGGGTTATGCTCACATCATACGTGTTCGTTCATTATGGATACAATGCCCTCCCCATTTCATTCATCACATCATTTCACACGGCATCCAATCGCCAATTCCATCTCCATTCACCATTCACACCCATCCATCTCATAGCACATGTGTAATTGAAAGAAAACAAAGAGAAATAAAGTAAAAGAAGGAACTATAACTAGGAGGGTAGCAAGAAGTACCGACCTTGAACAATGAGGAATAAACCCCTTCCAAAAACGACCGTGTAGCTGCTGCCCTAGCTTGGATCACGAGCTCCTCTAATGCTTGAGCCTTGATCTTGAAGAAAACGGGCTTGGGGTTGATCTAGGGTCTTAATCCCTTTGATTTCTCCCCAAATGAAAACCTAGGTTTCGGAACCCTTTCTCCTCTCTTCTAATCTCCCAAATCTTTTAAGTGTTGAGAATGAGCCCTAAAGGCTCGGGGGATCCTATATAAGAAAGGGTATAACACCCAAATGCCGAAAATGCCCTTAGTGAAAAGTCTGCAAAACGCGAGTACCGAGTGATCGGTGTTAATGACCGATCGATCGGTTGCCTACCGAGCGATCGGTGTGTTGACCGAGATCTCGACCAAAAATCAACTCTCTGGAAAATTTTCCCATACAAAAATCTTGACCAGTCGATAGCTACCGATCGATCGGTTTTGGACCGATCGATCGCTCTATGGACCGAGCGATCGGTTGCCTGCAGGCCCAGACTGTTTTGGCCATATCTTTTGACTCGCTCGTCGGATTTTGACGATTAAACTTGTGTTGGGTTCGTACTTCAAAAAGGAACATTTCTGATGTTTCAGAATTTTCAATTTCTTCCTTATTTATTAATTGTACTACTTTAAATGCAAAATGGCTATGAAAGTGTCATGCATTAAATGTGAAAAGGTCCGGGGCTCTACAACGATTACGTTATACAATATCATCCAGGAAAAGGAAATGTAGTGGCGGATGCCCTAAGTCGGAAGACTGTAGGATCAGTTGCGTATATGAGGGCAGAAAGATGGAAAATGATCAAAGAATTCAAAAATTGGAATCTAAGTCTGGGATCCCAAAGAAAAGATGTCAAGTTGGCTAGCCTTCTAGTCAGGCCGGTTTTATTACAGAAAATTCAAGAAGCACAGTTGGAAGACGAAGAAATTAAATCTATCAGAGGCAAAATGCTTCAAGGAAAATGGGGTGATTTTAAAGACTCGGATGATGGAATACTTTGATTTAGGAGTCGAATTTGTGTACCAGGAAATCCCGAATTGAAGAAAGAATTACTGGATGAAGCACACCGATCTCGTTTTGTGGTACACCTTGGGGGTACTAAAATGTACCATGACTTGAAAAACAAGTGGAACAACATGAAGAGGGAGATCGCCGAGTATGTATCTCGTTGTTTGATTTGTCAGCAAGTGAAAGCCGAACCCCAAAGACCACCCGGATTATTGCACTTGTTGCCAATCCCTGAGTGGAAATGGTAGCATATCACAATGGATTTCGTGGTAGGGTTGCCCAAAACAAGAAGTGGAAACGACGCTGTTTGGGTTATAGTGGACCGTCTGACTAAGTCAGCCCACTTCCTTGCCATCAAGGATACCATCACCTTGGAAAATCTGTCCAAGTTGTACATCCGAGAAATAGTTAAGTTGCACGGAGTGCCGGTGTTTGTTGTGTCAGATCGTGATCCACGTTTCACTTCCCGATTTTGGCAGAGTTTGCAAAAAACCTTGGGACCACGATTAAACATGAGTACAGCTTTTCACCCCCAGACAGATGGGCAATCCAAGCGTACAATACAAATTCTAGAAGATATGATGTTCACGTGCAGTCTGGATTTTCGAGGAAACTGCGACGATCACTTGTCATTGATCGAATTTGCATATAACAACAGTTACCAGGCAAATATCCAAATGGCCCCGTATGAGGCATTATATGGCAGAAGTTGTCGGTCGCCAGTATGCTGGACTGAAATAGGTGAGCATAGGCTGCTGGGACCCGAATTGGTACAAGAGACAACCAAGAAGATTGAGTTAATTCGATCGAGATTATTGTCTGCACAAAGCCGACAAAAGAGCTATGTTGATGGAAAGCGTCAAGACTTAGAGTTTCGAGTGGGCGATCATGTTTTTCTGAGGATTTCCCCATCAAAGGGGATCATGAGATTTAGAAAACGAGGAAAATTAAGTCCTCGGTTCATTGGACCCTTTGAGGTTTTGGCTAAAATAGGAGGTGTAGCTTCCCATTTAGCATTACCACCAGAACTGGAGAAGGTACATAATGTGTTCCATATATCGATGCTGAGGAAATATGTACCTGACCCATCACATGTGATTTAGTACAAGCCGATCCAAGTGAATGATGATATGACCTTTGAAGAAAAGCCAGTGAAGATAACCGATCACAAGGAGCAAGTGTTGAGAAATAAAACCCTCAAGTTGGTCAAAGTGTTGTGGCAACACCACGGCGTAGAAGAAGCCACTTGGGAGCTCGAAGAAGCGATCAGAAGCAAATACCCTCATTTGTTTGATAACTAATGTATGAACTAAATTTCGAGGATGAAATTTTTGTAAGGAGGGGAGAATGTCACGACCTAGAATTTTGAAATAAAATTTGAGGTTTTGACCCTTGTTAATTAGCATAATTAATTAAAAGATTAATATTAAAATAATCTAGACCCTTAATTAGGCCAATTAAATCAAATTAATAATATTGAGGGTTAACTAGAGACCTTAACCATGATTTAGTCAAGTGAAGTACTTAAGGTACAAGAAGGTGATGGGTGGGCTTCTCAAAGTACATAAGGTACAATGAGGATGGGTGAATGATTAAATTCAAAAGTCAAGAAAAAAAAAAGTCAATGAGGGGAGGGGAGGGGAGGGTATGGTTGCTTGACACCTCACCACCCACCATCATTTCATTCTCTCATCCCTCACATCACTCCCTCACCTCTCCCTCACCTCTCCCTCACTCCCACACGTCACCCTCTCCCTCTCTTTTTCTCTTATGCACACACACCCCCTTTTTGGGGGGAGTCTCACAAAAATAGAAGGGAGAGAAAGAGAGAACAAGAAAGAAAGAGGAAAGAAAGAAGAAGGAAAGGAAGGAAGGGGTTGTGCTTGCTCAAGGAGTGATCTTGGGAGACCTCATTCTAGGATTTCAAAGAATCATCAAGAGGTAGATTTCTCTTCTCTTCTACCTTATTTTCTATCTTATTATAGAATCATTGAATGTTTTTTTTTTGAGTTATTATTTAATTAATGATTATGAGAAGATAGGGTGGATTAACTCATGTGATACAATTTTGATTTAGGAAATGAGGTGATAAATTAGTATTTTGTGGCTTTGATTTGGGGGTTTAAGAACCCTTAGATTTTCGAGTATACTTGAACTAAAATTTTAGGGAATAAACTCAAAGAATTATGTATGAATTCATAGGGGTCAAACAAATGCTCAAACAATTACTACTAAGGAACAATAATTTGTAGATGGGAGTTTATGGAGACTTGAAATGTTAACGATTTAGGAAAACTTGAAATGTTTATGATTTATGAAAACTTGGAAATATTGGTGGTTTATGGAAACTTGAATATTTGTATTCACGTATTGTTAGAAAGAAATTATATGCTTAAAAAGAGTTAGGGTTGTGTAAATTACTAAGAAATGTCTAGAATATTGGAAATAAATGCCATGTTTTTCCTTTAATGTTGTTTGAATTCTTGACTTGAAATGAGTTTAAAAAAAAGATGATTTTTGTATGATTCTAAAATAGTAATAATAATAATAATAATAATAATAATGAGTTGATTTTTGATTATATAAATCTACTAGAAATTTTAAGGTATTAAATGAAGTGTTTTGAAACCCAAAACTTGAGTAAAGTATGCTTGATATGAGTTGAAAAAAAAAAAAAGTTTTATAAATTAAAATTTTGCTATTTCAAAATAGAGTTGAAATTCACTACCTTGTTTCATTTGGGTTGAAAACAAAAGGTTTCATTACTTAAAAATTATATAATTACAAGTTTGAGATGAGATCTAGTTTATGACATGTTAGAGTTGGAAACCAAGAAGTTTTTTTTTGTAACTATAAAATATGAGTTGAGCTCATTATTTGCATGTTTAATTTTTTTTTTTTAAAAAGAACAAGAAAGTGTTATGAAATAAATAAATAAACTCTACGAGATAGTTTAGGTTTGAATCCATGTATATTTTATGAATGAATTATTCTATAGTTTGGTTAAGAAATTGTGAAGAAGCATGAATGTTGATTTAGTTTGAAACTATGACCTTAGAATAGATTTTCTAGACTTTGGAAAATAAAAAAAATAAAAAAAATGAATGATGATTTTGTTGGATACTACGAACTTAGATCATGTATTTATTTTTGTAAACAAAAATAGATGTTTGATTTATGTTAGAAGTCTTGTAGAGATGGATTTCTATTACCATGAGCAAAAAAAAAAATACAAACTCAAAGGCTATAGCGCGAGTATTGGGAGCCACGGTGCCTCTGGTTGCTTGTCCGAAGAGGCAGTGTATAACCGAGGTTCACACAGTGGTTAGGTCAGGAGATGTCGGTGTCCTAGTGTTGTCAGTTAAGTGACTTAACATGTTATGGTGTATAGCCGGAGTACCTCCAGTTGGTTAGGTCAGGAGAGACGGTAACAGTGCTATCGGGGTGCCTCCAATTGGCTGTAAGTCAGGAGAGACGGTGTCCAGTAAGGCCCGGGATGCCTCCATTGACTTAATAGGAGAGACGGCGTCCGTAGAGCGTTGGGGTGCCTCCATTGTTGTAGCCAGGAGATGCGATAGGCAGGATTGCCGGGGTGCCTCCGTGACTGAGGATCAGGGAGAGACGGTGACCACATAATAAATGTGTTGAAGCCGACTTAATTTAGGACAATTAGTCCTAGCAGATGAAGACCCGGGGTATGTAGTGAGTCTACAGATTTAAGGTTGTATTGGATCTACGGGTCTAGGGTTGTATTGAGTCTAAATGACTCAGGGTACAGTCGTACATGGACTAAGGTCCAGTCTTGAATGACCATGGGTTGTCATATGAATAAAACTTATGTGAATTGATAAGGTAGGATTTATGTGGTTATGTTTCTTGATATTATTGTTGCCTTATTACGCTCTTGCATATGCTATTTTGGGTAATATAACTTGACCGGCTAATTCCCTTATGTTACTGTTATCAATGATACATGAAATATAGTTAGAAGGATTGAGAATTTTGCTGAGCCTCATAGCTCACTGACATCTCATGTCAACAGATCAAGACACCGTAGTTCGTTGACTCTGGACTTAGAAGAACATTTTGGAGAAATCGGAAACTACTATATTTGGCATATGATAGATGCTTTTTTGTAAACGACTTAATGGTACTTAATACAGGTATTTGTTTTGTTGTGATGGTTATTGTGATGACCAATTATAATTGCTTTTAAGCTCTTGATAAAAAGTTTAAAATTTACCGCACTTTTGGCGGGCATAAGTCTTCCGCTATGTGTTAATGACGAACGGGCACGCGTCTTAGAACATAATTCCCTAAGGCGCGGGTTCGGGGCTTCACAGAAATACCTGCAAGTAATTCTCTTTTTTCTGGAGGTTAATCACGTTGTGTTAATGGACATTAATTGTGATTGGTGGAAGTCCAGGGATATAGTTAAAATTCTATAATCCTAATGGAGTGTAGGAAAGGTGTTTCCAAGTAATAATGCTTTAACCAAAAGGTTGAGTACTTGGTCCCACAACCAGAAATAACAGATCCCTTTAGATCCCACACGCAAGGACTTTCTTAAAGTATTTAATTTAATGATTTATTAAATTAATTAATTTCTCTATAAAATCACTATATGGTATAGTGAAGCTCTAAAAGGTGGAATCACATTAAATATGAAAAACCAAATGGGTAGGACCCATTGGGGAATTTGATAAAAGATCAAATATGTTAACAAAATGGGTTTGGAACCCATGGGGGCGTGTGGAGTGGGGCCCACCTAGGGTGGGATGCCCATTTCATGGAGGATTAAATTATTGTTTGTCTTTTAATTAGTTTCTAATTAATAAACACCTTATTGGATAAGGTTTGTTAGTTAGGTAGTTACTAATTAAAGATTCCCTATTTGTTAGGGATTCTATTAGTTTCTTGCTAATCAAGGAATTGTAATTGGATTAGGATAATAATAAGATTAGTTGGACACTAATGGATATGATTAGTTTCTATTTTGATTATTCCTAATTGATTAAAGGAGAAATCAAAAAGGAAACTAATTGAGGACTTCCAATTGGATTAGAAAGTGGAATCTTGGGTTGCAAGCAACCCAAGTATTTCCTATAAAGAGGTGGACGTCCAAGGTGTTGGACACAATATTAATTTCCATAATTTTATTTCCTCTTTCCTCAATATATCTCACGCCCCTTTCTCCCTTCTAAAGATGTACGGTCAGCCCCCCTTTCCCCTTTGATCTCTTTTCTTGTGTTCTTAGTTTTGAATATCAAGAAGTGATTCAAGAACACATTCTTGAATATAAAGATTGGATCTTTTAATCAAGAATCAAGAGTTGGAATTTTTCGAAGGGCCATTAGCTTCCATTAGAGAAAGCTTTAAAGAAAAAGAAGGTCCGTGTGGATTGCGAAGGAGACTTGGCACTTGTGAAATTTTGCCGGTATCGCTATTATCGTGGATTTGACTTAACAATTTCAAAGTCGCAAAAGTATTGTGATTTTTTACTCTCATTGACTAAAATCAATTAGAATCTTAGTCAGATCTTGGGATTCGATGTATGCCCCCCATGAACTATTTTTCTAAAACTAAAAAGAGGCATACTTTCAGTGGTATCAGAGCTTTGGCTATGTTTCTCTTTGATTTTAGGGCAGAACCAATTTTTATGAGATCATATTACCCTCCCTATAGATTTCGGGTAACCCTAGTGATGAATCTTTATGATTCTTGATCACTTCTTGATTATGAGATAATCATTAGTAGGGCTAAGGGGTTCCCCTTTTATTATTGAGAGAATAAAAATTAAGCCCTACAAATTAGTGTGATACTAATTTTTTTTTTGGATGATTTCAAAACATCTCTCAATTAATCTAGGGATAGGTATATATAGATAAATAAATTTGGTTAAAGGCCTTAAGGATTTAGAGATCCTTTTTAGTAGTAAATTAAATTTGTTAAATTTATTCTGAGAGCCCCGGGCTAGCATAAATAATATAAAATATATTTATCCTGATAAATAAATATTATTTTATGTGTTGGATGAGTTCCACAAATCATACCTCCTTCTCTTTTCCCTCCCCTCCCCTTTTTCTTATTTTTAGAATAGGGTTGCTGATTTATGGTGGACTAAATCAACTGAAGGAGATGCCCGGAGAACCATTGCAAGATAGCAAATTGTAGTAGAGCTTTATTTAATTCCCCTATTCTAAATAAATAAGGTCATATGATTTTTGTGAACCCGTTGTGAGATTATAACATGATTATAATTATTATATTATTATTCATGTGATGATTAATTATAGAGCCCCGGAATTTGGGTTCCCTGTTTAAGTGAATAGTGTGTGAATAGTTCTGTGAAGAGTGTTGTGAATAGTGTGTTAAGGCTTAAAGCCTTGGATTGGGTAATGGTTGTGGTATTATATGTGAAAGAGGATTTTGGTTTCTAATGAATGTTCATGGAATTAGGAATGTTTTAAAGTCTTCAGGGATTTCAATTAATGTTGTGAGAGTTAAAGCATAAGTTGTAAAAGTTATAAGTTTGAAAGAGAAAGGAATGCCTAAACATACCATAAACTTTGAAAAGTTCTAGAATTCCCATTGCTGATCGGAATCAAGTGGTTCTTGAATATTTGGAAAGTTATGGAAACCCTCTTCGAGGTTCATGTTTACCAGTTTTTTATATTTTGAGTAAAAGTTGGGTCAAATGTCAGATTTCCACAAACTGGTCTGCTGTAAATTTTGGTCTGCTGAAAGCCATCCCAGGACCAGTCCACTTGTGGGCCCATTTACATCATTTAGAACTCAAAATTAGGTTTTATACAAAACATAAAAGTTGTTCCCTTTTGAAAGAAGAGTCCTTTGAAAGAAGAGTCCAATACAAGTTGAATCGTCAAAATCAGATAAGCGTGTCAAAAGTTATGATCAAAATACCAAGGAGGGAAAACCCTGCACAGGCAGATTTCCATTTCGGCGACGAATTGAGTTGGGGGCCGAATTTCGTAGACGAATTCAGCCCAGAAAAAGCCAAAAATGCCCAGAACAGCCTGTAACTCATCACCAACCTTGGGGGATATTTTTCTATGGAATTTTTGGGTTTTTGGCAACCTTTAGAGTATAAATAGAAGAGGATTTCGTGGGTTTGATCTACTCAAACCATAAGCTTGGATTTTTGAGAGATTGAAGAAGAGAAGAAGAAGAAGAACACTTTGATTTCTCAAACCGTTCTTCTCAGACCAAAGTAAAGCTAAATCCTTGCTTCTAAGGTTGGTATTTTACTATTTTTTGTGTTTTAGAGCTTGGGTTTTCTACCCAAGATGATTCTTAAATTCTGAAATCAAAAGAGGGGTTTTGGTTTTGTTTTTCAATTAAGGTTCCAGCTTTCTCAAAGCCTCAATCAAGTTTCCTCAAGCTTTATCCAGTCTACAGAAGTGTAAAAACTTCATTTTAAGGTAGATACACTCTACTATCTACCCTTGACTATTCTTTAAATAAAACCATGTTCTAAAACGTGTTCTTGGATGAATTAGATGATGAGTTCTAAGTGTTTGTAAGCTATCTCTATTATTGAATTTCTATGATTATAAATTCATGTTTTTAAGCTTTGTAAGTATAGTATGATGTTTACATGCACTCTATGGTTTTCCAATTACTCTAAGGCTCATAAGTCTCGCATGTCTCCATGATTTCTCTTAAGTGCGGTTTATCGAAGCATTCATAAGAATCTCTAAGAACTCATAAGCTACCAAGCTCATAAGCATTGATAAATCCAAACGTCGGGTTGGTCAAGGGTAGGGTATATTCAAGGATATATCATGCCTGAATCTAAGAAATCTCATAAGAAATCAAGGATCTTGGCATCCCACTTCTATGTATTCGGTGAAGGGGATTTATATGCCCGACTCTAAGTCTTTTCATGGGTGCTAAGGTCTGGCTCTAAGTTAATGCTCATAAGAAATCTCACAAAAATCAAGGAGATTGGTAGCCCAAGGTTGTGCGGGTACTAACCTCTGGCTCACAAGAACTCATAAGAACCTCATAAGCTCATAAGATCTCATAAGTCTCATAAGTGAACGCTGACAAGCTCATAAGTGCTCTAAGATTTCACGGCTCACAAGAATTCATAAGAATTTAAGGATCTCATAAGAACTCTAAGGAATTCAAAGAACTCATAAGACTTGATTCTCATACACTCATAAGACTCGTATGGTTTTGGACTTCATAAGAACTCATAAGGAAACGGTTTTGGAATTGGTACGGGTTTTGACGGATTTCTATGGTCCACGGATCTATGCCTTGCATGCTCCATGTTATTATTATCTCACTGTTAGCCAGTAGTTTGTATATCACTGAGTATTCCATGCTCAGCCGACTATTGACTTCGGCAGGTGCACATGTTCCTTTCGATGTCTGTGGCATGGAGCCTTGGATAGAGGAAGAATACTACGAGCTGGAGCCTACCATGGATCTTTACCAGGATGAGGGGGCACTAGATAGGCAACCTGATTTCGATTTCTGTTGAGAGAGTGAGAGAAATTATACTTATATTTTGATGGTATTGAGAGTGGGACTTGTCCACTCCATCCTTTTGACATGTTATGTTGGTTCAGACTTGAACCGAATGATAAGAGTATTTTATTATAAACTGTTTCTGTTTTGTTTCCGCTATGTGTTATAACTTGTGTACTCTGATAGGTTGATATGTATGCCTTATGTATCATACGAGATGTATGATACGGTGGTTACGAGCTAAAGTATCCCTAACTCCTAGGGGGTATTTTGGGTCACGACATTAATAATTTTTCCTTGATAATTTAGGATAATTGGATTTTTCTTTTATTAATGCATTGTGTTTGATTATAAATTGTTTATATTTAGACACAATACATTACTAGTACTCTTTTGGAAGTGGAGTTTGTGACCCATGCGGAGATTTTTACATAAAATCTTTGCATACGAGATTATTAGATAATCGTGTTTGAAAAGACAGAATTCGTAGATGGATCACTAAACTGACATCTAATTACCCTAGGGTAATAGGGATGAGTAGGTTTTGATTATAAGGTGAAATCCCTAATGATCAAAATCACCTGTGAGGGCTAGTGGGAGTTTATCACTCCTTGATAATCCTATTATCAAATTCATAATTCATATGATGAATATTTGAATAATGATATGATCATACTTGTTTAATATTGTTCCCTTCAAGAAAAATATTAAGTGATAATAGATGAGATTATTAATCCTAAGGCCTTCCATTATCAATAAAGACTAGGAATTAATTAGTTTGAGTCTTGACTCTCTGATAAGAGTTCGACATAATTCAGTCTAAATTAAACTCCTAGTGCATTATTTCTATTGTAGATAGGTCTGTGTATGGCCTGATAGGGAGTGTAAACTAGCATGGGGGCACATCTCTACTTGATCATATGACAACCAAGAATAATGAGTTTCACTTAAACAAGGAAACATGGCGGTTGAAACAGTGACAGTCATATTGTCCTTGTAGGTCGCAAGAAAATTGAGAATCACTGATTTACATAAGGAGTTATGCATTAGATGGTCAGTGATGGATGGTTACTATCCACCTTGTAGTGCATGTGTGGCACTATCCTAGCATGGAAGATTACAAGTGTGTTATGAGGATCTCAATACTCATCTGGAATAAAAGGTTTATTCCCTAATTTCATTATTGAATGGAATGATGAAATTTGAAGAAAGATGAGAGGATCATCAGATTTTAAAATCCCAAAAATCCAATGAATATATGTGTGAAAATAAATGTAATAATTTATGCTTATTTAATTGTGTAGATATAAGCCATGAATCCACTTTCCAAAATTCTAGAAGAGAATCGGTGGACTGGTCCAAATTTTGTGGACTGGAAAAGAAACCTTGACATTGTGCTTATCTCTCAGAAGATAGCTTATGTCCTCACATCCTACTATCCAGAATTTTGTGAGGCAATTCAAACCCTAAGGCAGTTGAGAAAGCCTCAAAGTGGCATGAGTCAAATAGTTTGACCAAATGCTACATGCTTGCATCCATGTTGAATGTCCTTCAGCAACAGCACAAGGGTTTTGCTACAGCTAAGGACATATTGACTAATCTCAGGGAGATGTTTGGGGAACAGAACAGAACTGCTAAGCAGTTGGCAATGAAAGGACTAATGGGGACCAAGATGTCTGATGGTAGCCCAGTCCGGGAGCATGTTGTCAAGATGATGGGGTTCATTAATGAACTCTTGACCCTTGGAGTAGATCTTATCAACATAGTTAAACAGATGCGATCCTGAACTCTCTCCCGGAATCCTTTTATGCTTTTGTGTTGAATTTCAGCATGAACAAATTAGAGACATCTCTGCCAGAGCTCCAAAACATGCTACAAGGAGCTGAGGACCTTATGAAGAGTACTAAGCTCTATGTAAATGTGGTAGAAGCAATTGGACCTTCAAGGCCGAAGCCTAAGGGCAAAGGCCAGAAAAAGAAAAAGTCCAATTTCTCTAGGTTCCTCAAAGGCAAGAAGGGTAAGAACAAGAAAGCTTCTGAAAAGAAAGACAAGGAAAAGAATCAAAATGTCTATTTCTATTGCAAGAAACCAGGTCACTGGAAGAGGAATTGCAAAGTTTACTTAGCATCCCTCAAGGATAAGCCGTTGGAAGGTATGTCAGATTCTTTCATCATTGAATCCAATTTCAATATTGGTTCCTCAAACTCTTGGTGTGTAGATAGTGGATCTACCTCACATATTTGTAATATGTTACAGGGGTTTCAGGAGAGCAGAAAGCTCAGTGATGGGGAAGTCAAAATAAGGATGGGAACGGAAGCAAGTGTTGCTGCGATCGCCATCGGGACTTATATTTTAGAATTTGCTTTTAATAGGATTTTGGTTTTAAAAGACTGCTTATATGTGCCAGACATGCACAGAAATTTGATTTCTGTTTCTAGTTTAATCATTAATGGTTATTCAGTGCATTTTGATACTAATGCAGTTATCAAATACAATAGTAGTTTTATTGTTTCTGGCAGATTGTCTAATGGTCTTTATTATCTTGATCCTAGAATAAATTCTATAAATAACATTGAGGATAAAGAATCCACTAGTGTGACACCTCGGAAAAGAGGTAGAGAATCTGTGAATCCAACATACTTATGGCATCTCAGATTAGGCCATATCAATTTGGATAGGCTCAATAGATTGGTAAAGGATGGTCCTTTAAACCATTTACATGTTGAACCTTATCCAACTTGTGAACCTTGTTTTTAAGGTAAAATGACCAAAAGGCCATTCACAAGCAAACCTATGAGAGCCACAAGTATATTGGAATTAATTCACACTGATATATGTGGACCCATGAATCATTCAGCCAGACGTGGCTTTCTCTACTTTTATTACATTCACAGATGATTTTTCAAGATATGGTTATGTATATCTAATGAAACAAAAGTCGGAATCTTTTAAAAAGTTCAAAGAATTCCGGAATGAAGTAGAAAAGCAATCAGGTAAATGTATTAAAACTCTCAGATCCGACAGAGGAGGAGAGTACCTCTCGAATGAGTTCATGGATTATCTTAGAGATAATGGAATTTTATCCCAATGGACTCCCCCAGGAACACCCCAGCTTAATGATGTTTTAGAAAGAAGAAATCGAACCCTATTGGATATGGTTCGTTCAATGATGAATAATACTGATTTGCCAATATCTTTTTGGGGATATGCATTAGAGACTACAATCTATCTATTGAATAGGGTACCTTCTAAGTCTATTTCCAAAACTCCATTTGAGCTATGGAATGGGCGAAAGCCTAGTATAAAGCATGTCAGAGTATGGGGTTGTCCTGTTCATGTGCGAAAGCAGAACTTCGACAAATTGGAAAGTAGGACTGAGAAGTGTCTATTCATAGGATACCCAAAAGAAACTTATGGATATTATTTCTATAATCCTAGCAAACAAAAGGTGTTTGTGAGCAAGAATGTCATTTTTCTAGAAGATGATATGATCCTCAACAGAAAAGATGGATTTAGAATTGATCTTGCAGAGCAAAGTCAAGAAAAAGTGTAGAGCCCCAGAATTTTTCATGCTTAAAACATGACACTTTCGTTGTCATTTTTCTTTTTTACAGGTTTAATTAATAAATAAGGAAGAAATTGGAAATTTCGAAAGGTCAGAAATGTTCCTTTTCGAAGTACGAACACAACGCAAGTTGAATCGTCAAAATCGGATGAACGAGTCAAAAGATATGGCCAAAACAGTCTGAACCTGTAGGCAAACGTAGCTCGAAAGGCACTAAGGACGTGCTCTGACGTCGTACTCTGATAACGTAGCACAGACAACGTACTCTGATAACGTATACTGTGTGCATCCGTTGTACAGCTCACCACGGGCACGTTGTACAACTCACCACGGGCACGTTGTGCAACTCACCACGAGTACGTTGTACAACTCACCACGGGTACGCTGTACATAAGACAACGGACAACGGGTTCGGCACCCTTCACAGCACCACGAGTTGGCACTGTTCACAGCACCACGAGTCGGCACCCTTCACAGCACCACGAGTTGGCACTGTTCACAGCACAACGAGTTGGCACTGTTCACAGCACAACGAGTTGACACTGTTCACAGCACCACGAGTTGGCACTGATCACAGCACCACGAGTTGGCACTGTTCACAGCACAACGAGTTCGACACTCGTGTTTTTACAGGAATTTAGTAAGGGTGTTATGGTCTTTTGTCAGTTCACTATTACCTTAAGAGTTTAACCCGAGCCTTTAGGGCTCATTCTCAACACTTAGAGAGTTTGAGAGAATAGGAGAAAGGGGAGAAGGCGATTCCAACCTAGGGTTTCCATTTTGGAGAGAAATCAAAGGGTTTGAAACCCTAGATCAACCTCAAGCCCGTTTTCTTCAAGATTTCGGTTCAGGCATTGTGGAGCTCGCGATCCAAGCTAGGGCAGCAACTCACAGTCATTTGGAAAGAGGGTTTCTTCCTCATTTCTTCAAGGTCGGTACTTTTTACTACCCTCCTAGTTATAGTTCTTCCTTCCCATTCTTTTCTTTTGATTTGCTTTCATTTACACATGTGCTATGAGATGGATGAATGGTGAATGGTGAATGGTAAATGGTGAATGGTGAATGGAGATGGAATGGGCGATTGGATGCCAATGGTTGTGTGTGATGAACAAATGGGGAAGGGCATTGTTCCAATAATGAACATACATGTATGATTTGAGTAAAACCCATCTAGAAAAGCATGTTGTAGGGTAAATCCATAATGAACACACCATGTTTGATGAAATGCCAAGGTGAATAAAGTAAGCTGTAAATTCGTGGGTGCATGCCTAATGAATTCTGAATATTGCTAGGGCCTATGATAGCGTGTTTCCTGCTTTCCCAAAATGCTATGAATATTACATTACTCAATCTTTGATGCTATATGTGTTGTGAAATTACCCAAATGTCATCTTTAAATTGGAATGCAAGTATGTACACGGTTCCCACGAGCACGGCATGCATGGCATGATTTATCGAGGTTTTCAAGAACATGGTTAGAGGTGGGACATATCCTAAGATATGTTTTACCTCGCTTTTCACAAGAAGACAAGAACCAACATTCCACGAGGGGTCTCCCCTCACTCACAAGTGCATATCATGAAGAAGGGCCTCCCTTCCCTCGCAAGTAAATACATATCATGAAGAAGGGTCTCCCTTCCCTCGCAAGTGCATTGCATAAAGAAGGGTCTCCCTTCCCTCTCAAGGCATCTCACAAGCGCATCTCACAAGTACATCTCACAAGAGAATCTCACAAGTTACATGATCACAAGCAAGCACGCATGACATGCATGACATGACACGACATTCAAGAATCAAGCTAGATAGACAAGACAAGCTTTCAAGTACGAAAAGATATTTCAAGTCAAGTCAAGTGCACGATGTTTTCAAGAGGATTTATCGGCTTTCTACGAATTACAAGCATGATTATAAACTGCTTTACTTCCTTGTATGATATGAATTGTTTCCGTTTGACATATATGAATTGCTCCTGATCATGTATTGCCATTTCTATGCTATAATTGTTGGTTAGTATTTAGTACCCGCTGAGTATTCCATGCTCAGCTGTACTTCTTATGTCGGCAGGTTCTGAGGGAGCTGCTGCTCCATTTGATGTTTGTGCTCCTGGTTCATGGGTGGAAGAGGAGTACGTCGAGGAGCCTTTGGAGGAACCTCCCGTAGAGGGTTATCTGTAGGTGGTGTTAGATTCTGAGTGGATTAGCTGTGGGTGAGATGAGAGTTAGATTCATGTATTTTGGCGGGCATGTCCGCACTTTCTTTTGGAGACTTTTTGTATAAACTTGGATTTGCTTATGTATATACATAGAGGTTTGGTAGTCTTCCGCTGTGCTATGTTAGAGTATGTTTCCGCTGTTTATATCCTCTATTGTATATGCTCTGTGGGTTTTTGTAGGTTGGGTTGTCAAGCAAGTCATGAAATCCATGATTAGTCGTCCAAAGTTCACTCTAACTCCTAGGGTGGGTTTTGGGTCGCGACAGAAAGTGACCATGGTTAATCCCATCTTAACTAAACATTTAAATACACAACAGCCCAGGAGAAGTACAAGGATCAGTCGACCTCTAGATAGATTGTCTTAACAGCATGAGGTATATTCTTTGGAATCAGATTCCTTAGACGATGATCCTTACACTTATCAAGAAGCAATATGTGATATTGATTCTAATAATTGGAAAAAGGCCATGGAATCTGAAATGGACTCCATGTACTCGAATGGTGTCTAGACCCTGGTTGAAAAGCCTGAGGGAATTAGACCTATTGGGTGTAAATGGATCTACAAGAGAAAATATGGATCCGATGAAAAGGTAGAGACCTTTAAAGCAAGGCTTGTGGCATATGGGTATAGTCAAAGAGCTGATATCGACTATGAGGAAACCTTTTCACCAGTCGCAATGCGAAAGTCCATCAGAATTCTGTTATCAATTGCAGCCTTTTATGATTATGAGATATGGCAGATGGATGTCAAAACCGCATTCTGGAATGGAAACATTCAAGAGGATATTTATATGGACTAGCCCGAAGGTTTTGATCTCCCTGGCCAAAATAATAAAATCTGTAAATTAATAAAATCTATTTATGCCATTAAGCAAGCTTCTCGGAGTTGGAATATCCGTTTTGATGAATCAGTCAAATCGTTTGGTTTTCAACAAAACATGGATAAGGCATGTGTGTACAAGAAGGTCAGAGAGAGTGCAATAACTTTCCTAGTTCTTTATGTAGATGATATTCTACTTATTGGGAATGATGTAGGAATGTTATCAACGGTTAAAATCTGGTTGTCATGTAACTTTGCAATGAAAGACCTTGGTGAAGCTTCCTATATTCTTGGTCTTAAATTGTTTAGAGATCGAAAGAAAAGGATACTGGGATTGTCCCAAGTCAATTACATTGACAAGATCTTGCGCAAATATAGCATGGAAAATTCCAAGAAAGGGTTTTTACCCTGTAGACATGGAATTAGTCTCTCTAAATCAAAGTCTCCAAAGACTGATGATGAAAGAGAGCAGATGAGTCATATCCCTTACACATTTGCAGTGGGAAGTCTCATGTATGTTATGTTGTGCACAAAATCAGATATTTGTCATGCAGTGAGTATCGTGAGTAGATATCAATCAAATTCGGGTCCTGACCATTGGACAGTAATTAAGCACATTTTCAAGCATTTGAGGAGGACAATGCACCACTGTTTGGTTTACAGTGGAGAAGATCTGACTATTGTAGGGTACACAGATTCATATTTTCAAGCAGATGTTGATGATAGAAAGTCCACCTCAGGATTTGTCTTTACTCTTGGGAAAGGAGCATTTAGTTGGAGGAGTTGCAAGCAATCAACAACTGCTGACTCAACAACTGAAGCTGAATATGTTGCGGCATGTGATGCTGCAAAGGAAGCAGTATGGATAAAGAAGTTCATTCATGAACTTGGTATTGTCTCCTTGATTGAATCTCCTATCACACTTTATTGTGATAATAGTGGTGCTGTAGCTCAAGCCATAGAGCCAAGAGCATATCAGAGAACAAAGCACATTGAAAGGAGATTCCATTTGATTTGAGACATTGTCAACAGAGGAGACATTGTGATATCCAAGATTGCGTCAGCGGACAACATGGTGGACCCATTTACTAAAGCACTACCTCAGAAGGTGTTTGAGAAACATCTAGAGTCGATGGGTGTTAGATACATAGCATATTGGCTTTGAGTGCAAGTGGGAGATTGTTAGACATGTATGCCCACAAAGCCATTCCGGAATTGTATTTATCTATTTTTAAATCAATAAATGCATATTTTACATTCACATATTGTCTTCTACATTGGCTAATATATCAAAAGTATCTCATTGGATGAGATTACTTTGTCCCTTAGGTAACATTGTAGGAAAATCATCCAATTAGTTGATAACTGATTGCTAAGGAGATATAGTTTTTCCGGTTCCTTCTAGACCTAAAATTGTTCTATGTTAATCAGGATGCATCTGGACAATGTATTCCTAATAACTTACACATTGTTAGTTCCATATGATGGAGTGATGAATCTCAATCACTGAGAGAAGGGTCTCTTGACTAAAATGTGGATATAAGTAAGAAGTACTTATATTGCAACTGGATCACTCAGTAGGTCGACATCTTCTCTAGTATTTGCCTATGTGGCTTTGATGTAGCCAATCGTCAATGTCAAACACACCGGACTAAATACGGGCTCGTTGGATTATGTACGCTGTACTGGAAGAAGTGTGTGTATGCTCGACAAGGATTCCACTATTCTTACAGAGTAAATAATAATGAGTTGATACTTGTCAAAACCGAACTTGAAAAACCCAGAGCTGGTATTTATCGATGAAATGATTTTATCGAGGAATTTATTTTCTGTATAAAAGAAATGTAATTATTATTATTATTTCTTAAAAAGAATTTCTAAAATGTTTTGAAAGTCCATGTTTGACTAAAAGTATCAAAGAGAATGGGTTATCAATATAAGCCAGGGATTAAAGACAGTATTAGATATTGTCTCGTAAGCTTGTAACAATATTGGAAGTGGAGGGACTAATCTGTAAACAAATCTTGAGATAGAAATACTTGCAAGTAATTCTCTATTTTCTAGAGGTTAATCACATTGTGTTAGTGGACATTAATTGTGATTGGTGGAAGTCCAGGGATATAGATAAAATTCTATAATCCTAATGGAGTGTAGGAAAGGTGTTTCCAAGTAACAATGCTTTAACCAAAAGGTTGAGTACTTGGTCCCACAACCAGAAATAAGAGATCCCTTTAGATCCCACACACAAGGACTTTCTTAAAGTATTTAATTTAATGATTTATTAAATTAATTAATTTATCTATGAAATCACTATATGGTATAGTGAAGCTCTAAAAGGTGGAATCACATCAAATGTGAAAAACCAAATGGGTAGGACCCATTGGGGAATTTGATAAAAGATCAAATATGTTAACAAAATGGGTTTGGAACCCATGGGGGCGTGTGGAGTGGGGCCCACCTAGGGTGGGATGCCCACTTCATGGAGTATTAAATTATTGTTTGTCTTTTAATTAGTTTCTAATTAATAAACACCTTATTGGATAAGGTTTGTTAGTTAATTAGTTAGTTACTAATTAAAGATTCCTTATTTGTTAGGGATTCTATTAGTTTCTTGCTAATGAAGGAATCCTAATTGGATTAGGATAATGATAAGATTAGTTGGACACTAATGGATAAGATTAGTTTCTATTTTGATTATTCCTAATTAATTAAAGGAGAAATCAAAAAGGAAACTAATTGAGGACTTCCAATTGGATTAGAAAGTGGAGTCTTGGGTTGCAAGCAACCCAAGTATTTCCTATAAAGAGGTGGACGTCCAAGGTGTTGGACACAATATTAATTTCCATAATTTTATTCCCTCTTTTGTCAATATATCTCACGCCCCTTTCTCCCTCTCATTGAATAAATCAATTAGAATCTTAGTCAGATCTTGGGATTCGATGTATGCCCCCCCAAGAATTTTTTTTCTAAAACTAAAAAAAGACATACTTTCAGATACGGCGGTCAGGAGCTAAAGTATCCCTAACTCCTACGGGGTGTTTTGGGTTTCGACAGTTGGATTGTAAGTAGGATTCAGATGAGAAGAAGTTGGATTGCAAAAAGGAGTCTAAAGCTCCCCAAAACTCATGCCCCTTGAAGCTCATGCCCCCCCCCCCCCTCTTTGGTTATGGTTTCCAAGTTTGACTAGGATACCTCTCTTAAGTTGGTTGTTGACAAATCCCTTTAATTAAGGAACCATTTTTAGAAAATGACTCCTTAATTAGTAGGATTTCTATAACTAAAGTAGTTATAGTCAAACTAGGTGTTTATTAATAATAAGAGTTATTATTAATAAATAACTCCTAAAGGGATAAGTTATAGTTGGAGTAGGATATCGATTAGATCCATTCTATAAATACCCCAAGACCAAAAACGTGTGGGAAGGATTCATAATTCTCCGGAATTTTTTCTCTCTCCCTCTCCTCTCTAGCGATATTCCCTAGGGATTTTCGTGAGCTACTAGGGTGCTTCAAGTTGGTTTTGCAACTTAAGGGTTTTTGAACCTAAAGGTTGTGGGTGATAGAAGGTCTACACCATTATTCCATCTTCTTCCTCTTGCTTTAACAATTCCAAATTTAAATTCTAAAGCATCATGGGGATAGCGAAGAACAAGGATCGAGCTTCAAGTATTTCTTCGAGAAATCTCTACAAAGAGTTCTGACGGTTCAAGTGGATTAAGCTTCACCGGTGAACATCATTCATTGAGGTGATATGACTAAAACTTTTAGATAGAATTTGATGTTTTCTATGGTGTTAAGATCTAGGGGATCTAGTTTCCGTATAAAATTTTATTCGGATCCCCCTTCACAAAGAACCTAGGAGCCACAAGAAGATGAAACATGTACAATTGACTATACCGGATCCCCCTTCACCTGAACTTTGTCATTTCGTTCTCTTCTTATCCCTATCACCATTACCGTTCCTGACAACTTCCTTTTTGGGATGAAGGTCTTCTAAACCATTCAAAGATAGAAGAAATGATATCTTGGTGCCCAAATCGAGCTGACTTTCAAATACCTAGTCTAAATCCAGGTATAAAATTAGTGGAAGACATAGTCGCTCAAATTGGCAATTTTTGGATTCCAGGTAGTTCTTCGCATGGATAGCCAAATGAAGTTGTCGTAAATGGTACTAGTGAAAGGGATAAGTCGAGAAATGAATCAAAATTTTCAGCCTATTCAAATTCAGGTATTTTGGTGGTCCTTCAGTAGCACGGATTCCTCCACGATGTTAATGACATTGTAACGCCCCAAAATACACCCTAGGAGTTAGGATATTTTGGCGACGTGACTTATCCTTTAAACCAACCTGCAATAGTATACAAGGCAAGCTAAATGATGAACTAAAAATTTCTTTAATGACTTAACTATATTCCAAGTGCAATTGATTAGAATAACTGAATAGAAATTAAAACATGTACACGAAATCCTTTACTTGAGTTACCAACTCAAGTGTGACAATATCTCCAAAGAGGAAAACCCAAAATACATGTCTCTTTCACTCAACCCAACCTTAAGGCCACATATCTAACCCCTCATATCTGGGTGACGAACAGAGCAATCTCATTATCTCCATGAGCCACCTCTATCCAAGGAACCGATGTCCATATATCGCGCACTGTACCTGCCGACATAAAAGTATGGCTGAGTATGGAATACTCATCAAGTACAAGCTACTAGCTAACAATAGTAATAACATAACATAACATGCGTAATACAGTCCATCATCCCATTTATATAATCAGAGTGTGAAAGCTAGAATGAAATAACGAAATATATTCTTAAACATCTTATATTTAATCATGCTCTACATTCATGCTTTAACCTAATGTGTTTTCCCTTACATCGTGGGTTCCTTTTACATCTCATGCATCTTGTGGTTACCTTACACATCTTATAAGATTATTCTTGTCTTGTGAGAATCATGCCTGTCTTCTTGGTTACTTGCTTGAATGGGAACAGATGATAATGCCCGTACCTGGTCTTAGTACATTATCACCCTTCTATATTTCTTTATTCTTGCTTAGAGATAGATACTAGTACCTGTACCTGGTCTTAGTATACTAGTATCCTCTCATACTTGTTAGAAACAAATGTTAATACCCGTACATGGTCTTAGTACATTAACACCCGTTCATGCTTGTCATTTTACTTGGAGATAGATGCTAGTACCTGTACCTGGTCTTAGTATACTAGCATCCTCTCATACTTGTTGGGGAACAGATGTTAATGCCCGTACCTAGTCTTAGTACATTAACACCATTCCATGTTTCTTGATTCTTGCTTGTCATGTTTTCTTGTGAGCCATGTATGACATATCCTAGGGATATGCCCTACCCTTGACATTCATGCTTGTTTCACAAATTCACATTTCTTGTTCTTATTTTTTTCTTATGTACATATACTTGAAAAGCTAATTCATGCATGCATGTGTGCTTGTGGGTGTAATTTGTGAACATAACAATAGCATGGAAAAATTGAGGATAATATATAACATTTGAACAATTATAGTCACGTGAGTGATTTAAGGAATTCATAAAACATATCATCATCTTTACAATTCTTGGGGAAATAACCCTATCTCATATCTCATAGATTAGGTTTCATATTTTAAACATGCATTTAATCAAACACCTTGTATGCCACATTTTTCTTCATTTTCATTCATTTGTTCTTAGCCTTAGGTTTTTATCTCATTCATACATTTTGTCAAACACATAGTGTTCAAGGTTCTTGTAAGCCTTTATTTCATGTTTTACCATTCCCACATTTCATCACCACATGGGTATATTCATTATGAGTACAATGCCCTTCCACCATTTTCCAACATACATCCATCACATCCATACGACATCTAATAGCCACAACCATCATTAACACATCCACAATTTCTTCTTTATCTTGTTTAATTTATGGATTTAGTGAAGCAATCAAGACAAGAATGAACTAAAAGAATCTACAACCATGCTTTTAAAATAAACTTAGGTTATTACTAAAGTAGTTAGTAGGGTGTACTAACCTGAATCCAACGCAAGTTGAATCGTCAAAATCCGATGAGTGAGTCAAAAGTTATGGCCAAAATACGAAAAAGTGAAAAATGGAAATTTTATGCAAAAGTTGCAATCGCTCGTAGGGACCCTACGAATGATCGTAGAGTTGCTACGATCGATCGTAATGCCCCAGAAAATGTTGGAAACTCTTGGGTTAAGCTACGATTGATTGTAAGAAGCTACGATCGATCGTGGAAAGCTACGATCGATCGTGAATCGCTACGAACGATCGTAGATAAGCGATTTTACTTACTTTTGTGCGATTTTTTTTGGGGTTTTCACCACTTTAACTATAAATAGAGGATCATTAGAGGGTTTTTGGTTTACCCTAAACCTAGAAAGAGAACTTGGGAGAGAAAGGAAAATGAAGGAGGGTTTCTAAGAGAGATTCAACATTGGGTGACCTAGATCATCACCAAACCCTTGGATTCTTCAAATCCAAGGCAAGGAACATGAGCAATACCTCCTCCAAGCTCGGCAGAAACTCCATTCATGATTTTGAAGGGTTTCCCTCATCCATTTAAGGTCAGTACCTCTATTCCCCAACTTGCCATGTTTTCTTCATTTTCTCATGATGCTTCAACATTTGCTTGCTTTTCCCTAAAAGTTCCCATGATATGAGATGATTTTCTTAAATGGATGTTATGGATAGTTGTGATACGATGAGAAAATGGGAAGGGTATTATATACATAACAAACACATATGAAATGCTTGATGAAATTTAAAGGATGAAAACAAGAATAAAAGACTTAAGGAAATAGTGAACATCAAGTGTTTGATGAAGCGTATGTGTGAGAAATTAAACTAAGATTTTGACATTATGATTTATGCATGATATGAGTTTTATTCGCTTTCTAGAATAACATGGTTGTAGATTTACTTGCTTCCTAGAATTGCTTGCTTGTAAATTTAATTGCTTGTAATAAATTGTTGCCTTGAAGTGATATGTTCAATTCCTCGATTTACGAACACCATGACAGGGCCAAACGTAAGGGTTGGTAAAACGGTGGGGCATACCCTCGGGTATGTCTTACCGAGTTTTTCACAAGGAAAAGCAAGATGTTAGTGCGCCTTTCAAGCATGCATGTTTCCATGAAGGGTGCTTGCACCTGACTTCAAGTTGCTTCTATTGCATTTTCGCTGAAGGGAGTTTATACTCCCGACTTCAAGGAGTTTGACATGATTTCGTTGAAAGGAGTTTAGACTCCTGACTTCAAGTAGTTCTAGGGTACTAACATCCCAAGCATGGATTACAAGCAAGCACGTTTAATTTCAAGCAAGTAAGCATATGCATACTCATGTCATGACAAGTATGCATGCATTAGCATTCATGATCATGCAAACAAGATTTTACAAGTACAAGACAAGAACAAGACATGACAAGACAAGTGACAAGACAAGTTTTCCAACCACGAAAACATGATTTAAAATGTAAGTAACAAGGCTAGACAAGTACACAAGAATTTACCGTGGTTTCACCGATCATGATTTGAAGCATGCATGGGTATTAACCGTTTGTTGTTTCGTTTAATGTTATTGCTTTGCTTATTGTTATCATTATTATTATGCACTGTTCTATGACTTGTTGGTTAGTAGTAGGTACCCGCTGAGTATTCGATGCTCAGTTATACTCTTGATGTCGGCAGGTACTAGTGGAGCAATTGCTCCTTTTGATATATGTGCTCCTGATCCATGGGAGGAAGAGGAGTACAGTGAAGAGGCACCTCTGGAGGATCCTCAACCTAGGGATGGGGACTATTGGCCTAGTTAGGTTTCTGTTAGTTGTCATCGAGCGTATGTGAGGGGGCTATACTTTTATATTTTGCGGTGGGCATGTCCACCTTGTATTTTGGATATTGTATATACTTGGGATATATATTTGTTTATAAATATACGAGATAGATATTTTGCTTCCGCTATGTTATGCATTCGCTTCCGCTATGCATGCTCTGGCTCTCTTTTGCAGGATGGCTTAACAAGTCATGTCAAGTCTCATCCAAGATTCACTCTAACTCCTAGGGTAGGTTTTGGGGCGCTACAGGTTTGCTATCAGAGCCTAGGCTTTAGGTCATTAGGGTCAGGAAGAGAGATGTATCCCAAGTATAGACTAACTCTTAGTCTTGATCCAAAATGGTTGAGCCCAACACAGTATGTGTCTAGAAACGCTAGAACACTAAGTATATTATAAATACTTTAATGGTTTGATGTGATGTATATGATATTACTATACCATACTAAGTAATGCTTGGACAAATTTGAAATTTTGAATCTGATAAATTGTGCTGCCAAGTTAGTCTCATGTGTGCTATTGTTCTCAGGACACTAGTCATGAGACGTAGCTCACGGGGTCGCGGATACCGTACTCGCGGATCTTCTCCGTCTCCATCTGGGGATGAGCAGCCTGACCTCACACAAGTCTTAGACTCTATTGCTAAAACACTAGCCATGCTGGCGGCTAGGCAGGCTACTCCGTCATCTACGACACCTACACCTCCTCCTGAGACTCCACATATGCCTAATTCGGCACCTCACTCAGTAGGAGTAGAGGCATTTAGGAGGAAGAGGCCTCCTGCATTTTATGGGAGTGTTGATCCACTGGCAGTTGAGTCGTGGATTTAACAGTTAGAGAAGATCTTTTCAGTATTATCTCCTACTGAGGAGGACAGAGTGGCATGGGCCGCTTTCATGTTAGAAGGAGAAGCAGATCATTGGTGGAGATCTGTGGAGAGGACTAGAGATCTAACCAGACAGGGTCAAGCATAGACTTGGGGAGAGTTCATGGATGTGTTCTACAAGAAGTATTTTTCGGTTGGAGCTTGGGAGAAGAAGGAAAGGGAATTCATCACCCTTGAGCAGAGATCGATGTTGGTGGCCGAGTATGAGGCCAAATTCGTAGAGCTTTCTTGCTTTGCGCCTCATATGATTTCTGCGGAGGCAATAAAGGTAAGGAGGTTTGAGCAGGGCCTCAAGGACTTTATCATGGATAGGGTCTTGGTATTCAGGCATGCCACCTATGCAAAGGTGGTGGATAAGGCCTTGTTGGTTGAGACCAACTCGGAGGCTTTTGTGAAGAAGAGGGATATGGCAAGAGGCCAATCCAGTAGTATGGCACCGCTAGAGAAGAGGGCAAGGATTACCCCATTTCAGTATTCTTGGCCAGTGCCACCTCAGAGGCCATCATTTGCACCACATGTTCCACGGCCTTATATGCCCAGGCACCCAGATCACAGGTAGTCCAGGCTCTGCGCCCAGCATTTACTCAGACTGTGCGACCTACTCCTCCAGGGGCCCTAGCATTCACGTATGAGATCTGTTCTCTTTGTGGTAGAAGGCATCAGGCTGGAGATTGCTGGAAGGTGTTAGGAGGATGCTTTCATTGTGGTCACCAGGGCCACATGATCAAGGATTGCCCAAGTAGGCACTTTCCAGGCCAGTCTCAGGGGAGTAGGCCCCCAGCTCGACCAGCAGCATCCTACCAGGGGTCCTCCCAGCCCACGAGGTCTGCACCGCCACCTCGCCAGGCGAGGCAGGGGCGAGTCTTCGCTCTTACGGATGGAGATGCACGGGCATTAGAAGATGTCGTGCAAGGTACGAGTTTAAGGTTTTAATTGAGTTGTGATGATTGTGGTTTTGTTTTACTTGCATCTTGTGTATCACATGCTATATATAAATATATATATATGTACTTGTTGCATGAAATGACTTTAGTTAGTTGTAAATTTCAGGAGCATTAGTAGTTAATGAATGTTTGGCTTAAGTGTTGATTGACACCAGGTCGACACATTCATTTGTCTCGCCAAGTTTCTCCCAGGGCTTTTCTGTAGAACCTAGTCAGTTAGAACTGGAGTTGTCCATCTCGACTCCGCTCGGCAAGACAGTTGTAGCAAGCAGAGTATATAGAGGTAGTGTGGTTCAGGTTGGGAATCACGAGCTTGTAGCCGATCTTATCATCCTTGGATTCCAAGACTTTGATGTCATTTTGGGGATGGATTGGCTAGCCACTCACCATGGCCATGTGGCTTGCTTTGAGAAGATGGTGTATTTCAAGCCAGTGGAAGGGAAGCCATTCCATTTCAGAGGATTGAGGGGTAAAGACATCGCTCGTTTCACGGCGTTGAGTCTAGCAAACCCGAAGGTAAAAGACTCATCTACCATTCCTGTGGTGAGTAAATTTCTGGATGTATTTCCAAAGGAGTTACCTGGGTTACCTCCAGTTAGAGAGATCGAATTCATGATAGAGCTTGCGCTCGGCACTACTCCGATCTCTAGGGCTCCCTATAGGATGGCCCCGATTGAACTCAAGGAGTTAAAGGCTCAGTTGGAAGAATTACAAAGCCTGGGATTCATAGGACCGAGTGTCTCACCATGGGGTGCCCCAGTGCTATTTCTGAAGAAGAAGGATGGCTCAATGAGTATGTGCATTGATTACCGAAAGTTGAACAAAGTCACAGTGAAGAACCGTTATCCATTGCCCAGGATTGATGACTTGTTCGACCAGCTAAAGGGAGCAAAGTATTTCTCTAAGATCGACCTTCAATCCGGTTACCACCAGTTGAGAATCAAGGCCGAAGATGTTCCCAAAACTTCATTTAGGACTCGATATGGGCATTATGAGTACTTAGTGATGCCTTTCGGCCTCACAAACACGTCGGTAGCCTTTATGGATCTAATGAACCGGGTGTTCCGACCATACCTAGATTGATGTGTGATTGTGTTCATTGATGATATCTTGGTGTATTCCCAAACACAGGAAGATCACACACGAGACCTTCACCTTGCTCTAGAGACATTAAGAGAGCATAGGCTCTATGCCAAATTAAGCAAGTGTGAATTCTGGCTGGAGGAGGTGGCATTCCTTGGTCACCTTTTATATGCAGAGGGCATCTCAGTTGACCCTGTTGAAGATTGAGGAAATCATGAGTTGGGCAAGGCCCAAGAGTGTCACAGAGATCCGTAGCTTCCTTGGGTTGGTAGGCTACTATCGGAGATTCGTAGAGGGGTTCTCCAATCTAGCGGCACCACTCACATATCTGACCAGGAAGAATGCCAAGTTTGTGTGGAGTGATAAGTGTGAAGCAAACTTCACAGAGTTGAAGAAATGGCTCACTACAACCCCCGTCCTTACAGTGCCCTCAGGGCGTGGTGGATTCGTAGTGTACAGTGATGCCTCCCATGTGGGATTGGGATGTGTGCTTATGCAGCATGTTAAAGTCATTGCCTATGCCTCAAGGCAATTAAAGGAGCATGAGAAGAATTATCCCACTCATGATTTGGAACTTGCCGCAGTTGTTTTTGCTTTGAAGATTTGATGGCACTATCTCTATGGGGAGCAGTTTGAAGTGTTCACAGACCACAAAAGTCTGAAGTATCTGTTTTCCCAGAAAGAGCTGAATCTGAGGCAAAGAAGAGGGGTAGAATTTTTGAAAGTTTATGAGTGCTCCATCCAATACCACCTGGGTAAAGCAAACATGGTGGCAGATGCTTTGAGTTGGAAGTCACACGGGCATATTTTATATATGATGGTTCAAGAGTGGAAATTATTGGAGGATGCCTCCAACCTCGACATTAGTTTAAGTCCTCCTACTCATGGGCCATTGATGGAAAATATCACAGTGAAGCCGTGCATCTTAGATCGGATCCGGGAGTTGCAAGTAGTGGATGCCGAGTTGGTTGCTTTCTGTGATAAGATGGTTAGTAAAGGAAGTGATGAATTCATCACAAACGATGATGGGGCAATCACGTTCAAGGGTAGACTTTGTGTCCCGGCCGATGCAGATCTCCGAAGAGAGATTTTGGAAGAATCCTACCATTCCAAATATACTGTACACTCTGGAGGTACCAAAATGTATAAAAACTTAAAGGGGCACTTTTGGTGGCAGAACATGGAAAGAGAAGTAGCCCAGTATGTGTCCCAGTGCTTGGTGTGTCAGCAAGTGAAGGCAGAGCACATGAGACCGGCGGGTCTACTACAGTCTCTCCCTATTCCCAAGTGGAAATGGGAGCACATCTCTATGGACTTTATTGTTGACTTGCAAAAGACGACAAGGAACTCAGATGCAATATGGGTTGTGGTGGACCATCTGACGAAGTCTGCACATTTCTTGCCCTATCGGACTAAGTTTAGCATGAACCAGTTAGCGGTATTGTATATCAAGGAAGTGGTCCGGTTGCACGGGGTGCCAGTCAACATTGTATCAGATCGGGATCCAAGATTCACATGTAGGTTCTAGAAGAGCATTCAGAGTGCCATAGGTTCTCGACTAGACTTTAGCACCACTTTTCATCCACAGACGGATGGCTAAACCGAGAGGGTGAACCAAATCATCGAGGACATGCTTCGGGTGTGTATGTTAGATTTCAAGGGCAGTTAGGAAGAGCAATTACCATTAGTGGAGTTCGCCTACAATAATAGCTACCAGGCGAGCATCTAGATGGCACCATTTGAGGCCTTGTATGGGCGAAGTTGCAGGTCTCATTTCTACTGGGATGAAGTGGGAGAGAGAAAAGTATTGGGTCTGGAATTGATTGAGTAGACCGTGAATAAGGTCAAGATCATCCAGGATCGGTTAAAAGCTACCCAGGATCGTCAAAAGAGTTATACGGACACTCGCCGAAGAGATTTAGAGTTCCAAGTGAGGGATCAAGTCTTTGTGAAGGTATCTCCTAGCAAGGGGATCGTGAGGTTCAGCAAGAGGGGCAAACTCAGTCCTCGGTATGTTGGGCCATTTGAGATTATCACTAGAGTTGGTAAAGTTGTGTATTGGGTAGCTCTCGCAACTCATATGGCCGCAGGTCCACAACGTGTTCCATGTGTCGATGCTCTGGAAATACATCTTCAATCCTTCTCACGAGATTGATCATGAGCCGTTGGAAATCCGAGAGGATCTCACATTAGTAGAGAAGCCTATTCAAGTCTTGGACCGGAGAGATCAAGTGTTGCACAACAAAACAATTTCATTGGATCTCGTTCAATGGCAACATCATACTAGAGAAGAGGCCACATTGGAGCGCAAGACCGAAATCAAAGAAAGATACCTGGAGTTGTTTGCATAGGGTATTATGATTTACCATGTAAATTTGTTATGGTTTTGTGCATGAAAGTATCGTCCAAATTTCAAGGACGAAAGTTTTATAAGGGGGGGGGGGAGGATGTAGAGCCCCGAAACTTTTGCCCATGTATTGGAACTTGTGTCAAGGCTTTAAACCTTTGTAATCTTCTCTTTCTTTATGAAATGAGAAATCGAAAATCTTTTATAGTTTTAATAAGTTATTAAGAGGATGTATTATGGTATTAAAAAGGCCCTAGGAATATTCATGGGTGTTCAAACAAAGGATGGAAAGGGTTTTAAGTGTTAAAAAGAAAATGTCTTAACAATACCCTCAATTTTGAAAAGAACTAGTTTGCTCATATCTGATCGGAATAGAGTGATTCTTGAATTTTTGGAAAGGTATTAAACCCTCTTCAAGTTTCATGTTGATCACTTTTCCAGATTTTTAGTCGAGGTAGAGTCAAACATCTGATTTTCGGAATCGGATCTGCTGCAAAAACGGGTTAATGAAACCCATTCGCATGTCAGTCAGCTTTAGGGGAATTTTGGTCCATAAATAAAGAAGAATTAGAATTTTTGTAAAATACCAAAGTTGTTTCTCTTCGAAAGAAAAATCGAACGCAAGTTGTATCATCAAAATCCTATGAGCGAGTCAAAAGTTATGGCTGAAATATGAAAACGCGAAAAACCGGAAATTTTATGCAAAAGTTCCAATCACTCGTAGGGCCCCTATGAACGATCGTAGCGACGTTACGAATGATCGTAGAGTTCCTACTATCGATCCTAAAACCCCAGAAAATGCTGGAAACTCTCAGGTGAAGCTATGATTGATCGTAGAAAGCTACGAACGATCGTAGATACGCGATTTTACTTACTTTTGTGCAATTGTTTTGGGGGTTTTCACCCCTTTAACTATAAATAGAGGATCATTAGAGGGTTATTGGTTTACCCTAAACCTAGAAAGAGAGCTTGGGAGAGAAAGGAAAGTGAAGGAGGGTTTCCAAGAGAGATTCAACATTGGGTGACCTAGATCATCACCAAATCCTTGGATTCTTCAAATGCAAGGCAAGGCACACGAGCAACACCTCCTCCAAGCTCGGCAGCAACTCCATTCATGATTTTGAAGGCTTTCCCTCATCCATTTAAGGTCGGTACCTCTATTCCCTAACTTGCCTTGTTTTCTTCATTTTCTCATGATGCTTCCACATTTGCTAGCTTTTCCCTAAAAGTTCACATGATATGAGATGATTTTCTTAAATGGATAGTTGTGATATGATGAGAAAATGGGAAGTGTATTATATACATAACAAACACACATGAAATGCTTGATGAAATGTAAAGGATGAAAACAAGAATAAAAGACTTAAGGAAATAGTGAACATCAAGTGTTTGATGAAACGTATGTGTGAGAAATTAAACTAAGATTTTGACATTATGATTTATGCATGATATGAGTTTTATTCGCTTTCTAGAATAACATGATTGTAGATTGATTCGCTTCCTAGAATTGCATGCTTGTAGATTTAATTGCTTGTAATAAATTGTTGCCTTGCAGTGATATGTTCAATTGCTCCATGTGTGGAAATGTACATGACCCACGAGCACGACATGTAGATCATGAATTAGGATTTTCAAGCATGGGTTTTGATTTCACGGAAAACAAGAATAAAATGACTCGATTTACAAACACCATGACAAGGCCAAACGTAAGGGTTGGTAAAACGGTGGGGCAAACCCTCAGGTATGTCTTACGGAGTTTTTCACAAGGACAAGCAAGATGTTAGTGCGCCTTTAAAGCATGCATATTTCCATGAGGGGTGCTTGCACCTGACTTCAAGTTGCTTCTATTGCATTTTTTCTGAAGGGAGTTTATACTCCTGACTTCAAGTTTGACATGATTTTGCTGAAGGGAGTTTATACTCCTGACTTCAAGTAGTTCAAGGGCACTAACATCCCAAGCATGCATTACAAGCAAGCACGTTTAATTTCAAGCAAGCAAGCAAGCATATGCATACTTATGTCATGACAACCATATATGCATTCGCATTCATGATTATGCAAGCAAGTTTTTACAAGTACAAGACAAGAACAAGACATGACAAGACAAATTTTCCAAGTACGAAACACATGATTTAAAATGTAAGTAACAAGGCAAGACAAGTACACGAGAATTTACTGAGGTTTCACCGATCATGATTTCAAGCATGCATGGATATCAATCGTTTGTTGTTCTGTTTAATGTTATTGCTCTGCTTATTGTTATCATTATTATTATGCACTGTTCTATGACTTGTTGGTTAGTAGAAGGTACCCGCTGAGTATTCCACACTCAGCCGTACTTTTGATGTCGGCAGGTACTAGTGGAGCAACTGCTCCTTTTGATATATGTGCTCCTGGTCTACGGGAGGAAGATGAGTACATTGAAGAAGCACCTCTGGAAGATTCTCAACCTGGCGATGGGGACTATTGGCCTAGTTAGGTTTCTGTTAGTTGTCATCGAGCGTATGTGAGAGGGCTATACTTGTATATTTTGTGATGGGCATGTCCACCTTGTCTTTTGGATATTGTATATACTTCGGATATATATTTTTTTATAGATATACGAGATAGAAATTTTGCTTCCGCTATGTTATGCATCCGCTTCCGCTATGTATGCTCTGATTCTCTTTTGCAGGATGGCTTAACAAGTCATGTCAAGTCTCTTCCAAGATTCACTCTAACTCCTAGGGTGGGTTTTGGGGCACGACATATATAGGAAGTGGGGTGGTCAAAGACCACATACCCTTAATGAATTTGCTCAAAAATGACTGAAAATGGCGAAAATTATGAGGTTCGGTCGACTGGTGGTGACCATCGGTCGACCGGTTCAAAATTAGCTCTTTGGAATAATTTTCCATACATAATTTAGCCTATTTGATCGACCAGTAGTGCGGTTCGGTCAACCGGATAGAGGGTTGGTCGACTGGATTTGAGTTCGGTCGACCGATTGCTGACCCACCCATAACTTTTGACTCACTACTCAGATTTTGATAATTCAACTTGGCTTGGCTTTGTACTGGAAAGGGTAACAATTTGTATGTTTTATACAACTCCTAATTTTGAGATTTTAATAGTCTAAATGGGCCCACAAGTGGATTAGTCCAACGTGACTGCTGAATCGAAAATAGACCACCTTTCGGAAACCTCACATTTGACATAACTTATGCTCAAAATTTAAAAAAATGTAAAGCATAAACCTTTAAGAGGGTTTAAATAAATTTCCAAAAACTCAAGAATCACTCAATTCTGATCAGCGGTGAGAGTTCTAGAGCTCCGTGAATTTGTGGTATGCCAAGGCATCCCTCGCTTTCACACTTGGAACTTTTTACAACTTATGTTTCAACTCTCCCATGCATTAAAGTGAACTCTCTTAACACTTTAAAATATTAGTAATACCATGAACATAAATTGGACACCAAAAATCCTTTTTCGCATAATAACAGAACCATTACAAAACCAAAGGTTTTAAGCCTTAACACACTATTCACTAGCACTATTCACAGCCCAATGAATTCAGTTATGGGGTTCTACAGACATAAATCAAAGGTGAATAATGATGTTCACGTTGTTTTGGTCACAATATGTTATCATCATCGATTATGTGTGCATGCTGACGTGCAGGTCAGGTCCAGGAAGAGGTTCTAAAAGAATGTATATCTATGAATCACGAGCCTCAACATCATCGGACCTTTTATTGTAAAGATTGCCCGCATGAGCGGCCCAAGAATGAGGACATTCCTGAATCTTGCAAAGGTTATTTAGTAAGAAAATTTATGAAGTATGCTCTTCCATAAATGCGGTTGTAATAAGCTAAGCAGGATTTGGTGGGTTTAGGCCATAGTATAGTATCCAAGTATGGATTTCGGTCGTCTCGACGCCCAAATCGGGCATACGGCCTCGAATTCGCTCGAAACCAACTCCAACACTTAGGATATATTGAAATACATGCGTTAGAAGAAACGACATCTCAATCCGACCTCCGGTTCGGAAATGGTGGAACGATGTAGGTTTAGGCCAAAGTATAGTATCCAAGTATGGATTTTGGCCGTCTTGGCACCCAAATTGAGCATACGGCCTCGGATTCGCTTGAAACCAACTCCAACACTATGGATGTATTGAAATAACACGTTAGAAGAAACCGGATCGAAATCCGACCCCCGGTTTGGAAATGGTGGGACGATGTAGGTTTAGGCCGAAGTATACTATCCAAGTATGGAATCCGGTTGTTTCGGCGCCCAAATCAGGCATACGGCCTCGGATTCGTTTGAAACCAACTTCAACACTTAGGATGTATTGAAATACACACGTTAGAAGAAAGGGGATCAAAATCTGACCCCCGGTTTGGATATGGTGGGACGATGTGGGTTTAGGCCAAAGTATACTATTTAAGTATGGATTCCGGCCCTTACGGCGCTCAAATCGGGCATACGGCCTCAGATTTGCTTGAAAAGAACTCCAACACTTAGGATGTATTGAAATACACACATTAGAAGAAAGGGGATCAAAATCCGACACCCGGTTTGGAAATGGTGGGATGATGTAGGTTTAGGCCAAAGTATAGTATCCAAGTATGGATTTCGGCCGTCTCGGCACCCAAATCGGGCATACGGTCTCGGATTCGCTCGAAACCAACTCCAACACTTAGGGTGTATTGAAATACACCCATTAGAAGAAATGTGATAGAAATCCAACCGCCGTTTTGGAAATGGTGGGACGATGTGAGTTTAGACCAAAGTATACTATCTAAGTATGGATTCCGATCGTCTCGGTGCCCCAATCGGGCATACGGCCTCGGATTCGCTTGAAACCAACTCCAACACTTAGGGTGTATTGAAATACATGCGTTAAAAGAAACAAAATCTCAATCCGACCTCCGGTTTGGATATAGTGGGACGATGTAGGTTTAGGCCAAAGTATAGTATCCAAGTATGGATTTCGGCCGTCTCAGCGCCCAAATCGGGCATACGGTCTCGAATTCGCTCGAAACCAACTCCAACACTTAGGGTGTATTGAAATACACCCATTAGAAGAAATGGGATAGAAATCCAACCCCCGGTTTGGAAATGGTGGGACGATGTGGGTTTAGACCAAAGTATACTATCTAAGTATGGATTCCGACCGTCTCGGTGCCCAAATCGGGAATACGGGCTCGGATTCGCTCGAAACCAACTCCAACACTTAGGATATATTGAAATACAAATGTTAGAAGAAACGGAATCGAAATCCGACCCCCGGTTTGGAAATGGTGGGACGATATAGGTTTAGGCCATAATATAGTATCCAAGTATGGATTTCGGCCGTCTCGGCGCCCAAATCGGGCTATGGCCTCGGATTCGCTCGAAACCAACTCCAACAATAGGATAGGTTGCAATACATGCGTTAGAAGAGATGGCATCTCTATAGAACCTCAAAACTCTTGCATATGTCCTGGAATGTGTTTCAAGGCATGATGCCTTTGTAATCTCCATTTTTCATGAAATGAAAAATTTGGAAACCTTTGAGAAGTTGCAAAAATGCAATAACTTAATTAAATAAAATATTTATTAATATGTCATACCCTTTGAAAGGTCATAGTCATATTTAGAAAATGTTAGAATAGAAGAGGGATAAGTCCAAGTAGTGGATTGAGTGGAAAATGGACTCAGTGTCCAAATTTGCAAACAACCGATCGCTCTGTCCATTGTAGCGATCGATTGGTCCACAACCGATCGATCGGTATCAGTCGACTGGTTAACTTTTTTGTATGGTAAATGTTTCTAGAGAGGGTGTTATTAACCGATTGCATGGTTAGAAAACACCGGTCGCTCGGTAGGCGACCGATTGCTCGGTCCTAACCACTGATCGCTTAGTCTTTCGCGTTTTTGCCAAATTTCATTAAGGGTTTTTCTGTCTTTTGGGCATTTCACGCTTGCCTATAAAGGCTGGCTCGAGTCAAGGGTTCCCACACACCATACTTAGCAGCATTTTAGAGAGAGTGAGAGAGGAGGAAGAGGGTTCTAACCTAGGTTTTCAACTTGAGAAGAAATCAAGGGTTTAAAGAACCCTAGATCATCACATGCTTGGATTACTTCAAATCCACGGCTCAAGCACTCGAGGAGCACCTCCTCCAAACTCGGCATCAACTCCACGCACGTTTTGGAGGTTTTCCTCATCATTTCATGGTCGGTACCATATGCTACCCTCCTAGTTCACATTCTCCCCTTTTTCCCTACTTTCTTGTTTTCCCTAAAGTATGAACATAATAGGAGATATATTGTGGTATAGAAGTGGATGCTGGGCAATGGATGCCGTGTGGATGTGTTATGATGAATGAAATGGGAAGGGTATTGTACCAATAATGAACACACATGTATGTTGTGAACATTAAACCATCTAGAAAAGTATGAGGTAGGCTTTCAAAGACTGAGGCCTCCATCATTCCATAGGAGGGTGGACCATCTTGCTGCAGAGGCTTGGATCCTCCAGTTGGAGAAGATCTTTGCGGTCCTCTCACCAATAGAGGAAGAGAGAGTGGCATGGGATGTTTTCATGCTAGAGGGTGAGGCACACCACTGGTGGTTGTCCGCCTTGAGGACTCGGGAATTGACCAAGCAGGGTTAACCATGGACTTGGAGCGAGTTCACGGACACTTTTTATAAGTACTTCCCAGTTAGAGCTTGGGAAAAGAAAGAAAGGGAGTTCATCAACCTAAAGCATGGGTCGATGACTGTGGCCATGTATGAGGCCAAGTTCTTGGAGCTCACGAGATTTGCGACCCATATGATCGCCACTGAGGTGATGAAGGCGAGAAGGTTTGAGCAAGGGCCCAGAGACATCATCGAGAGAGAGTCTCGACCTTCAGGCACCCCACTTATCCTGAGGTAGTGGATAAGGCCTTGTTGATCGAGACCAACTCTGAGGCTGTGTCTAAGAAGAGAGATTTGGCGAGAGGCCAATCTAGCAGTTCAGCACCTCCAGAGAGGCGGACCCGGACTGGCCCTTATCAGTACACGTGGCCAGCACCACCTCAGTATTCATGGCCAGCACCACCACAGAGGTCATCTTATGCACGTCCAGCTCCATGATTGTACATGGCACAGGCACCACGACCTCAGGCTCTTTCGGTCCCACGGCCCGTTGCACCATAGGCAGCGAGGTATGCTCAACCTTCGGCCCCTTCGACCTACTCATATGAGGTCTGCACGTCTTGCGGCTGAAGGCACTCAGTAGGAGATTTCCAGAAGGCATCGGGTGGATGTTTCCACTGTGGTCGTCAGGGCCACTTGATCAAAGATTGCTCTATTCGGCATTTACCAGGCCAGTCGCAGGGGATTAGGCCCCCTGTTCGCCTAATAGGATCATACCAAGCGTCATCCCAGCCTGCACGGTCTACACCTTTACCTCGCCAGGCGAACCAGGGGTGAGTATTCGCCTTGACAGAGGGAGATACACTTGCATTGGATGATGTGGTACAAGGTACACATTTAGAGTTTATTCATTTATCCATGATTGTCTTATAATGCCTTATTCATTTTGTACGTATATGGCATGTTATATACCTATATGTTATACGCTGTTGATGCATGGATTGACGTAGTTAGCTAAAAATTCAAGAACTTTATTAGTCAATGAATGCTTGGCACGAGTGTTGATTGACACCGGGTCTACTCATTCATTTGTCTCGACCAATTTTTCCCAAGGCTTTTCTACAGAGCCTAGTCAACTGGAGCCGGAGTAATTCATTTTGACTCCTCTCGACAAGACAGTAGTAGCAGACCGCATTTTCAAAAGTAGTACAGTTCAAGTTGGTAGCTGATCTCATCGTCCTTGGATTCCAAGACTTCGATGTCATCTTGGGGATGGATTGGTTAGCAGCTCATCATGGGCAGGTGGCATGCTTTGAGAAGGTGGTACTTTTTAAGCCAGTAGAGGGGAAGCCATTTCATTTTCGGGGGTTAAGAAGTAAAGATATCGCCCGCTTTGCGGCGTTGAGTCTAGCAATCCCTGAGTCTAAAGACTCTTCAACTATTCTGGTTGTGAGTGAATTCTTGCATGTATTTCCAGAGGAGTTACCAGGTTTGCCCCCAGACAGAGAGATTGAGTTCATGATGGAGCTTGCACCAGGCAAAGCTCCCATCTCTCGGGCTCTGTATAGGATGGCCCCGATTAAACTCAAGGAGTTGAGGACACAGTTAGAGGAGATGCAAGGCTTGGTTTCATTCGACCAAGTGTCTCACCATGGGGTGCCCTGGTGCTATTTGTCAAGAATAAGGATGGCTCGATGTGGATGTGCATCGATTACAGGCAGTTGAACAAGGTCACAATAAAGAATATGTATCCATTGCCTAGGATTAACGACTTGTTCGATCAGTTAAAAGGAGTAAAATTTTTCTCTAAGATTGATCTTCGGTCCGGTTACCACCAGTTGAAGATTAAGGTGGAAGATGTTCCCAAAACCGCTTTCAGGACTCAATATGGGCATTACGAGTTCATGGTGATGCCTTTCAGTCTAACGAACGCACCGGCAGCCTTTACGAATTTGATGAATCGGGTGTTCCGACCATACCTGGATAGATACGTGATAGTGTTTCTCGATGTCATACTCATATATTCCCAGACACGGGAAGATCACATGCGAGACCTTCGCCTTGCCTTGTAAATGCTTAGAGAGCACAAGCTGTATGCTAAACTAAGTGTGAGTTTTGGTTGGAAGAAGTGACATTCCTAGGCCACGTTGTCTCTACGGAAGGCATCTCGGTAGATCTGAAGAAGATAGAGGCAGTCATGAGTTGGGCGAGGCCCAAGAGTGTCACAGAGATACACAGCTTCTTTGGGTTGGCAGGTTATTACAAGAGATTTGTAGAGGGGTTCTCCAGCCTTACAGCACCGCTCACTTACCTGACCAAGAAGAATGTCAAGTTTATATGGTGCAATAAGTGCGAGATCAGTTTCACAAAACTGAAGAAGCGGCTCACCATGGCCCCCATCCTTACGGTGCCATCCGGACGTAGTGGGTATAAGGTGTACAGTGATGCCTCGCACGTCAGCCTTGGGTGCGTTCTCATGCAGCACAAGAAGGTCATTGCCTATGCATTAAGGCAATTGAAGGAGCACGAAAAGAATTACCCCATGCATGACTTGGAGCTTGCTGCAGTAGTGTTCGCGCTCAAGATTTGGTGACATTACCTTTACGGGGAAGAGTTCTATGTGCTCACGGATCACAAGAGCCTCAAGTACCTCTTCTCCCAAAAAACGCCAAATTTACGGCAACGCCATTGGATGGAATTTTTGAAAGACTACGAATGCACCATCCAATAACACTCGGGCAAAGCGAATGTAGTGGCTGAGGCCCTGAGTAGAAGCCCTCCAGGGTTATTGGCTCACATGTTGGTGTAGGAATGGAAGTTGTTGGAATATTAGGCAAATCTGGACATCAGTGTGAATGATTCCGTCCGCAGCCCTATCTTGGCAAATATCACGGTTAGACCATACATTATAGATCTGATCCAAGAGTTACAGGCCACGGATGGTGACTTGTTGGCTTTCCGGGACAAGGAAGTTGCCAAGGGTAGTGAGGACTTCTCTCTCACTAGCCAAGGTGCTATTACATTCAGGGGAAGACTATGTGTTCCGGCCAATGCCGATCTTCGGAGAGAGATTATGGATGAAGCCTATGAGCGTGGGATTTCACTCGCTAGATTTCTCACAGGGTTTTAAGAGTCGCCACCTATTAATTCAGAAGGGATAAGTCCCCCAAAGTTTTGGATAAAGTCTTGGTCTACGAGAGAGATCAGGGTAAGGGGTTCGGTTAAGTCCGGGGAAGGTGTTAGGCACCCCAAGGCTTCCGTTTTACAACGGTTCCGTACTCTCCGGGTTTAAGCCAAATTAAGTTCATCTTGTTTAAAATGCCGAAATGTTTAAATGAATACTAATCTAAGAAGGGAAAAGCTAACTAGGGTCGGGCCCGTGTTGGGCTGCCTACATACTCACAGGGTGAGATCAGACCGAGCGTAGTTCTGGCACATTAGCCTGTACCGAGGCTAGGGGTGTGTGTGTGCCAAGGGTGGCTAACATGGACTAGTCCGGTAGACGAGGGTTTGATTGACCAAGGAGGGTCAAGTGCAAGGTATGTGAGCCCGGTAGGCTTAGGGAGTAGTCCGGTAGACTAAGGAGGAGTCCGGCCCGGGTTAGGGTTGCTAACTGGGATTAGTCCGAACTAACTGCAGTTAGGGTTGCTAATTACAGTAAAGGGTGAGTGAGTTGTAGCCCGGTAGGCTAAGGCGGAGCCCGATAGGCCGAGGTAAGTCCAGTAGAATTGGTTTTTAGGCCCGGTAAGCCGTAAATCGAAGTTAACTATGATTAGGGTTGCTAATCGCAGTTAAAGGGGGGTCTAACTGTGGTTAGGGTTACTAACCAACGGTTAGGGAGAGGGCCAAAGTCAGGATTATGGTCCAATCTCAGTTTTTTGGAATTTTCGTTTAATTTTCCAAAGGTTTGTGGAGCTAAGGAGTGCTTAACCACGGTTAAATGTTAATCAGAAGTGTATTTAACCATAGTTAAGGGTCAGGTATCGTCCAAGCTGGGCCCAGGGGGCTAGGCAGGGCCTAAAGTGGCCTCCTACCAGGTCTGGGCCCCTGCAAAAGCCCAAAAATAAAACACATTTTAATGTCGGTAATGTAATTATCTCCATTATGGACAGTGTTTTAAGATTGTGTTTTGTCACTGTTAACTAGGGTTAGGTTGTAAGCCGAGGTGAACCGAGAGTGGGGGAGTGTAGAGGGGACTCCTGGGAAGAGATCAGGCTCTGTGTGGGCCCCAAGGGATGCCTGGAGTGGGCCCCAAGTTGGTGGTAGTCGTTCTACCGCTCATCCCAGATCAGGCGAAAAACAGAATGTTGGTAGAGGTATGATCGACATTTTGGAAAAAAGCTTAGAAACCAGGGGTCAGCAGAGGGACCATCGACAAAATGAAAATCAGGCCATTTTAGGAATGACAGTATTGAGAGTACCGCCATTCCTGGATTTCTGCAAAATCTGGTCTGTGGCTACCAGGGTTGTACACCAATGCTATTAGGGGTTCCCTCATGATCTGAGGGACCCCCAGAGGGTCTGTGAAGGCTCTGAGAGCACCGAGAAGGAGTGTATACCCGTAGAGGTTCACTCCACCTATGAAGAAGGTGGGTGAACATCCTATTGGGTTCTGTCCTACAGAAAACAAAGCAAAAACAATGATAGTAGTCCCCTGGAGATGACCAGAGGTTCACAAGGTAAGTGGAATAGTAAAGAAAAATGGGTAGGGTGTCCCTACCCAATGCTCTGTTTTGCCAAAAAGGGAATGGGGGCCATGGCAGTGGTGGTGGCACTCCGGTGAAGGTCTGTAGCTGCTGGGGAAGCCAAGAACCACAACCGAAGGTGGAATAGGATGGGGATTACGGTCTGCAGCAAGGTTTTTCCTCTGAAAAAGGATCGACCTCCTGAACTGTGGTGGTGGTGTTGGTTTTATAGGGGAAGCAATAGGGGACCTAAGAGGGATTAGGAAGAAGGCTAGGTATGTGTATGGACCAAGGGGAGGTCGACTAAGAGCTGAGGAGGGAGAGACCTAGGTGGAGGAAGGGATAGTGGAGTGTGCAGCGGGTTTGCAAGCTGAAAAACTCGTAATTTGCAGAGCTCGGTAGAATAATTACCGACAAGGTGAAAACAGGCCAAAATTAAGACGTCGGTAGAGGGTCTACCGACAATAGGAAAAAAGGGTAATTTTATAATGTCGGTATAAGGGCTACCGACATTTTGGATTTTAATTTGAATTGGGCCTGGGCCCTGCACCTACGGGCATGGGGGTTTGTCCTAAGGATTTCTAGGTTTTATGGGCCTGGATAAAGGGGTTAGGCCCTATAGGCCATGGGTGTTGCTAGGGTTACCTAAATGCTAAGGGTTTTGACAAGGCTTTGAATCCTAGGTTTTAAATAGGGTTAACCTACGGTCCATCTAGAGTTCACCTAGGGTTTGACTGGAGAGGCTTACCTAGGTTGTGAGGGACTTGGTAGGGGAGCTAACCACAGTTCAGGGTTCTTAACTACAGTTAGATGGGGTGTAAAAATGGGGTGCTTACAGCTGCCCCTCTTTGCTGGGGAATGCCAAGGTTGGCGATTCGAACGGCAAAGACTATAATCATCCTATTTGTACTCTGAGCTCGGATAACAGGGATGCAGAATGATGGTATGTATGTATGCAGTGCAAATGGTGAGTGCAAAGTAGTGGCAAGGCCACTGTTGGGGAAGGGCGAGTATGTCGGACTACTCACTGGGGCATGATGGATGCAGGGATGGCATAGCCCGGAGGCGTTGGCCAGAAGGCTTCGATCAAGTTTGATCGAAGAGACACACAGGGTGTCAAGAACACTCAGGGTGTTGAAGGGGGTGACATGCGGGTGGTGTACACTATAAAGGTACACACGGGATGTTGAGGATGAGACATGCAGGTGGTATACGCTGTAAAGGTATACACAGGATGTTGAGGACACACGGGGTGTCGAAAGAGACATGTAGATGGTATACGCCGTAAAGGTATACACGGGATGTCAAGGACACATGGGGGTGTCGAAAGAGAGGACATGCATGTGGTATACACTATAAAGGTATATACGGGATGTCGAGGACACACGGGGGTGTCGAGGATGAGACATGCAGGTGGTATACGCTGTAAAGGCATACATGGGATGTCGAGGACACACGGGGGTGTTGAAAGGAAGGACATGCAGGTGGTATACGCTGTAAAGGTATACACGGGATGTCAAGGACACACGGGGGTGTCGAAAGGGAGGACATGCAGGTGGTATACGCTATAAAGGTATGCACGGGATGTCGATGACACAAGGGGGTTTCGAAAGGAAGGACATACAGGTGGTATACACTGTAAAGGTATACATGGGATGTCGAGGACACACGGGGGTATCGCAAGGGAGGACATGCAAGTGATATACGCTGTAAAGTTATACACGGGATGTCAAGGACACACGGGGGTGTCGAAAGGGAGGACATGCAGGTGTTATACGCTGTAAAGGTATGCACGAGATGTCGAGGACACAAGGGGGTGTCGAAAGAGAGGACATGCAAGTGGTATACGTTGTAAAGGTATACACGGGATGTCGAGGACACACGGGGGTATCGAAAGGGAGGACATGCAATGGTATACGCTGTAAAGGTATACACGGGATATCGAGGACACGTTGTAAAGGTATACACGGGATGTTGAGGAGACACGGGGGTGTCGAAAGGGAGGACATGCAAGTGGTATATGCTGTAAAGGTATACACGGGATGTCGAGGACACACGGGGGTGTCGAAAAGGGTACGGGATATCCAAGATGCATTAGCTGGATGATTGAAATAGCCGAGGGGCACTGGATTTTGATCAAAGATGCTGAGGAGTTTGGTCACCAGAAGCGTGACGCTATGCAGGGATGTCATGTAGGGGATAAAGGCGACGATGCTTTCCCATGACTCTGTTGATTACGACTGGCGGGGATGCATGGTGTCAGCTTCTTCTGCTTTGTCTTGCTGGTGCTGCTCAGTGCAGGCTGGTATAATCTGGTCAGGATACGAAAGAGTTTATTTTTGAAATTATTTTGTAAAAAGTTTTCGGTCCTTTGTAAAAATTTTGCTTTCAACAAAAGAATGTTCAACTAGCTATTAGTTTTGCCAGGAAAGTGCCTTAGTAAGGTCTTTGGGGATTCTATAGTCTGCCTTTCGTTCTTGGATAGTAGAGTATAACCCAGAAAAGGTTTCATCACCGCTAAGGACGCTCATGGGTAGACCTGTTTGTCTTGTCACTGCTGGAGATTAGACTCTAACTGGGGAGAAGCTTGCTAAGGGAGCGAATAAGATGCTTCTACTAGGGAGATCCGTTGGGGGATGTAATGCCATTGGTGATCGTTGCTGGGGATCTGTTGAGGGATATGACACTGCCGTAGAGCACCACTGGAGATCTAAACTCTGCTGGAGCCTAGTGTTGGGGAAGCTGCTCTTCCATGCCACCTACTGGGGATTGCTGTGGGGGATTTATCTAGCTAGCTTGATTACTATCGGATGTTGTTGCCAAACTGCTCTTCAGCCTTTCTCCCTTTCTTTACCCTTGGAATGACCAAGGTAGGGGGTTCACATAATTTTTGCGTGATGAGTTCGTTGCCAGTTTTCCTCAAGCCTGCGAAGCTGATTGATTTTTGTCCCTTTTTTGCCCTTAGTCATAGGACTAGGTCTGGGGATTGCGTGATTTTTGTGTAATGCCGTTGCTGGTTTTCACTCGTACCCGCGACTTACTGGGGATGTTTTGTTTATGTAGAGGAAAATAGATCTTCTCCCGTCATAGCCCTGAATGGCACTCCTCTAGGGTTTTGAGGATGATATTTCTACTGGGGATTCAAATGTGATATTGCACTTGCACTTGTAATTCCTAAGGGATCGAGGATGACTTAAAGTAGGACGAAATGTAGGCTGAGGGGCCGAAGTTTGGGACACCCTGGGATTTCTCCTGTTTGTTGTTGATTTGCTTTCCTTTGGAGGTTTTGGTTTGATATAATTGATTTTCACTCTCTGGGGAGGATTCTTTTGTTTCCGGGGGGATTGTTTGCTTAAGGCCTGTGCTTTATGATTCCTGGTGATTTTTTTTTTTTGCTGGGGAATGGGGAGAGAGAGTGAGAGAGGTTGTCTCTGCTGGGGATAAAGAGGTTGTCTCTGTCCGAGGATTTTGTTTTTCTGGAGAGGTTATCTCTGTTGGGTAAAGAGTCTAGAGAGGTTGTCTCTGTGGAGAGTCTCTGACAGTTGAAATGTTTCGACTTCTATTTTGGGTTTTCTTTTTATAGAAATTTTATACCCATGTGAGTCGATTTGCTTGGGAAGCTGGGAGAGTTTGTCTCTACTTGGGCAGTGAGGGACTCTGTTTGGGGGAGAATCAGGGAGTGGATATCCCAAATGTGCCCGCACCTGATTTGACAGGTTGCCTACGTACCTTTGCATGATCAGGTCATGACGTAGTTCGGGCCAATGCCGCAAAGGGCGAGGGAGGGTGTTCCTGAAAAGTGTAATGAAAGAAGGGCTATCAGGCTCAAGGGGCTAACTGGCGAATTTCTTTTGATTTGTAAATGGGTTACAGGAAAGAGGGATGAAGAGTGTGCCATGGATGGCCTCTTGTCATTTCCCAGAGAAACCACAAGTGCAAAGCGCCTATCAGATCTAGACCCTAAGCGTATTATCTTTTGACTTTGTCCATGTTGACGGGCTCTGGGAGGTCTTCGTCATCCATACGTCCGAGTTGAAGGGCACCGCCGGAGAATTTTTCTTGGACGTCGTATGGGCCTTCATAGTTGGGAGGGAACTTGCCCCTTGGGTCAGAGCGGTTTGGCAACATTTTCCAGAGAACCAGGTCACCGATCTTGATATTTTTTAGCTTGATCTTCCTATTGAATGCCCTAGCCATGCGCCTCTGATAGACTTGAGAGTGGTTGATGGCTTTCAGTCGCCGCTCTTCAATCAGATTCTGCTGCTCATACTGGGTCTATGCCTATTCTGCTTCTGTGAGTTTTGCTTCCATTAACACCTGAAGTGATGGAATTTATACTTTGACAGGAAGGACTGCTTCCATACCATAGGCCAGAGTGAATGGTGTTGCTCCTGTGGAGGTTCAAATTGACGTTTTATAGGCCATGAGTGCATAAGGGAGCATCTCATTCCAAGCAGAGTACTTGGTTGCCATCTGCTCTATGATTTTCTTCAGATTCTTGTTGGCAGCTTCAACTGCACCATTGGTCTGAGGCCTGTATAGCGTAGAGTTGTGATGTTGGATCTTGAATTTCTGGCAGAGGTCAGTCGTCCCCTTGTTGTAGAAGTTGAGGGCATTTTCTGTTACAATCTCATATGGGACCCCATATCGGCAGATGATATCCCTTAGATATCTTCTTAGATAACCTAGCCTCAATATCTTCTTAGATAACATCAACCCGTTCATGTGTGGGCCGCAAACTCCTCCGTGAACTTCTTCGACTACATGTGCTGCTTCACTGGTATCTAGACATCTGAGCTAGAGTAGGTTCGGCGACCTTTTGTAGAAGATGCCCCTTGATAGGATGAACAGAATGGCCAGTCTTCTGATTGCCCGGTGGTCTGTTTTGGTAGCATCGAGAGGGAAGGTCCCGTCATCGAGATACTATTTGATGTCTCTATACCAAGGCTTATTGTCTGATACCTCTTCGATCTGACGGTAGTAGGCAGGCTGATCTTGTTACTGAATTTCTATCGGCCAGAGCATGATGTCTATAGGGATCTGTACCATTGAAGCTAGAGTGGCCAGTGCATCGACGAATCTGTTCTAGTTCCTGGATCGGTGGCTGAAGCTGATTCTTCTGAATTGACTAATTAGCAGATTGAGGTAGGTTAAGTACGAGACTAGCCTTGCTTCTCTGATGGCCCAAGTCTCATTTGCCTGGTAGATTACCAAAGATGAGTCACCGTAGATGTCTACTTCTTCAATCCCGATGGCCAGGGCTTCTTTCAGTCTGACTATGCACGCCTCGTATTCTGCTTCATTGTTGGAGCATCTGAATTTCAGCTTGACTGAGATAGGGAGGTGTGCTCCTTTAGTCGAGATCAGGACTGCTCCTGCCCCGTGCCCATGACTGTTGGCAGCTCCATCAAAATACAAATCTCAGCCAAAGTATTTTTGTTTGTCCACTTCCGTATACAGGATGGCTTCATCTGGAAACTGATCATGTACAGACACGTAGTCCTGGGTCGGACTGTGGGCCAGGTGATCTGCTATCTCCTGCCTCTTGATTGACTTCTGTGTCATGTACGTGATGTCGAATTCAGACAACATCATAAGCCATCGGGCAGTCCTTCCGGTGGTGGCTGGCTTTTCCAAAAGATATTTCAGTGGGTCCATCCGGGAGAGTAGAATTACCAGGCAGGAAAGCAAATAGTGCTGAAGATGTTGGGTTACACAAACCAGTGCCAGACATGTCTTCTCAAGAGGGTTGTACCGCTCTTCGTACTCAAGCAGACACTTACTGATATAGTAGATGGCTTGCTCTATTCTGCCAGTCTCGTCATGTTATGCCAGAATGCACCCCATGGAGGTTTCTTACATAGAGATGTAGAGTAGCAGTGGATGTCCCGATGTAAGAGGCACAAGTACTGGAGAATTCAGAAGATACTGCTTTATTCTATCAAAGGCTTCTTGGCATTCTGCTGTCTAGATTATCGGCGTGTTCTTTCAAAGAAGTTTGAAGATCGGCTCGCAGATCGGAGTTAACTGGGAAATGAACCGACTGATGTACTGAATTCTATCCATAAAACCACGGATCTCCTTTTCAGTTTGGGGTGCTGGCATTTCGATGATAGCTCTGGATTTAGCTGGATCGATCTCAATGCCTCTTTTTCTAACTATGAAGCCAAAGAGCTTTCCTGATGAGGCTCCGAAGACGCATTTGGCTGGGTTCAGTCTTAGGTCGTACTCTCGGAGTCTATCGTAGAGTCTCTTCAGGTCTTCTGGGTGCCGTTCGACTGTCAGTGATTTGACGATCATGTCATCCATGTAGATTTCAGTGGACTTGTGTATCATGTCATGGAACAAAGCCGTCATGGCCCTCTAGTAGGTGGCCCCTATGTTCTTGAGTCCGAAGGGCATGACCTTGTAGCAGAATGTGCCCCAAGGCGTGATAAAGGAGGTTTTCTCTATGTCTTCTTTTGCCATCCTGATCTAGTTGTATCCGGAGAAACCATCCATCAATGAGAGTCTCGTGAACAGCAGTATTGTTGACCAGAACGTCAATATGCGTGACAGGAAAGTTGTATTTAGGGCTTGCCCTTTTTAAATTCCGGTAGTCAATACACATGCGGACCTTGCCATCCTTCTTGGGTATTGAGACTATGTTAGCCAACCATTCTGGGTAGTTTACAACTGCCAGGAAGCCCGCGCTGATCTGCTTCTCAACTTCTTCCTTGACCTTCTGTGACCATTCGGGCCTCATCCGTCTCAGTTTTTACTCCACTGGTCTGACGTTGGGGTTCAAGGGCAGTCTGTGTACCACCAATGCTGGGTTTAGGCCCTGGCATGTCAGCATATGACCAGGCGAAGACATCACTGTAGCTTCTCAGGAAACTGATCATGTCCGCTCTCTGCTGAAGGTTCATGCTGGTGCCGATTCTGACTAGCTGGGGGTTCTCTGTGGATCCCAGATTGACTATTTTAGTGTCCTCCCTGTTAGACTGTAGAAGTCCTTCGTTGTGCTCGAGGAGGTCCAGAATTTCCTGAGGTGGTTCCTCTTCCTGTTCTGAGTCATACTCTGCTTCGGAGAGTTGCACGAGGGTTGGAGGGGTAGCCCTGTCAGAGGTAATTTCCTGGCAAACCAATTACCTTCAATTTAGCATGCTTGATGATGATGATTTGTTAGCTTCAGGACACTAGGCCTTCCAGGGGAAAAGTCCATGTGATTTCTTCATCAGCTGATATGAAATGTTTTTTTGAAAACATGATTTTTTTTAGACAAAACAATCTGATTTTCATTTAGCAAAATGACTTGTTACAAAAAGACTCAAACAAAAGGAGGCCGACAGTGGCCTGACTTTTGGATTTTACAAATGGGAGTAAAAGAGAAGTAGATGGAGGAGAAGGGTAATGCTGGTTCACTGCTGTCTCGGACCAACCTGTCCTACACTATGCTTGCCCCGACCCTGGCTGGCCTCGATGGTGAGAGCCTCAGTCCACCAATAGATCAGTGGCTGGCGACTGGATGACGCTTTGGTGCTGTTGGAGAGGGTGCAGACTTGCTCTCCCATTGGATATTCTACTTCGGTAGCATCTTCGACAGTTAGCTCGTCGAACATCTAGGCCATGGCAAACACTTCGAGTTCTGGAATCCCTGAAGACTCGTCACTGGGTTGGGGTGTTAAGGCAACGGGTGCAGCAGAGGTTTCCGGGTAGGTTTCAAAGATTCCCACGGGGAAGGTTACAGAGATGTGTGGTCGGGCTTCAGGTGTCGCCGACTGTCCACTCTTCCTAGTTAGCTTAGAAAGGTAGTCCTCGTATCTGGGCTTGTATCCCAAACCAAAGGGAGGTGTGTAACGAGGAGGCGTGTATCCTTTCTTTATGCCCTGATTCCTGGCACCGAGACCACTTCCGGGCTAATAATTCATTCTGGCCATCATTCTGACAAACGGTAGCACTGCTTGCTTGCATTACTGTTATACCTGGGTGATAGAACTAACCTGCTCAAACTGGAATATCATGAAGGCAGTGCCTTGCCCCAACTCTTGGATACTCCAAAGGAATTTGCCAACTCTTCAGACGGAATGACAATCAGACAGTCATCCTGGATGAACTTGATTCTTTGATGCGAAGAGGAGGGAATGGCTCCGGCCGCATAGATCCATGGCCTCGCTAGGAGCAAAGTGAAAGAGATTCGCACGTTCACAACCTGAAATTTTGTTGAGAACTGAGCAAGTCCGATCCCGATGGTCAGGTTGATGTCACCAGGTTTTGTCTGGTGGTATTATCAAAGGCCCTGATGGTCATGGGTCTCTTCTTCACTTGACTGAGGTCCAGGCCTAGGTTTTGCAGTGTGGAGAGTGTACAGACGTTCAGGCCGGAGCCATTGTCGATAAGCACTAATGATAATATTCGGTCCATGCACTGTACTGTAATGTACAAAGCCCGGGTGTGGTCCCTGTCATTGTCCAGTATCTCTTCTTCTCTGAAGGAGATGACTTTGGGTTCAAGAATTTTTCCTACCATTTACCCCAGTTTCTCAGGTGTTATGTCTGGCGTTACATGGGCATTACCAAATACTTGGAGCAGTTGCTTCCTGTGATGCTCTGAAGTGAAAAGAAGACCTAAGATGGATATCTATGCTGGGACCTTGCTTATTTATTGAGTGATATTGAACTCCTCTGCTTTTTCTAGGATTTTTAATAAAACTGCTGAATCTGCTGCTTCCTTCTATGGGTCTGATATCCCTGCTTTCTGTTTCTCTGCCTCTGTATCCTTCACCTTTAGCGGCTCAGTTGTGGGAGGTTGATATACCCGGCCAGATCGGGTTAGGTAGGCTATGCTCTCGCTTTCAAGGATGAGAGAACGAGGAGTGGGCTCGGTTGAGGTTAAAAGGAGGCTTTGGGATGTAGGGGATCCGGATAGGGCCTGAAGAGGTTGTGGCTTGAGCTGGAGCTGTTGGCCAATTTATAGGGTAAGGAATTGTGTAGATGATCTGCTCGGGGGCAGATATCTGGGTTGGGGACTGAACAGTCTGTATATTTGACTAGGGGAAAGGGATTATGATAGGTGATCGGTAAGAGGGCCTAATGTTGCCGTCATTCACTACGGGTGTGTTGGGTCCTGGCTGCCCTGCCCGGGGCTCTTCCCACTGGATAAAGTTGATTTGATTGTTATGTGGGGGTAACGGCACTTGATTGATGCTGGTGTTGCTGAGAGCCAGCTCAACCCTTCCCTCATCCAAGAGATCTTAGATTGCACACTTCAGGCCTATGCAATAATTTGTAGCATGGCCTGGGCCTCTGTGAAAGGCGCAGTGATGATCAGAATTATAGTTCTTGCCTTGTTTGTCTAGAGGTAGAAGAGGTGTAGGACCTCTCAACTCGAGAAGACTTTGCTTAGTGAGGAATTCCAATAACTGGCTGAGAGTGTATGGAAGAGGGGTAAAGTTTCTGGGAGGATAGTTTTGCCCCTAGGTTGGTCGGGCTAGCCTGGTATTCTGACTAACTAACTGCTGCTACGCTACTGGAGCTGGTAATCTGATGGGTACCGTAGAAGCAACCATATGTACATCTTCCTTCTTTCTGTGGTCCCGAGGACCAATATTTCTACTAGATGAGGTCATCGCCTTGGGGGGATCAAGTCCTAGACTGGAATGAATGGCCCCGCTCTTGATACCAGTCTTGATACGGGCACTTGTCCTGACGATAGTGCCGAACTCCACTACCGGTAAGGTCACCATGAGTGTAGAGTAGGGCTACTTTAGGGTGCCCATGAACATGCCTGCTAATTCCTCCTTAGGGATAGGAGTTGGAATCTTTGCTGCCATTTCCCTCCAGCGGGTGGCGTACTCCAGAAATGATTCGTTGTTGCGTTGGCTTAGTTGTTCAAGCTGGCTCCTCTGAGGGCAGAGCTCCTGGTTGAAGGAGTACTGCTCTATGAAACAGTCCATGGCATCCTACCAGGTCTTGAATTTTTGCTTGTCCACCGACATCCACCATGTAAGGGCTACCCCCTTTAGACTCTTCTAGAAGTACTGGATGAGCAAAGGCTGATTTTTATTATGTTGGAGCATATCCCCCAAGTATAACTACAAATGTTGTTTTGCACAGCCCGAGCCATCATATTTATCAAAGTCTGAGACCTTGAAACCTACGGGAACAGCATCCCCTGATGAAAAGGTTAAGTCTTCCAGTGATAGACTTAAACTGGTGGATGTACCTTTCATTCTTCTCATCTCCTCCTTCATCTGCTTGATCTCATCTTGTAAGGAAGGGGTTAGATCTGAGGATGACGGTTGGTCCTGGTGTACATATGAGATCTTTGGCTGCTCTTCATACTGGTCATATTCCTCTCCTCCGCCTGTTACGGGTATTGGATTAGGTATGATGAAGGGGGAATGGCGAGGCTCAGGTGTAGGTCGCTCGGCTGGTTCTTCGGTTAGGATCCGGGTGGAGGGTTCTTCGATCTCGGTGCCAATCAGAATCTTCAGGGATTCTAGAACACTGTCAAGCTTCAACTGCATGGCTGCTATATCTCTGTCATGTGACTGTAGGATCTCAGTGGTCCGTTGGTGCTGATCTGCAGGTTCTGCCATCGATCCTCTACTGCTTTCTGATTGTACTGTGTAGGAGCTGTTCTCTGATCAGACTGTGCAAGGGAGTACCTCTGTGATTGATACTTCCATCAAGACTGTGTCGGCAGTTGCTGCTTCTACGAGAATCGCAGTCAGGGAATGAGTCATAGGTCCGCTCATGCAACTGAAAAGAATGTAATGCCTAATCATGATTATGCATGAGGGCAAAAAGCAAATGCTAGAAAAAGATTTTCATTGATGCATGAAGAGTGTAGTGAGTACATGGATAGTGAGACTCAAAAAAGCGGAAAAAGACTCGATCCTAGGCAGGCCCTTCGGGGATCAAAAAGTCAAGTGGACGAGGCACGCCCTCAAGATCCATGATCTGTTGCTGGGGGGATGTGACTTTAACTTCCATGCGCGTGAGGGTTTCGGTAGTGTTGAACATGCGGTATCCAAATTGTTGGATACGGGAGATCTTCTCCGCCTTTGCACTATCAAACTGCTCTTGGTGGAAGTGAAGCTGGGCCAGGATGACGACAATTTCCTTGGCGTAGCCTCTGCGTTTCCTATGAAGAGATTGGAATGTCTGTTCCAATTGTTCAACCTGTTCTTATACGGCTTGGAGTTCACAGCCTTGTTCTGCTTCCTACTGCCTGAATGCATGCTGGGTTTTCCGTAGCTTCTTCCATTTTTGCTGGTTCTGGAGCTGTCTTTCCAGGAAGAAATCTGTCCAGGGAACCACCATCTCTGCTAGGGGTATGGTCCCTTGTGATGGAGCTGTAACTGGTGTGGACAGTTCCCTAGGTGCAAGCATGCTGGATAGAATGTCAGGATTATCCACCCATTATCGGTACGCTGAGTTAGTTGATGGCCCTGATAAGACCATGAAATCGGGCCATTGGTCTCGCGTGGAGCTGCGCCAAGCTGACTAGAAGTGCCGGGTGAGGTTGTCGGAGTGCACTGTGAAAGTGATCCAATCATTTTCCTACTGGTCTATCATAGGGATACGCTGAGGGAGTCCAAACTGTCGGAGGACTCAGAGTGGTGTATAGACTGCGGAACCTGTTAGACCAGCAAGAATCATGCATCGTCTGCCGGTGATGACAGCACGGGGTAGCCTGTTCAACATAAGCCAACTGCATTCCCAAGTGATTTCTTCCTCTGAAAGGTCTTGGAGGAGCTGGTAGAGCTCTCCAACATCTGTAGTTACTATCGACCCTTGATTCTGAGAAATGTTTAGAGGCAGACTGTAAGCGTCGCGGATGCCGTCCGGTACTAAAATGATTGTATACAAGTAACTTACCAACCAGAGGTGCAGGAGAGGTGTACTGGCATGGAAGATACCTTTTCTGCGGTTTACAGACTCGTTGAGAGCTCTGAGAAGCTTGGATAGGATGATGGGTACAACCGAGCAGGAGTTGTACATGTCCTCGATGATCCCGATCAGAACTGTTTCGACGAGCGAACGGCACCTTGGGAACACCAGTTGAGACATGGCTATTAGTGAAAGGGCATTGAGACCGGGAAGTTCTGCTGAAATGGAGTCAGGTTTTTATTTGCGCTTGTACTTCTTTTCGAGAAAAGACACGGATATCCAATCAAAAGAGCCGTTAGGACCGGGCTACAAGCAAGCAGGCTTGATATGCAAGAACCTGGATAGGTCTTCCTGGTATGTTGTCTTGTAGTGCGGTACTGTGGCTTCGCCATCCATGTTTAACCCCAGAATACTCTGAATCTCTTCCAGTGTTGGGTAGAGCTCGTTCTTACCAAAACAAAATACCGTGTGAGATGGGCTACAGCACTGGATAGCAAGGTTCATGAGGCGCGAGTCCGGGTTAACCACAAATAGGTCTACGATATTTCTGGTTTTGTAGTACTGAGCCCAAATGAGACGCTGACTCGAGGTGAAAGCCTTGATTGAAGCCTGGAGATTGTCATCACATGCCCCCTGAGAAGTTAGATACACGGGTCGTGATTGTCGGCCCAATGACTGAGTTACCCCTGAAGGGCCTGCCATCTACTTGGACAATGATACAAACTCTGTGAGTGCACTGTGTATGCAGATGGGATGCAAAAATGATGATGCAGATTTTGTTTGGGTGTGACATGGTATACGTGATCTGATAGGGTAGACGGATGGAGGTCCGACGTGCTTTAGCCCAGATTGTTGGAAACCGAGGGACCTATCAGATCAAGGTTAGGACAGGCCCAGTGAAGGCCTGTCTGCCTGTGATTTGGACCCCACACGCTTTGTTGGGAAGTAGGGTTGGATGTAGTTTATTACAAGCACATGTTTGGCTCATTACATGCCCCTGAGTAGGTGGTTATCCGGGTAGAATGTGCTCGGGTAGTCAACCATGATTGGGGATAGGTATAGGGTGCAAGCAGGTTAGGGTTTGTAGTAGCCCTTCCAGAATGGACTGCTTGTAAACTATACCGAAGCCTAGACTATATGTATGAATACTGGTTTGATGCAAGGGTGTTCCTAGTAGGATGAGGGGATCACTTAACACCGTATATGCGACTCCCCGGTATAGAACATACCTGTAAAGGGATGATTGGTGTAAGCGAGAGCATTCAGAATCCTTCCCCGTGGGATATCACCCAACAGGAGTAACTCCGCGGACCTCCAAGAATTTTAAGTTATCGACACTGAGGATGATCATCCAGCAGCCGTTAATGTAATAAGCCTGTCTACTGGGTTGAATGGGTTTAATTACACTACTATAACATGTATGAATGTACAGAACACAATTAATCAAGAGATGTAAAATGATTAGTTGTTCAGTTAAACGCTTAGGCATTTTAGATTAGATTTAAGGTTTAGTTGGCTTAAACCCGGGTTCCTGGTTGAACCCTGGTTCGATCCCCAGCAGAGTCGCCAGAGCTGTGAGCATGGGATTTCACTCCCTAGATTTCTCACGGGGTTTTGAGAGTCACCACCTATTAATTCAGAAGGGATAAGTCCCCCAAAGTTTTGGATAAAGTCTTGGTCTACGAGAGAGATCAGGGTAAGGGGTTCGGTTAAGTCTGGGGAAGGTGTTAGGCACCCCGAGGCCTCCGTTTTACAATGGTTTCGTACTCCCCGGGTTTAAGCCAAATTAAGTTATGTTTAAAATGCCGAAATGGTTAAATGAATACTAATCTAAGAAGGGAAAAGCTAAATGGGGTCGGCCCGTGTTGGGCTGCCTACGTACTCACAGGGTGAGATCAGACCGAGCGTAATTCTGGCACATGAGCCTGTGCTGACGCTAGGGGCGTGTGTGTGTGCACCAAGGGTGGCTAACATGGACTAGTCCGGTAGACTAGGGTTTGATTGACCGAGGAGGGTCAAGTGCAAGGTATGTGAGCCCGGTAGGCTTAGGGAGTAGTCCGGTAGACTAAGGAGGAGTCCGGCCCGGGTTAGGGTTGCTAACCGGGATTAGGCCAAACTAACTGTAGTTAGGGTTGCTAACCACAGTAAAGAGTGAGTGAGTTGTAGCCCGGTAGGCTAAGGTGTAGCCCGGTAGGCTGAGTTAAGTCCGGTAGACTTGGTTTCTAGGCCCGGTAGGCTGTAAACTGAAGTTAACTACGATTAGGGTTGCTAATCGCAGTTAAAGGGGGTCTAACTATGGTTAGGGAGAGGGCCAAAGTCAGGATTAAAGTCCAATCTCAGTTTTTAGGAATTTTCGTTTAATTTCCCAAAGGTTTGTGGGCTTAAGGGGTGCTTAACTGCGGTTAAATGTTAACCGGAAGTGTATTTAACCACGGTTAAGGGTCAGGTATAGTCCAAGGTGGGCCCAGGGGGCTAAGCAGGGCCTAAAGTGGCCTCCTACCAGGTCTGGGCCCCTGCAAAAGCCCAGAAATAAAACACAATTTAATGTCGGTAATGTAATTACCTACATTATGGACAGTGTTTTAAGACAGTGTTTTGTCACTGTTAACTAGGGTTAGGTTGTAAACCAAGGTGAACCGAGGGTGGGGAAGTGTAGAGGGGACTCCTGGGAAGAGATCAGGCTCTGTGTGGGCCCCAGGGGTTGCCTGGGGTGGGCCCCACAAGAGTGTAAAGCCGCTGTCATAGACAGTGCAAGTTGGCGGTAGTCGTTCTACCGCCCATCCCAGATCAGGTGAAAAACAGAATGTCGGTAGAGGTATGACCAACATTCTGGAAAAAGCTTAGAAACCAGGGGTCGGCGGAGGGATCACCGACAAAATGGAAATTAGGCCATTTCAGGAACAACGGTACTAAGAGTACCGCCATTCCTTGATTTCTGGAAAATCCGGTCGGTGGCTACCAGGGTTGTACACTAATGCTACTAGGGGTTCCCTCATGATCTGAGGGACCCCCAGAGGGTCTGTGAAGGCTCTAAGAGCATCGAGAAGGATGGTATACCCATAGAGGTTCACTCTACCTATGAAAAAGGTGGGAGAACACCCTGTTGGGTTCTAACCTACCGAAAACAAAGTAACAACAATGATAGTAGTCCCCTGGAGATGACCAGGGGCTCATAAGGTAAGTGGAACAGTAAAGAAAAATGGGTAGGGGTGTCCCTACCCAATGCTCTGTTTTGCCGAAAAGAGAATGAGGGCCGTGGCAGTGGTGGTGGCCCTCCGCTGAAGGTCTGTAGCTGTTGGGGGAGCTCGAAATGGGTCTAGGGGAAGCCTAGAACCACAATCGAAGGTGGAAGGGGATGGGGATTACGGTCTACAGCAAGGTTTTTCCTCTGAAAAAGGATCGACCTCCTAAACTGTGGTGGTGGTGTTGGTTTTATAGGGGAAGCAACAGGGGACCTAAGAGGGATTAGGAAGAAGGCTAGGTATGTGTATGGACGAAGGGGAGGTTGACTAAGAGCTGAGGAGGGAGAGACCAAGGTGGAGGAAGGGATGGTGGAGTGTGCAGGGGGTTTGCAGACTGAAAAACTCATAACTTGCAGAGGTCGGTAGAATAATTACCGACAAGCTGAAAACAGGCCAAAATGAAGACGTCGGTAGAGGGTCTACCGACAACAGGAAAATAGGGTAATTTTATAATGTCGGTATATGGGCTACTGACATTCTAGATTTTAATTTGAATTGGGCTTGGGCCCTGCACCTACGGGCATGGGGGTTTTTCCTAAGGATTTCTGGGTTTTATGGGCCTGGATAAAGGGGTTAGGCCCTATAGGCCATGGATTTTGCTAGGGTTACCTAAATGCTAAGTGTTTTGACAAGGCTTTGAATCCTAGGTTTTAAATAGGGTTCACCTACGGTCAATCTAGAGTTCACCTAGGGTTTGACTGGAGAGGCTTACCTAGGTTGTGAGGGACTTGGTAGGGGAGGTAATCATAGTTAAGGGCTTTTAACTACAGTTAGATGGGGTGTAAAAATTGGGTGCTTACAAAGCCCACGTTCGAAGTACACAGTGAATCCTGGGGGTAAAAAGATGTACTGGAACCTCAAAGGACACTTTTGGTGGCGGAACATGAAGAGGGATGTTGCAGAGTATGTATCCCGGTGCTTGGTGTACCAACAGGTGAAGGGAAAGCACTTAAGACCGGCGGGTCTATTACAGTCTCTCCCTATTTCCGAGTGAAAATGGGAGCATGTCTCCGTGGACTTCATTGTTGCTTTGCCATGTACGAAAGGAACTCAGATGCAATATGGGTTGAAGTAGACCGTCTAACAAAGTCTGCACAATTCTTGCCTTACCGAACCACTTTCAACTCGAATCAATTGGCTGCGTTGTATATCAAAGAAATAGTTCCGTTGCATGGGGTGCCAGTCAGTATTGTGTCAAATCAGGATCCAAGATTCACATCCAGGTTCTGGAAGAGCTTTCAGGAGGCTATGGATTCTCGACTTGATTTCAACACCGCCTTTCATACATAGACAGATGGGAAAACTGAGAGAGTAAACCAAATCATCGAAGACATGCTTCGAGCGTGTATGTTAGATTTCAAGGGCAGTTGGGAAGAGCACTTGCCTTTGGTGGAGTTCGCCTATAATAATAACTACCAAGCGACCATCCAAATGGCACCATTTGAGGCCTTGTATGGGCGAAGCTGCAGGTCTCCTCTCTATTGGGGTGAGGTAGGAGAGAAAATTGTTAGGTCCTGAGTTGATCGAGCAAACTGCGAACAATGTCAAGATCGTCAGGGAGCGATTGAAAGCTGCTCAAGATCGTCAGAAGAGCTATGTGGACACTTGCCGTAGAGACTTGGAATTCCAGGAGGGGAATCAAGTCTTTGTGAAGATATCTCCTATCAAGGGGATCAAGTGGTTCGGCAAGAGAGGCAAGCTTAGTCCTCGGTATGTTGGGCCGTTTGAGATTATCACATGAGTTGGTGAAGTTGCTTACAGGGTAACTCTTCCAGCTCATATGGCCGCAGTCCACAATGTGTTCCATGTGTCTATGCTTCGGAAGTACATTTCAGACCCTTCGCATGTCATAGAGTTGGAACCGTTGGAAATCTGAGAGGACCTCACTTTGTTTGAAAAGCCGGTTAATATATTGGATCGGAGAGATCCAGTCCTTTACAACAAGACTATTCTGTTGGTTCTCGTGCAATGGCAACATCATGCTCGAGAAGAGGCTACATGGGAACGTGAGGCTGAAGTCAAAGCAAAGTACCCGGAGTTGTTTGAATGAGTTTTGTATGTGACTTGTAATTTTGTTTTGGTTTTGTAATGCAAGTATCGTCCAAATTTCGAGGATAAAATTTTTATAAGGAGGAAGGATGTAGAATCCTGGAACTTTTGCATATGTCCGGGAATGTGTGTCAAGGCATGATGCCTTTGTAATCTCCATTTTTCATGAAATGAAAATTTTGGAAACCTTTGAGAAGTTGCAAGAATGCTATAACTTAATTAAATAAATATTTATTAATATGTCATAGCCTTAGAAAGGTCCTAGTCATGTTTAGAAAAGGTTAGAATACAAGAGGGATAAGTCCAAGTAGTGGATTGAGTGGAAAATGGACTCAGTGTCCAAATTTGCAAACAACCGATCGCTTGGTCCATTGTAGCGATTGATTGGTCCACAACTGATCGATTGGTATCGGTCGACTGGTTAACTTTTTTGTATGGGAAATTTTTCCAGAGAGGGTGTTTTCAATTGATCGCTCGGTCTTTTGCGTTTTTGCAAAATTTCATTAAGGGTTTTTGGTCTTTTGGGCATTTCACCCATGCCTATAAAGGCTGGCTCGAGTCTAGGGTTCCCACACACCATACTTAGCAGCATTTTAGAGAGAGTGAGAGAGGAGGAAGAGGGCTCTAACCTAGGTTTTCAACTTGAGAAGAAATCAAGGGTTTAAAGAACCCTAGATCATCACAAGCTTGGATTTCTTCAAATCCATGGCTCAAGCACTCGAGGAGCACCTCTTTCAAGCTCGGCAATGACTCCACGCACGTTTTGGAGGCTTTCCTCATCTTTTTAAGGTCGGTACCATATGCTACCCTGCTAATCCATATTCTCCCCTTTTTCCCTTCTTTCTTGTTTTCCCTAAAGTATGAACATAATAGGAGATAGATTGTGGTATGGAAATGGATGTTGGGCGATGGATGCCGTGTGGATGTGTTATGATGAATGAAATGGGAAGGGTATTGTACCAATAATGAACACACATTTATGTTGTGAACATTAAACCATCTAGAAAAGTATGAGGTAGGCCTTAACCATAATGCACACACCATATGTTTGGTGAAATGTGAAGGTGAAGAAAATGAATCATAAATTGACAAAAGAATGGTTTAATGTGTATGGAACTTTCTAAGGTTTATGATAGTGTGATAAATTTCTTTCTCTAACGGCATGAATAATTACTTGTGGAAATTAATGTTATTCTATGTATTGTTGAATCCTAAATGTCATATTAAATTCCAAGTTAAAGCATGTAAACGATTTCACGAGCACGGCATGCATGACACGGTTTATTGGTGTTTTCCAAACCAAAGGTTATATTCTCGATTCATGATCACCATGACAAGCCCAAATGTGAGGGTTGGTAATTAGAGGTCGGAGATATCTTACGATATGTTTTCCCTCACTTTCGACAAGAATAAGTGTATTTCATTTAATGAGGGGTCTCCCCTCCCTTGCAAGTGCATCTCATTTAATGAGGGGTCTCCCCTCCCTCACAAGTTGTATTTCATTTAATGAGGGGTCTCTCCTCTCTTGCAAGTGCATCTCATTGAAAGAAGGGTCTCCCCTCCTTCCCAAGTGTATCTCACAAGTTGCATGAGCATGTTTAAATTCCAAGCAAGCACACATGACATGACACACATGACTAAACATGCATGACAGACAAGCAAGACAGACATGACAAGTTAAGTACAAGATAGTTTTCAAGAGTCTTTCCGACTTTGATATGATGAAAGCATGTGTAGACCCAAGATTTTAACCCCACTCCCTATCAGGATTGAACCCGAGGAGGAATCGTACTAACAATACAGAAAAGTGAAAGTCGCCACCTATTTAGATTGTTAGGGAAAATAGGGTCCCTTAAAAGGTTGGATAAGGCTTTGGTCTGGAAATAGAGTTCAAGGTAAGAATTCATTTGAGTTAGGGGAAGGTGATAGGCACCCCTAAACTCCGATCCGGAGATGGTTACCTACTCCCTAAGTCTGAATTAAAGTAGGGGAAACCATAAGAGAAGCTTACATTTCATCTATATGCCTGATCGGTATTGTATGAACAGTAATGCACATGTTAAAATAAGCAGGGACAGGATAGGAGCTTTATCCTGAGTGAGCTGAACCCGATCAGGGTTGCCTACGTATTCACAGTCAGTAGAATCAAGCCACACGTAGTTCCAGATGGGTAGTCGATGGTTTGATTTGGATTGTTTGGATTGTGAATTATAAGCCGAGATTTGTTTTTGGATTTTAGGGTGTTTTTGAATGGTTTGGGCTCCTGTTCAGGAGCGCTTGGGCCTTTTATGCTCTTGTCGAGGAGCATTTGGACAGTTTTAGCTCATGTCAAGGAGCATTGGGTTAGGTAAGGGTTTGATAGGATTCGAACCAGGGTTTGAAGCAAGGTTCGGATAGAGGTTTGGCTAAGGCAAGTAAGGTTTGAACCAGGGTTTGAACCGAGGTTCAGACAGAGGTTCGACTAGGTAAGTAGGGTTTGAACTAGAGTTCAGGCAGAGGTTCGACAAGGTAGGCTAGGTTTGAACCGAAGTTTCGGGTAGAGGTTCGACAAGGTTAGGCTAGGTTTAAGTAAAACCGGGCAGGGATTCGATAGGGCAAGCAGTCTAAGTATTAAAAAACAATAAATAGTTAAAACTAATAAAAGACTAAGCAAATTTCAAAGTTTGGCGATATTTTACCATCCAGAAAATCTGAAAAGATTTCTGAAAAGGGGTCCTGAGAATCGACCCTTCGCAATCGACTTTCTCGGGAATCCGGGCACGCTAAGAAGAACTTTGAAATCGAAAAGGGACAGAGAGGGAGAAGGAATTGGTGAGAAATGAAGGAAGAGAGGGGGGTATTTATAGTGTTTCGAAATAGTGCCCGCACCGTTTAAAAGGGTGCGATTTAATATATATTAATGAATAGTAAAGCGGTGTGAACAGTGGGGCGGCAACGCGAATAACACTAAATCCGTGCTGTTTTAAAAGGCGAGATTTAATATATTTTACTATGGATAAATAAAATAATAAGAAATGAAATTTGCAGTGCAAGTGCGGCCCACATGGTCCCACGCCTTTCAAAAGGGCGCGGTTGCCCCTTAAAACTATTTTTTGGGGTTTTTTGGTTTATGCTCTTATTTGCTAAAAAAATGTTTTTGTCGTTTTAAGCCCATTTTTAGCCCAAAAATAGCCAAAAATTGAACTGAAAAATTTGTAAAATTATTTCGGATGAAGTCATAACTTTTGACCACTTTTCAGGGGCGTTTTGGTCATTTTATACTCCAAGGGCATTTCGGTCATTTTCTACCGTTTTAAGCCCAATTTAATTCCAAAAATAGCCAAAATTCATCCAAAAATTTATAAAATCATTTTAGACAAAATGAAAACCTTTTAGCACTTTTTAAGGGGTATTTTTGTCATTTTTCACCCTAGGGGCATTTTGGTTATTTTTTACTTGAGGGGCATTTTTTGGAAATCGAAGCCCGCGGAAAGAGGGTTTTAAAAAGGGTTTTTAGAGGTGTGCCAAGAGACTAGGGGGTGCAAAATTGGGGTGTTTACAGTTGCCCCGCTTTGTCGGAGGGTGCGGGCACGTGAACGACAAAGGCTGATAACGGTTTAATTTTGCATGCATGTGTGTGGAAAACCTTGGAAAAGATAGAGGAAAAGATAAAATCTACTTAGGCTACTTGCCAGGGACTGGATGACTAAAGGGTGACAAAGGAAGGGTGTGATTGTGCCAAGTCGGCACTTGTTGGGGATAAAGGGGGTTATGGTGTATGAAGCTGCCTACTAATCGTTCACACGACCAAGTAGTGGGGTGTATGATGCAAGTGAATGATGATTGTTGCAAAATTGGCTTCACAAGAGGCCGCAACTGATGGTTGATCAAACAACCGTTTCAGTTACTCCTTGAAGAGTAAGCAAGCAATGCAGTGCGGTGTGTGAAGTGTGCAAGACTTGTTTCATAGGAGGCCGTAACTGATGGTCGATCAGACAACCGTGTCAGTTACTCCTTTAAGAGTGAGCATGTATTACAGTGCAATGTATGAAGTGTGCAAGACTTGTTTCACTGGAGGGCGCAACTGATGGTCGATCAGACAACCGTGTTAGTTACTCCTTTAAAAGTGAGCAAGTATTGCAGTGCAGTGTATGAAGTATGCAAGACTTGTTTCACAGGAGGCCGTAACTAATGGTCGATCAGACAACTATGTCAGTTACTCCTTTAAGAGTGAGCAAGTATTACAGTGCAGTGTATGAAGTGTGCAAGACTTGTTTCACTGGAGGCCGCAACTGATGGTCGATCAGACAACCGTATCAGTTACTCCTTTAAGAGTGAGCAAGTATTGCAGTGATGTGCAGTGAAATGTGAACATGTGGTAAAAGATGCAAATGAGTGAAGGTTGGTTACACAACCAGCTTCACGAGAGGCCGTAATTGAAGGTCGATCAGACAACCGTCAGTTACTCCTTTAAAAAATGGGTAAGATGCAATTAGTGCTGATAACCGCGCGGTTGCCCAACTAGGTACTATGCCATGGTGCAAACAACCGCACGGTTTGCCCCACCGGGTAAAATGCTATGATGCAGACAACCGCGCGGTTGCCCCACCGGGTACTATGCTATGGTACAGACAACCGTATGGTTGCCCCACCGGGTACTATGCTATGGTGCAAACAACCACGTGGTTGCCCCACCGAGTACTATGCCATGGTGCAGATAACCGTGTTGCCTCACCGGGTAAGATGCTATGGTGCAGACAACCTCGTGGTTTCCCCACTGGGTAAGATGCTATGGTGCTAACAACCATATAGTTGCCCCAATGGATACTATGCTATGGTGCAGACAACCATGTTGCCTCACTGGGTAAGATGCCAGCAAGATGAATGAAGTCAGGTTTGAAGGGGTCGCACGACCACTTCAGCACAAGTAAGCAAGAAGATGTATAAGTGGAGATAACCACATGGCTAGTCCACAAGCATGTTTGTAAGCAAGCAGTGTATGATGAATGGAGACAGCCACGTGGTTGCTCCATTTTTCTAGTAAGATGCATGAATGAGGAAAGCCACACGGCTAACCTATGAGAAAGCAAAATGTAAGGTTAGTGAGGATTGGTTACACAACCATCTTCATTAAGAATGAATGCAAAGTAAGCAAATGAATACGATATGTGTATAAATGAAGATAGCCACAAAGCTAGTTCATGAGCAAGAAAAATGTAAATGCATGGAAGGGGATAGCCACGTGGCTTATCCATAAGCAAGCAGATGAAATGAATGATGGGGTATAAGGGGCGAGAGAATGGAGCATGACCCTGAGCCTCTATCTAATATCTGCCCTCTGCCTGATGTATCAAAATTGCACTAAGTTTATGCCTGGATTTGTCCAACTGAAATAATCTTCCAGGATAATCTGCCTTAACCGATCTCAAGTTCGGGAGAATCGATTGCACTGTCGAAAGGATTAGCCAAGTTTGAGGTGACTGGCATGAGGACACGCCTCTAACTGACTGACTTGACATGACAGACTGATGTCTTGGTGATAGGTTGACAGAATGACTTAATATATTGACAAATGGACATAAGTATTTTGAAAGATGTCTGTTTTGAAAGATGTCTGATATTGCCTGTTGATGGGAAGCGTAGCTAGGATTCCTTTGCCTTAGAAAGGAATTGAATAAGTCTGGGTTTATTGCTTCTGAGATAGATAGGTAAATCTGCTCTTGGATGTCCTCGCTAGATGCTAGATGCATAAGATAGTGCTTGACCATACTAGCTGATTGCTGCTAGTGGCGCTTGATATAAAAGCTCGCACTTTACGATTTTCCCTATTTTGCCCCTGGACCTTAACAGGTTTCACTAGGATTGGGTTCACGTTATTTTTGCACACTAGTACGATTGATAATTCCATACTAAGCCCGTGAAATTAGAAATTTGTCTTTATCCCTTTTTTGCCCTTGGAATGACCAAGTTTTGAGGTCGCATAATTTTTGCCCAATGAGGCCGTTTCTGGTTTTCACTCATGTCTGCGTAATTGACTAATGTGTTCTCTTTTTTGCCCCTGGCAACAATGTCAGGGCTAGGCTCGCATAATTTTTACTCCTTAGTGTCATTTCTGGTTTTCACTAGGCCTGCAATTTTTGATAAGCTGATCTGTCTTCTCCCATCATTACCTAGTAAAATGGTAGAGATTAATGCTTCTGACCACTGATGCTCAAGACCTTTCAAAGATCAAGGAGGGCTTAGTTACTAGGACGAAACATAGTAGGGGTAGAAACGATTGAGGCTAAAAGTTTACTTGTTGGGGATAGGACACCCTAAAATGTTTTTGCTGCACGCAGAGACAGAACCAGTTAGCTTCTCTTCTTCATTTTGGAGATTTGCCATTTTTGCTCTTTTTTTTTTCTTTCTTTACCCTCCTTTTTTTTGGCTTTTTCTGCTCTGTTTAGAGATAGCTGTTTGGTATAGATGAAAAGTTGTCATAATGTGACCGAACCTATTTTAGGTTGCCTACGTATTCACGATCAGTGGAATCAGGTCATGTTATAGTTCAAAATAAGCTTTGCTTTTCATTGGTTGGATTCTGCTCTGTTGATTTTTCATTCATAGGGTGCCCTAGTGTATCGGTTTAGAAAGAAAGGCTATTAGGCTCGACGGGCTAACTAGCGTATGTTATTGCATGGGTACGAAAGAGATTTTAAGGGTTAACCAAGGATGGCCTCCTATCCTTTCTTTGATTGGTCAAGAGCATATGTGGTCATTGCGTTATCCTTGTTCAAATATGTTTAATGCTTGATAGCTCGAGGAGGTCTTCGTCGCTCCTTTCCTTCTTGTCTTCTGATGGATTGGTAGCTCGCCTTGAAATCCTTGGGGAGCAGAGTACCTTTCTAATTCATAAGAGAGTCATGAGATTTTAGATTACTCACCCGATGATCATGCAATTATCCTTTAAAGGCTTAAAATCTAGTTCAGTTCCCAAAACTAGGCATCTCAGAGTAATAAGCAAGACAGATTTTAACAAAAGTGGGAGATTTCATTAGAGTATGAAAGGATGTACGAACTCAAATGCAGAAAATAAAGACTGGAGGCCACTGGCCAATATGTTAACTGACAGGGAAGACTTCAATTTGGGCTATCATGGCCATTTGCAAAAAAGAAATTATGGAATAAACCAAAAAGACAAAAAAAACTGGTGAGACTGCTCAAAGTCGGCTATAGAGTGGCTCAGGCTGGTGCGCCTCGGTTTCCTGCTCCTGCATGATTAGGGAGAGGGACCTGGTTGATGTCAGCGTTCCTTGGTTGAAACTGAATCTTTCCCATTTCAAGCATGTCTTGGATTGTGTGCTTTAGATCAAAATACATATCGGTGGAATTCCCCGGGGCTTGATGATACCCACAATGCTGGTCAGCTTTATAGGACTTTGGCAGCGTGACTGGTGGTGACTTGGGTTCCCTCAGCGTGACTAAATTCTTATCTAGTAGAGAAGGGAGGAGTTACGTCATGGTATATGGCATGGGTGAGAAGACTCTTCTCCTTTTCTGTTCAAAAGTCATCTACTGCGAGGGAAGCTGTTTGTCGCGACCCCAAACCCACCCTAGGAGTTAGAGTGAACCTTGGACGACTAATCATGACATGCTTGACAACAAACCTGCAAAACCCACAGAGCATATACAATAGAGGATATTAACAGCGGAAACATACTCTAACATAGCACAGCGGAAGTCTACCAAATCTCTATGTATATACATACGCAAATCCAAGTTTATACAAAAAGTAACCAAAAGAAAGTGCGGACAGACCCGCCAAAATACATGAAGGTATATCTCTCATCTCACCCACAGCTATTCACTCAGAATCTACAACCACCTAATGATAACCCTCCACTGGAGGTTCCTCCAAAGGTTCCTCGACGTACTCCTCCTCCACCCATGGGCCAGGAGCACAAACATCAAATGGAGTAGCAGCTCTCTCAGAACCTGCCGATATAAGAAGTACGGCTGAGCATGGAATACTCAGCGGGCACTAAATACTAACCAACAATTATAGCATAAAAATGACAATACATAATCAGGAGCAATTCATATATGGTAGACGGAAACAATTCATATCATGCAAGGAAGTAATGCAATTTATAATCATGCTTGTATTTCGTAGAAAGCCGATAAACCTCTTGAAAACATCGTGCACTTGACTTGACTTAAAGTACCATTTCGTGCTTGAAAACTCATCTTGTCTATCTTGCTTGATTCTTGTATGTCGTCTCATGTCATGCATGTCATGCGTGCTTCCTTGTGATCATGTCACTTATGAGATATCCTTGTGAGATGTACTTGTGAGATGCACTTGTGAGATGCCTTGAGAGGGAAGGGAGACCCTTCTTTAATGCAATGCACTTGAGAGGGAAGGGAGACCCTTCTTCATGATATGCATGTACTTGCGAGGGAAGGGAGGCCCTTCTTCATGATATGCACTTGTGAGTGAGGGGAGACCCCTCGTGGGATGTTGGTTCTTGTCTTCTTGTGAAAAGTGAGGTAAAACATATCGTAGGATATGTCCCACCTCTAACCATGTTCTTGAAAACCTCGATAAATCATGTCATGCATGCCGTGCTCGTGGGAACCGTGTACATACTTGCATTTAAATTTAAATATGAAATTTGGGAAATTTCACAACACATATAACATCAATGATTGAGCAATGTAATATTCATATCGTTTAGGTAAAGCAAGAAAACACCCTATCATAGGCCCTAGCAATATTCAGAATTTATTAGGCATATATTTCCTAATTTACAACTCATTTTATTCACCTTGGCATTTCATCAAACATGGTGTGTTCATTATTCATTATTTCCTTAAACCTAACTCATGCTTTTCTGGGTGAGTTTACTCACATCACACTTGTATGTTCATTATTAGTACAATGCCCTTTCCCATTCATTCATCACATCATCCACACGGCATCCATTCGCCAACATCCTCCTCCATTGACCATTCATAACCATCCATCTCATAGCACAGGTATAAATAAAGAAAAATAAGGAGAAATAAAGGGGGAGAAGAGGAACTATAACTAGGAGGGTAGCATGAAGTACCGACCTTGAAGAGATGAGGAAGAAATCCCTCTTCCAAACGGCTGTGAGTTGCTGCCCTAGCTTGGAACACGAGCTTCGCACGAGCTTGAGCCGAGATCTTGAAGAAAAACCGGACTGGGAGTGATCTAGGGTTTCAAAACCCTTTGATTTCTCTTCAAAATGGAAACCCTAGGTTGGAATCGCCTTCTCCCCTTTCTTCTATTCTCTCAAACTCTCTAAGTGTCGAATGATGCCCTAAAGGCTCGGGTTAAACTCTTAAGGTAAAAGTGAACTGACCAAAAGACCATAATACCCTTACTAAAATTTCTGCAAGAGCACGAGTGCTGAAAACGTTGTGCTGTGAACAGTGCCAACTCGTTGTGCTGTGAATAGTGCTGACTCGTTGTGCTGTGAATAGTGCCAACTCGTTGTGCTGTGAATAGTGCCAACTCGTTGTGCTGTGAATAGTACCAAACACGTTGTCCGTTGTGAATAGTACCAAACACGTTGTCCGTTGTGAAGGGTGCCGACCCCGTTGTCACGTTGTGTCGTGCATAGTGCTGAGCTCGTAGTCCGTTGTCTTATGTACAACGTGCCCGTTGTGCTGTACAACGTGCACGTTGTCTGCTGTACAACGTACCGTTGTCTGTTGCACAATGGATACGTTATCTGCTGCGCGACGGATGCACAACGAATACGTTATCTGCTGCGCGACGGATGCACAACGAATACGTTATCAGAGTACGCCCTCAAGGCACGTCCTTAGTGCCTTCCGAGCTACGTTTTGCCTACAGGTTCAGACTGTTTTGGCCATATCTTTTGACTCGTTCGTCCGATTTTGACGATTCAACTTGCGTTGGGCTTGTACTTCGAAAAGGAACATTTCTGACTTTTCAAAATTTCCAATTTCCTTCTCATTTATTAATTATACCTCTTTAAAGGCAAAATGGAAACGAAAGTGTCATGCATTAACTGTGAAAAGGTCCGGGGCTCTACATCCTCCCCCCTTACAAAAATTTCATCCTCAAAATTTGGACGAGACATGCATTACAGAATCAAACAAAACTACAGGCTACATATACAAAACCTATACAAAATTCATTCAATTAATTCTAGGTACTTTGCTTTGACTTCGGCTTCACGTTCCCATGTAGCTTCTTCCCGAGCATGGTGTTGCCATTGCACAAGAACCAAAGGGATTGTCTTGTTGCGAAGTACCTGATCTCTTCGATCCAGAATCTGAACTGGCTTTTCAATCAAGGTTAGGTCCTCTCGAATCTCCAACAGTTCCAAGTCTATGACATGCGAAGGATCCGCAATGTACTTCCGAAGCATAGACACATGGAAGACGTTGTGAACTGTGGCCATGTGAGGTGGGAGAGCTACCCTATAAGCAACCTCACCAACTCGTGTGATAATCTCAAAAGGCCCAACATACCGAGGACTGAGCTTGCCTCGCTTTCCAAATCTCATGATCCCTTTGCTAGGAGATACCTTCATAAAAACTTGATCCCCTACTTGAAATTCCAAGTCCCTACGGCGTGTGTTCGCAGAACTTTTCTGGCGATCGTGAGCGGCTTTCAATCGATCTCGAATGATCTTAACTGTGTTTGCAGTTTGCTCAATCAATTCCGGACCCAGTACTTTCCTTTCTCCTACCTCATCCCAATAGAGAGGAGACCTACAACTTCGCCCATACAAGGCCTCAAATGGTGCCATTTGGATACTTGCCTGATAGCTGTTGTTATAGGCGAATTCAACCAAAGGCAAGTGCTCTTCCCAACTGCCTCTGAAGTCCAACATACAAGCCCGAAGCATGTCTTCAATGACTTGGTTCACTCTCTCGGTTTGTCCATCCGTCGGTGGATGAAAAGCGGTGCTGAGATCAAGTCGGGAACCCATAGCCTCCTGGAAGCTTTTCCAGAATCGTGATGTGAATCTTGGATCCCGATCTGACACAATACTAATGGGCACTCCGTGCAACCTCACCACTTCCTTGATGTACAAAGCGGCTAATTGACTAGAGTTGAAAGTAGTTCGGTAGGGTAGGAAGTGCGCAAACTTCGTCAGACGGTCTACTACAACCCAAATTGCATCTGAGCTCTTTGCTGTTTTTGGCAAGCCAACTATGAAATCCATGGATATGTTCTCCCATTTCCATTCGGGAATAGGAAGAGAATGCAATAGACCGGCTGGTCGCATGTGTTCTGCTTTCACCTGTTGGCACACTAAGCACCGTGCCACATATTCTGCAACATCCCTCTTCATATTCCGCCACCAAAAGTGACTGTTGAGGTTCCTATACATCTTTGTACCCCCTGGATGCACTGTGTACTTCGAACGGTGTGCTTCATCCAAAATCTCTCTTCGAAGATCTGCATTGGCTGGGACGCACAACCTTCCCTTGAATGTGATAGCACCCCGACTAGTGAGAGAGAAGTCCTCACTACCCTTAGCAACTTCCTTGTCCCGATAAGCCAACAATTCAGCATCCGTGGCTTGGTATTCTTGGATTAAATCTATGATGTATGACCGAACCATGACATTTGCCAAGATAGGACCACGGACAGAGTTATTCACACTGATGTCCAGATTTTCCAAATCTTCTAGTAGTTTCCATTCTTGAACCAACATGTGTGCTAACCACCCTTGAGGTCTTCTACTCAAAGCATCAGCCACGACATTTGCTTTACCCGGGTGGTATTGAATGGTACAATCATAGTCCTTCAGAAATTCCATCCAACGCTGTTGCCTTAGATTCAGCTCCTTTTGGGAAAAGAGATACTTGAGACTCTTGTGATCGGTGAACACATAGAACTCCACCCCATAAAGGTAATGACGCCAAATCTTAAGTGCAAACACGACCGCCGCAAGCTCCAAGTCGTGCGTGGGATAATTCTTCTCATGCTCCTTCAATTACCTTGATGCATAGGCAATGACTTTCTTGTGCTGCATGAGTACACACCCAAGTCCAACGTGTGAGGCATCACTATACACTTCATACCCATAAGGTCCAGATGGCACAGTAAGAACAGGGGCTGTAGTAAGCCTCTTCTTCAGTTCCGTGAAACTGATCTCACACTTATCACTCCATACAAACTTGGCGTTCTTACTTGTCAGGTAAGTGAGCGGTGCTGCAAGGCTAGAGAAACCCTCTACGAATCTCCTGCAGTAGCCTGCCAACCCAAGAAAGTTGCGCATCTCAGTGACACTTTTGGGCCTCGCCCAACTCATAACTGCTTCTATCTTCTTCTGATCTACCGAGATACCTTCCGCAGAAACAACGTGGCCTAGGAATGCCACCTCTTCCAACCAAAACTCACACTTGCTAAGTTTGGCGTATAGCTTGTGCTCTCTTAGCATTTCCAAAGCAAGGCATAGGTCGCGTGTGTGATCTTCCCGTGTCTGGGAATAGACCAAAATGTCATCAACAAATACAATCACGCACCTATCAAGATATGGCCGGAACACCCGGTTCATCAAATCCATAAAGGCTGCCGGCGCGTTCGTGAGTCCAAAAGGCATTACCAAGAACTCGTAGTGTCCATACCGAGTCCTGAAAGCAGTTTTGGGAACATCTTCCGCCTTAATCTTCAACTGGTGATAACCCGATCGAAGATCTATCTTTGAGATAAATCTCGCTCCCTTCAACTGATCGAACAAATCATCAATCCTAGGTAAGGGATACCTATTCTTTATAGTGACTTTGTTCAATTGCCGGTAATCGACACACATCCGCATCGAGCCATCTTTCTTCTTAACAAACAACACCGGGGCACCCCACGGTGAGACACTTGGTCGAATGAAGCCAAGGCCTTGTAATTCCTCCAACTGAGTCTTCAACTCCTTGAGTTCAATAGGGGCCATTCTATATGGAGCCCTGAAAACGGGAGCTGTGCCTGGTGCAAGCTCGATCACAAACTCAATTTCCCTGTCTGGAGGCAATCCTGGCAACTCCTCTGGAAATACATCTAGAAACTCACTCACAACCGGAATAGTCGATGAGTCCTTTGCCTTGGGGTTAGCTAAGCTCAAAGTCGCAAAACGAGCAATATATTTACCTTTCAACCCTCGAAAGTGGAATGGTTTTCCTTCTACTGGCTTGAAGAGTACCATTTTCTCAAAGCAAGCTAGATGCCCATGATGTGCTGCTAACCAATCCATTCCCAAAATAACATCAAAGTCTTGGAATCCAAGGACGATGAGATCAACCGCTAACTCGTGGCTTCCAACTTGGACCACACTATTTCTATACACATTATCTGCCAATACTGTTTTGTCGAGAGGAGTCGAAATGGCTAACTCCGGTTCTAGCTGACTTGGCTCTACAAAAAAGCCTTCTGAAAAACTCGACGAGACAAATGAATGAGTAGACCCGGTATCAATCAACACTCGAGCCAAATACTCATTGACTAGTAGGGTTCCTGAAATTTTAACTAGCGGAGTTAATCCATGCATCAACAGCGTATACATGTAGGTATATATACATATAGAACATGCCAAGTACGTACACAAGGAATAAAACATAACATAACAATCACGAATAAAGAAAATAACTTCAAACGCGTACCTTGCACCACATCGTCAGATGCAAGTACATCACCCTTTGTCAAGGCAAAAACTAGCCCCTGTTCGCCTGGCGAGACTGAGGTGTAGACCGGGTAGTCTGGGATGACGCCTGATATGATCCTGCTGGGTGTGCTGGGGGCCCAATCCCCTGAGACTGGCCTGGTAAATGCCGACTGGGGCAATCCCTGATCATATGGCCCTGGCGACCACAATGAAAACATCCACCCAATGCTCGTCGGCAATCTCCTGCCGGGTGCCTTCGGCCGCATGAAGTGCAGACCTCGTGTGTAAAAGTCGGAGGTGGAGCATACCTCATCGTCTGAGGTGCAACAGGCCGTGGGGCTGGAAGAGCCTGAGGTCGCGGTGCCTGAGGCACATACTACCGTGGAGCTGGAGGCACATAAGATGGCCTCATCGGTGGTGCTGGCCACGCATACTGATAAAGGCCGGTATGAGCCCGCCTCTCTAGAGGTGCTGAACTACTGGATTGGCCTCTCGCCGACTCCCTCTTCTTGGACACTGTCTCTGAATTGGCCTCGACCAATAAGGCCTTGTCTACTACCTCAGGGTAGGTAGCATGTCTTAAGACCGAAACCTTCTCCATGATAACATCTTTGAGCCCTTGCTCAAACCTTCTCGCCTTCATTACCTCGGTGGCAATCATATGTGTCGCGAAGCGGGATAGCTCCGAGAAATTGGCCTCGTATTGTGCTACTGACATCGAACCTTGCTCAAGGTTGATGAATTCTCTCTCTTTCTTTTCCCGTGCTCCAATCAGAAAATACTTCTTGTAAAAAGTATCCTTGAACTCCTCCCAAGTCCAAGGTTGACCCTGCATGGTCAAATCTCGCGTCCTCAATGCGGACAACCACCAATGGTGGGCTTCACCTTCTAGCATGAAAACTGCCCATGCTACTCTATCCTCCTCTGTAGGTGAGAGGACCGTAAAAATCTTCTCCATCTGGAGGATCCATGCCTCCGCAGCAAGAGGGTCCACACTCCTATGGAAGGATGGAGGCCTTAATCTCCTGAATGCCTCAACTCCAGCTGTACAAAGTACTGGAGCTGCGGGCGGTGGAGTAGGTGCCGCCAATGATGGTATAGCCTGCCGAGCCGCCAGTATGGCGAGAGTCTCAGCAATAGAGCCTAAGACCTGAGAGAGGTCCGGCTGCTCTTCCTCATCCCGTGAAGAAGTGGAAGCTCTGGTATGTGGTCCACGACCCCGTGTGCCCCGCCTCATGACTAAAGTCCTGAGAACAATAGCACAACATGAGTCTAACTTGAAACCACAGTGTAGCACCCCGGACTTTTCATCCTTAATGAATAGCACCTTCGTAGCTAATTGGCCGTTTTTGTAGTCTAATTAATAAATAAGGGAGAAATCGGAACATCCGAAACGTCAGAAATGTTCGTTTTCGAAAGACGGATCCAATGCAAGTTGAATCGTCGAAATCCGACGAGCGAGTCAAAAGATATGGTCAAAACAGTCCAGACATACAGAGCACCGATCGCTCGGTCCAGTCAGCGATCGATCGGTCCATAACCGATCAATCGGTAGCTATCGCACGGTCAGAAATTTTGTATGGGGAAATTTTCCAGAGAGTGAGTTTTTGACCGGTCGATCGGTCATAAACACCGATTGCTCGGTAGGCAACCGATCGATCGGTCATAGCCACCGATCGCTCGGTCTTCGCGTTTTTACAGAAATTTCAGTAAGGGCGTTTTCGTCTTTTGGGTGTTAAACCCTTACCCATAAGGGTTTGCTCGACCCTTTGAGCCCTCATTCACAACCCTTAGACATTTTGAGAGCTAGAGAGTGAGAAGAAGAGGGTTTTGACCTAGGGTTTCCATTGAGGAAGAAATCAAAGGGGTGGACCATCCTTGGTCGTCCTCAAACTTGGATTTGCTTCAAGTTCAAGGCTCAAGCTCGTGTGGGAGCCACTCTCCAAGCTAGGGCAGCCATCTCACGTACGTTTTGAAAGGGGTTTCTTCCCCAACTCGAGTCTTCCTCAAGCAAGGGTTGTTCCCTACCCCTTTTGGAGCTTCAATCAAGTTTCCCACCAAGGATCAAGCCTTGAGCAAGGTTAGTACACCCTACTAACTTTCCCTAGCAATAATCTAGGTTTTCTAGTGTAAATGGGGATTTTATATATTATGCTTTTCCTTCCCTATGCATTGTATTAACTCAACAAATATAAACAAGATAAGGGAAATGGAATGAATGTGTGGATGGGAGATTGGGTGTGACGATTGGATGCCGAATGTGATGTATGATGTGTGGGTTGTGGATTGGAAAATGGAGGATGGGCATAGTACAAATAACAAACTTACCATTGTGTGATTGAATGGAAAATATGCATTTAAAAGAAGGAGATAAACTACTAAGGAATAATGTATGAAAGTGTTTGACAAAATACCTAAACTATGAATAAATGATCTCAATGAAGAATATAGAAATGGGTTTTATGAATGCGTTCTTATAAAGGATAAATTGATCAAATGTTATGCAAACTACTTATGTTACCTATGTTCATATCATGAATTGAATTGTAATGTCATATTTTGGTTATTCCCATTATCATGATTGTCACTATGGACACGTACACGAGCACGCATGATAGCATGAACCAAAATTTCAAGAGCATGTGCATATAATAAACAACAAGAAAGCATTTCATAACAAGGAGGTTGGTAGCCCAGGGACATTCGGGTGCTAGCCTCTGGCTCACAAGTGCATTGTATAACAAGGAGGTTGGTAGCCCAGGGACATTCGGGTGCTAGCCTCTGGCTCACAAGTGCATTTCATAACAAGGAGGTTGGTAGCCCAGGGACATTCGGGTACTAACCTCTGGCTCACCAGTGCATTGCATATCAAGGAGGTTGGCAGTCCAGGGAGATTCGGGTGCTAGCCTCTGGCTCACAAGTTACGAGATGGAGGTTTACAAGATGATGATCATGCATTCATGCATGCACGCATACATGATTTCTACGAGGCATACTGGGACATGACATGGGTTTTCAAGCATGAGTTTTGTCGGCGTTTTCGCATTCATGTACGCACGTCAGGATGCTTGTATTGTATCATGCCTTATACTGTTCCTTTTGTAATGTTTCTATTACTGCTTGTATGATATGAATATTGTGTGTTTTATTATTGTTATGGTCTGCTAGTAGCTTGTACTCGCTGAGTATTCCATGCTCAGCCGTACTTTCATGTCGGCAGGTACTGAGGGAGCCCTCGACCCGGAGGCTTGGGTCGAGGAAGAGTATATAGAGGAGAAAGAGCCGGCTATTCCATTACAGTCTCAGGCGGACCGAGACCTCGATGCGTGGCCATACCTCGACTACTGTTGAGGGGAGAGTATGAGAGGGTCTTATGTATTTTGATAGGTGGGCCTGTCTACCTTAGACTTAGACGTGTTTTGTATTTATGTCAACTTGGAATACTACATTTTGGATCATTATAAAGAAAAAAGAAAAATTTGTTTACGCTTCCGCATATATGATAGCTTCCGCGCTCTGATTATCGTTGTTAGTATTGCATTTTATCTTGTGCATGACAGGATGGTTTGATAGGTACGCAGTGTGACACCTAAAATATCCCTAAACTCCTAGGGGGTATTTCGGGGCGTTACAGAATGGTATCAGAGCTCTAGGCATTAGAGTCCCTAGGGTCACTTAGATGATTGAACAAGGTATTAGAATCACCTTAGAGAGTTGTATTCCAAGTATAGACTAACAAGTTAGTCTTAGTCAAAATGGGTTGAACTTCAACCGAACATAGAGTCCTATACTAGGAACATGGATTGTATGTTATGCTGTTGTGTTTTATACCATATGTGCATTAGTTGTGTTGTGCTTATTAAGTATGCTTGATGAATATGTATTGAGCGAATTGCGAAATTTGTACTAAATGTGTATCCAAGTTAGACTCATGTTGTATTGTCGTTCTCAGGAGAAATCATGAGACGCAATACCCGGGGTCGCGGGTACGACACGAGGGGTAATGGAGGTGATGCTCCATTGGGTGATGATCAACCCGACTTTGCCCAAGCATTCGCATCCATAGCCGAGACTTTGGCTATGTTGGCGGCAAGGCAACCGGCCGCTCCGCCTAATGCGGCACTTATACCGGCTCCTCCTAACCGAGCCCAAGCCGGGATAGAAGCTTTTCGGAGGATGAGGCCTCCAAATTTTTGTGGAAGCATTGATCCACTTGTTGCCGAGGGTTGGATCCGGCAACTTGAGAAGATATTCTCGGTATTAGCACCTACTGAAGTGGAAAGGATCACATGGGCCGCCTTTATGCTTGAAGGCGAGGCCGATCATTGGTGGAAGTCTGCACTTCGGACCCGAGAGTTGACCCGGCAAGGTCAAGATTGGACTTGGGAGGAATTCTTGGAGGTTTTCAACAAGAAGTACTTTCCGGTCGGGATGAAAGAAAAGATGGAAGTCGAATTCATTACCTTGGAGCAAGGTAATATGTCCGTAGCGGCTTATGAAGCCAAATTTTCGGAGCTATCTCGATTTGCTCCACACATGATAGCGACCGAGGCTATGAAGGCCCGGAAATTCGAGAGGGGGTTGAAGGCCTATCTCAAGGGCCGAGTCTCGATGTTTAGACATGAGACGTATTCCGAAGTTGTTGATAAAGCACTATTGGCCGAGTCGAACTCCGAGGAGTTCTTCAAAAGGAGAGGAATGGAAAAAGGACAGTCAAATAGTCCAGGGGAGAAAAGAGCAAGGATGAGCTTGTATCAGTCCGCAGGGCCGGCTCAGTCACAGAGGATGTATTCAGCACCACAGGCTCCCCGCTCTTTTGCTCCACCGGCCTTTCGCCCAGCTACCTCATATGCTCCTCGCCCCACAGTTACTCAGGCTACGGGATATGCTCCTTCCTCCTATTTGCATGATTTTTGCACTCTTTGTGGGAGGAGGCATCCAGCGGGAGAATGCCGGAGAGTTTCAGGAAGTTGCTTCCATTGTGGTGACCAAGGCCACATGGTCAGAGATTGTCCCCGGCGTCAATTGCCAACTCAGTCTTCAGGGAGCAGGCCCCCGGTTAGGCAGACATCTCAGCCTAGCTCTTCTCAGGCTTCGAGGGCCTCACCGTCTACACGGCCTCCTCGCCCAGCCACACAGGGTCGAGTTTTCGCCCTATCAGAGAGAGACGCACGTGCATCCGACGATGTCGTGCAAGGTACGCACGAATTCTAGAGTTTAAATTGTGTAAAATTTCTATGGTTTGCTTTGTGAGTTCTATACTAAGGGTTACCTATGTATGATGCTTGTTGTTTGAAATCTACTAATAGTAGTTACTTAATCGCACAGGCGCTTTATTAGTGAGCGAGTGTCTCGCTCGAGTGTTGATAGACACAGGATCTACTCACTCTTTTGTCTCCCCAAGTTTTGCAAAGGGCTTTTCGACTGAGGCTACTCCGTTGGAGCGGGAGTTGACCATTGCATCTCCACTCGGCAAGTCAGTTGATACGGACAAGATATTTAGGGATAGTGTGGTTCAAGTGGGGGAGAATGAACTGTTAGCCGATCTTATCGTCCTGGATTTCCAAGACTTGGATTTTGACGTCATCCTAGGGATGGATTGGTTGTCAAACCATCACGGGCATGTTGCGTGTTTTGAAAAGATGGTGAATTTCAAGCCGGAAGGGGGTAAGCCTTTTCACTTCTGAGGATTAAGAGAGAGGGACATTGCTCGCCTCGCAGCCTTGAGTATAGCAAACCCAGAAGCACAAAACTCCTCGACCATTCCAGTCGTGAGTGAGTTCTTGGACATGTTTCCGGAGGAACTTCCCGGGTTACCTCCGAATCGGGAGATTGAGTTCGCTATAGAGCTTACTCCGGGCACCGCTCCGATTTCAAGAGCCCCATATCGAATGGCCCCGATAGAGCTTGAAGAATTGAAGAAGCAAATTGAGGAGTTACAACAACTTGGTTTCATCCAACCAAGTGTGTCACCGTGGGGAGCTCCGGTCCTTTTTGTAAAGAAGAAAGACGGGTCGCTGAGAATGTGTATAGACTACTGTCAGTTGAACAAGGTAACTATCAAGAATCGTTATCCCTTGCCAAAGATCGATGACTTGTTCGACCAACTGAAGGGAGCGAGATTCTTCTCCAAAATTGATCTTAGATCGGGGTATCATCAATTAAGGATCAAGGCGGAAGATGTTCCGAAGACGGCTTTCAGGACTCGGTATGGGCATTACGAGTTCCTTGTCATGCCTTTTGGGCTGACGAATGCACCGGCGGCATTCATGGATTTGATGAACCGGGTGTTCCGATCTTACTTGGATCGATGCGTGATTGTATTCATTGATGACATTTTGGTGTATTCCCAGACACGGGAAGATCACGCACGAGACCTCCGCCTTGCTCTGGAGATGTTGAGAAAGCATAGGCTATATGCCAAATTGAGTAAGTGCGAGTTCTGGTTAGAGAAGGTCGCATTTCTTGGACACGTGGTGTCGGTCGAGGGCATTTCTGTAGATCCAGCCAAGGTTGAGGCAGTCATGAGTTGGGAGAGGCCCAAGAGCGTCACAGAGATACGTAGTTTCCTCGGATTGGCAGGCTACTACCGGAGATTTGTGGAGGGATTCTCCAGTTTGGCTGCACCTCTCACCTACTTGACAAGGAAAAATGTAAAGTTCAGTTGGAGTGACCGATGTGAAGTAAGTTTCCAAGAGTTGAAGAAACGCCTCACCACAGCCCCTGTCCTTACTGTGCCATCTGGACCTTTTGGGTATGAGGTGTACAGTGATGCCTCGCATGTTGGACTCGGGTGTGTCCTAATGCAACACAAGAAGGTCATTTCCTATGCATCAAGGCAGTTGAAAGAGCATGAAAAGAACTACCCCACTCACGACTTGGAGCTTGCGGCGGTCGTGTTTGCACTTAAAATTTGGCGACATTATCTATACGGGGTGGAGTTCTATGTGTACACGGACCACAAGAGCCTCAAGTATCTCTTTTCCCAAAAAGAGCTAAACTTACGACGACGGCGTTGGATTGAGTTCTTAAAAGACTACGAGTGCACTATCCAATATCACCCGGGAAAAGCAAATGTGGTGGCAGACGCTCTGAGTAGGAAACCATCGGGGTTGTTGGCTCACATGTTGGTGCGGGAATGGAGACTGTTAGACGATTTGGCAAACCTAGACATAAGTGTGAACGATTCTGTCCGCAGTCCAGTTTTGGCGAATGTTACAGTTCGGCCGTACCTTATAGACTTGATCCAGGAGTATCAAGCCACAGACACTGACTTGTTGGCCTTCCGGGATAAGGAAGTGGCCAAGGGTAGTACGGACTTCTCTCTCACTAGCCGAGGTGCTATTACATTCAAGGGAAGGCTTTGTGTCCCAGCCAATGCAGACCTTCAGAGAGAGATTATGGACGAAGCTCACCGGTCTAAGTATACAGTGCATCCCGGGGGGACAAAGATGTATCGGAACCTCAAGAGTCACTTCTGGTGGCGAAACATGAAGAGGGAGGTTGCGGAGTATGTGGCACGGTGTTTGGTGTGCCAACAGGTGAAAGCAGAGCATTTGAGACCGGCGGGTCTTTTGCAGTCTCTCCCTATTCCCGAGTGGAAATGGGAACATATCTCTATGGATTTCATCGTGGGGTTGCCGAAGACGGTTAGGAAGACCGATGCTATATGGGTAGTTGTTGATAGACTCACGAAGTCCGCTCATTTCTTACCGTACCGGACTACATTCAACTCCAATCAGTTAGCGGATCTATACATCAAGGAAATAGTCCGATTACACGGGGTGCCAGTGAGTATTGTGTCGGATAGAGACCCAAGATTCACATCCAGGTTTTGGAAAAGTTTTCAAGGCGCAATGGGCTCCCGGTTAGACTTTAGCACAGCTTTCCACCCACAGACCGACGAGCAGACCGAGAGGGTGATTCAGGTTATTGAAGATATGCTCCGAGCATGTATGCTAGACTTCAAGGGAAGTTGGGAAGATCACCTACCTTTGGTGGAATTCGCTTACAACAATAGTTATCAAGAAAGTATACAAATGGCGCCTTTCGAGGCTTTGTACGGAAGGAGTTGTAGATCCCCGTTGTATTGGGATGAAGTGGGAGAAAGAAAGATTTTGGGCCCCGAGTTAATTGAACAAACCGCAGATAGGGTCAAGCTTATCCGGGAGAGGTTAAAGACCGCACAAGATAGACAGAAAAGCTATGCCGACAACCGAATGAGGGATCTTGAATTTCGAGTCGGTGATTTTGTATTTGTAAGGATTTCACCAACCAAGGGTGTTATGCGATTCGGGAAGAGAGGCAAGCTTAGCCCGAGATATGTGGGTCCATTCGAGATCATTACTCGAGTCGGTCAAGTTGCTTACCGTGTTGCTTTACCCGCTCACATGGTGGCGGTCCATAATGTATTCCATGTCTCTATGCTCCGGAAGTACATCCCGGATCCTTCTCATGTCATCGAGCTTGATCCGATAGAGATCCGAGAGGACCTCACTTTAGTTGAGAAGCCGGTTCATATTTTGGATAGGAGAGATCAAGTGCTTCGCAACAAGACTATTCCGATAGTCCTCGTGCAATGGCAACATCATGCACGAGAAGAAGCCACGTGGGAGCGTGAAGCCGAAGTCAAAGCAAAGTATCCCGAGTTATTTGAATAGACTTGTGCATATGGCTTGTAATTTTGTTTTGATTTTGTGCATGTATGTATCGTCCAAATTTCGGGGACGAAATTTTTGTAAGGGGGGGAGAATGTAGCACCCCGGACTTTTCATCCTTAATGAATAGCACCTTCGTAGCTAATTGGCCGTTTTTGTAGTCTAATTAATAAATAAGGGAGAAATCGGAAATTCCGAAATGTCAGAAATGTTCGTTTTCGAAAGACGGATCCAACGCAAGTTGAATCGTCGAAATCCGACGAGCGAGTCAAAAGATATGGTCAAAACAGTCCAGACATACAGAGCACCGATCGCTCGGTCCAGTCAGCGATCGATCGGTCCATAACCGATCGATCGGTTGCTATCGCACGGTCAGAAATTTTGTATGGGGAAATTTTCCAGAGAGTGAGTTTTTGACCGGTCGATCGGTCATAAACACCGATTGCTCGGTAGGCAACCGATCGATCGGTCATAGCCACCGATCGCTCGGTCTTCGCGTTTTTACAAAAATTTCAGTAAGGGCGTTTTCGTCTTTTGGGTGTTAAACCCTTACCAATAAGGGTTTGCTCGACCCTTTGAGCCCTCATTCACAACCCTTAGACATTTTGAGAGCTAGAGAGTGAGAAGAAGAGGGTTTTGACCTAGGGTTTCCATTGAGGAAGAAATCAAAGGGGTGGACCATCCTTGGTCGTCCTCAAACTTGGATTTGCTTCAAGTTCAAGGCTCAAGCTCGTGTGGGAGCCACTCTCCAAGCTAGGGCAGCCATCTCACGTACGTTTTGAAAGGGGTTTCTTCCCCAACTCGAGTCTTCCTCAAGCAAGGGTTGTTCCCTACCCCTTTTGGAGCTTCAATCAAGTTTCCCACCAAGGATCAAGCCTTGAGCAAGGTTAGTACACCCTACTAACTTTCCCTAGCAATAATCTAGGTTTTCTAGTGTAAATGGGGATTCTATATATTATGCTTTTCCTTCCCTATGCATTGTATTAACTCAACAAATATAAACAAGATAAGGGAAATGGAATGAATGTGTGGATGGGAGATTGGGTGTGACGATTGGATTCCGAATGTGATGTATGATGTGTGGGTTGTGGATTGGAAAATGGAGGATGGGCATAGTACAAATAACAAACTTACCATTGTGTGATTGAATGGAAAATATGCATTTAAAAGAAGGAGATAAACTACTAAGGAATAATGTATGAAAGTGTTTGACAAAATACCTAAACTATGAATAAATGATCTCAATGAAGAATATAGAAATGGGTTTTATGCATGCGTTCTTATAAAGGATAAATTGATCAAATGTTATGCAAACTACTTATGTTACCTATGTTCATATCATGAATTGAATTGTAATGTCATATTTTGGTTATTCCCATTATCATGATTGTCACTATGGACACGTACACGAGCACGCATGATAGCATGAACCAAAATTTCAAGAGCATGTGCATATAATAAACAACAAGAAAGCATTTCATAACAAGGAGGTTGGTAGCCCAGGGACATTCGGGTGCTAGCCTCTGGCTCACAAGTGCATTGCATAACAAGGAGGTTGGTAGCCCAGGGACATTCGAGTGCTAGCCTCTGGCTCACAAGTGCATTTCATAACAAGGAGGTTGGTAGCCCAGGGACATTCGGGTACTAACCTCTGGCTCACAAGTGCATTGCATATCAAGGAGGTTGGCAGCCCAGGGAGATTCGGGTGCTAGCCTCTGGCTCACAAGTTACGAGATGGAGGTTTACAAGATGATGATCATGCATTCATGCATGCACGCATACATGATTTCTACGAGGCATACTGGGACATGACATGGGTTTTCAAGCATGAGTTTTGTCGGCGTTTTCGCATTCATGTACGCACGTCAGGACGCTTGTATTGTATCATGCCTTATACTGTTCCTTTTGTAATGTTTCTATTACTGCTTGTATGATATGAATATTGTGTGTTTTATTATTGTTATGGTCTGCTAGTAGCTTGTACTCGCTGAGTATTCCATGCTCAGCCGTACTTTCATGTCGGCAGGTACTGAGGGAGCCCTCGACCCGGAGCCTTGGGTCGAGGAAGAGTATATAGAGGAGAAAGAGCCGGCTATTCCATTACAGTCTCAGGCGGACCGAGACCTCGATGCGTGGCCATACCTCGACTACTGTTGAGGGGAGAGTATGAGAGGGTCTAATGTATTTTGATAGGTGGGCCTGTCTACCTTAGACTTAGACGTGTTTTGTATTTATGTCAACTTGGAATACTACATTTTGGATCATTATAAAGAAAAAAGAAAAATTTGTTTACGCTTCCGCATATATGATAGCTTCCGCGCTCTGATTATCGTTGTTAGTATTGCATTTTATCTTGTGCATTACAGGATGGTTTGATAGGTACGCAGTGTGACACCTAAAATATCCCTAAACTCCTAGGGGGTATTTCGGGGCGTTACACACAGTTTATTTCAATGCCATTTCATAACAATTCAATTTGTATTAGTTGTATAATACTAATACACATCACATCAAGTCATCAGAGTATTCATCACATTATACTTATACTTTAGTGTTCTAGTGTACCTAGGACCCGTACTTGGTTGAAGCAACCATTTTAGACTAAGACTAAAGTTTAGTCTTACACTTGGATCAAGACTCTCTTCCGACTTCCTATCTTCCTAACTTGTTTCCTGACATATGCTCTTGTCAAGCCGGGGTATAAGATTCTAAGTGACCCTAGAGACCTAAAGCCTAAGCTCTGATACCACTTCTGTCGCGACCCAAAACCCACCCTAGGAGTTAGAGTGAACCTTGGACGACTAATCATGACTTGCTTGACAACCAACCTGCAAAACCCACAGAGCATATACAATAGAGGATATTAACAGCGGAAACATACTCTAACATAGCACAACGGAAGTCTACCAAACCTCTATGTATATACATACGCAAATCCAAGTTTATACAAAAAGTAACCAAAAGAAAGTGCGGACAGACCCGCCAAAATACATTAAGGTATATCTCTCATCTCACCCACAGCTATTCACTCAGAATCTACAACCACCTAATGATAACCCTCCACTGGAGGTTCCTTCAAAGGTTCCTCGACGTACTCCTCCACCCATGGGCCAGGAGCACAAACATCAAATGGAGTAGCAGCTCCCTCAGAACCTGCCGACATAAGAAGTACGGCTGAGCATGGAATACTCAGCAGGCACTAAATACTAACCAACAATTATAGCATAAAAATGACAATAGATAATCAGGAGCAATTCATATATGGTAGACGGAAACAATTCATATCATGCAAGGAAGTAACGCAATTTATAATCATGCTTGTATTTCGTAGAAAGCCGATAAACCTCTTGAAAACATCGTGCACTTGACTTGACTTAAAGTACCATTTCGTGCTTGAAAACTCATCTTGTCTATCTTGCTTGATTCTTGTATGTCGTCTCATGTCATGCATGTCATGCGTGCTTGCTTGTGATCATGTCACTTGTGAGATATCCTTGTGAGATGTACTTGTGAGATGCGCTTGTGAGATGCCTTGAGAGGGAAGGGAGACCCTTCTTTAATTCAATGCACTTGAGAGGGAAGGGAGACCCTTCTTCATGATATGCATGTACTTGCGAGGGAAGGGAGGCCCTTCTTCATGATATGCACTTGTGAGTGAGGGGAGACCCCTCGTGGGATGTTGGTTCTTGTCTTCTTGTGAAAAGTGAGGTAAAACATATCGTAGGATATGTCCCACCTCTAACCATGTTCTTGAAAACCTCGATAAATCATGTCATGCATGCCGTGCTCGTGGGAACCGTGTACATACTTGCATTTAAATTTAAATATGAAATTTGGGAAATTTCACAACACATATAACATCAATGATTGAGCAATGTAATATTCATATCATTTAGGTAAAGCAAGAAAACACCCTATCATAGGCCCTAGCAATATTCAGAATTTATTAGGCATATATTTCCTAATTTACAACTCATTTTATTCACCTTGGCATTTCATCAAACATGGTGTGTTCATTATTCATTATTTCCTGAAACCTAACTCATGCTTTTCTGGGTGAGTTTACTCACATCACACTTGTATGTTCATTATTAGTACAATGTCCTTTCCCATTCATTCATCACATCATCCACACGGCATCCATTCGCCAACATCCTCCTCCATTCACCATTCATAACCATCCATCTCATAGCACAGGTATAAATAAAGAAAAATAAGGAGAAATAAAGGGGGAGAAGAGGAACTATAACTAGGAGGGTAGCATGAAGTACCGACCTTGAAGAGATAAGGAAGAAATCCCTCTTCCAAACGGCTGTGAGTTGCTGCCCTAGCTTGGAACACGAGCTTCGCACGAGCTTGAGCCGAGATCTTGAAGAAAAACCGGACTGGGAGTGATCTAAGGTTTCAAAACCCTTTGATTTCTCTTCAAAATGGAAACCCTAGGTTGGAATCGCCTTCTCCCCTTTCTTCTATTCTCTCAAACTCTCTAAGTGTCGAATGATGCCCTAAAGGCTCGGGTTAAACTCTTAAGGTAAAAGTGAACTGACCAAAAGACCATAATACCCTTACTAAAATTTCTGCAAGAGCACGAGTGCTGAACACGTTGTGCTGTGAACAGTGCCAACTCGTTGTGCTGTGAATAGTGCTGACTCGTTGTGCTATGAATAGTGCCAACTCGTTGTGCTGTGAATAGTGCCAACTCGTTGTGCTGTGAATAGTACCAACTCGTTGTGCTGTGAATAGTACCAAACACGTTGTCCGTTGTGAATAGTACCAAACACGTTGTCTGTTGTGAAGGGTGCCGACCCCGTTGTCACGTTGTGTCGTGCATAGTGCTGAGCTCGTAGTCCGTTGTCTTATGTACATCGTGCCCGTTGTGCTGTACAACGTGCACGTTGTCTGCTGTACAACGTACCGTTGTCTGTTGCACAACGGATACGTTATCTGCTGCGCGACGGATTCACAACGAATACGTTATCTGCTGCGCGACGGATGCACAACGAATACGTTATCAGAGTACGCCCTCAGAGCACGTCCTTAGTGCCTTCCGAGCTATGTTTTGCCTACAGGTTCAGACTGTTTTGGCCATATCTTTTGACTCGGTCGTCTGATTTTGACGATTCAACTTGCGTTGGGCTTGTACTTCGAAAAGGAACATTTCTGATGTTTCAGAATTTCCAATTTCCTTCTCATTTATTAATTATACCTCTTTAAAGGCAAAATGGCAACGAAAGTGTCATGCATTAACTGTGAAAAGGTCCGGGGCTCTACACTGTTGCTGAGTCTGCTCAGGTTGTCGAGGTTGCTGGGGTAAATGGAGAATATGGATAGGCATCTTTATCACCATTTACACCTCATCCTCTCTTCTCCGTGTATCTTTTCGCAGTGGTTGAGGATGACTAGAGGATGACACTCGCTTGGATCCTGAGAACATGTCAACTGCTCCCACATCTCCCACATCTCACATTGTACCCTCAATCTTGGCCTCACATTTGGCCATAGTGCTGAAGTTGGAAATAGGTTGGGCTGCTAGCAAAGTCTTGAATGGATGCTTTAGTGTGCGGAGGAATGTGGTCACCAACTCGTCCTCGGCAGAGGAGTGTTCATCTTTCCAGTATTTTCCCTCCATCGAACAGAATATTCAATAAATGATTCATTCTCTCTCTAAGTCATTCTCGCTAGATCTGCTCTCTGTGGGACCAAGTCAATGTTGTAAGAGTATTGAGCGACAAATGCCTCACAGAGGCCATCCCATGTGCGGACCTTAGTTGGGTCAACCTTGGTGAACCACTGTAGGGCTGGTCTCAAACTTCTCTAAAATAGTTTCACTAGCAACTTGTTACCATGCTCTAGCTGGAACAACTCTCTGTAGTAGACTTTTAGGTGTGTCTCTGGGCATCCTTTTCCGTTGTATTTCTCAAATTCGGGCATTTTGAAGTCTCGAGGTAATTGAATCCCCGGATGCAGACACATATCTCGGAAGTCCGTGGATGGTAAGTTGTAGGACCCCTGGGCTCTCTTCACCAATTGTTCTAACCTCTCAATCCGGCCCTTGTAGAAGTCTAGGCTGTGGGCTGAGCTGGTTAATATGCCTGGCTGCTCTATATTCTGTGCAATCCTTGCCTCCTCCTCCTCATATTGGTCAGTGCGTGGTGGTGGGATGTTGGAGGATGGTTGGTTCAACGGTAATGGATTGTGAGATGGCCGGTTTGAAGGTGATGGGTTGTGAGATGGTGGATTTGGAGGTGGTGGGTTGTGAGATGGTGGATTTGGAGGTGGTGGATTGTGAGATGGTGGATTTAGACGTGGTGGGTTATGAGATGATGGGTTTGATCGGTTTAAGGCGAGTGGTTCGGCGATCGGGATAGAAGAGGAGGACGGTTGCTTCCTATTCACGGCATTCAAGATATCCTGCATGATGTTTTTCAGCTCTAGGATGCCTTGTTCAGTTCCAAATACCCTTGCCTCTAAATCAGGGATTTGCTGCAGTACATGTTGAGGAGATACTGGGCTGTTAGGGTCGGTTTCCAAACCTTCTACAACTGACTCATCTCGATCAACAAATCTTGTGCTTACTGGAGTCATCTCGAAGAAGGCAGATAGCTTTGTACTGCTTCCGCTCAGGGTGCTATAAACTGGGTGGTAATAAGAGGTATGTATAAATGGGTCAGATGACACTCGAGATGCTAAATGAAGACTAAATTAAGACAATGATGAAAGTAACGATGCGACACACATATGATCTGATGGATGACGTTTTGACATGAGACGTTGCCCCTTGTCTGGTTATGAATATAAGTATGCACAAAATGATGGATGTGGAAAGTCCTAAGACTAATATATGATTAAACAATATGATGATGAGCAAAATGATTGAATGAAGTTTTTGGAATTGACTTGAATCAAATTATTTGTTTTTATGAATTGAATGAATGAATTGATCAAGTATACTAAAAAAAAAATGTGTCACTCAACATGTGTGACCCAATGGGGTGAGTGGATAAAGATCCATTTCACTTACTTGGGTTGTAGGAAACCATAGCTCATTGGGTTAAGATCAAAATGAATCAATGGGTTAACCATGTGATTCGTTTAGAGTCTAGGGTTTTAACCCTCACAACATCTTGTTGACTTAGAAAAGAATAGGGTTAGACCTATCTAGCAATCAAGGCTCACACAAGCTCCGAAAATGGTTAAGCATAGGGATAAGATTGTCCCTATACTTGAACAAATGATGCGGGAGTGGCTTAAACCAGTAACAGAATAGGGATAAGGTAGTCCCTCCTGATGGGTGTTCTTGGTTTATGCCCAAACAAAGACCTATAGTCTATTATATGCTAATGCTGGTATATCCAAGGTTTTTGTCTAAAAGGTTGATGAGCACTTGACCGTATATGCGACTCCCCGGTATAAAACCTAAATGAAAAAGGACGATTGGTGCAAGCGGGAAAAACCAGTCGCGTTTACCAAAGATAACCATCTCTCGGTCTACAATCAGTACTTTCCACAGATCTTTGGGCTCCAGCATCGTGGATAACCATCCCCCAATTGTAAGCTTACCGAATCCAAACTAGATAGGTGAAGGGTTTTTATTCTATTATGCAACGAATATGAATGAATATGCATAAATAGAAATCAAGCAATGAATAAAAAATTGAATCCTAGGCATGTTGCTAAGTTAGCAAACAAATGTCCGAGATTTGATGAAAGATAGTAAAGTAAGAATATGTACAAAATTAGCAGCATATCGATGAAAGTAAAAGTTTCTGATGTGGTTTCCCTTGTTCAGTTCAGACTTTGGTTTTGGCTCGAATACTAGTCTGCGAAACAAGAGTCTCCAGCAGATTCGCCAAGATGTAGACCCAGGATTTTAACCCCACTCCCGATCAGGATTGAACCCGAGGAGGAATCGTGCTAAAAATACAGAAAAGTGAGAGTCGCCACCTATTTAGATTGTTAGGGAAAATAGGGTCCCTTAAAAGGTTGGATAAGGCTTTGGTCTGGAAATAGAGTTCAAGGTAAGAATTCATTTGAGTTAGGGCGAGGTGATAGGCACCCATAAACTTTGATCCGGAGATGGTTACCTACTCCCTAAGTCTGAATTAAAGTGAGGGAAACCATAAGAGAAGCTTACATTTCATCTATATGCCTGCTCGGTATTGTATGAACAGTAATGCACATGTTAAAATAAGCAGGGACGGATAGGAGCTCTATCCTGAGTGAGCTGAACCCGATCAGAGTTGCCTACGTATCCACAGTCAGTGGAATCAAGCCACATGTAGTTCCAAATGGGTAGTTGATGGTTTGATTTGGATTGTTCAGGAGCGCTTGGGCCTTTTATGCTCTTGCCGGGGAGTATTTGGACAGTTTTAGCTCATGTCAAGGAGCATTGGGTTGGGTAAGGATTTGAACTAGGGTTTGAAGCAAGGATCAGATAGAGGTTTGGCTAAGGCAAGTAGGGTTTGAACCAGAGTTTGAACCGAGGTTCGGACAGAGGTTCGACTAGGTAAGTAGGGTTTGAACCAAAGTTTGGGCTAAGGTTCGACAAGGTAGGCTAGGTTTGAACCAAAGTTTGGGCAGAGGTTCGACAGGGTAGGCTAGGTTTAAGTAAAACCGGTCAGGGGTTTGACAGGGCAAGTAGTCTAAGTATTAAAAACAATAAAATAGTTAAAACTAATAAAAGACTAAGCAAACATCAGAGTTTGGCGATATTTTACCTTCCTGGAAATCTAAAAAGATTTCTGAAAAGGGGTCCCGAGAATCGACCCTTCGGAATCGATTATCTCGGGAATCCGGGCGCGCTAAGAAGAACTTTGAAATCGAAAAGGGAGAGAGAGGGGGAAGCAATTGGTGAGAAATGATGGAAGAGAGGGGGTATTTATAGTGTTTTAGAATAGTGCCCGCGCCGTTTTAAAAGGCGAGAGTTAATATATTTTATTATGGATAAATAAAATAATAAAAAATGAAGTTTACAGTGCAAGGGGGGCCCACATGCTCCCACGCCTTTTAAAAGGGCGAGGTTGCCCCTTGGGGCCTGTTTGGCCCTTCAAAAAACTATTTTTTGGGGTTTTTTGGTTTATGCTCTTATTTGCTGAAAACCTGTTTTTGTTGTTTTAAGCCCATTTTTAGCCCGAAAATAGCCGAAATTGAATCAAAAAATTTCTAAAATCATTTCGGATAAAATACTAACTTTTGACCACTTTTCAGGGGCGTTTTGGTCATTTTACACTCTAGGGGCATTTCGGTCATTTTCTACCGTTTTAAGCCCAATTTAATTCCAAAAATAGCCAAAATTCATCAAAAAATTTATAAAATCACTTTGAAAAAATGAAAACCTTTTCACACTTTTTCAGGGGTATTTTTGTCATTTTTCACCCTAGGGACATTTTGGTCATTTTCTACCTGAGGGGCGTTTTTTGGAAATCGTAGCCCCCGGAAAGAGGGTTTTAAAAGAAGGTTTTTTAAAGGGTTTTTAAAGGTGTGCAAAGAGACTAGGGGGTGCAAAATTGGGATGTTTACAGCATGAACTATCAACTGCTTACTTTTCCTATCAATTAGATGAACTGCTTCCTGCTTATTTCTATTATTATTATGCTATGACTGTTGGTTAGCATTTGGTACCCACTGAGTATTCCAAGCTCAGCCGTTTTTTTACTTTTCAGACATTTTATGGCATGTATATATTTTATGATTTGGATGACAGATTTGTATGTATTATGATTTTGATGGAGTATGTGGATGAATTTGGATGTATTATATTATTTTCTTTTCAATTAGAACTCTTTGGATAATATGAATGATTTTATGTGGCTGACAGGTACAAATAATATAGGAAAAAAAAATCCACATTTTTATAAATAAATTTTTTTTCATTCAAGCTAATGGCGGCGGTTTTTACCACTACGATATTGAACCATAATAATTTAAAAAATGTTATTTTATTTATTATAGCGGCGTTTTGACAGCCGTAAATGATTGAATAAATAACGATGGTTTCAGAAACCGTCGTTATATCTAGAAATTTATTTACGATATTGCCCTTCAATGACTATCGTTATAAGTATAATTTATTGCCGTTAAAATGTCATATACAACGACAGTTTTTAGGACCGTCGTTATATCTAAAAATTTATTTATGGTATTGCCCTTGAATAAACGTCGTTACAAGTGTAAATTACTGTCGTTGATAATGTACTATATAGCAGCAGTTATAAAAACTGCTTTTAAAAAACCACCGTTAATATCATTTCCGACAACATGTACACCGACGGTCTATCTAACCACCGTTATATTAAATAACAGTGGTGTTTCATCTTTCACCGACAGTTCTTGATTGCCGCTGAAAACCTTGAATTTTATAGTGGGTATTCTCCTCCTCGGTTGGATTTGAGAGTTTTAATACATTTACCTGATTGCTTTTCTACTTCATTTTAGAATTCTTTGAACTTTTCAAAAGATTCTGATTTATGTTTCATTAGATATATGTAACCATATCTTAAAAAATCATCTGTTAATTTAATGAAGTAGACAAAACCACCTCTGGTTGAATGATTCATGGGTCCACATACATCAGTGTGAATTAATTCCAATATACTTGTGGCTCTCATAGGTTTGCCTATAAATGGCCTTTTGGTCATTTTACCTTGCAAACAAGGTTCACAAGTTGGATAAGGTTCAACATATAAATGGTTTAAAGGACTATCCTCTACCAATCTATTGAGCCTATCCAAATTGATATGGCCTAATCTGAGATGCCATATGTTGGATTCATAGACACTCTACCTCTTTCCTGAGGTGTCACACTGGTGGACTCTTTATCATCAATGTTATTTGCAGAATTGCTTATAGGATCAAGATAATAAAGACCATTAGACAATGTTCTGGAAACAATAAAACTATTATTATATTTAATAACTATATTAGTATCAAAATGCACTGAATAACCATTAACAATTAAACTAGAAACAGAAATCAAATTTATGCGTATGTTTGGCACATATAAACAGTCATTCAAAACTAAGATCCTATTAAAAGCAAATTCTGAAATATAAGTTCCGATGGCGATCGTAACAACACTTGCTTCCATTCCCATCCTTTTCTTGGCTTCCCCATCACTGAGCTTTCTGCTCTCCTGAAACCCTTGTAACATATTACACACATGTGAAGTAGATCCACTATCTACATACCAAGAATTTGAGGAACCAATAATGAAATTTGATTCAATGATGAAAGATTCTGACCTACCTTCCAAAGGCTTGTCCTTGAAGGATGCTAAGTATACTTTGCAATTCCTCTTCCAGTGACCTGGTTTCTTCTAATAGAAGCAGACATTCTGATTATTTTCCTTGTCTTTCTTCTCAGAAGCCTTCTTGTTCTTACCCTTCTTGCCTTTGAGGAACCTGGAGAAATTGGACTTCTTCTTTTTCTGGCCTTTGCCCTTAGGCTTGGGCCTTGAAGGTCTAACTCCCTCTACCACATTTGTATAAAGCTTAGTACACTTCATAAGGTCCTTAGCTCCTTGCAACATGTTTAGGAGCTCTGGGAGAGAAGTCTCCAATTTGTTCATGCTGAAATTCAACACAAAAGCAGAAAAGGATTTCGGGAGAGAGTTCAGGATCGCATCCGTTTGACTATGTTGATCAAGATCTGCTCCAAGGGTCAAGAGTTCATTAATGAACCCCATCATCTTGACAACATTCTCCCGGACTGGGCTACCATTGACATCTTGGTCCCCATCAGTCCTTTCATTGCTAACTGCCCAGCAGTTCTGTTTTGTTCCCCAAATATCTCCCTGAGATTAGTTAATATGTCTTTAGCGGTAGCAAAACCCTCGTTTTGTTGCTAAAGGACATTTGATATGGATGCAAGCATGTAGCATTTAGCTAAACTATTTGACTCATGCCACTTTGAGGCTTTCTTAATTGCCTTAGGATTCTGAACTACCTCATCAAATTCTGGATAGTCGGACGTGAGGACATAAGCTATCTTATGACAGATAAGCACAATGTCAAGGTTTCTTTTCTAATCCACAGAATTCGGACCAGTCAACCGATTCTCATCTAGAATCTTGAAAAGGGGATTCATGGCTTATCTACACAATAAAATAAGCATAAATTATTTCATTTATTTTCATACATATATTCATCGAATTTTTGGGATTTTTAAATCTGATGATCCTCTCACCTTTCTTCAAATTTCATCATTCCATTCAGTATATGAAATTAGGGAATAAACATTTTATTCCAGATGAGTATTAGGATCCTCATAATACACATGTAATCTTCCATTTTAGGGTAGTACGACACAGGCACTACAAGGTGAATAGTAACCATCCATCACTGAGCATCTCATGCATAACTCCTTATGTAAATCAGTGATTTCGAATTTTCTTACAACCTCCAAGGACAACATGACTATCACTGTTTCAGCCGCCATGTTTCCTTGTTTAAATAAAACACATTATTCTCGTTCGTCATTTGATCAAGTAAGGCTGTGCCCCCATTTTAGTTGACACTCCTTATCAGGCCATACACAAACATATTTACAATAGAAATAAGGCTTTAGGAGTTTAATTCAGATTGAATTATGTCAATACTTTTTGGCAAGACAAAACTCAAGCTAATTAATTCCTAGTCTTATTGATAATGGAAGGCCTTAGGATTAATAATCCCATTTATTATCACTTAATATTTTTCTTGAAAGGAATAATGTTAAATAGGCATGATCATATCGATATTCAAATATGCATTATATGAATTATGAAAATCTTCAATAATAGGATTATCAAGGAGTGATAAACTCCCACTAGCCCTCACAGGAGATTTTGATCATTAGGGTTTTAACCTTATAATCAAAACCTACTCATCCCTATAACCTTAGGGTATTTGGAAGTCAGTTTAGTGATCCATTTACGATTAATGTCTTTTCAGACACGATTACCTAATAATCTCGTATGCAAAGGTTTTACGTAAAAATTTATGGATAGGTCACAAATTCCACATCGAAAATAGTACTAGTAGTGTATTGTGTCTAAATATAAACAATTTATAATTAAACACAATCCATTAATAGAAGTAAAATCCAATTATCCTAAATGATCATAGAAGTGACAATCAGAATTATCACAGCTTCCGGGCTAAAGGAAATACTATTAATCATCACATGAATAATAATATAATAATATAATCATATATTAATCTAACAATGGGTTCACAAAAATCATATGACCTTATTTAATTACAATAGGGGAATTAAATAAAACTCTACTACAGTTTGTTATCTTGCAATGGTTCTCCGGGCATCTCCTTCAGTTGATTTTTTCCACCATAAATTAGCAACCCCATTCTAAAAATAAGAAAGAAGGGAGGGGAGGGGAAAGAGAAGGAAGTACGATTTGTGGAACCCATCCAACACATAAAATAATATTTATTTATCATGATAAATATTATATATATTATTTATGCCAGCGCGGAGCTCTCAGAATAAATTAAAACATTTAATTTAATACTAAAAGGATTTCTAAATCCTTAAGGGCTATAATCAAGATTTAGATATCACTAAATATTTGTCCCTACTAAATTTTGAGAGGTTTTGGAATCATCCAAACTTGAAATTAGTATCACACTAATTTCTCAGGGCTAAATTATTTCCTCAATAACTATCCCTTAACCCTACTAATGATTATCTCATAATCAAGATGTGATCAAGAATCAAAAAGATTCATCACAGGTGTGGCTGAAATTCATAGGGAAGGCCTTGGTGAATTAATTAAAATTTGATTATACCCTAAAATCAAAGAGAAGCATAGCCAAGGCTCTGATACCACTAAAAGTATGCCTCTTTTTAATTTTAGAAATTTTAGAAAAACAGTTCTTCGGGGGCATACATCGAATCCCAAGATCTGACTAAGATTCTAATTGATTTTATTCAATGAGAGTTAAAATCACAATTACCTGTACGACTTTGAAATTGTTAAGTCAATTACACGATAGAAGCGATACCGGCAAAACATCACAAGTACCAAGTCTCCTTCGCAATCCACACGGACCTTTTTTTTCTTTAAAGCTTTCTCTAATGGAAGCTAATGGGCCTTCCAAATTTCCAGCTCTATGATCTTGAAATAAAGATCCAATCTTTATTGATGAACAAAACCCTTGATCTTCTTCTTCTTTATTAATCAAAGCATAGAACACAAGAGAAGAAAGGAGAGGTGTGACTGTACACCTTGGGAGAGAGAGGGGAGGGCGTGAGCTTTGAGAGAGGAGAGGGAGAGAGAAATTTCTAGAAAATAATGATGACCCCAACCCTTGGACGTCCTCCCTTTTATAGGCTTTACTTGGGTTGCTTGCAACCCAAGTCTCCTAATCCTTATTCAATAAGGATTCCTTAATGGTTTCCTTTGTTGATTTCTCCTTTAATTAATTAGGATTAATCAAAATAGAAACTAACCTTATCTATTAGTAATTAACCAATCATTATCCTAATCCAATTAGGATTTCTTGATTAGCAAGAAACTAATAGAATCCTTGTCCAACAAGGAATCTTTAATTAGTAACTAACTCTAACTAACTAACTAACCTTATCCAATAAGGATATATTAGTTATTAGAAACTAATTAAATTACTTTACCTCCATGAAGTGGGCCCCGCTCCACACACCCCTAAGGGTTCTTAACCCTTTTTGGTCACTTTAATTATTCTTTTAAAATAATTCCCAATGGGTCCTACCTATTTGGTTTTTCACATCTAATGTGATTCCACCTTTTAGAGCTTCACTATATCATATAGTGATTACTTAGAGAAATTAATTAATTTAATAAATAATTAAATTAAATACTTTAAGAAATTCCTTGTGTGTGGGATCTAAAGGGAGCTCCTATTTCCAGTTGTGGGACCAAGTACTCAACCGTTTGGTTAAAGCACTGTTACTAAGGAACACCTTTCCTATACTCCATTAGGATTATAGAATTTTATCTATATCCCTAGACTTCCACCAATCACAATTAATGTTTATTAACACAATGTGATTAACCTCTAGAAAATAGAGAATTACTTGTTGGTATTTCTATCTCAAGATTTATTTACAAATGCGTCCCTCCACTTCCAATATTGTTATAAGCTTATGGGACAATATCTAATACTGTCTTTAATCCCTAGCTTATATTGAGAACCCATTCTCTTTGATACTTTTAGTCAAACTTGGACTTTCAAAACATTTTAGAAATTCTTTAAAAGAAATAATAATATTAATTACATTTCTTTTATTTAGAATATAAACTCCTTGCTAAAACCATTTCATCGACAAATACCAGCGCTGAGATTTTCAAGTTCGATTTTGACAAGTATCAACTCAATATTATTTACTCTGTAAGAGTAGTGGAATCTTTGTTGAGCATACACACACTTCTTCCACTACAGCGTACATAACCCAACGAGCCCGTATTTAGTTTGGTGTGTTGGACATTGACGATTGGCTACATCAAAGCTATATAGGCAAATACTAGAGAAGATGTTGACCTCTCAGGTTAAGGACAACCTGTCTAATGGACTATCCTAAATATAAAGATAGTATATTTCTAAAGGTATCCACTGAGCGTTCTAGTTGCAAAATAAGTACTTCTTACTTATATCCACATCTTAGTCAAGAGACCCTTCTCTCAGTGATTGAGATTCTTCACTCCATCATATGGAACTAACAATTTGTAAGTTCTTAGGAATACATTGTCCAGATGTATCCTGGTTAACTTAGAACAATTTAGGTCTACAAGGAACCGAAAAATCATATCTCCTTTGCAATCAGTTATCAACTAATTGGATGTTTTTCCTACAATGTTACCTAAGGGACAAAGTAGTCTCATCCAATGAGATACTTTAGATATCTTACCCAATGAAGAAGACAATGTGTGAATGTATAATATGCATTTATTGATTAAATAGATAAATAGAATTCCGGAATGCCTTTCGTGGGCATATATATTTCTAACATTTTCGAGGCGTGGAGGACTAAGAACTGAGGATCTTAGTGTTGAGTCCGAATGAGTCAAGTTCAAGTCTTGTAAGTTCTTGTTGACTTTGTCTTAGTGATATCTCTTGGCTAGACTAGGTTCTGTGGTTTTTCCCGAAAGGGTTTCCACGTAAAAATCCTTATGTTGTGGTTTGCGTGTTTCCCATATTCCGCACTTTAAAGTACATCATCCCTTAATTAATAACTTAATTGTTAAAATATCAAAAAGGATAGATTGACTTGCAGGGAGACCTAACCATCCCCTCTTGGATTTGTGAGTTCTTGAGTCAAGCATAGATTTGGGATTCACTGAATTATTTCAGAAAGGAATGCATGCAGATAGACAAGGACTGCAGGACAAGAGGCCAAGGGCATCAGGCCCTATGCCAATTGTTAGGCCTACCCCATATCAGAGGCCTACTCAGGTTACCCTGCCTACTATTGGGACTCAGTTGTATGATGTATGCATCCAATGTGAAAAGTGGCATAGAGCAGGAGAGTGTAGGGCAATTACTGGAGGGTTTTTCCATTGTGGAGATGTTTCACACCGGATCCCAGATTTCCCACTCTGCATTCAGCAGGGGCTTCAACCAACTTAGCCATAGGGAGTCAGGTCACCTATGAGGCAAGCGATGTAGCAGAGGCTACCCTAGGGCCCGAGACCATAGCAGTCCCACCAGCCAGCTGCCAGGTGTTTGCCACAACAGAGCAAGATGCACATGCGTCTGATGACGTTGTGCAGGGTACATCTATTTGTGATTTTAGTTAATTAAAATGTTGTTCTGATGCTATGTATGTGATGTTAAATATTATGCATGAATATGCTTTATATATGATGTATGTATGTATTCATGATTTGAAAAAATTAGCTTTGCGTATTAATTCAGGCTCATTGTTGATAAATGATTTTCTCGCTCATGTATTGATCGATACTGGTTCTACTCACTCCTTCATCACACCTAGTTTTGTACGAGAGTTTCTGATGCAGCCAAGTTTGTTAGACCATGAATTGTCGATCACCACTCCTGTTGGTAGTTCAGTCATCACCGATAAGGTCTATCGAGCTTCTGATATTCGAGTGGGTCAAAGAGAAATGCCAGCTAATCTGATTGTCCTTGAATTCCAAGACTTTGACGTCATACTAGGCATGGATTGGCTTTCCGAATACCATGGGCATGTCGACTGTTTTTGGAAGGTGGTCAACTTTAGACCAATCAGTGAACCCCCTTTTTTATTCCAAGGGTTGAAGATAAAAGACTTAGCACGTTTCACGACACTGAGTCTTACTACCTCAGAGATACCAGAATCTTCAAGTATTCCAATTGTAGAAGAATTCATGGATGTCTTTCTAAAGGATTTATCAGGCATTCCAAAGGATTTCCTCAGAGGTACCACTTCTGTCACACCCCAAAATACCCCCTAGAATTTAAGGGATACTTTAGAGGTGACTATCCATACCTGTCAAGCCATCCTGTAATGAATAAATCTAACATGATACAATAGCAACAAAAAATCAGAGTGCGGAAGCTATATCATGAGGGTGGAAGCGTGAACTAAATTTTTCTTTTCTATATAAGGTGGTCTATATTCCAAGTTAACATATATATATAGCATATCAAGTCAAAGGTAGACATGCGCACCCATCAAAACCCATCAAAATACAAAAGAAATGTTGAGCCCACTATGCTCAACAATAATCTAAATACGGCCACACATCAAGATCTCTATCCTCATGCGTCTGCATCGAGATAGGTGGCTCCCTCTCCTCGACGTATTCTACCTCAACCCAAGGCTCAGGGTCAAGGGCATCCCTAGCACCTGTCAATATAAACGTACGGCTGAGTATGGAATACTCAATGAGTACAAGCTACTAGCTAACAATAGCAATAACAAAACACAACAATAATAACCACAATACACAACATCCATTTAAAACAAAATTAGCAACATGTGACATTCATAGCATTGAAAGTAAAGCAAGGTAACAATCTTGACATGCTTGCATGAATGCGAAAAACTCCGATAAAACTCATACTTTAAAAATCATGTCTTATTCTTGAAAATAGCCTTTCGTGTTTCTTTCAAAACTTGCTTGTCATGTTTGAAAAATTGTTCTTGTTCTGGTGTCGTTCGTAAGATTCACGCATGCTTGTCTTGTCTTGCTTAGACTCACTTGTCTTGCTTGTTCTTATCATGTTCTTGACTTGACTTGCTTGTTTCTTATGAGCCAGAGGTTAGTGCCCTTGTAGCGACTTGTGAGCTGGGAATGCAAATTTCCTTCAGCGAAATATATATATATAGAAAAGGTTACACCAACCTCCTTGTTTTCTTGTGAGCCAGGTATGACATATCTTGCGATATGCCCTACCCTTGACCAGCCCGATGTCTGGCTTTATCAACTTGCTTGTTTTCCATGTGAACTAGGTATGACATGTCCTAGGGATATGCCCTACCCTTTATCGGCCCAATGTCCGGCTTTGTCATTCATATCGTGAATCATAATTCTTGTTCTTGTTTGGTTTATCATATACATATACTTTACAAAACCGGTCCATGCATGCATGCATGTGTGTGTGTAGCATTTGTAGTAATCGTGGTGACTTGCATAACTCAAGGAATGGTATGTAGCATTTCAATTTCTAATACAAGCATGTGGGAATGTAGATAATATGTAGAGCATTTGATCAAGAAATTCATTTAGGAAAAATCACTCAATTCATGCTTTCATAATTTTCATTAATTCATTTAAATTTTCATTTAAGCATTTTATCAAACACTTAGTATGCAACATCTTTATAGGCCATGTGTTTAAGTTATTATGTCCATACATTTCATCAACATCAAAGTGTGTTCATTATTTGTAAGATGCCCTTCCACCATTTCCATCATATAACATTCATCACATCCATACGACATTCATCACCTCCAACATTCACCCCATGCATCCACATCTATTCATTCCATTTATCTTGTTCACATTTGGGGAAAATAGCATATTTCAAAGGAAGGGAAAGAACACAAGACAAAAATCATTATGTTCAAAAGAAACCCTAGTTATTGCTAAGCTAGTTAGTAAGGGTGTACTAGCCTAAGGATTTCCCCAAATCTGGAAGAAAACACTTGATTTGGAAGTCCTTGAGTTGGGATCTCCTAGCTTGATGGAGGATGATCCTTACTTGAGGGATCTTCCTTTGATCTCTCCTTTACTCCACATCCCCAAATCTCCTTCCTCTTCCTCTCTCAATCTTCTCTTAGTCTCTTTCTAGGTTTAGGATGAGCCAAAACCCCCCAAGGTAACCTCCTATTTATAGGCAAAGGGGAGAAACCCTAAAAGTCCCGAAATAAAATTTTGGGTTCACGACTTACGATCTGTTGTAGGTTTTCTATGATCGATCGTAGGTTTTCTACGATCGATCGTAGCATCTACAATCGGTCGTAAGTTTCTACAATCGATCATAAACGTTACAGAGAGTTTGGCCATTTTCGGGATTCTACGATCGATCATAGGTTTTCTATGATCGATCGTAACTCATCTACAATCGTTCGTAGGGTCTGTACAATCGCTCGTAAATCTGCCGGTAAATTTCTAGATTTTACCTATTTTTATATTTCGGCCATAACTTTTGACTCGTTCGTCGGATTTTGACTATTCAACTTGCGTTGGACTCATCATCGAAAAGGAACATTTTCGACAGTTTAAAATCTTCCAATTCTACTTTATTCAAGGACCAAATTAGTCCCAAAGTTCACTGACCTATAAATGGGGTTTCAGTAGTCTGGGTTTTCAATAGGTCCGACTTCGAAAATCCAACCTAGAACTTAAGGAAATGACTTTAAGGTTTTAATTCATGCCAAAAATATCCGGGATGCTACATCTTCCCCCCTTATAAAAATTTAGTCCTCGAAATTTAGACGATGCATACGTGTACAAAAACCACAGGAAATATAAAAGAATGTCAAGGTCCTAAATAAACAGTTGAGGATACTTTTCTCTCACTTCGGCCTGTCGTTCCCATGTAGCCTCTTCTATCAAATGGTGTTGCCATCTTACAAGGAATAAGGGAATGGTCTTATTGTGCAAGACTTGATCTCGCCTATCCAAGATCTGCACTGGTTGCTCAATTAGTGGGAGATCCTCCCGGATTTCTACTAGATCAAGTTCAATGACATGAGATGGGTTCGGGATATATTTCCGAAGCATAGAAACATGGAATACATTATGAACTGTTGCCATATGAGTTGGTAAGGCAACACGGTAAACTACCTCACCGACTCTAGTGATAATCTTGAACGGACCCACATATCTCAGGCTGAGCTTTCCCCTTTTGTCAAATCTCATAAAGCCCTTAGTTGGCGAGACCTTTACGAATACTATGTCACCAGCCCAGAATTCAAGAGCTCTCCTACGGGTGTCAGCATAGCTCTTCTATCTATTCTGTGCGGTCCTCAACCTTTCATGAATAAGCTTGACCCTATCAGCTGTCTGCTCAATCAATTCTGGGCCCAATATTTTCCTTTCTCCAACTTCAACTCAATACAAAGGAGATCTACAACTTCTCCTATATAATGCCTCAAAAGGCGCCATTTGAATGCTCGCTTGATAATTGTTATTATAAGCGAATTCAACCAATGGCATGTGGTCTTCCCAACTACCTTTGAAATCTAGCATACAAGCTCGGAGCATGTCTTCTATCACTTGATTCACTCTCTTGGTTTTCCCATCAGTCTCTGGATGGAAAGCCGTGCTAAAGTCTAGTCGGGAACCCATGACACTCTGAAAGCTCTTCTAGAACTTCAATGTAAATTTAGGGTCCCGATTTGACACGATGCTTACTGTTACCCCATGCAACCGAACTATTTCCTTGATGTACAGTGCGTTAACTAGTTCGAGTTGAATGTAGTTCGGTACGGCAAGAAATGGGTGGACTTAGTTAGCCTGTCCATCACAACCCATATAGCGTCGAAGTTTCTAGCCATCCTTGGCAACCCCACAATAAAATCCATGGAGATGTGTTCTCATTTCCACTCGGGAATAGGGAGGGATTGTAAAAGTCCTGCCGGTCTCCTGTGTTCGGTTTTGACTTGCTGGCACACCAAGCACCAAGATACATACTCCGCTACTTCTCTCTTCATGTTTCGCCACCAAAATAACTTCTTGAGATTTCGATACATCTTTGTTCGTCCAGGGTGTACGGTATATTTGGACCTATGGGCTTCATCCAAAATTTTCCTTTTTAGCTCTTCATTAGCGGGGATACATGTTCTCCCCTTGAATGTGATAGTTCCATCTCCCTTCGTAGCAAAGTCATCACTTCCTTTGTTAACCGCCTTGTCACAAAAAGAAATCAGCTCGGCATCCACTACTTGCAACTCCCGGATCCAATCAATGATGCATGGTTTCACCGCGATACTTGCCATCATTGGCCCATGAGTAAGAGGACTGAAGCTAATGTCGAGGTTGGAGACATCCTCCAATAACATCCATTCTCAAACCATCATGTATGCAACAAGCCCATGTGACTTCTTACTCAATGCATCTACCACCACATTTGCCTTACCCAGATGATATTAAATGGAGCATTTAGAATCTTTCAAAAATTCTATCCATCTCCGTTGTCTCAAGTTCAACTCTTTCTGAGAAAACAGGTACTTCAAGCTTTTATGGTCTGTGAATACCTCGAACTATTCCCCATAGAGATAATTTCACCAAATCTTTAAGGCAAAAATGACTGCGGCAAGTTCTAAATCGTGAGTGGGATAATTCTTCTCATACACTTTCAATTGTGTTGAGGCATAGGCAATGACCTTACCATGCTGTATGAGCACACATCCCAAGCCCACTTGAGAGGTGTCACTATAAACAACAAAACCACCCCCACGGATGGCACTGTGAGTACGTGAGCCGTAGTGAGGCATTTCTTTAGCTCCTCGAAGCTAACTTCACATCAATCGCTTCAACTAAACTTAGCATTTTCCTCGTGAGATAAGTGAGCAGTGCAGCTAAACTGGAGAATCCCTCCACAAATCTCTGGTAATAGCCTACCAACCCGAGGAAACTCTGGATCTCGGTGACGCTTCTAGGTCTTTCTAATTCAATATGGCCTCTACCTTAGCTGGTCTACTGAAATGCCTTCTGCAGACACCACATGGCCAAGAAAAGCCACCTTCTCCAAGTAAAATTCACACTTAGCTTGGCATACAACTTGTGCTCTCGAAGCGTCTCAAGAGTAAGGTGAAGATCTCGATCATGATCCTCCCGTGTCAGGGAGTACACCAAAATGTCATCTACGAACACCATGACACATTTATCGAGATGCAATCTGAACACCCGATTTATCAAATCAATGAACGCCGCTAGTGCATTCGTCAAACTAAAAGGCATAACAAGGAACTCGTAGTGCCCATACCGAGTCTTGAAAGCCGTCTTTGGAATGTCTCCCTCCTTGATCTTTAATTGATGATACCCTGACTTTAGATCAATTTTTGAGAAGAATCTCACTCCCTTCAATTGATCGAATAAATCATCTACCCAGGGTAAAGGATAACGGTTCTTAATAGTGACCTTATTTAACTGTCGGTAATCAATACACATATGCATTGAACCATCTTTCTTCTTCATGAATAACACTGGGGTACCCCATGGTGAGACACTCAGTCTAATGAATCCCAGATTTTATAGTTCTTCTAATTGTACCTTCAACTCCTTGAGTTCAATAGGGGCCATTCTATATCGAGCTCTCGAAATTGGAGCCGTGCCAAGAGTAAGCTCAATAGCGAACTCGATCTCCCTATCAGGAGGTAATCTGTGAAGTTCTCCCAGAAACACATCCAAGAACTCACTCATAACCGGAATGGCTGAGGAGTTCGGTGCCTTTGGGTTTGCAATGCTCAAAGCTGCGAGGTGGGCAATATCCCTTTTTCTCAATCCTCGAAAGTGAAATGGCTTAACTCCTTCCGGCCTAAAGTTTATCATCTTTTCAAAGCATGCAACATGGCTGTGGTGGTTTGACAACCAATCTATCCCTAGGATGACATCGAAGTCCAAGTCTTGGAAATCCACAATGATGAGGTCGGCTAACAGCTCGTTCTCCCCCACTTGAACCACACTATCCTTATATATTCAGTTCGCATCAACTGACTTGCCAAGCGGAGTCGCAATGGTTAATTCTCGCTCCAACGAACTAGACTCGGACGTAAAACCCTTCACAAAACTAGGTGAGACGAAGGAGTGAGTGGATCCCGTGTCGATCAACACTCGGTCTAGGCATTCGTTCACTAATAAAGCGCCTGTGCGATTAAATAACTAATATCAATAGATTTCAAAGAAGATTCATATAGTGCATAGGTAACATATAGTACACACAAGTAATCATATCATATAACCATAGGTATTCACAACTTGCAAGCTTTAGCATTTTTGCATACCTTGCACGACATAGTCGGATGCAAGTGCGTCCCTTCCTGATAGTGCAAAGACTCGTCCTTGAGTTGCTTGACGAGGCGGCCGGGTAGACTGTGAGGGCCTTGATGCCTGAGACTAGTTCTGCTAAGATGCCTACCTAACAAGGGGCCTACTCCCTTGAGAATGAGCTGGTAAGTGACGACAGGGACAATCTCTAATTATGTGGCCTTGGTCGTGACAATGAAAACAGCTTCCTGTTACTTTTTGGCATTCCCCTACTGGATGCCTCCTTCCACAAAGAGTGTAGATATCATAAGAATAGGTTGAGGGTGTATATCCAGTCGCCTGCATCACTACGGGGTGAGGAGCTTGAGTAGGAGCCGGGTGAAAAGCCGGTGGAGCAAACGGGTGAAGAGCCTGTGGTACAGAATATAGCCTCTGTGACTGGGCTGGCCCTGAAGGCAGATATGACATAGTCCTAGCTCTCTTTTCTGTTGAGTCACTATACTAGCCCTTCTCCATTCCTCTTCTCTTGAAAAATTATTCAGAATTCGACTTTACCAAGAGTGCTTTATCCACAACTTCTTAATATATCTCATGCCAAAACATTGAGACTCAGTCCTTTAGGTAGGCCTTCAACCCCTCTAGAATTTTTGGGCTTTCATAGCCTCTGTCACTATCATATGCGGAGCAAATCTTGATAGCTCCGAAAAATTTGCCTCATAAGCTGCCACGGACATATCACCTTGCTCCCATGAACTCAACTTCTTTCTTTTCTTTCATCCCTATTGGAAAGTACTTCTTGTAGAATACATCCAATAATTCTCCCCATGTCCATTCTTGACCCTGTCAAGTCAACTCCCGAGTCCTAAGTGCGGACCTCCACCAATGATCAGCCTCGCCTTCAAGCATAAAGGTGGCCCAAGTGACCTTCTCTACCTCTATAGGTGCCAATACTGAGAATATATTTTCCAATTATCTGATCCATCCTTCGGCCACTAGTGGATCAGTGCTTCCACAAAACACTGGAGGCCTCATCCTCTGAAAAGCTTCTATTCCGGCTTGTGCTCTATTTGGAGGAGTAGCTATAAGTGTGCCAACAGGAGGAGTAGCAGGTTTCCTCACTGCTAGCATAGCCAATGTCTCGGCTATTGATGCAAAAGCTTGGGCAAAATCGGGTTGTTCATCACCCAATGTTGTACCCGCGAACCCGATCACCGTGCCTCATGATTACTCTTGAGGACGATAGTACAACATAAGTCTAACTTGGATACACTTTTAGCCATTTTTCAATAATTACTCAATATTAACAATTTTTACCCTAAGCATATAACAATCCACTCAAGGTATACATAGCATCATAGCATGCATACAAGTGTGTTCTAGCGTAGGTCACTAAGTTTGGTTGGGTCACAACCGGTTATAGACTAAGACTAACTTGTTAGTCTATACTTGGAATACAACTCTTTCATAACACCTATTGCCTTATTCAATCATGGTATCAATTCTTAGTGACCCTAAGGACTCTAATGCCTAGAGCTCTGATACCACTTCTGTCGTGCCCAAAATACCCCTTAGGAGTTAAGGGATATTTTAGAGGTGACTATTCATACCTGTCAAGCCATCCTGCAACAAACAAATCTAACATGATACAATAGCAACAAAAATCAGAGTGCGGAAGCGTGAACTAACTTTTTTTTTCTATATAAGGTGGTCTGCATTTCAAGTTAACATATATACATAACATATCAAGTCAAAGGTGGACATGCCCACCCATCAAAATACAAAAGAAATATTGAGCCCACTATGCTCAACAATAATCTAAATACGGCCCCACATCAAGATCTCTACCCTCCTGTGACTGTATCGGGATAGGTGGCTCCCTCTCCTCAGCATATTTTTCCTCAACCCAAGGCTTAGGGTCAAGGGCATCCCCAGCACCTGCCGACATAAACCTATGGTTGAGTATGGAATACTCAGCGAGTACAAGCTACTAGCTAATAATAGCAATAACAAAACACAACAATAATAAACACAATACACAACATCCATTTAAAACAATACTAGCAACATGAGACATTCATAGCATTAAAACAATACTAACAGTCTTGACATGCTTGCATGAATGCGAAAAACTCCGGTAAAACTCATACTTTAAAAATCATGTCTTATTCTTGCAAATAGCCTTTCGTGTTTCTTTCAAAACTTGCTCGTTATGTTTGAAAACTTGTTCTTATTTTGGTGTCGTTCATAAGAATCATGCATGCTTATCTTGTCTTACTTGGAATCACTTTTTTTGCTTGTTCTTATCATGTTCCTGACTTGTTTTTGATTTGGCTTGCTTGTTTCTTATGAGCCAGAGGTTAGTGCCCTTGTAGCGACTTGTGAACCACGAATGTAAATTCCCTTCTGTGAAATATATATATAGAAAAGGGTACACCAACCTCCTTGTTTTTTTGTTTTCTTGTGAGCCAGGTATGACATATCTTGCAATATGCCCTACCCTTGACTGGCCCGAGGTCCGGCTTTAACAACTTGCTTGTTTTCCATATGAGCCAAGTATGACATATCCTAGGGATATGCCCTACCCTTGACTGGCCCGATGTCCGGCTTTATCATTCATATCGTGAATCACAATTCTTGATCTTGTTTGGTTTATCATATACATATACTTTACAAAACCGGTCCATACATGAATGCATGTGTGTGTGTGTCATTTGTAGTAATCGTGGTGACTTGCATAACTCAAGGAATGGTATGTAGCATTTCAATTTCTAATAAAAGCATGTGGGAATGTAGATAACATGTAGAGGATGAAGGGGGATCCGGATAAAAATTTATGCTGAAACTAGATCTCCTAGATCTTAACACCATAAAAAGCATCAAAATTATCTAAGAGTTTTAGTCATATCACATCGGTAAATGTTTTTCACCGGTGAAAGAATTGTCATAACTCTTTGTAGGGATTTCTCTGAAAAAATACTAGAAGCTCGATCCTTGTTCTTCGATATCCCCACGAAACTTTAGAATCTCCTTTGGAATTATAGAAGCAAGAGGACGAAGATGAATTAATGGTGTAGACCTTCTATCACCAATGATACTAAAGTTCAAAACCCTAGATTTGCAAAACCCAACTAGCACCACCAATATAGCTCACGAAAATCCCTAGGGGTCTCCCCTAGGGCTCATGGTTTGGAGAGAGAGAGGAGAGGATAGAAAAAATTCTGGAGAATTCTACTTAATGGTCTAGGGTATTGGGGTATTTATAGACTAGGATCTTTTCGTAATCCTACTCCAACTTGATCTTATCTAGTAGGATTTATTAATTAACAATAACTCTTATTATTAATTAAATAAACTCCTACTTAATCTATAACTACTTTAGTTATAGTAATCCTATTAATTAAAGAGTCCCTATTATAAGAGGATTCCTTAATTAAAAGGGATAAGTCAACATCCAACACCAAAGTAGGAAACCTAGTCAAACTAGGAATCCAGAAGGGGGGCGTGAGCTTCTATGGGGCATGGGATTTGAGGAGTTAAAGTCCTTATTGTAATCTAATTACAATAACATCTTAATCCTAATTGCAATCCAACACTTGGATTTTAATTCCATAATAAAAGGAATTATATTTCAATAATTATTCAATTAAACAAATCCTAATCCAATTAGGATTCCTCAAGTGGGCGCCCCACCCTAGGGTTTAAACCCATGGGCTTTGGCCCATATTCAAGGTCCATTCTAATGGGTTTATGGATATGGGTCAAACCCATTTCCCCTTTAATTATGTTAATCAAATAATTACGAAAATAATCCCTTAGTTTAAATTAACAATTAAATTAAACAATAGATTAACTATTAATCTATTTAATTAAATGATTAACTTTTAATCACTTAAAATAATTGATTAACTTTTAATCAATTATTGAGCTTGTATTTCTTATGTGGGCACCTCCACAGATTGCTCTGGGACATTCTTACCCTGGCTTATCCAATGTTATCCCATTGACCCTAAATGGGAATTACATCGGAATTGCAAGTGACGTGAAATATCCATGTTGCAATTGAATCTCAGTGTATGAACATTAACCATTACAGATCCCTCCACATGAACTTTTAAATTTGATTTATCCTTCCAAATACATTATCCCTAATAGGCCTTCGAGATGGACCTACTATCTGACCCATAGCCCATTGCAAATCATCTGGGTTTCCAAGACTTATGATTAAGCCATGAGAAACAATTTCTCATGAAAAACATTTTGAAAAAATCATTTTATAAGTATAATACCTTTTAATAAAAGTATATTTCAAAACTTATTTTCTTTTCAAAATCACCTGCACAGGATTTGAACTTAATCAACTGTCTTACCCGAAACTTGGATAATCTCCCAAATTAATGAGCATGGATATCTTGTTTGAAATTCATCATGACTCAAACAACTTTCTGACTATCCAACTGTCAATGTATTGTATTCCCTAAGTTAGAAAATACGTTGGTGGAATCAAAACAGTCAAATCACTGCCTAGTCATAGATGAACTCATCAGATCTAAGGATCATTGAAACCGTTCAATCTGAATGAGAGACCAACTATCTAATAGTATGTTTATGCAAGAGGTCTCTCATTGAATGCAATCAGTCAGTGTACATTTAAGCACCCATATGTTGATGTGTAGTCTCCACTACAATAGTTCGAGATAAAACTACATCTCAACTATTGAGAATATCTTAGCATTCTGGCAACCATATAAGTGAAGTGCCCAGCTTCACCCACAGCTGTGACTATATATGTGACGCCCTGAACCGCGCCTAGGGAATCAAGTTCTGAGACGCGCGTCCGTTCGTCGAATCATGTAAGCGGAAGACTTTACCCGCGAAAATACGGGAAATTTAAACATTTATCAGATGCTTCCAAAAAGCAAATAACATATGTCATCACAATAGTCATCATACAAACCATATACCTGTATTATTTACATCAAGTTTGTTTTACAAAAGTAAGCGCCTCTATCACGCCAAATACAACTTGTACAAGCTTCCAAAATGTCCAGATGAACTTTTCACTTACTGGTCAGCAGCTCTAAGATCTGCTGACATAAAAAGTTAGTGAGCTATGAAGCCCAATAAAACCACAATCCTTCTAAACTAATTTCTGCTTAATAACACGCATCAATAATGATATAATAAACAGTTCAATTTGCATGTTACAGTAAAATAGAACAGTGTATAATAAACTGTAACCCAAGGTCACTTAGGGTTACGTCACCCTAACTGAGGTTCCCGACCTCACATTACTTTCCAATTATGAAGTTCAGTTATGAATGTATTATATTACCAAGTTATCGTTTCGATCATCAATCATGTTTTATTTCGAGTCCTGAGATTCTATTAATTGGCCACAGCCCATAAATGTTCAGCTTAAAGTCTCTAAATCCTAACCATAATACATTGAGTTATTTTGACTCACACACGTTGTTCTGGCATTCACTCGAACACGACCAAACCATGGGTATACCAACCCAACTCACCTGGAATCCGACGATTCCATACGGAACCATAAGTCTACCAACTCAAACAAATACACCAACCCTGAGTATACCAACTCAGACCACTTCGTATCCGAAGCTTACACACACAACATGGGCATTCACCCAATAAGGACAATACCTTTCCATTCAACTGACTGACAACATCTACCGTGTATTTGCCATCATCGCCCTTGGTATCAGTCAAGAAGGAACCCCGACCAACCTGCCTACCGTCATCTTCTGGCTAGTCTACAGAGGAACCCCGACACTTTACCAATGCCGTCATCTCCTGACGTTCCACCAAGAAGGGACCCCGATAGACACGGTGCCGACATCTTCTGACCCACCCAGAGAGGAACCCCGGACTATACACTATCTGATGTTCAGCCACTTTAAACTCCTTAGGACTCCGGCATCTCCTGACTATCAATCACGGAGGAACCATGGTCCATGCAGGACACCGCCACTCCTGACCTAGTCCAAGAGGCACCACGGACGACCTAGACAAACAGACCGACATCTCTCGACTATCAGTCACGGAGGAACCCCGGGCCTTACTGGACACCGTCTCTCCTGACCTAGTCAAATAGGAACCACAGACTATACTTAACCCTGGTTAGATTTTCTAACCACAGGTTAACCCCAGTTAACCCATGTCTCGCTTGATTAACTGAAATACTTGGGCCTCGCACCCGTTAACTAATTCCGTTAACACACCGTCCCGTTAGGGAACATTTTCAAGCTAATGGATGTCTCCATATCCTTACAAGACATGCAAAACAACTTTTCGTCACCCTAGAGTGGCGATACAATTTACCCGGGACCCGATCTGGGCTCCCCGAGGGACCACATAAAATCACAACATCACATAGGGGTCTCCGACCCTTTTTCATTCATGTCAAAAGATATGCATATACTTCACATGAAATAATATACCAAAATAAGCGAAAAAAGAGAAGAAAAGAGAGGGGTTTTACCTGCTTCACGCTTTTTGAGGCAGCTTGTGCAAAAAGGGACTCCGCCAAATGTGTCCGGGACATCGAAAAACCTCAAGGACCAACTTCTCTATTCTTTCTCTCTCTTCTTTCTCTCTCCTCTTTCTCTCTCTTCCTTTCTCTCTCCTCACTTTCTCTCTCTAAAATGTTGTGTGGCAGAACACTGTTTGTGTAGAGACCCCGAATCTTTTTCATGTTTTTACTTCATTGTATTAGGGGTATTATAGTCCTTGTGATGTTTTGATATTTATTGTATTATATATTTATTTGGTGTGGTGTAAACTAGGCTTAATCAAACTTGTAACGGAGGGATGTCATATCACACCCTAAACTTTAGGAAGCTCTAGTTCTGGCACCGTTTACTGGAATTGAGTGATTCTTGAACCATTAGAAAGGTGTTGAAACCCTCTTCGAAGTTCATGTTTAATGTTTTTCCTTATTTTGAGTTTAAGCCAAGTCAATGGTGGGTTTTATCTAATGGAATTGCAGATCAGTCAACTTTGGAGATAATTTGGTCCATAAATAAAGGGAAATTTGGAAATTCTAAAATACTAAAAATGTTCGTTTTCGAAAGACGAATCCAACGCAAGTTGAATCGTCGAAATCCGACGAACGAGTCAAAAGTTATGGCCAAAACGGTACGATGGGTCAGAAATCTACAGAGCACCGGTCGCTCGGTCAGAAGTAGCGATCGATCGGTCCAAAACCGATCGATCGGTATCTATCGACTGGTCCAAAATTTTGAATGGAAAAATTTTCCAGAGAGTTTGTTTTTGACCGATCACCCAGTCATAAACACCGATCGATCGGTAGGCGACCGATCGCTCGGTCATAACCACCGATCGCTCGGTCTTTCGTGATTTTTACAGAATTTTAGTATGGGCTTTTTGGTCTTTTTGTTCTCAGACCTTGGGACTATAAATAGGGGGTTCTACTCGAAATATTAAAATACTCTACCTATTTCTAACCTAATTTGGCAAAAAGGGGGAGAAAACCTAGGGTTTGAGGGAGAGGGTTGCTTGGAGAAGAAGGAGGTTGCTAGAAGATTGAGAGGAAAGCTTAGAGATCGTCCGCAAAGCTTCTCCAAATCTCCTCGGGAGCATTTTGAATCCAAGGGAAGGATTCCTAAGGTCGATATACTATCCTAATCAACTTTATTTTAATGTTTTGTGAATATTAATTGATAGAAATGATAGAATAGAGATTAAATGCATTTTTCCCAAATTTTCTATGAAGTAAGCTAATTATTGATGGAAATGTGGATGGAAATGTGGATTGGATGTGGATAGAATATATGGAGGATGGGAAATGTATGGAGGATGGGATTAATATGTGGATGTGAATAGTGAATTGATTGTATGGATGAATTATGGTTTGATGAATGCTTGAAAATATAGAAGGGAAATGGATTCATATTATGCGTACACAAGGTGTTTGTGAAAATGCTTGAAAGGATAAATGCTATTATACTCTTATGAAATGGTGGTAAATTGATTATGAATTGCGATATGAATTATGATAAGATATGTATATGTGAATTGTTTATTAAGTATGTCTAATTATTTGCATGGGAATTGATAGTCAGGAAGGTAAGAACTTAGAGGAACATCTCTCAAACCGGGAATTCTCTAACTATTTGGTATGGGACAGTATAGTGGAGTTTCCATGGTGGGAGATCGGAAGCTAAGCAACTACCAACTCGAATGTTAATTTCGACACTTAAGCACATATGCACGTGTATGTTAAGATAAGAGTCTCACAAGTCACACATGTGGACCACAAGCATGAGCATGGCATGGTCCGTATCCGCCAAGAACGGCATGTCAATTACATTTGATTCTTAGACATGGTCCGTATCCGCCAAGAACGGCATGTCCCATCATTGTATGATTTGAATAAGTGCATATGCATAAGCATCTCACAAGCACGTGGTCTTATAAGTAGAAGCAACTCATAAGTGTATTGTCTTCCAAGTCTAAGATTCTCACAAGTACACGAGTCAAGGTGATGATATGATGTATATGCGGACACGTTCTTCCACACTCTGATTATGTTATTATGTTATTGGATATGTTTCTAACTAAGTGCAGGTATATTATTATTGTTGGTTGGATTTTATATACACTGAGTACCTTCGTACTCAGCCGGACTTCGTCTTGGCAGGTTTAGAGCAGGAGTACACGGCGGAGCCGTGGGTTGAGGAAACTTACATCGAAGAAGGAGGAGAAGGTGAGCCCATCGAGGAGGGAGCCAGAGACTTGGGTGGCTACACCTCTTAGTTTTTATTTCATTTGATTGAGAGAGCTGTATTAGACTTGAGTAGATGTTGCTTAGTAGACTTTTATAGTTGTGTATTAGACTCTTTGGTTTTAGTGGGTTGTATTTGTTGACTATAGACTCGTGCTATTTAGTTGGTTACAGTTGATATATCGGAAATTTTATTATCCTCATTTTTGGAGACTCGTGTAGTAAGCCTTGTATGCATGGATTTTAAGCAGGTTAAGTAATGTGGCGATCCCAAAGTCCTATTTTAGCCTTGTGCGATTTTGGGGTCGTTACAGTTTGCAAACTGCAAACCGTGAGGAATGAGAAGGGCTGGCCTCCATTATATAGATAAGGTCATGTGCATAGCACATGACCATAATTAATGGTCCCATTGACCAAGTCAATGGTTTGACCATTTTGACTATTTTTCCGCCTTCTCTCGTGTATACAGCTTTTGTAGTCCTACTTAATGACATCCGATTTTGACGAAACTTTAGGTGACCGAACTTGGGGCAGTCTGACACCTACTGTAAAAATTTTGGGAAAAAATACTGAGTTTTGACAGCTGTACTTTAGTCCGAAAGAAAATTGCAAAACCCACTAATTTTCTGATTTCGGACACAAAACATGCTGTCGCTTCTTCGTTTGAGATAACTAACTGCCGAGACGACAGACATTAGTCCCCATGGCCGATCGACACGCATTAGTGCCAATCGCATGGATTTCTATTAGGATCTCCAACAGATATTGGGTCCCACTTAAATCCTGGAAATATGGAAATTTCCTCTTTTTCTCAATTTTATCACACATAATGGCCCCGCGGTCCCACGAAATGGTACATGACGGAATTGATACGGTAGGGGTGTGTCCCGGCAGTCGACCGGGATACTGTGTGCGAGTTTCACCAAAAGATACTGAGATTTCCTCGGTGCACTTCAATCCCGAGCAAATTCTATTTTTTTATTAATTTAACAAATAATTAATTAATTAACCTCCATTACGGACCCATAAACACATAATTTTATTATATTACAATTCCGGGTCGTTACAATCTCCCCTCCTTACAAAAGATTTCATCCTCGAAATTTACATATACACTAGTCATCAAATAACTGAGGATGATTGCTCCTAATGACATCTTCAAGTTTCCATGTGGCTTCCTTTATGCTATGGTGTTCCCATAAAACTTTAACTAGCTTAATCGTTTTGTTTCGTAACACCTGTTCATTATGGTACAAAATTAACACTGGCTTTTCTTCAAAATTTGAGTCCTCTGACTTGAATTGGTTCATATCGTATCACGTGCGAGGGATCAGGTATATATTTTCTCAACATGGATATGTGGAATACATTGTGAACCCTTGCCAGCTCTGGTGGTAAAGTCAAACAGTAGGCTACACTTCCTATTTTAGCCAAAATCTCAAAAGGTCCAATGAATCGCGGACTTAACTTTCCCCGCTTTCCGAATTGTACAATACCTTTTGAAGGAGAGATTTTCAAGAAGACATGGTCGCCGACCTGAAACTCTATGTCTCGGCGCTTTCCATCTGCATAGCTTTTCTGTCGACTTTGTGCAAATAATAACCTCGATCGAATCAACTCGATCTTCTTTGTTGTTTCTTACACCAACTCAGGTCCCAGTAGTTTACGTTCCCCTATTTTAGTCCAACATACTGGTGACCGACAAATCCTTCCGTACAAGGCCTCGTAAGGAGCCATTTGAATACTTGCCTGATAACTGTTATTATATGCAAACTCGATCAATGGCAAGTGATCATCCCAGTTTCCTTGAAAGTCCAGACTGCAAGTGTGCATCATATCTTCTAGAGTTTGTATTGTGCACTCAGATTGTCCATCGGTTTGCGAATGATAAACTGTACTCATGTTTAGCTGCGTACCTAAAGCGTCTTGCAAGCTCCTCCAAAATTGGGAAGTAAATCGCAGATCGCGATCTGACACAATAGATACCGACACACCATGCAGCTTCACAATCTCCTAGATGTACAACTTTGATAAATTTTCTAGGGTTATGGTATCCTTTATAGCAAGAAAGTGAGCCGACTTCGTCAATCGATCAACTATCACCCAAACGGCATCATGTCCACTCCTTGTTTTTGGTAACCCTACCACAAAATCCATCGTAATGTGCTCCCATTTCCACTCGGGAATAGGCAATGAATTTAACAATCTAGGTGGTTTCTGATATTCTGCCTTGACTTGCTGACAAACAAGGCATCGAGATACATACTCTGCAATTTCTCTCTTCATGTCGTTCCACCAGTAGTTATTCTTTACATCCTGATACATCTTTGTACTTCCAGGGTGCACCGCAAAATGAGATCGATGTGCCTCATTGAGCAGTTCATTCTTCAACTCAGGATTTCTAGGCACACAGATTCGACATTTGAATCGAAGTATTCTATCTTCAGATTCTTCAAAATCACCCATTTTTCCTTGAAGAATCTTATCTCTGATAACTTTGATCTCCTGATCTTCCAACTGTGCTTCTTGAATCTTTTGTAATAACACTGGCTTGGCCTGAATACTAGCCAACTTGGCACTATTATCCTGGAATCCTAGACTCAGATTCCAACTCTTGATTTCTTCGATCATCTTCCATCGCTCTGCCCTCATATATGCTACAGATCCAACTGTCTTTCTACTCAGGGCATCAGCAACCACGTTACCCTTACCAGGATGATACTGGATTACATAGTCATAATCCTTCAAGAATTCCATCCATCTACGTTGTCGTATATTGAGTTCCTTTTGGGAGAATAGATACTTTAAACTCTTGTGATCACTATAGATCACCAACTTCTCTCCATAAAGATAATGTCTCCAAATTTTTAGTGCGAACATTACCGCAGCTAACTCCAGGTCATGCGTGGGATAATTCCGTTCGTGAATCTTGAGTTGTCTTGAACCATAAGCAATGACCTTTTTGTTTTGCATTAAGACACAACCGAGTCCCTTACTGGAAGCATCGCAATACACCTCAAATCCTCCAGATCCTGAGGGAGTTGTCAATACTGGAGCGTTTGTTAATCTCTTCTTTAATTCTTGAAAGCTTCGCTTCCAAGATGCCGTCCATTCGAACTTCACATCTTTCTTAGTCAATTCCGTTAATAGAGCTGCTATCTTCGAGAAACCTTCTACAAATCTGCGGTAGTACCCAGGCAATCCCAGAAAACTTCAAACTTCAGTAACAGTGGATGGCCTTACCCAATCGGTTACTACCTGAATCTTGGAAGGATCAACCGATATTCCATTTCTTGACACAATATGCCCAAGAAAGGCTACCTCTTCCATCCAAAAGTCGCACTTGGAGAACTTAGCATACAACTGATTATCTGTTAATGTCTGTAGCGTACTCCTCAAGTGCTCAGCGTGCTGCTCACGACTAGGTGAGTACACCAAGATATCATCAATAAATACCATAATAAATTGATCCAAGTATGGCCTGAAAAGATGATTCATCAACTCCATAAAGGCCGCAGGTACATTTGTCAATCCAAAAGGCATCACCAAGAACTCGTAGTGACCATACCGAGTTCGGAATGCTGTCTTCTGAATATCTTCTTCTTTGACCCTCAATTGGTGATAGCCGGACCGTAAATCAATCTTTGAAAACACTTGGACGCCTTGCAACTGATCAAATAGATCATCGATCCTGGGGAGAGGATACTTATTCTTGATCGTCGCTTGATTCAGCAGACGATAATCTATACACAGACGTAGACTCCCGTCTTTCTTTCGGACAAATAACACCGGTGCTCCCCATGGTGAAACATTAGGATGGATCAAGCCCTTATCTAATAGGTCTTGCAACTGAATCTTCAGTTCTTGCAACTCAGCCGGAGCCATCCGATAAGGTGTTTTAGATATCGAGTCTACACCCGAAGTAACATTGATTGTAAAATCGATTTCTCTAGTAGGAAGGAGTCCTGGTAATTGATCAAGAAACACATCTCGAAACTCTCTGACCACCGGGGTATTCCCTAAAGTGTCATCTTCATCTTTATCGACCACCACTGCAGCTAAATACCCAGTACACCCTTGATCTAGAAGGTGACATGCTTTAATTACTGATATTAGCTTGAGTGCTTGACCTTGGATAATCCCCTGCATTTTGAACTCTGGGATGTCCGGAATTCGAAATATTACTTTCTTGGCATTACAATCTACCACTGCATGGTAATTAGCCAACCAATCCATCCCTAGGATAACATCATAATCCTTCATGTCTAACACGATCAGATCTACTAACATCTGTACACTATTGACAAGTATGGGACACCTATCATAGATTGTTTTTGTGCACAGAACTTTCCCTGATGGTGTAGATATAGACATCATGCTTTTGAGTGTATCAGGCTTGTAACTTATGTGTTTAGCAGAACGAGTAGAGACAAACGAATGTGTAGCACCAGTGTCAATCAAAGCATAAGCAGGTACTTGAAATACTAAAAGTTTACCTTCGATGACACCTTCGGTCTACTGTGCCTCTTCCTGGGTAATTGCAAACACTCTTCCTTTTCCGCCTTCCAACGCTAGTGGTTGAGCCTTAGGGCAATCCTTCTTGAAGTGTCCAGGCTTTCCGCATTGGAAGCAAACCTTCGCTCTACAGTCCTTGGTCAAATGGCCCTGACCACATTTCTCGCACTTAAGCCCCAATCTTCTTGTAGACCTTTGGCTTTTCATGTCCTCGAACTTTCTTTTCCCAGTAAATTGCCGGTTATTCTCCTTTATCCAGGGCTTCCCAACTATTCCTTTGCCTTTGCCAACACTAGACTGTGCCAGTTCTTCATGCACTCACTTTACTCTGAGTGCTCTATCTAATATCTCTGAGAAGGAGGTAAATCGTTGAGCTACCAATTTCCCTCTGATAGCTGCCTTCAATCCTTCTTCAAATTTCTCAACCCTCCACTGCTCATCCTCGACAAATCTCGCAGCGAACCTCGAGAGTTGATTAAACTTTTGTTCATACTCGCTAACCGACATATTTCCTTGGGTCAGCTGAAGGAACTCCATCTCCTTCCTCTTTTTCATTGACGCTGAAAAATAGCGCTCATAAAAAAATTCAGTAAATTTTGCCCAAGTCACGGGCCTCTGATGCGGTGGAACTGTCCTTTCCACTATGGTCCACCAATGTTCCGCTTCTCCTTCAAGTAGAAAGATAGCGAACTCGGGCTTGTCATTTTCTGGCAAAGACATAGCCCTAAAAACTTTTTCCAGACTTCTAATCCAGTTCTCCGCCTTCAGTGGATCAGTAGTACCCGAAAAGGCCGACGGTCCAAGCCTCTTAAACTTCTCCAATCGGGTCATATTCCCATGCCCTGGCATGGTAGCAATGGGGATACGACTACCATTCCCATTTCCATTCATATTCTGGGCCTGTTGTTGCTAAATTAGGTTGGCTAGGGCTGTAATAGCCTCGAATGCCCCAGCCAAGGTATTCTCGGGTGCTCGTCGAGGTGGCATGATTCACCTATAATTATAAAGTAACGAACTTTTAATAATAAAATGAAACTGAAATGCACTGAGAATTCGATATCCAAAAAGAGACATTTCATTCATTTCATCTTTAATATATACATACCACACCATATACATGAACATACTACATTATAGTATACAAAACATCATCTCCTCTGTACAAGTATATACACCAAAAATCTATGAGTCGAGTGATAAGAAGATGGCCTAGGGCATCTACTATACTCCAAAACCATATAGATACGCTACAGTCTCCTCTCCTGACTCCCTACTCCTGCATCTAAACCTCAGTCGTGGTAGACGAACTACTCGCCTCCACCGACTTCTTCTTACTCTGCTTACGGTTGTTCAAAATCGCACGATACTCTCGTGCCGTAAGCCTCTTAGATGATAGTGGTGGAGGTATCCAACCAGTCCCATCTGGACGAAGCCTGATGTCTGCCAGTGCTCGCTTGACCTGCCTTAAAATCTCACGACGTACCCGAGCCAGTACTGCAAGCTCCATCGGAGTCGGGGGTGGCATCCAGGCAGTTCCGTCCGGATTTATCCAGACAACCTTCGGCTTAATGGCCGCCATGATTCGTTGAGTCATCCCAAGCCACTCTGGATAACGGCGACTCAATATGGCTGCCATCTGCTCATAATGCTGCCAATCCTCCTTAGTGGGGACTCTGTGCATTAATGGCATCCCTGCACATACACACAATTTCCAAATCACTATTTGATTTCGAAATAGGTGATTTACAGTAATACATCCAGCCACACAACTAAAAATCATGTACTACGGTATTTTATGAAGTATGGTTTGTTATGATGGTTATTGCTCTTAGGCTCTGATACCAATTGTGTCGCCCCGAACCCGCGCCTAGGGAATCAAGTTCCAAGACGCCCGTCCGTTCGTCGAATCATGTAAGCGGAAGACTTTACCCGCGAAAATGAAGGAAATTTAAACATTTATCAGATGCTTCCAAAAAGCAAATAACATCTATCATCACAATAGTCATCATACAAACCATACACCTGTATTATTTACATCAAGTTTGTTTTACAAAAGTAAGCGCCTCTATCACGCCAAGTACAACTTGTACAAGCTTCCAAAATGTCCAGATGAACTTTTCACTTACTGGTCAGCAGCTCTAAGATCTGCTAACACAAAAAGTCAGTGAGCTATGAATCCCAATAAAACCACAATCCTTCTAAACTATTTTCTGCATAATAACACGCATCAATAATGATATAATAAACTGTTCAATTTGCATGTTACAGTAAAATAGAATAGTATATAATAAACTGTGACCCAAGGTCACTTAGGGTTACGTCACCCTAACCGAGGTTCCCGACCTCACATTACTTTCCAATTTTGAAGTTCAGTTATGAATGTATTATATTACTAAGTTATCGTTTTGATCATCAATCATGTTTCATTTCGAGTCCTGAGACTCTATTAATTGGCCACAACCCATAAATGTTCAGCTTAAAGTCTCTAAATCCTAACCATTATACATTGAGTCATTTTGACTCACACACGCTGTTCTGGCTTTCACCCGAACACGACCAAACCTTGGGTATACCAACCCAACTCACCTGGAATCCGACGATTCCATACCGAACCATGAGTCCATCAACTCAAACAAACACACCAACCCTGAGTATACCAACTCAGACCACTTCGTATCCGAAGCTTACACACACAACATGGGCATTCACCCAATAAGGACAATACATTTCCATTCAACTGACTGGCAACATCTACCGTGTATTCGCCGTCATTGCCCTGGGTATCAGTCAAGAAGGAACCCCGACCAACCTGCCTACCGTCATCTTCTGGCTAGTCTACGGAGGAACCCCGACATCTTTACCAATGCCGTCATCTCCTGACGTTCCACCAAGAAGGGACTCCGATAGACACGGTGCCGACATCTTCTGACCCACCCAAAGAGGAACCCCGGACTATACACTATCTGATGTTCAGCCACTTTAAACTCTCTAGGACTCCGACATCTCCTGACTATCAATCACGGAGGAACCACGGGCCATGCAGGACACCGCCACTCCTGACCTAGTCCAAGAGGCACCACGGACGACCTAGACAAACAGACCGACATCTCCCGACTATCAGTCACGGAGGAACACCGGGCCTTACTGGACACCGTCTCTCTTGACCTAGTCAAAGAGGAACCACAGACTATACTTAACCCTGGTTAGATTTTCTAACCACAGGTTAACCCAAGTTAACCCAAGTCTCGCTTGATTAACTGAAATACTTGGGCCTCGCACCCGTTAACTAACTCCGTTAACACACAGTCCCGTTAGGGAACGTTTTCAAGCTATTGGATGTCTCCATAGCCTTACAAGACATGCAAAACAACTTTTCGTCACCCTAGAGTGGCGATACAATTTACCCAGGACCCGATATGGGCTCTCCGAGGGACCACATAAAATCACAACATCACATAAGGGTCTCCGACCCTTTTTCATTCATGTCAAAAGACATGCATATACTTCACATGAAATAATATAGCAAAATAAGTGGAAAAAGAGAAGAAAAGAGAGGGGTTTTACCTGCTTCACGCTTTTTGAGGCAACTAGTGCAAAAAGGGACTCTGCCAATACGTCCGGGACGTCGAAAGACCTCAAGGACCCACTTCTCTCTTCTTTCTCTCTCCTCTTTCTCTCTCTTCCTTTCTCTCTCCTCACTTTCTCTCTCTAAAATGTTGTATGGCAGAACACTGTTTGCAAACTACAAACCGTGAGGAATGAGAAGGGCTGGCCTCCATTATATAGATAAGGTCATGTGCATAGCACATGACCATAATTAATGGTCCCGTTGACCAAGTCAATGGTTTGACCATTTTGACTATTTTTCCGCCTTCTCTAGTGTATACGGCTTTCGTCGTCCTACTTAATGACATCCGATTTTGATGAAACTTTAGGTGACCGAACTTGGGGCAATCCGAAACCTACTATAAAAATTTTGGAGAAAAATACTGAGTTTTGACAGCAGCACTTTAGTCCGGAAGAAAATTGCAAAACCCACTAATTTTCTGATTTCGGACACAAAACACGCTGTCGCTTCTTCGTTTGAGATAACTAACTGCCGAGACGACAGACATTAGTCCACACGGCCGATCCACACGCATTAGTGCCAACCGCACAGATTTTTATTAGGATCTCCAACAGATATTGGGTCCCACTTAATTTCTGGAAATATGGAAATTTCCTATTTTTCTCAATTTTATCACACCTAATGGCCCCGCGGTCCCATGAAATGGTACATGACGGAATCGATACGATAGGGGTGTGTCCCAGCAGTCGACCGACACACTGTGTCCAAGTTTCGCCAAAAGATACTAAGATTTCCTCGGTGCACTTCAATCCTGAGCAAAATCTTTTTTTTTATTAATTTAACAAATAATTAATTAATTAACCTCCATTAAGGACCATAAACACATAATTTTATTATATTTCAATTCAAGGTCGTTACAATATATGGTGTAAGGAACCGAAAAGTTATATCTACCTGTGATAATCTAATCACATAACTTTCCTACAATATATCCTATGGACCTTTATCGATATTTCCTATCGTATAGATCATCTCATGATCATGGTCAATTACCCATAATGAATACACAATAGATTAAGAAGAAGCATTTATTAATCAAATTAATAAGGTTCTAACAATCTAAATGACTATACTGGGCATAATGTCCAACAGAGCATTTGATCAAGAAATTCATTTAGGAAAAATCACTCAATTCATGCTTTCATAATTTTCATTCAAATTGTCATTTAAGCATTTTATCAAACACTTAGTATGCAACATCTTCATAGGCCATGTATTTAAGTTATTAGGTGCATACATTTCATCAACATCAAAGTGTTCATTATTTGTAAGACGCCCTTCCACCATTTCCATCACATAACATCCATCACATCCATACGGCATTCATCGCCTCAAACATTCACCCCACGCATCCACATCCATTCATTCCATTTATCTTGTTCACATTTGGGGAAAATAGCAAATTTCAAAGGAAGGGAAAGAACACAAGATAAAAATCCTTATTTTCAAAAGAAACCCTAGTTATTGCTAAGCTAGTTAGTAAGGGTGTACTGACCTAAGGATTTCCTCAAATCTTGAAGAAAACCCTTGATTTGGAAGTCCTTGAGTAGGGATCTCATAGCTTGATGGAGGATGATCCTTGAGGGATCTTCATTTGATCTCTCCTTCTTTACTCCACAGCCCCAAATCTCCTTCCTCTTCCTCTCTCAATCTTCTCTTAGTCTATTTCTAGGTTTAGGGTAAGCCAAAACCCCCCAAGGTAACCCCCTATTTATAGGCAAATGGGAGAAACCCTAAAAATCCAGAAATAAAATTCTGGGTTCGTGACTTACGATCGGTCGTAGGTTTTCTACGATCGATCATAACATCTACGATCATCGTAAACGTTACAGAGAGTTTGGCCATTTTTGGGATTCTACGATCGATCGTAGATTTTCTACAATTGATTGTATCTCACCTACGATCGTTCGTAGGGTTTGTACGATCGTATTAAATCTGATAGTAAATTTCCAGAGTTTACCTACTTTGGAATTTCAGTAATAACTTTCGACTCGTTCGTCAGATTTTGACGATTCAACTTGCGTTGGACTTGTCATTCAAAAAGGAACATTTCTAGCAATTTAGAATCTTCCAATTCTACTTTATTCATGGACCAAATTTCCCACAAAGTTGATTGACCTACAAATGGGGTTTTAGTAGTCTGGGTTTTCAATAGATCCGACTTCGGAAATCCAACCTATAACTCAAGGAAATGACTTTAAGGTTTTAATACATGCTAAAATTATCCGGAGTGCTACAATTAGCCCTCAGTACAACACCTATCTCCAAGGCACCATTTAGGATGGCTCTAGTAGAGTTGAAAGAGCTTTAGGAGTAGATTGAAGAGTTGCTCAATTTTGGATTCATTCACCCAAGTGTATCACCTTGGGGAGCTCTGGTGTTGTTTACGAAGAAGAATGATGGTTTTATGAGGATGTGCATCGACTATTGGCAACTGAACTAGGTCACTATCAAGAACAATTATTCTTTACCAAGGATTGATGACTTATTGATTAGATGCAAGGGGCTAAGTATTTCTCCAAGATCGATTTAAGGTTGGGCTACAATCAGTTGAAGATAAAGGTGGAAGATGTGCCTAAGTCTGCATTCAGGACCAGATATGGGCATTATGAATTTCTAGTCATGCCATTCGGTTTGACAAATGCTCCGGTAGCGTTCATGGATCTCATGAACATAATCTTCAAGCCGACTCTTGACCGCTTTGTGATTGTGTTCGTAGATGATATTCTAGTATACTCTAGAACATAGAAGGAGTATGAGATGCATCTCCGGGTCACACTGAAGACACTTTGTGAGCATAAGCTATATGCTAAGCTCAGCAAGTGCGAGTTTTGGCAAGAAAAGTAGCATTTCTAGGCCATGCGGTGTCTGGAGAGGGAATTTCAGTTGATCCTACTAAGATATAAGCAGTAGAAGGATGGGGAAGGCCAAAGAGTGTTACAAATGTTCGAAGCTTCTTGGACCAAGCTGGATATTATCGGAGATTTATAGAAGGATTTTCCAGCTTGGCAATTCCACTCACTCATCTAACTTGAAAGAATGCAAGTTCAAGTGGAATGAGAAATGTGAGAAGTGTTTCCTTGAGTTGAAGAAGCATCTCACCACTGCTCCAACCTTGACAGTACCATCCTACAGTGGGGGATTCGTGATGTATAGCGACGCCTCACTCATTGGGTTAGGTTGTGTTCTTATGCAACATAGAAAGGTGATTGCCTATGCTTCGTAACAGTTGAAAGACCACGTGAAGAACTATCCTACCCATGATTTGGAACTTGTAGCTTTAGTCTTTGCTCTCAAGATCTTGAGACACTACTTGTACGGTGCGCAGTTTGAAGTATTCACTGATCACAAGAGTCTAAAGTATTTGTTCTTAGAGAAAGAGCTGAATTTGAGGCAATGCCGTTGGGTGGAATTCCTCAATAATTATGATTACTTTATCCAGTATCACCTAGGGAAAACAAATGTGGTAACAGATGCGTTAAGTAAGTGACCTACTGGATTCTTGGCATACTTAATGGTCCAAGAATGGAAGCTACTTGAAGAAGTGTCTAGCCTTGATGCAAGTTTCAGTGTTAGAGCGTCTGAAGCTTTGTTGGCTAACATTATGGTCAGGCCAACCTTATTGGACAGGGTTAAAGACCTGCAGTGAAATGATGGAAAACTGCACGTTGCCATGAATAAGTTGTTTAGCAGCGGGTCTGAGGATTTCTCTAGGAAAGATGGTGGAATCTCTTTCAAGGATAGACTTTGTGTTCCAGATAATGAGATTTAAGAAGGGAGATTTTGGATGAAGTGCACAAGTTCAAGTACACTATCCATCCGAGAGGTACCAAGATGTGCCAGAACCTTAACAAATATTTCTGGTGGAAAGGTATGAAAAAGGATGTGGCTTCCTATGCATCCAAGTGTTTGGGGTGTCAGCAAATAAAAGCTGAACACAGGAGACCGGCATGACTCCTTCAGTCACTTTCTATTCCCGAGTGGAAGTGGGAAAATATCTCTATGGATTTCGTCGTTGGTTTGCCAAGAACAATGAAGAACTTTGATGCCATTTCGGTTGTGGTCGACCGATTAACTAAGTCAGCTCATTTTCTTCTATATCGGACAACGTTCAATTCTAACTAGTTGGCTAACCTTTATATCAAAGAAGTAGTCCATTTGCATAGAGTGCCAGTTAGTATTGTTTCCAATTGAGACCTGAGATATACATCCAGATTCTGCAAGAGTTTTCAACAGGCCATAGGTTCTTGTTTAGATTTCAGTACGGCATTTCATCCGCAAACAGATGGGCAAACTGAGAGGGTGAACCAGATCATAGAGGACATGCTATGGGCTTGCATGATAGACTTCCAGGGCAGTTGGGATGATCACCTGTTGTGGGTTGAATTTGCCTACAACAATAGCTATCAAGCGAGTATTCAAATTGCTCCATTTGAAGCACTCTATGGGAGGAGTTGCTGTTCACCTTTGTGTTGGGATGAAGTTGGCGAGAGGAAGCTTCTGGGTCCCAAGTGCTAGACATGATGCCCAGAAAAGTCATGTAGATTGTAAGATTCTTCGTAATTTGATTAATATAGACTTCTTTATCTATTGTGTATTCATTATGGATAATTGACTATGATCATGAGATGAACTATACGATATGAGATATCGATAAAGGTCCTTAGGATATATTGTAAGAAAGTTATGTGATTGGATTATCACAGGTAGATATAACTTTCCAGTTCCTTATATCTTATATAGTCACAGCTATGGGTGAAGCTGGGTACTTCACTTATATTGTAACGACCCCAAAATCCTACAAGGCTAAAATAGGACTTTGGAATCGTCACATTACATAAACCTTCTTAAAATCCAGACATACAAGGCGTGCTAACACGAGTCTCCAAGAATGAGGATAGTAAAATTTTGATCATAAAAAGTCAAACCATTCTATACAATAATAGTCCACACACCATAGCTCCTCATAATGAAATAGTCTAAAACCATCAGTAGGGTAAAACAACTAAGGCAACATCAACTAAAAATCAAAAATTCTAATATAAACATCTCGTCCAAAAAGAAATACTAAACTACTTGTGAACGCATAAATTTACCGCCTTTCCTCCCCTCTCAACTCTAGGTATCGGAATAAGGTCCGAGAGTGGAGGAATAACGCTAAATCTATTTTTATGAGTCGCCACCTACTTAGGGGAAGTAGGATCCCGAAATAATCCAAATGAGGGGGGTCTACGGTCCAAAATAGTCTAGGTAAGGGATCCCTTTAGGTCCTGGGGAAGGGGTTAGGCACCCTAGGACCTCCATCCGATGACGGTAACCTACTCATTAGGTCTAAATCAAACATAAAAAAAAATCACTTAACATTTCCTAAAATTTATTAATTTTGCTAATAGAAATCAAAAAGAGGGTGTAAAAAAAGTTTATTTTGGTTGGGGTCGAACCCTGATTGGGCTGCCTACTTATCCGGTTAGTCGGAATCAGACCCTCAATAGTAGTTCGGGGTCCGTGACTGTTTTTATACTCGTTTCGGAGTGTGGTCACTTCCAACTCGTGTTTGAGTTGGGGAGGGGAAGTGGAATGAGATTTATGAATCTCACTCCGGGAGATGGCAGCGCAGCTAGGTGCTCGTGGGGGAGCTCTAGGGGGCGTTCATTTATTAGGGTAAGTCTTTTTTACATTTTGGGGGTTTTTAAATGTTTTTGTTGTTTTTGTATTTTTATTTTTTTGTATTTTTTAATTCTGGCAAGTTTAACTAGTTAAGAACTAACCTGAGTGCCCAAGGTAGGCAAAAGGAAAATAAAGTCTAAATGATTTTAATTATCTTAAAGGCAAAGAGCAGGGCGGATCGAGCGGCCTTAAACCAAATGAGGCTATGGTTTAAATACGGACCCTGCTCTAGGTCCCAAGGGAGGATAGACCAGTACCTTTAAGTTATTTTAATCTTTTTTATATTTTTTTGATGATTTTTTTTTGCAGGGCTAACTAACGGGGTGGGCCAAATATTTAGGGTTTAAGAAAAAAAGAACCTACCTAAGTGCCCAATGTAGGCAAAATATATATAAAAAAAATATCGGCCTAAACTTATTGCGCACACCCATATACATGAAAAATAAATAAATGAATAAATAAAACAAATAAATAAGCATGGAAGACACGTACCTACGTGCGGTTGATGGGGGATGTGCGATATTGGAGGCTGCTCCGTTGAGAAGAAAGTGAGGTTGGCGTGGTTGTTCTGTTGATCTAAAACTGATACTCACCTCTCTCACTCACTCAATCCCCAGAACAAGGGATTTAACCAAACTAAAAAAATGAAAAATAAAATAAAAATAAAAAAAACAAATCCGAGAACGGCCACTGTCTAGGCCGACTCTTCCTCCTGAAATGGGAGAAATGAGAAAAACAGGAGCATAATTCTTCTCAGATCAACGAATATTTGCACAAGAGAAAAGTAGATTTCAGATCTAAAACTAAGGCTGGAGAAATGAAGACCTCCTGTTTATCAGATGCGATGACCGGAGCTGAGTGAAGAAAAAGGATCGTAGAAGCCCGAGAGATCGAGTGATGATGGCTGGTTCGTTGATAAGGATGGAAGTCGCCGGGGAAGACGATCGGAAGAGAGTCCCGACAATCTGGAACGAGAACAGAGGCAAAATAAAATAAATAAATGAAATATAATACACAAATTAAAAAAAATGAAAATAAGATAACAGCAATTGTGCGAACGGGAGTGATTAGAGAATCTGGATCTATAGATCCAAATCCGAAGAACTTGATCTATGGACCAGATCTGGATGAACAGGAGGAAATCTGAAAAGTGAGGGAAAGATTGGTTACCTCTTGAGGATATCTACTGAACGGAGGTGAGGGGTTGGGGCTGGAGTTGGAGAAGCTCGTTGGAGACAATGATTTCGCCGGGAGAAGACGATCGGAGAAGGCGGTTGCTGCAATCGCGAAAACAATAAAATAAATTAAATTAAAATAAAACAAGAATGATGTAAATCTGAATTTTAGATCTAGATCTAGATCTAGATCTGGATCTGGATCTAGATCTAAAACTCAAGAGGAAGAAAGAAATGCAAACCTGTAAACGCCGGAGGTGGACAGGTTGCCGGAGAATTTAAGCTCGTCGGAGGAGATGGACGACTTAAAGAAGATAAGGAAAGAGGATGATGGACTGCTGTGGTCTGCCGGAGAGGGAAATCGCCGGACTGCAACCCAACCGAGAGAGGGAAACTCGAGCTGTGGGATTAAGGTCTGTTGGGGAAGAAGAGAGAGGGCGGCTAACTCGTTTTCACGAAGGTGAATAGTGATTTTAAACCCCTCTCTTGATTTATATAGGAAATTGAGATGGGCCTTGGACCTTAGGGTTCAAACACTTTGAGGATTTGGGCTTAGGTGCACTTGGGCTACTTTGGATCCGGGCTTGGGCTTGGGGGTTTTGACTCGGATTTTGTCTTAGAAACGTGGTGAGTCACGTGAATTGGGCCCTTGGCCAAGGACTTACATGGGGTTTCTCCTCCTCTCTTTCCCTACTAAAATGGAAAAAATAAAAATAAAATAAAAATGAGTAAAATTAAATAAATAAAATAATAAATAAAAAAATAAATAATAAATAATAAGATAAAATAAAAGGTAAACAAGGTTTTAGGGGTGTAAAAATGGGGTGTTCACAGTTGCCCCTCTTTGTCGGAGAGTGCTAGCAATCGAACGACAAAGACTGAAAAACCCGCCATATTTACACACCTAAAACCAGTGAAAACTTGTGAAAATCAAAGATAAGAAAAAGGGAAAGTCTAGTTGAACTTGCCAAAACAAAGAGATGGAGTGAAGGATAGTAGTTTATAGCCTCATTACGGAGGACTGCTGGGGAAAATGGGTGTAAGTGAAACATGGATTGAAGGGAGTTCGAAAGCAAAATGATTGATGGAGTGAGTGACAACTCATTCGATTGTCGAACAAATGGAGATGAGTGAATGACAACACATTTTGATGTCAAACAGAGGAGCTGAAATGGATGACAACACATTTCGATGTCAAACAGAAGAGATGAAATGGATGGCAACACATTCCAATGTCCACCACTCTGAACTGAATGACAACACATTCCGATGTCAAACAGGGGAGATGAATGCATGACAACACATTCCGATGTCAAGCATGCTGAACTGAGTGACAACACATTCCGGTGTCAAACAGTGGAGATGAATGCATGACAACACATTCCGATGTCAAGCAAACGAGATGGATGCATGACAACACATTCCGATGTCAAACAAAAGAGATAAACTGAATGACAACACATTCCGATGTCAAACAGGTCGAGATGAATGCAGGACAACACATTTCGATGTCAAGCAAACGAGATGAACTGGATGACAACACATTCCGATGTCAACCAAACTGAACTGAATGACAACACATTCCGATGTCAAACAGGTGGAAATGAATGCAAGACAACACATTCCGATGTCAAGCAAACTGAACTGAATGACAACACATTCCGATGTCAAACAGGTCGAAATGAATGCAGGACAACACATTCCGATGTCAAGCAAACGAGATGAAATGGATGACAACACATTCCGATGTCAACCAAACTGAACTGAATGACAACACATTCCGATGTCAAACAGGAGGAGATGAATGCAAGGCAACACATTCCGATGTCAAGCAAACGAGATGAGATGGATGACAACACATTCCGATGTCAACCAAACTGAAATGAATGACAACACATTCCGATGTCAAACAGGAGGAGATGAATGCAAGACAACACATTCCGACGTCAAGCAAACGAGAGGAAATGGATGACAACACATTCCGATGTCAACCAAACTGAAATGAATGACAACACATTCCGATGTCAAGCAAACGAGATGGATGCATGACAACACATTCCGATGTCAAACAAAAGAGATAAACTGAATGACAACACATTCCGATGTCAAACAGAAAAGATGAGATAATTTGCTGGAGATGTACTTGCTTCCTTGCTAATCCGCGATCGCAAGAGACGTTGCTTGCCACGAGCGAGAGAGAACTGTCCTAGTCAGACCACGAAACCCAAATTTGAACAAAAATTTAGAATTTCTTTTTCTTTTGAGAATTGTAGATTTTATTTTGAAAAATGGCTTTTGAAACCATGTGAAATACTATACTCTGCTTTCAAGTTTGCATGGGAATTGCCTTTTAGATATAGCATTTGGAGATCATGAAAACATTTGGTGCTTTTGGACAGTACAGTATGACCAAGAGAAAACAGGACTTTATTGATCATCATTGTACAGGATAAGTAAAACTAAGTTTGGTCTCACCACGTGCTAGATTGGCGATACAAAGGGTCTTGTGAACAAATGGATTGTTAAGACAAACGTGTTTGCTTGAGAGGTGAAGCACGAAGGATCTTTTACAACTCTTTCCCTTTTTTGCCCTTGGAATGACCAAGTCACGGGTTGCACAATTTTTGCGCGATGAGGCCATTGCTGGTTTTCGCTCATGCCTGCGAAGTTGATTAGATCTTTTTCTTTTTTCCCTTTTTTGCCCCTAGTTACAAGACTAGGACTGGGGTTCGCGTAATTTTTGCGCATTGAGGCCGTTTCCGGTTTTCACTCATGCCCGCGATTTATTTGAAGTACGATTCTGCTCTTATTATAGTGACTGATTGCCTGAAAAATTGATGCACAAATGGTCTTTGCCAAATTCGCTGTTTGGACCACTTTCAACCTTTTTCCCCTTTTTTACCCTTGGAATGACCAAGTCACAGGGTTCGCATTATTTTTGCGCGATGAGGCCGTTTCCGGTTTTCACTCATGCCTGCGAAATTGATCAAATTATTTTCCCTCTTTTGCCCCTAGTCACAAGACTAGAGCTGGGGTTCGCGTGATTTTTGCGCGATGAGGCCGTTTCCGGTTTTCACTCATGCCCGCGATTTATTTTATATAGAGGCTTTACTCCCTTCATTGCCTTGAATGCCAGTGTTCTACCTCGGATACTATTCTGATAACTGCTTGTACTCTTAGTCTCTAAGGGATCTAGGAGGACTTGAGATGGGACGATACATTGGCTGAGGGGACTGAAAGTTTGGGACACCCTTTCTGTTTATCGGAATCCTGTCTTTTCTTAAACACCTCTTGATTGATTTTTTTTTTTGTTTTTATTTTTGTTTTTATTTTTTTTTATTTTTTATTTTTTTTTCTTTTTTTTTTGAATGTTTTTGAGTTGGAGCTACTTTGTCCAAATGGTTTGACAATTTGACCGCACCTGATTTCCAGGTTGCCTACGTACCTTTTTCAGGATCAGGTCATGACGTAGGTCATAGCAGACTAAGTGCAAGGTGTCCCGATAAAAGGTTTTTGAAAGAGAGGTTATCAGGCTCGAAGGGTTAACTAACGAATTTTATTGATATACTGAAGGTGTTACATGATTTATAGGGAAAACAGGTGCCAAATACGGCCTCCTATCATTTCCCAAAGAAGCTAAGAGTACAAGCAGTTATCAGATAGAATCCTAAGCATAATACTTCTTAACTTTATCTGTGTTGATTGGCTCAGGAAGGTCCTCATCATCCATACGTCCAAGTCGAAGGGCGCCTCCCGAGAACTTTTCCCTGACAATGTATGGGCCTTCGTAGTTTGGTGTAAATTTCCCTCTCGGATCTGGACGATTTGGCAACAATTTCCGGAGAACAAGGTCACCAACCTCAATATCTCTGGGCCTGACTTTCTTATTGAACGCCCTGGCCATACGCCTCTGATAGGCTTGAGAGTGATCTATGGCTTTCAGTCGCTTTTCTTCAATCAGATGCAACTGTTCATATCTGGCTTCTGCCCATTCTGATTCTTCAATTTCTGCTTCCATTAGCACTCGCAATGACGGAATTTCTACCTCAATAGGCAAGACAGCTTCCATACCGTATGCTAAGGAGAATGGTGTCGCACCAGTCGAAGTGCGAATCGATGTTCTGTAGGCCATGAGTGCGTAGGGGAGCATTTCATGCCAGGCAGAATACCTATTGCCATTTTCTCGATGATTCGCTTCATATTTTTGTTTGCGGCTTCGACTGCACCATTGGCTTGTGGTCTGTACGGTGTAGAATTATGATGCTGGATTTTGAATCTCTGGCAAGAGTTCAGTCATACCTTTGTTGCAGAAATTGAGAGCATTATCTGTGACGATCTCATACGGAACCCCATATCTGCAAATGATATCTTTCTTGAAAAACCGCTGAACAACTGAGGCTGTGACATTAGCAAAAGAGGCCGCTTCAACCCATTTTGTGAAATAATCAATAGCAACAAGAATAAACCGATGGCCGTTTGATGCTTTTGGCGTGATGGGCCCAATGACGTCTATGCCCCAAGCTGAGAAAGGCCAAGGTGCAGTAAGATTGTGCAATGTAGTAGGTGGTGCATTGATTCGGTCTGCGTAAATCTGGCATTGATGACATTTTTGAACATGACGACAGCAATCGGATTCCATAGTAGTCCAATAGTACCCCAATCTAAGAATCTTCTTTGACAGCATTAACCCGTTCATGTGGGGACCACAAACTCCTCCGTGAACCTCTTCAACCACTTGTGCTGCTTCCTTTTTATCAAGGCATCTCAACCAAATCAAATTGGGTGACCTCTTGTATAACACTCCTCCTGAGAGAACAAACTGAATAGAGAGTCTTCTGATTGCTCGACGATCTGTTTTGGTGGCTTCCAGAGGAAAAGTGCCATCATCCAAGTATTGCTTGATATCTGTGTACCATGGCTTGTCATCTGGGCGCTCTTCTATAACTAGACAATAAGCTGGCTGGTCTTGTTGCTGAATCTCAATAGGCCAAATTAGACTCCCTTTAGGAAACTTAACCATTGCAGCTAGGGTCGCAAGAGCATCGGCGAATCTGTTATGCGTCCTGCATCTGTGATTGAAAGTGATTCTCCTGAACTTAGTGATAAAAACATTAAGGCATGCCAGATACGGAATCAACTTTTCTTCCTTGATTGCCCATGACTCATTAGCTTGACAAATTACCAGTGATGAATCACCATAAACATCAATCTCTTCTATGCCAATACAATGTGCTTCTCTGAGTCCAGCTATACATGCCTCGTATTCTGCAGTATTATTTGAACATCTGAACTTTAGCTTGACTGAGATAGGAAGATGAGCTCCTCTTGGCGAGATTAAGACTGCTCCTGCCCCATTCCCATGTTGGTTTGCGGCTCCATCAAAGTACATCTCCCATCCAATATAATCAGGATCTTCTGGTTCTAAACTTAGAATAGCTTCATCCGGAAACTGGTCATGCACTGAAACATAGTCGGACGATGGGTTATATGCCAAATGATCAGCAATTGCTTGCCCCTTGATTGATTTCTGCGTCATGTATGTGATGTCAAATTCTGATAACATCATGAGCCATCTGGCTGTTCTTCCTGAAGTAGCAGGTTTCTCCAGTAAGTACTTGAGTGGATCCATTCTTGATACCAAAATCACAGGATAGGACAATAAGTAATGTCGTAAGCGCTGGGTAGCCCAAACCAATGCTAGACAAGTCCTCTCTAATGCATTGTACTTCTCTTCGTATTCATGCAAACGCTTACTGATGTAATAAATGGCCTGTTCCTTTCTGCCTGATTCATCATGCTGAGCTAGCACACAACCCATAGAAGTTTTTTGGATGGAGATGTACATTAAAAGTGGTCGTCCGGGTGTCGGAGGGACAAGCACGGGTGGATTGAGAAGATATTGCTTGATCTTATCAAAGGCCTGTTGACATTCATCTGACCAGACTGTCGGCACATTCTTTCTAAGCAATTTGAAAATCGGCTCACAAATCGGAGTAAGCTGTGCAATAAAACGACTGATATACTGAATCCTACCCAGAAATCCTCGAATTTCCTTTTCTGTCTGAGGTGCAGGCATCTCGATGATAGCTCTTGCTTTGGCTGGATCGACTTCAATTCCTCTTTTACTGACAATGAAACCAAGAAGTTTTCCTGACGTTGTTCCGAACGTACATTTTGCCGGATTTAGTCTTAGACCAAAGACTCTGAGCCTGTCACATAATTTCTTCAAATCTTCTGGGTGATCTTTAGCCAATGGGGATTTGACAATCATGTCGTCTACATAAACCTCTGTACTCTTGTGCATCATATCATGAAATAATGCTGTCATTGCTCTTTGATACGTTGCCCCTGCATTCTTGAGCCCAAATGGCATGACCTTGTAACAGAAGGTGCCCCATGGGGTAATGAACGCGGTCTTTTCCATATCCTCTTCGGCCATTTTGATCTGATTGTATCCTGAGAACCCATCCATAAAAGATAAGGTTTCATGTCCAGCTGTATTGTCGACAAGGATATCTATGTGAGGAAGTGGAAAATTATCTTTTGGACTGGCCTTGTTCAAGTTTCTATAATCAATGCACATTCTGACTTTGCCATCTTTCTTAGGCACAGGTACGATATTAGCCAGCCATTCTAGGTAAGTTGCCACTGCTAGAAATCCTGCGCTTATTTGCTTTTCGATCTCATCTTTGACCTTCTGAGACCATTCTGGCCTCAACCGCCTGAGCTTCTGCTTAACTGGTTTTACCTCTGGGTTCAATGGCAATCTGTGGACTACTAATTCTGGATCAAGGCCGGGCATGTCCGCATATGACCAAGCAAATACATCAATGTAACTTTTGAGGAAGTCAATCATAGCGCTCCTTTGCTCAGGACTCATTGTAGTGCCAATCTTCACACACTTAGGATCATCTTCGGATCCGAGATTTATGGTCTCGGTGTCCTCCTCATTAGGTTTACATATCCCTTCATACTGTTCAAGGAGGTCGAGGATCTCTTGTGGAGGTTCCTCTTCTTCCTCTTCGTCATACTCTACTTCTAAAAGTTCAAGATTGATTTCATGATTAGAGTTAGCTTTATCCTGGGCAATTCCCTGGCAAACCAATAAGCTCGGTCTTAGTATTTGAGTTTTTTTTTTTAGATTTTTAGTGGCTTCAGATCACTAAGCCTTTTTGGAGACTTAGGTCATACCATCATGAGCCAAAATTTTATATATATACAAAAGGAAACAAGTCTTGAGACAAAGAAAATGAATTTCATTGATTTTCTGATGTTTTGTAATATTTACAAAGATGCGTAAAGCAAAAGACTATTGACTATTTTGAAATGACTAACAAAGCCGCCTAGAAAATAAAATTTTGGTTTTTCTCTTTTTGACCTAAAGATGAAAAGAACAAATAAAAAAAGAAACTGGGTCATGGTCTGACTAGTCCGACCTTCTTTCCCTGCCTTCCTCTAGCTGCTTCTACTGTGATGGGATCGGTCCACCATACGAGAGGAGAAGAACTGGCTCGTATGAGTGGAACAGAACTGGATGATGCTTGCGAAGCACTGGAGAGGGTGCACACTTGTTCCTCTGCCGTGTGATCAATCTGGGCTGCATCTTCAACAGCGAGTTCCTCAAACAATTGAGCCACTTTGAACATTTCAAGAAACCTTGCAGGATCGTCCTTTGACTGGGATTTGGGTGCATGGTTGGCAGTTGGCTCTGGGTCTGTTTCCTCAAAAGGAAGGTTTTTATAGATTTCAAAATCAGAAGGTCTGGGAATACTGGTAGGAAAGGTAACAGATAGGGGAGGTGGGGGCACCGACTTTACTGATGATTTTCCTTTTGTCAGCTTGTTCAAGAAATCTTCCAACTCTGGTTTGTACCCTATTCCGAAACGAGGTGTGTAGCGAGGTGCTACATACCGTTTCTTCATTCCTTGGTGGTGGGCGCCCAAACCCAAACCAGGTCTGTACTTCATTTTAGCCATGATCCTCACCGCTGCCGGTATATACTCGTTTTTCTTGCTTTCCAGCTGAGCAATACAAGTAACCTCCTCAAACTGATAAGTCATAAAAGCTGCCCCTTGTCCCAATTCTTGGACATCCCCAAAGGAATTTGCCAAAGACTCCGTCGGAATCACAATCAGTTGATCACCTTGAATGAACTTAATCCTCTGATGAAGTGATGACGGGATGGCTCCGGCCATGTGGATCCACGGCCTTCCAAGAAGAAGAGTGAAAGAAGCTGGCACATTAACTACTTGAAAATTTGTCAAGAATTCTGATGGTCCAATAGAAATGTTTAAGTCGACATCTCCCAAATTTTGTCGAGTTGAATTGTCGAAAGCTCTAATTGTCATAGGCCTTTTCTTGACATGACTGATGTCCATTCCCAAACCTTCCAAAGTAGTTAATGTACAGACATTCAAACCCGACCCATTATCTACCAGAACTGCTGAAAGTGTTTTACCCCTGCACTGCACTGAGATGTAAAGAGCTCTGGTATGTTCCTTATCACTGTCCTGGATTTCCTCTTCACTGAAGGTAATGGTCTTTGGTTCCAGAATCTGACCTACCAGTTGCCCCAAACGCTCAGGTGTTATATCCTTTGTGACATGAGCATTAGTTGAACACCCTAAGCAATTGCTCCCGATGATGCTCTGAAGTTAAGAGTAATCCCATCACTGAAATTTGAGCCGGGAGCTTTGTGAGTTGATGGGCAATATTATATTCCTTCGCTTTCTCCAAAATTTTCAACAATGCAGCATCTTCTTCTTTTTGTTGCTCAGGATTTAGACATTGCTCTTTGCCCTTGGACTTAGGCAGCTCAACTTCTGGTTGCTGGTAAACTCTTCCTGACCTGGTTATTGCAGTGATGTTTTCATTGTCTAGAATGAGAGATGGAGGGGCCGGTAAACGATTGAGGGGATGGATTGGTGCTGGAATGTATGGAATTTGAACTGGACCTTTACCAAGGGGTCGTGGAGATGATATAACTGGGGTTGTAGGCCAATCAACAGGGCAAGGGATGGTATAAACGATCCTCTCTTCTTCAACAGGAATAAAAGGGATTTGTATAGGGCGCTGAATGGATTGAATAGTAGATGAGTGGACTGGCAACATGTGGGGTATTTGGATGGGTTGAATAATAGGGGATTCGGGAGATGACAAAGACTGAGGATATGAGATTCGAACAGGGACTCGGTACGAAGGACGGATAGCATCATCTGTCTCTGACAACCCATCAATCTCTACTATACTACCATCAGACTCGTCCCCGCTCAGGAAATTAATCTGCCCTTGATGTGGGGGAAGAGGAGCTTGGATGATGCTAGTATTCCCAGGGGCGAATTCAACTTTGCCTTGCTCTAAGAGATCTTGAATATCATGTCTAAGAGTGTAACATACATCTGTGGCATGACCCGGGCCTCGATGATATGCACAATAATGATCTGCATGATAATTTCGATTTTGCTTCTCAACTGGGATGAGAGGAGTCGGCCCCTTCAGAGTTACAAGATCCTTTTTGAGGAGGAAAGTCAGAAGCTGGCTTAAAGAGTAAGGTAAGGGAGTGAAATTTCTCTGAGGGTTTCTCACTGGCTGACGCGCCTGTTGATACTGATTTTGCCTTACCGGCTGAGGATTTTGAGGTTGAGGAGGTTGTCGAATCGGTGGAGCAGGCAACATCAAGGGTGCACTGGGTGCAATCCAATTAACTTCTTCTCTTTTCCTGGTATCCTTTTGCCCATTATTCCTGTTAAATGGAGCACCTGACCTTGGAGGTGTATGGCTAAGACTGGCATGTATGGTACCATTTTTTACAGCTGTTTCAATTCTTGCCCCTGTTTCGACGATTACCTTGAAATCAGTGGCCGGCAAAGTTATCATCAGTGTTGAATATGGTTGCTTTAGGGTTCCCAAAAAGGTAGAAGCCATTTCTTCCTTTGATAACTGCACTGATAGTCTTGATGCCATCTCTCTCCACCTAGCGGCATACTCAATAAACGATTCATTATTCCTCTGGGACAGTTGCTCTAGATCGCTCTTTTGAGGGAGCACCTCCAAGTTAAAAGAAAACTGATTGATGAAGAGATCGATCACATCCTGCCAACTGGTAATTTGCTTCTTGTCAATTGCAAGCCACCACCTGAGAGCGGCATCTTTCAGACTTTTCTGGAAATATTGGATAAGATATGATGGTTTATCTCTGTAGGCCATCATATCCCCCACATACAACTGTAATGCTCTTTCGGACATCCTTTGCCCCCGTATTTAGTGAATTCTGGAACTCGAAAGTCAGAGGGAACCAAAGTATCAGAAGAGAAGAGTAGGTCATCCAGAGTTATCCCTGTAGAGGAGGATGATGCCCCTTGCATTTTTTTCATCATTTCTTTCAGCTGACGAATTTCTTCTTGTTGGTTCTTTAGAGACACCAATAGCTCAGAATCCTGTGGCATTTTTGGATCGTGATGGTCGCAGTGCACAGCCTCACCAGTTTTTCCATCAAATCGGGTGTAATCAAAATCGCCATCCTCACCCGGTTGATCATGAAGAGGGTTGATAAAGGTAAAGTTTGGAGCAGGAATCTCAACCCTAGGTTGATCCGGTTGGAAAGGTCTAAACCCTGAATGGTCTGGTTGATGTCGAAAGGTTCCAATTCCGGGTGGGTCTGGCTGAAAACTTTCAGGCTGGAATGAAGTTCTAGGGTTGTTCGGATTGAAATGGCCCGGCTTCTGGTTGGTGAGTAGGTTTGTTAAGCTGTAAAGCCATCAGAGCCTGCAAGGTTTCCTGAATGCTGTCCAATTGGGCTTTCATCCCATGTATCTCCTGGTCATGTGCTTGTACAAGCTGGTCTGTACTTGAATCCAAACGATTGTTGGGAGCAGCCATGTCTGCTGAGCTTTGAGAGGACCAATCTGCGACTTTAGGACTGTCCAGATCTATTATCGCAGCTTGGGCAAGGGCACGAGATACGGAACGAGTAACAATTCGCTGTTTCATGCAACACTGAGAAAGATGTAGCGATTAAACATGAATGCACGATTTGACAGTAAAAAGATGAAAATCACTTCTTTATATATGCATGTGTTTGTGTGATTCTAAGACAACACTAAACCAAAAGAAAAATAATAAAAAGCAACAAAGGACAAATAGAAAGACAAAAAGAAAAATGACCCAACCCTATACAGGTCTCTCAGGAATAACAAAGTCGGGAGGCAAGGGGTTGCCCCCGAGGTCTATCACTTGTTGATGAAGGATAGCAATCTCATTTTCTAGCCTGTCCTACCGTGCCTGATGCACATTGAATTCTGTAGTCGAACTCTAGAGCCTCGACCTGAGCATGATGTCTGACTGCTTTCAACTGTTCTTGATTCTGACGGAACTGGATTTCAAACTGGAAAGACTCCTCAGCATCATCTCTTTTCCTCTTTTGAAACTCTCGGAGTGCTTGCTCTAGCTGATGTTCCTTATCACAGGGCAAACTGACGTCGATTCCCCAGGTCACTTTCTTGTTGTCGGAGGACCTGTTGCGCTCTCTCCAATTCCTCGGTATCTCTCAGAATCTTGAGTTGGATCTGTTCTAACTGTTCCTCCTTCCTGCGGACTGCCTGATATTCCCTTTTCAACTCAGCTTCATGTTGCCGGTGTGCCTGTTGCGCTGACTTGAGCTTCTTAGTATCCCTTAATATCTTCAGACGATTTCCTAGGAAAGTATCTTTCCACGGCACTACCACCTCAGAAAGGGGAAGGCTTCCTCTGGACGGTGCTGTAACTGGGGTGAGCAATTCTGTTGGCTTTGGCATTTCTGATTGTATGTCCGGGTTCTCCAACCATAAATCATATTCTTCTTCAGTCAACGGTTCCCCGGGTCCAGGTTCTACTATGTCATCTGGAAATTTTTCCCTTTTACATCGTCTCCACTCAGTTTGGAACCGCCTTTCTAGAAGTTCAGCTGCAGTAGAGAAAACCCAATAGTCTTCTGCTAAATCATCGATCACTGGGATAAACTGTCGGTATCCAAACTGTCGGAGTACTCTGAGTGGAATGTAGGGCGACGATCCAGTTAGGCCAGCAAGAATTATGCATCTTCTTCCAAAGGTAGTTAAAAGAGGAAGCCTTCGTTTGTTGATTACGAGCCAACGACACTTCCAAATTATCTCGTCTTCTGATAACTGCTGAAGCTCTCTGTAACAGTCTTCCATTTTTTTACACACAAGCTTGGATTGGGACTGGCTAAATTTTCGCACTATGTTCCGAGCATCATAAGCAAATTCTGAGGGCACAGTAACCATTGATGGTAAGTGCTCGATCAACCATAACTGTAAAAGAGATACACTGGCGTTGAATGTCCCTTTCCTTTTTTCACTGCTATATTTAAGACCCCTAAGAAGCTCTCCCAGGATCATCGGGACGACTGACCCTCCACTACGCATATCTTTGACTACCCCCACCAATACAGATTCGGCAATACTGAGGTTTTTTGGAAAGATAAGCTGAGCTAGAACAATCCATGTAAGAACATTGAGTGCTGACTCGGATTCAGCTTCAGGTGCACTAGGGTTCCACGAAGGTCTATACATATCCCACAACTTGTTCATTTCTACCCTTGAGTAAGTACCCTTGGCATTGTTGGGTAATCGGTCAGGCTTGATATGTAAGAACTGCGCAAGTTCAAGCTGGTAATTTGTTCTGTAATGGGGTAGAATAGCAGGACCATCAATATCCAGCCCTAAGATGCGTTCGACTTCTTCGATTGTCGGACACATTTCATTTTTTCCAAAACGGAAAACTACACTTTTAGGATCCCAACAAAGAATCGCCGCCCTGACTAAACGCCAATCAGGATCGATCAAAGCAAGGTCTAAAATATTTCCCACATGGTATCTCTGCATCCAAACTAGTCGACGGGCAGAGTTAAGGCCTTGAGCTGAACCTAAAATTGTAGCTGTGTCTCTGAGTTTGGCATCACAAATAGCACGCATCTCCAATTTGATTGAAGGACCTAGGCCTCCCGGCCTAATTATTCCTGAAGGGCCTGCCATCTAAACAATAGTGCACAAGTGAGACCCTACGCAAGTGCTACATGATGATGCAAAACTTTGAGAATGTTTTCGTTTTCTCTCTTTTTTTTGTTTTCTTTTTGTTATTATATTTTTCTCATGTGGCATTACATATGTAAACTAACAGGATGGGTGGACAAAAGCCCAGTCCAATAACTTGGGTTTCCAAGACCTATTAGATTAAGGTAATAAATGAATAAGGGGATATCCATTTATATCTGGATTAGGAATCCCATATGTAGTGTCACAAAAGATTTTTTTTTATTTTTCTTTTTTATTTTTTTTTATTTTTATTTTTAGTCAAGACATATGTAAACCAATGGGGTAGGTATAGAGGTCCAACCTACTACCTTGGGTTATTGGAAACCAAAGCCCATTAAGTTTAAAATAAAAAGGGATAAGTGAATACCCATTTATTATTTGAGGTTAGGACCCCCAGATGTAATGATTTAAAGAAGCTGGTAAGGGGTTTATTCAATCACACATGGCTCATCAAACATGGTTCACACATGCCCTCTTTCTTGAATGAACATATGGGTACAAAAAGATACCCTAATATACAACCAAGAAGGAGGGCGGGTATAGGTTATAAGCAGGATAGGATTGGGAGAAACCATCCTAATCTACTGCTTATAAACTATATCACAACCTAATCTATATGCGTATGCCGGGGTAATGCAAGGTGTTCCTAAGGTGGTTGGGGGACACTTGGCCGTATATCCGACTCCCAAAATGGGACGATTGGCGCAAGTGGGAGAAACCGAATCCGTTTCTACGGGTACAACCCATAAGGCGTGATCCAGCTGAACTCCACAGATCAGAAAGCCCCTGGCACTGAAGATACGTATCAAACAGCCGTAGGCCCCATAGATCCAACTAATGGGTTATAAGGTGATTACACTAAAATGCAATGAATATGATATGCACAAGAAAGAGAAGAACATGAATAAGGACATACCCACAATATAGAAAGAATTAGCAAAAATAATAACTGATTTAGGAAATGATTAGTGATTTTAAAAAATGTTTGGCTTTTACCTAATTTTCAGGTTGGATCCTACAGTCCCCAGCAGAGTCGCCAAAGCTGTGAACGCATAAATTTACCGCCTTTCCTCCCCTCTCAACTCTAGGTATCGGAATAAGGTCCGAGAGTGGAGGAATAACGCTAAATCTATTTTTATGAGTCGCCACCTACTTAGGGGAAGTAGGATCCCGAAATAATCCAAATGAGGGGGGTCTACGGTCCAAAATAGTCTAGGTAAGGGATCCCTTTAGGTCCTGGGGAAGGGGTTAGGCACCCCAGGACCTCCATCCGATGACGGTAACCTACTCATTAGGTCTAAATCAAACATAAAAAAAAATCACTTAACATTTCCTAAAATTTATTAATTTTGCTAATCGAAATCAAAAAGAGGGTGTAAAAAAAGTTTATTTTGGTTGGGGTCGAACCCTGATTGGGCTGCCTACTTATCCGGTTAGTCGGAATCAGACCCTCAATAGTAGTTCGGGGTCCATGACTGTTTTTATACTCGTTTTGGAGTGTGGTCACTTCCAACTCGTGTTTGAGTTGGGGAGGGGAAGTGGAATGAGATTTATGAATCTCACTCCGGGAGATGGCAGCGCAGCTAGGTGCTCGTGGGGGAGCTCTAGGGGGCGTTCATTTATTAGGGTAAGTCTTTTTTACATTTTGGGGGTTTTTAAATGTTTTTGTTGTTTTTGTATTTTTTATTTTTTTGTATTTTTTAATTCTGGCAAGTTTAACTAGTTAAGAACTAACCTGAGTGCCCAAGGTAGGCAAAAGGAAAATAAAGTCTAAATGATTTTAATTATCTTAAAGGCAAAGAGCAGGGCGGATCGAGCGGCCTTAAACCAAATGAGGCTATGGTTTAAATACGGACCCTGCTCTAGGTCCCAAGGGAGGATAGACCAGTACCTTTAAGTTATTTTAATCTTTTTTATATTTTTTTGATGATTTTTTTTTGTAGGGCTAACTAACGGGGTGGGCCAAATATTTAGGGTTTAAGAAAAAAAGAACCTACCTAAGTGCCCAATGTAGGCAAAATATATATAAAAAAAATATCGGCCTAAACTTATTGCGCACACCCATATACATGAAAAATAAATAAATGAATAAATAAAACAAATAAATAAGCATGGAAGACACGTACCTACGTGCGGTTGATGGGGGATGTGCGATATTGGAGGCTGCTCCGTTGAGAAGAAAGTGAGGTTGGCGTGGTTGTTCTGTTGATCTAAAACTGATACTCACCTCTCTCACTCACTCAATCCCCAGAACAAGGGATTTAACCAAACTAAAAAAATGAAAATAAATAAAATAAAAAAACAAATCCGAGAACGGCCACTGTCTAGGCCGACTCTTCCTCCTGAAATGGGAGAAATGAGAAAAACAGGAGCATAATTCTTCTCAGATCAACGAATATTTGCACAAGAGAAAAGTAGATTTCAGATCTAAAACTAAGGCTGGAGAAATGAAGACCTCCTGTTTATCAGATGCGATGACCGGAGCTGAGTGAAGAAAAAGGATCGTAGAAGCCCGAGAGATCGAGTGATGATGGCTGGTTCGTTGATAAGGATGGAAGTCGCCGGGGAAGACGATCGGAAGAGAGTCCCGACAATCTGGAACGAGAACAGAGGCAAAATAAAATAAATAAATGAAATATAATACACAAATTAAAAAAAATGAAAATAAGATAACAGCAATTGTGCGAACGGGAGTGATTAGAGAATCTGGATCTATAGATCCAAATCCGAAGAACTTGATCTATGGACCAGATCTGGATGAACAGGAGGAAATCTGAAAAGTGAGGGAAAGATTGGTTACCTCTTGAGGATATCTACTGAACGGAGGTGAGGGGTTGGGGCTGGAGTTGGAGAAGCTCGTTGGAGACAATGATTTCGCCGGAGAAGACGATCGGAGAAGGCGGTTGCTGCAATCGCGAAAACAATAAAATAAATTAAATTAAAATAAAACAAGAATGATGTAAATCTGAATTTTAGATCTAGATCTAGATCTAGATCTGGATCTGGATCTAGATCTAAAACTCAAGAGGAAGAAAGAAATGCAAACCTGTAAACGCCGGAGGTGGACAGGTTGCCGGAGAATTTAAGCTCGTCGGAGGAGATGGACGACTTAAAGAAGATAAGGAAAGAGGATGATGGACTGCTGTGGTCTGCCGGAGAGGGAAATCGCCGGACTGCAACCCAACCGAGAGAGGGAAACTCGAGCTGTGGGATTAAGGTCTGTTGGGGAAGAAGAGAGAGGGCGGCTAAATCGTTTTCACGAAGGTGAATAGTGATTTTAAACCCCTCTCTTGATTTATATAGGAAATTGAGATGGGCCTTGGACCTTAGGGTTCAAACACTTTGAGGATTTGGGCTTAGGTGCACTTGGGCTACTTTGGATCCGGGCTTGGGCTTGGGGGTTTTGACTCGGATTTTGTCTTAGAAACGTGGTGAGTCACGTGAATTGGGCCCTTGGCCAAGGACTTACATGGGGTTTCTCCTCCTCTCTTTCCCTACTAAAATGGAAAAAATAAAAATAAAATAAAAATGAGTAAAATTAAATAAATAAAATAATAAATAAAAAAATAAATAATAAATAATAAGATAAAATAAAAGGTAAACAAGGTTTTAGGGGTGTAAAAATGGGGTGTTCACACTACTCAATAAGGATGACTATCAAAATCCCTAGCCTCCCCCTCAGGAAGCTCACCTCTCCCTCTTCTTCGGCGTACACCTCCTCGGTCCACGGCTCTTCTCCTAAACCTAAAGGCAATGACAGATCGATTGAGTTTGGAATACTCAGTGGATAAACAAACTAACAACAACATAAGATAGTATGAGCAATAACAATATCATAACTCAGTTTGTCTAAGCTTACTCATAATAATTTCACGTAAAATAGGCATAATCAGAGTGCGTAGCATATAACATGTCATAACATCATCTTGACTCGTGTACTTGTGCAACTCTTATCCATGAACTCGCCTTAACATATGCATAGACTCATACATACATGATTCATAGTGTGTGTCCCGTCAACGCATAATTCATAGTGTTTTGTCCCGGCAACGCATAATTCATAGTGTTCAACAACACGTAGAGTGAATGTTCGTAATGGGGGATCATTCTTTCATAGTATAACATGAGTGCGACAACGCATAGGGTGGATGTTCGTAGTGGGAGATCATTCTTTCATGGCATAATTCATAACATATTCGTACCCAATGCATGTATGCTTGTGAGACAAGTGGATTCATGAGACTTGAATACTTACTATGCAAGTGCACGTGTGCTTGAGTGTCGTGATTGGAATTCAAGTAAGTAGTCCCTTAAATTCTAATCTTCCATTAGGAAACTCCGTTAGGTTACATCTCCCTAGTTAGAAAATTCCCAACGTGGAGGATTTTCCTCTAAAGTTTGACCTACCCAAATACCGATCACCATACAAGTAAAAAGAGCATAATTTATCATAACGACAACAATATTCATTTAACTTAATTTCTTGATAATCAAAAGCATCATACTAATATTTATCATTCTTAGACATTTCAACAAACATCTAGAGTGCGTTAATTACGTATACTTTGCCCTTTCCCATTCTTAACATTCCATCACACCATCATCCATGCACACAACCCAAACATACTCCACATCCATACATTCATCCCAATCCTCCATAATATTTCCCATCCTCCATACCATCCATCCATAGTATAAATCCATTTACATCTCTAACAAGCATTAATCCATGCATAATTAGGGAAAAACAATCAAATTATCATTTCTATCATATTATACTAATAATCACCAAGCATCATTAATAGAGTTGAGTTAGGGAGTTTATCGATCTTAGGGATCCTTCCCTTGGATCCAAATCGCTCACAAGGTGATTTGGGAAAGCTTTGAGGACGATCTCAAAGCTTTCCTAGCGATATCCAAGCTATCTTCTTCTTCTCCAAGAAATCCCTCTCTCAAAACCCTAGGTTTTCTCTCCCATTTTGCCAAATTAGGTTAGAAATAGGTAGAGTACTCTAATACCTCGAAATAGGATCCCTATTTATAGCCCCAAGGATTAAGGGTAAAAAAACCTAAAAGCCCTGTCTGAAATTCTGCAAAAATACGAAAGACCGAGCGATTGGTGGTTATGACCGAGCGATCGGTCACCTACCGATCGACCGGTGCTCTTGACCGAGCTCTCGGTCAAAAACACACTCTCTGGAAATTTTTCTCATACAAAATTTTGGACCAGTCGATAGATACCGATCAATCGATTTTGGACCGATCGATCGCTACTTCTGACCGAGTGATCGGTTGTGAACCGATCGATCTCTAGCGATCGGTGTTCTGTAGATTTTTTGACCTATTAAACTGTTTCGGCCATAACTTTTGACTCGATCGTCGGATTTAGACGATTCAACTTGCGTTGGATTCGTCTTTCGAAAGGAACATTTTTGGCATTTTAGAATTTCCAAATTCTCCTTTATTTATGGACCAAATTGTCCCCAAAGTTGACTGATCTGTAATTCCATCAAACAAAACATCGGAAAACCCACTTTTGACTTAGCTTAGACTAAAATTATGGAAAAATATTAAACATGAACCTCGAAGAGGGTTTCCAATACCTTTCTAAAGGTTCAAGAATCACTCAATTCCAATAAACAGTGCCAAAACTAGAGCTTCCTAAAGTTCAGGGTTTGATATGACATCCCTCTGGTTACAAGTTTGATTAAGCCCTAATCACACTACACCAGTTAGATATAAATACAGAAACATTAAAACATCACAAGGACTATAATACCCCTAATACTTGCAGTAAAAACATGATGAAGATTCGGGTCTCTACATATATGGTTGCCACTATGCTAAGATTTTCTCAATAGTTGAGATGTAGTTCTATCTCGAACTATTGTAGTGGAGACTACATATTAGCATATGGGTCCTTAAATGTACATTGATTGATTGCATACAATGAGAAACCTTTTGCATAAACATACTATCAGATAGTTGGTCTCTCATTCACATTGAACAGTTTCAATGATCCTTAGATCTGATGAGTTCATTTATAACTGAACAGTAATCTGATTGTCTTAATTCCACCAAAGTATTCTCTACGTTAGTGAATACGATATAGTGATAGTTGGATAATCAAAAAGCTGTTCGAGTCATGATGACTTTCAAACATGAAATTCATGCTCATGAAATTGAGAGATTATCCAAGTTTTGGGTAAGACAGTCGAGTAATCTTAAATCCTGCGTAGGTAATTTTGAAACGAAACAAGTTTGAAATATATTTTATTTAAAATATAATATACTTACAAAAGGTTTTTCTCAAAATGTTTTACATGAGAAAAAATTTCTCATGGCTTAATTAGAAGTCTTAGAAACCTGAATGGTGTGCAATGGGCTGTGTTAGATAGTATAAATAATCTCGAAGGCCCATTAGGGATAATGTAATTGGAAGGATCAATTGAATTATAAAAGTTCATGTGGCGGGATCCGTATTGGTTAATGTTCTTACACTGGGATTCATTAGCAACATGAATATCTCACGTCACTTGCAATTCTGATGTAATTCCTATTAAGGGTCAATGGGATAACATTGGGTAAGCCAGGGTTAAAATTTCCAAGAGCAATCTGTGGAGATGCTCACATAAGAAATACAAGCTCATTTAATTGATTAAATGTTAATAAATTAATAAAGTAATTAAATGTTAATCACTATTAAATAGATTAAAAGTTAATCTATGGTTTAAATTAATTGTTGATTTAAATTAGAGGATTATATTAGTAATTATTTAATTAACCTAATTAAAGGGGAAAAGGGTTTGACCCATATCCATAAACCCATGGCTTAAAACCCTAGGGTTGGGCGCCCACTTTAGTAATCCTAATTGGATTAGGATTAGTTTACTTGAATAATTATTGAATAATAACTCTATTTATTATGGAATTAAATTCCAATGGTTGGAATGCAAGTAGGATTAATATGAGTTGTAATTGGATTACTACTAGTAGTCTTTGACTCCCCTATATAGCTCACGCCCCCTATGGTTCACGCCCCCCCTGGTAGTATCCTAATTGGATTAGGATTCTAATATTGAGGAAGTTGGTTTATTCCTTTATTTAAGAAATCCCTTTTGGGAAAGGACTCTTTAATTAGTAGGATTACTATAACTAAAGTAGTTATAGATAAAGTAGGAGTTTAATTAATTAATAGTAAGAGTTATTATTAATTAATAATTCCTAAGGGATAAGTTGGAATTGGAGAAGGATTAGGATACGATCCAAAGTCGTATAAATATACCACACACCCCAAAACCGTGTGGAACTCCTCTTTCTCTCAATTCTCTCCCTCTCCTCCTCTCCAAAACCGTTAGCCCAAAGGGGAATACCCCTTGGATTTTCATGAGCTACATAGGATCTTCTAAGTTGGGTTTTTCAACTTAAGGGTTTTGAACTCTAAAAGTTGTTGGTGATAGAAAGTCTACATCAACATCCATCTTCTTCTTCTTGCTTCTTCAATTCCAAGTAGAGATTCTAAAGCTTCGCAGGGATAGTGAGAAACAAGGATCGAGCTTCGAGTATTTCTTCGAGAAATCTCTACAAAATGTTCTAACGGTTCGAGTTGGATTTAGCTTCACCGGTAAACATTATTCACCGAGGTAATATGAATAAAACAAGTAGATAATTTTAGTTGTTTTCTATGGTGTAAAGATCGTCGGGATCCAGTTTCCGCATAAATTTTTATCCAGATGCCCTTTAAGTGCTATCAGAGCTCATGGTTAGAGAGTATTTTTTGTTTATATTAAATGGATAATTCAATTCAGGAGATGAATTTAATTTAGATCTATTTAATAATGCTCTAGTTTTATTTTATTTGTTCATGAGATGAATAAATAAATAAATATTTTATTATGTTATTAAATGAGATTTGATAATAATGATAATTAAATAATTTTAAAAACTAGTATTATATGTAATATATTTAAATTTGAAATAAAGAGTTTATTTTGTAATTTTATTTTAAATGATTTGATCATTTAATATATATTTATTAATTGTTTAAAATAATTAATGAATGATTTTTCCTATAAAGAGATTTTATTCAAAAAATTATAAAACCCTATTTTATGATGAGATCATATGTAGGATTTTCGATTCTCTTAATCTTTTATTTTTGTCGCGACCCAAAACCCACCCTAGGAGTTAGAGTGAACTTTGGACGACTAATCATGACTTGCTTGACAAACCAACCTGCAAAACCCACAGAGCATATACAATAGAGGACAAAACAGCGGAAATATACTCTAATCATGGCACAGCGGAAGTCTAAACAAACCTCTATGTATATACGAATCCAAGGTTTTACAAAAAGAATCCAAAAGAAAGTGCGGACATGCCCGCCAAAATACATAAATCTGACTCTCATCTCACCCACAGCTAATCCACTCAGAATCTAATCACCACCTACTGATAACCCTCTACGGGAGGTTCCTCCAAAGGCACCTCGACGTACTCCTCTTCCACCCATGGACCAGGAGCACAAACATCAAATGGAGCAGTAGCTCCCTCAGAACCTGCTGACATAAGAAGTACAGCTGAGCATGGAATACTCAGCGGGTACTAAATACTAACCAACAATTATAGCATAAAAATGGCAATACATAATCAGGAGCAATTTATATATGTCAAACGGAAAGAATTCATATCACACAAGGAAGTAAAGCAGTTTATAATCATGGTTGTAATTCGTAGAAAAGTGATAAATCCTCTTGAAAACATCGTGCACTTGACTTGACTTGAAATATCTTTTCGTACTTGAAAGCTTGTCATGTCTATCTTGCTTGATTCTTGTATGTCGTGTCATGTCATGCATGTCATGCGTGCTTGCTTGTGATCATGTAACTTGTGAGATATCCTTGTGAGATGCCTTGAGAGATGCCTTGAGAGGGAAGGGAGACCCTTCTTTATGCAATGCACTTGCGAGGGAAGGGAGACCCTTCTTTATGATATGTATGTACTTGCGAGGGAAGGGAGGCCCTTCTTCATGATATGTACTTGTGAGTGAGGGGAGACCCCTCATGGAATGTTGGTTCTTGTCTTCTTGTGAAAAGCGAGGTAAAACATATCTTAGGATATGTCCCACCTCTAACCATGTTATTGAAAACCTCGATAAATCATGTCATGCATGCCGTGCTCGTGGGAATCGTGTACATACTTGCATTCCAATTTAAAGATGACATTTGGGTAATTTCACAACACATATAGCATCAAAGATTGAGCAATTCAATATTCATAGCATTTAGGGAAAGCAGGAAACACACTATCATAGGCCCTAGAAATATTCAGAATTTATTAGGCATGCATTTCCTAATTTACAACTCACTGTATTCACCTTGGCATTTCATCAAACATGGTGTGTTCATTATGGATTTACCCTACAACATGCTTTTCTAGATGGTTTTACTCAATCATACATGTATGTTCATTATTGGAACAATGCCCTTCCCCATTTTAAGCATCGCCACACAACCACTGGCATCCAATCGCCCCTTACATCTCCATTCACCATTCACCATTTATCATTCATCATTCAGCCATCTCATAGCACATGTGTAAGTGAAAGAAATAAAGAGAAATGAGGGAAAAAAGAGGATCTATAACTAGAAGGGTAGCAAGAAGTACCGACCTTGAAGAAATGAGGAAGAAACCCTCTTTCCAAATGACTGTGAGTTGCTGCCCTAGCTTGGATCGCGAGCTCCACGAATGCCTGAACCGAAATCTTGAAGAAAACGGGCTTGAGGTTGATCTAGGGTTTCAAAACCCTTTGATTTCTCTCCAAAATGGAAACCCTAGGTTGGAATCGCCTTCTCCCCTTTCTCCTATTCTCTCAAACTCTCTAAGTGTCGAATGATGCCCTAAAGGCTCGGGTTAAACTCTTAAGGTAAGAGTGAACTGACCAAAAGACCGTAATACCCTTACTGGGATTTCTGCAATGACGCGAGGACCGTGAATAGTGCTGAACACATTGTGCCGTGAATAGTGCCCATTCGTTGTACGGTGAATAGTACCCACTCGTTGTGCGGTGAATAGTACCCACTCGTTGTGCGGTGAACAGTGCCAACTCGTGGTGCTGTGAATAGTGCCAACTCGTTGTACGGTGAATAGTACCCACTCGTTGTGCGCTGAATAGTACCCACTCGTTGTGCGGTGAACAGTGCCAACTCGTGGTGCTGTGAATAGTGCCAACTCGTTGTACGGTGAATAGTACCCACTCGTTGTGCGGTGAATAATACCCACTCGTTGTGCGGTGAACAGTGCCAACTCGTGGTGCTGTGAATAGTACCAACTCGTTGTGCTGTGAACAGTGCCAACTCGTGGTGTTGTGAATAGTGCCAACTCGTGGTGATGTGAACAGTGCCAACTCGTGGTGCGGTGAACACGTTGTCCGTTGTCTTATGTACAGCGTGCCCGTGGTGAGTTGTACAACGTGCCCGTGGTGAGTTGTACAACGGATGCACACAGTATTCGTTATCAGAGTACGTTGTCTGTGGTACGTTATCAAAGTACGACGTCAGAGCACGTCCTTAGTGCCTTCCGAGCTACGTTTGCCTACAGGTTCAGACTGTTTTGGCCATAAGACTCGTTCATTCGATTTTGACGATTCAACTTGCGTTGTGTTCGTACTTCGAAGAGGAACATTTCTGACATTTCGAAATTTCTAATTTCTTCGTTATTTATTAATTATACCTCTTAAAAGGGAAAATGACAATGAAAGTGTCATGTATTAAGCATGAAAAGGTCTAGGGCTCTACATCCTCCCCCCCTTGCAAAATATTTCGTCCTCGAAATTCAGACACTACTTGCATTACAAACCAAAAAGAACAGTACAAGTCATATACAGACTTCATACAGAAACTCATTCAAATAATTCTGGGTACTTTGCTTTGACTTCGGCTTCACGCTCCCACGTAGCTTCTTCCCGAGCATGGTGTTGCCATTGCACAAGAACTAAAGGGATTGTCTTGTTGCGAAGTACCTGATCTCTTCGATCCAAAATCTGAACCGGCTTTTCAATCAAGGTGAGGTCCTCTCGAACCTCCAACGGTTCCAAGTCTATGACATGCGAAGGATCCGTAATGTACTTCCGAAGCATAGACACATGGAAGACGTCGTGAACTGCGGCCATGTGAGGTGGAAGAGTTACTCAATAAGCAACTTCACCAACCCGTGTGATAATCTCAAAAGGCCCAACATACCGAGGACTGAGCTTGCCTCGCTTTCCAAATCTCATGATCCCTTTGCTAGGAGATACTTTCACAAAAACTTGATCCCCTACTTGAAATTCCAAGTCCCTACGGCGCGTGTCCGCATAACTTTTCTGGCGATCTTGAGCGGCTTTCAATCGATCCCGGATGATCTTAACTGTGTTTGCAGTTTGCTCAATCAACTCCGGACCAAGTACTTTCCTTTCTCCTACCTCATCCCAATAGAGAGGAGACCTACAACTTCGCCCATACAAGGCCTCAAATGGTGCCATTTGAATACTTGCCTGATAGCTGTTATTATAGGCGAATTCAACCAAAGGCAAGTGCTCTTCCCAACTGCCTCTGAAATCCAACATACAAGCTCGAAGCATGTCTCAATGACTTGGTTCACTCTCTCGGTTTGTCCATCCGTCTGTGGATGAAAAGCGGTGCTGAAATCAAGTCGGGAACCCATAGCCTCTTGGAAGCTTCTCCAAAATCTTGACGTGAATCTTGGATCCCGATCCGACACAATACTAACAGGCACTCCGTGCAATCTAACTACTTCCTTGATGTATAGTGCAGCCAACTGACTTGAGTTGAAAGTAGTTCGGTAGGGTAAGAAATGAGCGGACTTTGTCAAACGATCCACTACTACCCATATCGCATCTGAGCCCCTTGCCGTCTTTGGCAAGCCAACTATGAAATCCATGGATAAGTTCTCCCATTTCCACTCGGGAATAGGAAGGGAATGCAATAGACTGGCGGGTCGCATGTGTTCTGCTTTTACCTGTTGACACACCAAGAATCGTGCCACATATTCTACAACATCCCTCTTCATATTTTGCCACCAAAAGTGACTCTTGAGGTTCCGGTACATCTTCGTACCCCCTGGATGCACTGTGTACTTCGAATGGTGTGCTTTATCCAAAATCTCTCTTCGAAGATCTGCCTTGGCTGGGACGCACAGCCTTCCATTGAATGTGATAGCACCCCGACTAGTGAGAGAGAAGTCCTCACTACCCTTAGCAACTTCCTTGTCCCGATAAGCCAACAATTCAGCATCCATGGCTTGATATTCTTGGATCAAATCTATAATGTACGGCCGAACCGTAACATTTGCCAAGGTAGGACCACGGACAGAGTCATTCACACTGATGTCCAGATTTGCCAAATCTTCTAGTAGCTTCCATTCTTGAACCAACATATGTGCTAACAACCCTTGAGGTCTTCTACTCAAAGCATCAGCCACAACATTCACTTTACCCGGGTGGTATTGAATGGTACAATCATAGTCCTTCAGAAATTCCATCCAACGCCTTTGCCTTAGATTCAGCTCCCTTTGGGAAAAGAGGTACTTGAGACTCTTGTGATCAGTGAACACGTAGAACTCCACCCCATAAAGGTAATGACGCCAAATCTTAAGTGCAAACACGACCGCCGCAAGCTCCAAGTCGTGCGTGGGATAATTCTTCTCATGCTCCTTCAACTGCCTTGATGCATAGGCAATGACTTTCTTGTGCTGCATGAGTACACACCCAAGTCCAACGTGTGAGGCATCACTATACACCTCATACCCAAAAGGTCCAGATGGCACAGTAAGGACCGGGTCTGTAGTAAGCCTCTTCTTCAGTTCCGTGAAACTGATCTCGCACTTATCACTCCATACAAACTTGGCGTTCTTCCTTGTCAGGTAAGTGAGCGGTGCTGCAAGGCTAGAGAAACCCTCTACGAATCTCCTGTAGTAGCCTGCCAACCCAAGAAAGCTGCGTATCTCAGTAACACTCTTGGGCCTCGCCCAGCTCATAACTGCTTCGATCTTCTTCGGATCTACCGAGATACCTTTTGCAGAAACAACGTGGCCTAGAAATGCCACCTCTTCCAACCAAAACTCACACTTGCTAAGTTTGGTGTATAGCTTGTGCTCTCTTAGCATTTCCAAAGCAAGGCATAGGTCGCGTGTGTGATCTTCCCGTGTCTGGGAATAGACCAAAATGTCATCAACAAATACAATCACGCACCTATCAAGATATGGCCGGAACACCCGGTTCATCAAATCCATAAAGGCTGCCGGCGCGTTCGTGAGTCCAAAAGGCATCACCAAGAACTCGTAGTGTCCATACCGAGTCCTGAAAGCAGTTTTGGGAACATCTTCCACCTTAATCTTCAACTGGTGATAACCCGATCGAAGATCTATCTTCGAGAAAAATCTCACTCCCTTCAACTGATCGAACAAGTCGTCAATCCTAGGCAATGGATACCTATTCTTTATAGTGACTTTGTTCAATTGCCAGAAATCGACACACATCCGCATCGAGCCATCTTTCTTCTTAACAAACAACACTGGGGCACCCCACAGTGAGACACTTGGTCGAATGAAGTCAAGGCTTTGTAATTCTTCCAACTGAGTCTTTAACTCTTTGAGTTCAATAGGGGCCTTTCTATATGGAGCCCTGAAAACAGGAGCTGTGCCTGGTGCAAGCTCGATCATAAACTCAATCTCCCTGTCTGGAGGCAATCCTGGAAACTCCTCTGGAAATACATCCAGGAACTCACTCACAACCGGAATAGTCGATGAGTCCTTTGCCTCGGGGTTAGCTAAGCTCAACGCCGCAAAACGAGCAATAGATCTGCTTTTCTACCCGCGAAAGTGGAATGGTTTTCCTTCTACTGGCTTGAAGAGTACCATTTTCTCAAATCAAGCTACATGCCCATGATGTGCTGCTAACCAATCCATTCCCAATATAACATCAAAGTCCTGGAATCCAAGGACGATGAGATCAACCGCCAATTCGTGGCTCCCAACTTGGACCACACTATTTCTATACACTTTATCTGCCAATACTGTTTTGCCGAGAGGAGTCGAAATGGTTAACTCCAGTTCTAGCTGACTTGGCTCTACAGAAAAGCCTTCTGAAAAACTCGGCGAGACAAACGAATGAGTAGACCCGGTATCAATCAACACTCGAGCCAAATACTCATTGACTAGTAGGGTTCCTGAAATTTTAACTAGTTACGTCAATTCAAGCATCAACAGAGTATACACATAAGTATATATATAGCATACCAAGTATGTACACACAAGGAATGAAACACAACATAACAATCACCAATAACGAAAATAACTCCAAACGCGTACCTTGCACCACATCATCAGATGCAAATGCATCACCCTCTGTCAAAGCAAATACACGCCCCTGGTTTGCCTGGCGAGACTGAGGTGTAGACCGGGTAGTCTGAGATGACGCCTGATATGATCCTGTTGGTGGACTAATCCCCTGAGACTGGCCTGGTAAATGCCGACTGGGGCAATCCCTGACCATATGGCCCTGGCGACCACAATGAAAACATCCACCCGATGCCCTTCGGTAATCCCCTGCCGGGTGCCTTCGGCCGCATGAAGCGCAGACCTCGTGTGCATAAGTCAGAGGGGCCGGAGGTGGAGCATACCTCATCGTCTGAGGTGCAACAGGCCGTGGGGCTGGAAGAGCCTGAGGTTGAGGTGCCTGAGGCCCATACTGTCGTGGAGCTGGGGGCGCATAAGATGGCCTCATCGGTGGTGCTGGCCACGCATACTGATAAGGGCCGGTACGAGCCCGCCTCTCTAGAGGTGCTGAACTACTAGCTTGGCCTCTCACCAACTCCCTCTTCTTGGACACTGTCTCTGAATTGGCCTCGACCAATAAGGCCTTGTCTACTACCTAAGAGTAGGTAGCATGCCTGAAAACCGAAACCTTCTCCATGATAACATCTTTGAGCCCTTGTTCAAACCTTCTTGCCTTCATGGCCTCGGTGGCAATCATATGTGTCGCGAAGTGTGATAGCTCCGAGAACTTGGCCCCGTATTGTGCCACCGACATCAAACCTTGCTCGAGGTTGATGAATTCTCTCTCTTTCTTTTCCCGTGCTCCAATCGGAAAATACTTCTTGTAAAAAGTATCCTTGAACTCATGCCAAGTCCAAGGTAGACCCTGCATGGTCAAATCTCTCGTCCTTAATGTGGACAACCACCAATGGCGGGCTTCACTCTCTAGCATGAAAGCTGCCCATGCTACTCTCTCCTCCTCTGTAGGCGAGAGGACCACAAAGATCTTCTCCATCTGGAGGATCCATGCCTCCGCAGCAAGAGGGTCCACACTCCCATGGAATGGTGGAGGCCTCAATCTCCTGAATGCCTCAACTCCAGCGGTACGATGTACTGGAGCTGCTGGCGGTGGAGTAGGTGCCGCCGATGATGGTATAGCCTGTCGAGCTGCCAGTATGGCGAGTGTCTCAGTAATGGAGCCTAAGACCTGAGAGAGGTCCGGCTGCTCATCCTCATCTCTGGAAGAAGATGAAGCTCTGGTGTGTGGTCCGCGACCCCGTGTGCCCCGCCTCATGACTAAAGTCCTGAGAACAATAGCATCACATGAGTCTAACTTGAAACCACAGTTTATTTCAATGTTATTTCACAATAATTCAATTTGTAATAGTTGTATAATATTAATATACATCACATCAAGTCATCAGAGTATTCATCACATTATACTTATACTTTAGTATTCTAGCGTACCTAGGACCCGTACTTGGTCGAAACAACCATTTTGACTAAGACTAAAGTTTAGTCTTACACTTGGATCAAGACTCTCTTCCGACTTACTTTCTTCCTAACTCGTTTCCTAACATATGCTCTTGTCAAGCCATGGTATAAGATTTTAAGTGACCCTAGAGACCTAAAGCCTAAGCTCTGATACCACTTCTGTCACGACCCAAAACCCACCCTAGGAGTTAGAGTGAACTTTGGACGACTAATCATGACTTGCTTGACAAACCAACCTGCAAAACCCACAGAGCATATACAATAGAGGACAAAACAGCGGAAATATACTCTAATCATGGCACAGCGGAAGTCTAAACAAACCTCTATGTATATACGAATCCAAGGTTTTACAAAAAGAATCCAAAAGAAAGTGCGGACATGCCCGCCAAAATACATAAATCTGACTCTCATCTCACCCACAGCTAATCCACTCAGAATCTAATCACCACCTACTGATAACCCTCTACGGGAGGTTCCTCCAAAGGCTCCTCGACGTACTCCTCTTCCACCCATGGACCAGGAGCACAAACATCAAATGGAGTAGCAGCTCCCTCAGAACCTGCCGACATAAGAAGTACGGCTGAGCATGGAATACTCAGCGGGTACTAAATACTAACCAACAATTATAGCATAAAAATGGCAATACATAATCAGGAGCAATTTATATATGTCAAACGGAAACAATTCATATCACACAAGGAAGTAAAGCAGTTTATAATCATGCTTGTAATTCGTAGAAAACCGATAAATCCTCTTGAAAATATCGTGCACTTGACTTTACTTGAAATATCTTTTCGTACTTGAAAGCTTGTCATGTCTATCTTGCTTGATTCTTGTATGTCGTGTCATGTCATGCGTGCTTGCTTGTGATCATGTAACTTGTGAGATATCCTTGTGAGATGTCCTTGTGAGATGCCTTGAGAGATGCCTTGAGAGGGAAGGGAGACCCTTCTTTATGCAATGCACTTGCGAGGGAAGGGAGACCCTTCTTTATGATATGTATGTACTTGCGAGGGAAGGGAGGCCCTTCTTCATGATATGTACTTGTGAGTGAGGGGAGACCCCTCGTGGAATGTTGGTTCTTGTCTTCTTGTGAAAAGTGAGGTAAAACATATCTTAGGATATGTCCCACCTCTAACCATGTTCTTGAAAACCTCGATAAATCATGTCATGCATGCCGTGCTCGTGGGAACCGTGTACATACTTGCATTCCAATTTAAAGATGACATTTGGGTAATTTCACAATACATATAGCATCAAAGATTGAGCAATTCAATATTCATAGCATTTAGGGAAAGCAGAAAACACACTATCATAGGCCCTAGCAATATTCAGAATTTATTAGGCATGCATTTCCTAATTTACAACTCACTGTATTCACCTTGGCATTTCATCAAACATGGTGTGTTCATTATGGATTTACCCTACAACATGCTTTTCTAGATGGTTTTACTCAATCATACATGTATGTTCATTATTGGAACAATGCCCTTCCCCGTTTTAAGCATCGCCACACAACCACTAGCATCCAATCGCCCCTTACATCTCCATTCACCATTCACCATTTATCATTCATCATTCATCCATCTCATAGCACATGTGTAAGTGAAAGAAATAAAGAGAAATGAGGGAAAAAAGAGGATCTATAACCAGAAGGGTAGCAAGAAGTACCGACCTTGAAGAAATGAGGAAGAAACCCTCTTTCAAAATGACTGTGAGTTGCTGCCCTAGCTTGGATCGCGAGCTCCACGAATGCCTGAACCGAAATCTTGAAGAAAACGAGCTTGAGGTTGATCTAGGGTTTCAAAACCCTTTGATTTCTCTCCAAAATGGAAACCCTAGGTTGGAATCGCCTTCTCCCCTTTCTCCTATTCTCTCAAACTCTCTAAGTGTCGAATGATGCCCTAAAGGCTCGGGTTAAACTCTTAAGGTAAGAGTGAACTGACCAAAAGACCGTAATACCCTTACTGGGATTTTTGCAATGACGCGAGGACCGTGAATAGTGCTGAACACATTGTGCCGTGAATAGTGCCCACTCATTGTACGGTGAATAGTACCCACTCGTTGTGCGGTGAATAGTACCCACTCGCTATGCGGTGAACAGTGCCAACTCGTGGTGCTGTGAATAGTGCCAACTCGTGGTGCTGTGAACACGTTGTCCGTTGTCTTAGGTACAGCGTGCCCGTGGTGAGTTGTACAACGTGCCCGTGGTGAGTTGTACAACGGATGCACACAGTATTCGTTATTAGAGTACGTTGTCTGTGCTACGTTATCAGAGTACGACGTCAGAGCACGTCCTTAGTGCCTTCCGAGCTACGTTTGCCTACAGGTTCAGACTGTTTTGGCCATATCTTTTGACTCGTTCATCCGATTTTGACGATTCAACTTGCGTTGTGTTCGTACTTCGAAGAGGAACATTTCTGAAGTTTCAAAATTTCCAATTTCTTCCTTATTTATTAATTATACCTCTTAAAAGGGAAAATGACAACGAAAGTGTCATGTATTAAGCATGAAAAGGTCTGGGGCTCTACAATTTTAATCTTAGATAATAGTAGAACCAGTCTTGGATAATAGGTGAACCAATCTATATGAAAGGATCTTGCATTCAAGAAAGAAATAAAATATTGTAGAGATTTTAGAAAATTCTATCTTATATTTTAAAAATAATTTTATGAAAATTGGTTGAAGGAAAATATAATTGTTTTATTTTTCTAGGGTTTAATCTATATAAGATATAGATTTTAATTGAGAAAATTGATAATTGTTATCAAATGTTGAATCGTTTAAAATAAGAAAAAGTACTACATCACCATGTTGCATCTAATTATATGAGATTATAATTATGGGTCAAATCTATGATAAATTGTTTATCATTCATTCATTCATATTAGAGGATAATATGTAGTAGGTTTTGGCAATCTGTGAAGGGCAGGTTCATTCGGTTTCCCTTAAAAGGGCGAATGGAATACTGGTTTTCCTAATGCCATTTAAATTCTATATAATGCATTGGTGGAGATGCTGCAAAGGAGGATGCTACGATGATGATCTCGACAAGATGATAAAGGAATTGCGAAGGAGTTTGCAAGTTACCTTTATTATTATTCTCTTGCATCTATGTATTTTAATTTTAATTGACCTATTGCGATTAATCTCATATGATGTTTATTATTGTTTAATTATCATGAGATGATATTTGTTAATTTTATTTAATTATTCTGTTGAAAGAATTGCCCTTATATATCATGTAAATATAAGACTGGGGACAAGTCCCTAAGTATTAAGATCTTCTGCCATACACTATGTGATCTTATAGTGGGGAGTGAGAGTAAACTGATATGCTAAAGCCAGGCCCAATCCCACTCACCTATGTGAGAACATGGTGAAAACTATATAAGCAAATAGTGGGAGCAATAACGCCAAAGCGTGAGTTTTCGCTAGGTGTTTATTAGGTTCGTGGTAGGTAGGCACATGAATAAGAGATATTGTAGAACCCCGAATCTTAATTTCACTAAGTAGTGAATAGTGCTCAAGTAGAGTCTTGTACACTAATGGACTTTATGCTAATATACATGTTTGGATATTTGGCATGCATGTGATGATAGGTCTCTATATCCTTAAGGAGTGTGTTTTAAGCATAAAAGGGTGTTAGAATTGGATTTGAGAAGGTTCAAGTAGTGGAAACAGGGTTTTGCAGCAAAACAGGGGAGCACCGATCGCTCGGTGAGAACCACCGATCGAGCGGTCATCTACCGATCACTCGGTAGCTGTCAACTGGTTAACTAATTTGTATGGGGAAAAATTCTAGAGGGGGATGTTTCCAACCGATCTCTCGGTTGAAACCACCGATCGCTCGGTCTTGATCACCGATTGATCGGTTGTATGCAGATTTTCTTCATTAAGGGTTTTTAAGTCTTTAGCCAGTACCCCTTTACCTATAAAAGGCTTGTTTTGTGCCTTAGGGTTTCAGAAACCCTTAGGGCATTGTTTTGAGAGAGATTTGAGAGGAAGAAGGAGGAAGCTAGAGTTTGCTCAAAGCTTGAAGGGAGATTAAGTTTCTCCCCTCCTTCGGTGTTTCTTATCAAAGAACTTGAGGTTTTCACGTGTTCCAAGCATTTGGAATCAAAGTCATCGATTTCACCAAGGTAGATACACTCTACTACCAATCTTGTGATACTACTAGTTACCACATGAGGTTCTTCTTATTATAAACTATAACTCTTGATTTGATATGGTGTGTGATGTTATCTTATACTTGGATGTAAACTACCCCTATTATGCACTCTAAGTGTTTGGTTTAATGCCTCTAAGGGCTTTTCGGTGTTTAAACATGTTATTACTCTCATATGTTCATATGTTCGCATGTCTCGCATGAACCGGTGTTTTCCACGGATTTCTCAAGCTTACGAAAATGGTTTTTGAATAAGTGACTTATATGAATGATTTTAAGCAACTCTATGATATCATCTAAGATCTGTTCACAAGCTCCAAGGATCATGATACACTCACAAGAACTCTATGATAATGTCTAACATCGACTCACAAGCTCTAAGGATCACAAATGTAATTGCTCTAAGATCTCTATGGTATTGGCTCTATGGTATTGCTCTATGTCTCTACGGATCATAAATAACTCTAAGGAACTCTATGAACTCCTAGAACTCACAAATCTATGATTATCACATGACTCACACGGTTTTAGTTTTCGGATTTCATCATATGTGCTATTTTATGGTTTATACGCTTTGATATGTTTTGAGGATTTTAGTCGCCATGATTTGCATGCTCTATGCTATTATTGCTTTATTGTTAGTAGTATGTATACGCTGAGTATTCCAAGCTCAACCGATATTTATTATCATTAGCAGGTGCTCGGGTTCCTTTCAACTTATATGGTTCGGAGCCTTGGGTAGAGAAAGAGTATTACGAACCGGAGCCTTCTATGGACCACTATCAAGATGATTACCCACTAGATAGGCATTACGACTTCAACTTCTGTTGACTCTGTTAGTTAGAAGGCATGATATTTTGTTCTGTGAGATTGGGACTTGTCTACTCCACATTTTTGGATACATATACATGTTTATATTGTTGGTTCACACTTGGACTGAGTAATAGGAGTGTTTAATTATGTTTTGGCTTCTGCTTTGTTAGTTATATATTTGGTTTCCGCTATGCATTATGAATCGTTTCCACTATATATGTCTGTGTACTTTGACAAGTTGTTCATGTGCCTTATGTATCATATGGGATGTATGATACGGTGGTCACAAGTCAAAGTATCCCTAACTCCTAGGGGGTATTTTGGGTCGTGACAGACTTAGTATCAGAGCCCTAGGGATCAGCTTCCCTTGGGCTAAGTAGAAGCGAGTTCTCTAAGTTGAACTTAGAACTCAGATGGACTTGTTGTGTTAGGCTTGTTACCACGACATAACCGGTATCAAGTGAATCCTTAGGTCGGTCTAGGATCCTATTCTAGGATCTAGTTTAGGCTATGTTCTTAGTCTCATCCCAGAAAAGATTGATACCCAACACAAGGATCTTAGCTACGCTAGAAAACTCTAAGTTATAACTGTATGATTACGTGTATACTTCAATGTGTACTATATGCAGGTGTTAGCATTTCATGATCTCTGAATTGCTATATGATTGTGTGAGGTTGGTATCCAAGTTAGATTCATGTTTTGCCAATTGATCTCAAGATTTTACATCATGAGACGTGGTAATCGGGGTCGTGGTTACCATACTTGAAGGTCCGAGGGTGACGTTCTGAGAGAGGAAGAGCCACTTTACTTCACGAATGCTATGGATTCTATAGTGGAGACTATGGCTTTACTGGCAGCCAGACCTGCTGTGGCTACTCCTACCCCACCGACTACTCCTATGCATCCACTGGTGCATCACACCGTGGGACTTGAACCTTTCTGGAGACTACGGCATCCTACATTCTGTTGTACTCTGGACCCCATGGTGGCAGAGGCATGGATAATGTAGTTTGAGAAGACCTTTCGGGCTCTCCATTGTATTGAGGAGCAACGGGTTGAATGGGCTTCCTTCGTGATGGATGGTGAAGCCGAGCATTGGTGGAGAGTTGCCCAAAGGCAGAGGGATGTTACGAAGGCAGGGGAACCCTGGACATGGGTAGAATTCCTAGACACCTTCCGTGAGTAGTATTTTCCCAGATTTATCCGTGGAACAGAAGGCAAGGGAATTCATGCTCTTAGAGCAAGAGCGATGAACGTAGCCGAGTATGAGGCTAAGTTCACCGAGTTGTCAAGATTTGCCCCACATCTTGTCGCGACTGAAGATTTTGCGGGTTATGAAATTTGAAATGGGTTTGAAGGCGTTCATCCGTGATAGGGTGTCCATCCTCCAAGTAGAATCCTGGAGGGAGATAGTGGGAAAGGCGAAGATCGCCGAGAAGAAAGCAGAGGAGTTTATCAGAAGAAGGGATAGTGGCTATGGAAGGAGCATGTCCTGAGGTCAATCTAGTGGTTCATCACAATTTGAGAAGAAGACCAGGACTGCACCGTATCAGTTCTCTCAGCTGATGTTGGCTCAGAGGTCTTCTTTTATGCCTCAGGCACCACGCCCTACGACGTCACAGGCTTCGAGGGTTACGCCTCTGGCTTCCTCCGCATCACAGGCATTCGAAGAGTGCGCCATATTTGGTTGTCGGCACAAGACTAGGGACTGCCGTAGACTATCAGGTAGATGCTTCCACTGTGGTGAGGTTGGTCACGTGATACGAGACTGGCCGCGCAAGCAGTCACAGACTAGGCTATAGGGAGTTCGACCTCCAGGCAAGTAGACTTCACTTTAGGGGTCTTCATCTCAGGCCTCTAGATCCTTGCCGCTCACCCAACAGCCTCGTCAGGCAAATCAGGGCAGGGTGTTTGCCATGACTGACAGAGACGCGCAGACATCTGATGATGTTGTGCAAGGTACACACAAGTTTGATATTGTTAAAGTTCTAGAGTTGCCATGATGTGTTGTATATATATATATATGCTATGTAATGCTTATTGTTATGCGTGTGTCAATATGTATTATGCATGCCGCAAATTATAACTTGAGAAGTGATAATTCACAGGATTGTTGCTAGTAAATGAGTGTTTAGCAAGGGTGTTGATCGACACGGGATCCACTCATTCATTCATCTCGCCTAGTTTTTTCGAAGGCTTTACGTATGAACCTAGTAAGCTACCTCAGGAGTTGTCCATTTCGACTCTATTGGGCAAGTCTATTGAGACAAATAAAGTGTATCTGGGCAGTGTTGTGCAAGCATGCAACATGAGTTTTCAGTCCACCTGATCATTCTGAGATTTCAAGATTGGGATTTCGATGTTATCCTAGGTATGGATTGGCTCTCAGCTCACCATAGACACGTGGTGTGTTTCAAGAAGGTGGTGAACTTTAAACCCGCTAGGTTGAAGCTGTTTCATTTCAGGGGACTTCAAAAGAGAGACATTGCCCGCTTTGCAGCTCTTAGTCTCGAGAATGTAGAAGTATGAGACTCCACATCCATTCCCATTGTGTGTGAGTATATGGATGTTTTTCCGAAGACCTTACCGGGATTGCCTCCTGATCGGGCGATCGAGTTTGCGATTGAGTTAGCTCCAAGCACGGCTCCGATTTCTAAGGCTCCGTATAGGATGACCCCTATTGAGCTTAAAGAGTTAAAGGACCAGTTGGCAGAATTGCAAGGCCTTGGTTTCATCCGACCAAGTGTCTCACCTTAGGGAGCTCCGGTGCTCTTCATGAAGAAGAAAGATAGGTCGAAGCGGATGTGCATTGACTACAAGCAGCTAAACAAGGTCACTATCAAGAAACGTTATCCATTACCTCGGATTGACGACTTGTTTGACCAGTTGAAGGGTGCAAGGTTTTTCTTAAAGATTGACCTTCGATCTGGTTATCATCAATTGAAGATCAAGAAAGAAGACATTCAGAAGACGGCATTCAAGACTCGATACGGTCACTATGAGTTTTTGGTGATGTCTTTTGGTCTAACTAACACGCCGGCCGCATTCATGGATCTGATGAACCGAGTGTTCAGATCGTCTCTTGATCACTGTGTGATCGTATTTGTAGATGATATCCTTGTGTATTCACAAACACAGGATGATCACACGAGAGATCTCTGCCTTGTATTGCAGACTCTTCGAGACCATAGTTTGTATTCTAAGTTGAGCAAGTGCGAGTTTTGGCTGGAAAAGGTGTCGTTTCTTGGCCATGTGGTATTAGTCGAGGGTATCTTAATTGATCCTGCAAAGATTGAGGCAGTGATGAATCAGGAGAGGCCGAAGAGTGTTACCGAGATTCGCAGTTTTCTCGGCCTGGCAGGATAATATAGGAGTTTTGTGGAAGGATTTTCAAGCTTGGCAGCTCCGCTTACCTACCTCACTCGAAAGAATGCTAAGTTCACTTGGAGTGAGAAGTGTGAGGCAAGTTTCTTGGAGTTGAAGAAGAAGCTTACTATTGTCCCTGTTCTCACAGTTCCGTCTGGGAGTGGTGGTTTCGAAGTCTACAGTGATCCTTCATTAGTCGGACTTAGGTGTGTTCTTATGCAGCATAAACAGGTGGTTACTTATGCTTCCCGTCAGTTGAAGGAGCATGAGCAAAGCTACCCTACACACGACTTAGAGCTTGCAGCAATCATCTTTGTGCTGAAGATTTGGCATCACTACCTCTATGGGGAAGAGTTCGTTGTGTTCACAGATCACAAGAGCTTGAAGTATCTCTTCTTCCAGAAGGAGTTGAATATGAGGTAGCATCAATGGATGGAGTTCATGAAGGACTATGATTGTTCCATTCAGTACTATCCGGGTAAGGCGAATGTAGTAGCCGATGCTCTTAGTAGGAAACCTTATGGGGTTATGGCTCACATGAGGGTACAAGAGTGGAAGTTGTTGAAAGATATGTGTAACTTAGACACTACCCTCAGGCACGTTACATACGGGCTGGTGATGTCAAATGTCTCAGTTAGGCCGCATATCTTGGACCAGATTAAGGAGTTACAGAATTCGGAGGCTGAGTGGCTTGCTTACCGAGATAAGTTAGTTAGTAGTGGTAGTCAGGAGTTTACTTTGAATGGTGATGGTGCTATCACATTCAAAGGCAGGTTGTGTGTTCCTGCCGACACAGTATTGAGGGGTGAGATCTTGGACGAGGCTCATCGATCTAAGTGCACGGTACATCCGGGAGGTACTAAGATGTACTAGAATCTCAAGAGGCACTACTGGTGGTGATACATGAAGAGGGAGGTTGTCGAGTATGTTTCTAGGTGTTTGGTGTGCCAACAGGTGAAGGCCGAGCATCAGAGGGCGGCAAGTCTTTTATAGTCCCTCCCTATTCCGAAATAGAAATGGGAGAATATCTCGATGGATTTCATCGTTGGTTTATCGCGGATGGCGAAGGGCTCTAATGCTATCTGGGTCAGAGTGGACAGATTGACAAAGTCTATGCACTTTCTTCCGTATTGGACTACTTTTAGTTCGAATCAGTTGTTGTCCTTGTATGTCAAGGAGGTGGTTTATCTGCACGGTGTGCCAGTTTCCATTGTGTTTGATCGAGACCCTAGGTTTACTTCCAGGTTCTGGAAAAATTTTCAGGACGCTATGGGTTCTCGGTTAGATTTCATCACTGCCTTTCATCCTCAAACCGATAGGCAGACTGAACGGGTGAATCAGGTTGTAGAGGATATGCTCCGAGCTTGTATGTTGGACTTTCAGGGTAGTTAGGAGGAACACTTGCCATTGGTCGAGTTCGCCTACAACAACAGTTACCAGGCAAGCATCCAAAGGGCACCTTTTGAAGTTCTGTATGGTCGCAGTTGTAGATTTCCTCTATATTGGGACAAAGTTGGTGAGAGGAAAGTTCTTGGTCTAGAGTTGATCGAGCGGACCGCAGAAAGGGTCAAGGTCATCAGGGAGCTATTGAAAACTGCTCAAGATAAGCAGAAGAGCTATCCGGACACTCGCCGTAGAGACTTGGAATTCCAAGTTGGGGATCGGGTCTTTGTGAAGATTTTACCGAGCCGGGGAATCATGAGGTTCGGGAAGAAAGGAAAGCTCAGCCCTAGGTACGTGGGGCCATTTGAGATCATCACTAGGGTTGGTGAGGTTGCTTACAGGGTAGCCCTACCGCCTCACATGGCAGCGGTCCATAATGTATTTCACGTTTTCATGCTCAGGAAATACATTCCGGATCCGTCTCACGTCATTCCTCTTGATCCCGTGGAGATTTGAGAGGATCTCACTTGGGTTGAACAACCAATTCAGATCTTGGATTGTCGAGATGAAGTCTTGTGCACCAAGACAATTCCGCTTGTCCTTGTAAAGTGGCAACATCATTCCAAGGAACAGGCTACATGGGAGTGAGAAGGTGAAGTGAAGGAAAAGTACCCTCACTTGTTTGTATAGTTCCTTGTCAGATTTTCTATGTTTTGTTCTTGTTATGCTTTTTGTGTCGTTCTAATTTCGAGGACGAAATTCTTGTAAGGGGGGAGGATGTAGAACCCCGAATCTTCATTTCACTGAGTAGTAAATAGTATGTGAATAGTGCTCAAGTAGAGTCTTGCACACTAATGGACTTTATGCTAATACACATGTTTGGATATTTGGCGTGCATGTCATGATAGGTCTATATATCCTTAAGGAGTGTGTTTTAAGCATAAAAGGGTGTTATAATTGGATTGAAGAAGGTTCAACTAGTGGAAACAGGGTTTTGCAGCAAAACAGGGGAGCACCGATCGCTTGGTGATAACCACTGATTGACCGGTCATTTACCGATCGCTCGGAAGCTGTCGACTGGTTAACTAATTTGTATGGGAAAAAATTCCAGAGGGGGGTGTTTTCAACCGATCTCTCGGTTGAAACCACCGATCGCTCGATAAACCACCGATCGATTGGTTGTACACATATTTTCTTCATTAAGGGTTTTTAATTCTTTAGCCGGTACCCCTTTGCCTATAAAAGGCTTGTTTCTTGCCTTAGGGTTTCAGCAACCCTTAGTGCATTGTTTTGAGAGAGATTTGAGAGGAAGGAGGAAGCTAGGGTTTGCTCAAAGCTTGAAGGGAGATCAAGTTTCTCCCCTCCTTTGGTGTTTCTTATCAAAGAACTTGAGGTTTTCACGCATTCCAAGCATTTGGAATCAAAGTCATCGATTTGACCATGGTAGATACACTCTACTACCAATCTTGTGATGCTACTAGTTACCACATGAGGTCCTTCTTATTCTAAACTATAACTCTTGATTTGATATGGTGTGTGATGTTATTTTATACTTGGATGTAAACTACCCCTATTATGCACTCTATGTGTTTAGTTTAATGCCTCTAAGGGCTTTTGGGTGTTTAAACATGTTTTTACACTCATATGTTCATATATTCGCATGTCTCGCATGAACCGGTGTTTTCCATGGATTTCTCAAACTTATAAAAAGGGTTTTTGAATAAGTGACTTATATGAATGATTTTAAGCAACTCTATGATATCATCTAAGATCGGTTCACAACCTCCAAGGATCATGATACACTCACAAGAACTCTATGATAATGTCTAAAATCAGCTCACAAGCTCTAAGGATCACAAATGTAATTGCTCTAAGATATCTATGGTATTGGCTCTATGGCATTGCTCTTTGTCTCTACGGATCATAAATAACTCTAAGGAACTCTATGAACTCCAGGAACTCTCAAGGCTTTGATTATCGCATGAATCACATGGTTTTGGTTTTCGGATTTCATCATATGTGCTATTTCACGGTTTATACGCTTTGATATGTTTTGAGGATGTCAGTCTCCATGATTTGCATGCTCTATGTTATTATTGCTTTATTGTTATTATTATGTATATGCTGAGTATTCCACACTCAGCCAATATTTGTTATTATCGGCAGGTGCTCGGGTTCTTTTCGACTTATGTGGTTCGGAGCCTTGGGTAGAGGAAGAGTATTACGACCCGGAGATTTTTATGGACCACAATCAGGATGATGGCCCACTAGACAGGCGTCACGACTTCGACTTCTGTTGACTCTGTTAATTAGAAGGCATGATATTTTGTTATGTGAGAGTGGGACTTGTCTACTCAACATTTTTGGATACATATACATGTTTATTTTGTTGGTTCACACTTGGACCGAGTAATAAGAGTGTTTAATTATGCTTTGGCTTCTGCTTTGTTAGTTATATATTTGGCTTCCGCTATACATTATGAATCGTTTCCGCTATGTATGTCTGTGCACTCTGACAAGTTGTTCATGTGCCTTGTGTATCATATACGATGTATGGTACAGCAGTCACTAGTCAAAGTTTCCCTAACTACTAGGCGTATTTTGGGTCATGACAGATATTATACAATAACGCCAAAGCGTGAGTATAACGTCCCTTATAGATCAAACAGTAGATCGAATGCTCCAAGATTCACAAGATGAGATCTGTAAAAATGGAGAAGATAGTTTCTATCTGCATATTCAAAGCGATGTGATATTGTGCCCAAAGGCAGGATTACATAAGCCAGTGTCTAGGTATTCGATGCCATTTAAAACTTTCTAAATTGGCGATACTATTAGAAATAGACCCATAATCTAATAGAAATTAATGAATACAATAGATCCCTAATACTAATTTATTTTTCATTTGATTAGATCATGACAAGCCTACACCCATTGACTGAAATTCTTCATGATGAAAAGTTAGTTGGAACTAACTATGTAGACTGGAAAAGAAAGATTAGAATAGTATTTTCCGTGGATAACCTTGACCTATGTCTTAAGACACCTAAACTCGAAATTCCCAGTGATGCATCACCGGCCCAAAAGGCTTCGATGTCTAACATTTCGCAAAGCCAGCATGAACACATAGATAAGGATTCTGACATTTTGCAAAACCTGCATGAGATGTTTGGTGATCAAAATAGGTCAGCTTGATAAGTTAAGTTGAAATCCCTTGTTAACACCAAGATGGCTGAGGGAACTCCAGTCAGGGAGCACATCATAAAGATGATGGGCTTATTGAATGAACTGGAGATTCTTGGTGGAGAGATGGATGCCATCACTCAGGTTGACTCTGTTTTGCAGTCACTCCCTTCGTCCTTCAATGCGTTCGTGTTAAATTATAACATAAACAAGAGTGAAATGTCACTAAGTGAGCTTATGAACTCACTTGTGGCTGTAGAAGATTTGATCAAAAAGCCAACAAAGGGCGAATCATTAATTGTCGATAAACCTGATACCTTCAAGCGATCTAGGGTAACGGTAAGTTTAAAGACAACAGGAGTAAGGCAAGAGTTACCAAAGGTTCTTCAAGAGATGTTGGCAAGGAAAACAAAGGCAATGGAAAGTATTTCCACTATGGTAAAATAGGCCACTAGAAGATGAACTATAGGACTTACCTTGCAACTCTTAAGAAGGGTGGCGCCAATACTCAAGGTATGAGATGCTTTGAGGTATTAATTAATGTTGAGTTAAACTTTCTGAATGGTCCTCCAAACTCATGGTGCATGGATTCTGGATCCACTGTACATGTTTGCAATTATTTACAGGGGTTCAAGGAAACCAGAAAGCTAAGCAAACAGGAGCAGAAGCTTAAAGTTAATTGGCTTGTTTACTCTTTATTTACCTAATGGAAAGACATTAATTTTAGAAGACTACATTTATGTGCCTTTTGCACATCGTAATTTCATTTCAGTATCTAGACTTTTATTTTATGGATTCTCTATCAATTTTAATTCAATTGTTGAAATTAAGAAAGATAGAATGGTCTTGATTACTGGTAATCTTATTAATGGTCTTTATTTAATATTCCCTTTGGTAAATAACGAATGTTTACCAAGTGATAATGCCTCATCATCTAGAATGTCTGGAATAAAGAGACATTGCATAGATTCTACTTATCTTTGGCATAAGAGACTTGGTCATATTAATCTTGATAGGATCAAGAGGTTGGTAAAAGATGATCCCCTTTAATTTCTCAAGGTAGAACCATTCCTTACTTGCAAGTCATGTCTCAAAGGGAAGCTGACCACGAAGCCTTACCCTAAAAAGGTAAGAAGAGCTGAAGAAACATTAAGACTCATACATAGTGATGTATGTGGTCCATTTAACATTGTTGCACGAGGGCAATACCGGTATTTTTTGTAACGACCCAAAATTTTAATAGAATAAAATTATGCGTTTATGGGTCCTTAACTGGGGTTGATTAATCAAGTGTTTGATAAATTTGTGGAAAATCAGGTTTGAAGGCGAGGAGCTTCACCTTGGGCATTGATCTTTTTCCCAAATGCGTTGCAGTGTCCGTTTTGCCCCTAGACGTCTCGAAAAGCGCAAAAGAAGTAAAATCCCTCTCCATCTCTTCTCTTTTCCCTTATTTAAGCTACTTTAATTACATGGAATGGTTAGGTAATATTATGTGTGGATGAAAAAAAGGTCAAAGACCTTATGAATGATGTATGGATGGGATGGATGAGAGTGAAAATGGAGCAGAGGGATGGAGCCCTCGGTTTCGGGCTGTGCCTAGCTCAGAATTTAGGCTCAGTATGATTTGCGATAGATCGCAGGGGAAGTGTGATCGACTGCAGGAAGTTATGAGAGCCCGACTGGGCTTCTATATGTGTGATATGATGTGATTTTGACATTGTAAGGCAATGGTAGGGTCCATTGGCCTGCTTAAGTTCCTTATCGGAACTACTCTTGTATGATGTGATGTTTGTTTTAAGGCAATGGTAGGTCCATTGGCCTGGTTAAGTTCCCTATCGGAACGAATCTGATATGATGTGATGTTTCAAAGGCAATGGTAGGTCCATTATCCTGGTTAAGTTCCCTATCGGAACGAATCTGATATGATGTGATGTTTTAAAGGCATTGGTAGGGTCCATTGGCCTGGTAAAAGTCCCACCTCGGGACAACCTTTGTGAATGATGTACTGTTGTTGGGACATGGTAAGGTGATGGAATGGTCCATCGGCCGGGTAATGTTCCACACCGGAACGGTATACCATCGGACTTGGTCCACGGGCGTGAGGCCCAACTAGTTTAATTATTCAAGCAAGGCTTGAATAATTGGGGATTTCCTATGGTTAGAGAACCTAATCTACGTGAACTGCTGTCTGTGGTCCCTCTTTGGCTAGGTTCGGACAGGCGGTATCTATTATGAGCCCGGGTTCCTCCGTGACTGATAGTCGGGAGAGTTAGGACGGCATTGGGCCATGGGCTCAAGGTTGGATTGGGGTCTATGGACCCAGGGATGTATTGAGTTTACGAACTCAATGATGTTACCTTGAGGGGGCATTGACCTGTGTCGACAGGTATGCACCCAACAGAGGCTGTGATGATATATGATGGTAGCTGTCAGAGGTGTTGTGCCTGACAGAGGTTAATGTCAGATGTGTTTTGCCTGACAGGATTTGATGTCAGATGTGTTTCCTGGTTATTAGATGGGTGTTCCTGGCATGTCAGATGTGTTATTCCTGGCAGGTCAGTGTGTTCCTGGTAATCAGATGTGTTTCCTGACAAGGGTATCATGTCAGAGATGTTATGCCTGACAGAGTGATATGTCAGATGTGTACCTGATAGACAGGTGTTTCCTGATGGTCAGGTGTTTCGTGGTGGTCAGGTGTTTCCTGTTAGTCAGAGGTGCGTCCCTGGCTTGTCAGATGAGTTTCATTTTCCTGACAGGTTGGATGGGTTTCCTGGCTATCAGAAGTGTATCCTGGCTGATCAGATGTGTATCCTGGCAATCAGATGTGTATCCTGGCGATCAGATGTGTTTCCTGACAAATGTGGTTGTGTGTGTGTCGGTGTTCCCATAGAGGGAAAATATAAAGTAAGTGTCAAAGGTGTTGTGCCTGATAGGATTTGATGTCAGATGTGTTTCCTGGTTATTAGATGGGTGTTCCTGGCATATCAGATGTGTTATTCCTGGCAGGTCAGATGTGTTCCTAGTAATCAGATGTGTTTCCTGACAAGGGTATCATGTCAGAGGTGTTATGCCTGACAGAGTGATATGTCAGATGTGTACCTGATAGAAAAGTGTTTCCTGATGGTCAGGTGTTTCCTGGTGGTCAGGTGTTTCCTGTTAGTCAGAGGTGCGTCCCTGGCTTGTCAGATGAGTTTCATTTTCCTGACAGGTTGGATGGGTTTCCTGGCTATCAGATGTGTATCCTGGCTGATCAGATGTGTATCCTGGCGATCAGATGTGTATCCTGGCGATCAGATGTGTTTCCTGACAAATGTGGTTGTGTGTGTGTCGGTGTTCCCATAGAGGGAAAATATAAAGTGTCAGAGGTGTGGTTCCTGACAGAGTGTGATATGTCAGAGGTGTTATTCCTAACAGAGTGTGATGTGTCAGAAGTATTGTTCCTGGCAGTTATCGGGTGAAGACCTGGGTTATGTGTAGAATATGATGATTTAAGGATTAATTGGGTTGACATACGCAATGATTGGTTATAATCGGGAGAAGTCCCGATTGGTTGATAATTGAGTCTGTGGACTCATGGATAGAGGTTGTACATGGGCGAAGGCCCAGTCGATCGAGTCTATTGACTCAAGGATAAAGCGTGAGCAGTTATCTGAAACGATAACCTGGTGTCGTGGACAATGACTTGATGAATTTGACAACTTGGAGGTTGGGAACCTCGAATAGGGTGAGATAGCTCTGAGTGACCTCGGGTCACGAATTATGATATTATTATAAATATGAGAATTGTACTGTACTAATATATCATTATTGATGAATGTTAATATGTGGAAAATAGTTTAGATGAGCTGTGGATTTTGCTGGGCTTTATAGCTCACTCCTTCATCTTATGTCTTCAGATTCTGGAGCGATTGTAGATTTGGCAAGAAGCTACGCTTGATAGAGTCTGGAGAGTTTTCCGGCGCAGTTGCGGCGCCAAAATAAGGACTAATATAGCCAGTGAGGTAACGCATTTGCTTATGATGGGTTATTATGATGACCAGTTGTTATTGCTTATGTAAGCTCATAAGAAAAGTTCAAAATTCCTGTATTTTCGCGGGTAAAGTCTTCCGTATGCGTGGTTATGATGAACGGGCACGCGTCTTGGAACTTGATTCCTTAGGAGCGAGTTTGGGGTGTCACATTTTTTCACATTTACCGATGACTATTCTAGATATGAATATGTCTATTTGATGCAACATAAATCTGACACCTTTGAAAAGTTCAAAGAATTTAGATTAGAAGTTGAGAATCAAATAGACAAATCCATAAAGACACTTCGATCAGATCGAGGTGGTAAATACCTCACCATTGAATTTATGGATTACATAAGGGATAACAGGATTATCTCGCAATGGTTAAGTCCTGCCTCACATCAACAAAATGGTGTTTCTGAAAGAAGAAACCGAACCTTATCAGATATGGTTCGCTCTATGATGAGCCATGCCAATGTACCTTCCTATCTTTGGGGGTATGCTTTACAAATTGCCGTTTATCTTCTGAATCGGGTTCCTTCTAAGTCTATACTGGTCACATCCTATGAATAGTGGATTGGGCAAAAACCTAGTTTACACCATCTAAGGGTATGGGGTTGTTCTGCGTATGTTCGTAAACTTGAACCCACTAAGTTGGAATCTAGAACAGAAAAATGGAACTTTGTAGGATATCCAAAGAAACTAAGGATTTTTATTTCTACTCCAAGGCAGACCAAACAATAGTTGTTAGGCATCATGCCACTTTCTTGGAGGAAGAAATGAATTTTCTTAAAAAAGTTGAATTTCATAAGATGAAAGACAATATAGCTAGTGTCCAAGATGAACCTAATCCTTCCACTATTGATTCTATTCCATTGAGAAGGTCTGAATGAGTTTCTAGACCCCCAGATAGACTTCAGTATTATAATAATGAGGTTTATCTAGTTACCCTTAATGATGAGGATATAGATCCTAATACTTATCAGGAAGCTACATTAGATGTACATGCATTTCAATGGAATAAAGCCATGAATTCTGAAATAGATTTCATGTATGACAACAGGGTCTGGACTTTAGTAGATCCACCAGATGGTATAAGGCCAATTGGATGCAAATGGACTTACAAAAGCAAGAAGGGTGCTGATGATAACCTGGAGACCTATAAAGCTAGACTTGTTGCAAAAGGTTACACTCAAATTCGAGTTGATTATGAGGATACCTTTTCACCTGTAGCTATGCTCAAATCCATCAGGATAATTGTAACGCCCCAAAATTTTAAATAATAAAATTAAGCGTTTATTGGTCCTTAACTAGGGTTAAATACTTGAGTGTTTGTTAAATTAATGAAAAGTGGGTTTTGCTCAGGATTGAAGTACGCCGAGGAAATCTTAGTATCTTTTCTTGAAAGTGATATACAGTGTGTCGGTCAACTGCCGGGACACACCTCTATCGTATCAGTTCCGTCAAGTATCATTTTGAGGGATCGCGGGGTCATTATGTGTGATAAAATTGAGAAAAATGGGAAAGTTCCAGATTTCCTGAAATTAAGGGGGGCCCAATATTTGTTGGTGATCCTAACAGAAATACAAACGGAGAATGTCACCACGTGCCGATTGGTCGTAAGAATCACCGTCTGCCATCGTGGCTGTTGGTTTGTTCGTATATGAAAATACCGCGTGTTTTGTATCCGAAACTGGAAAATTAGTGGGTTTTGCAGTTTTCTTCCGGATTTACTTTTTATTATCAAAACTCATCATTTTTCCCTAAAATTCATACAGTAGGTGTTGGGCTATCCCTAGTTTGGTCACCTATCGTTTCAGTTCCATCACGTATTGATTCACAAGACCGTGGGGGTCTTAAATGTAAGAAAATCGAGAAAACCAAGAAATTCCAGATTTTTTGGAATTCAGTTGGGCCTCCATAATTGTTGGGAATTCTAATAGAAATCCGTATGGCTGGTGGAACAGCATGTCGGTCGGTCGTGAGGATGACTGTCTGTCATTTCAACAGTTAATCATCTCAAACGAAGAAACGATAATATGTTTGCTGTCTAAAATCAGGAAATTAATGGGTTTTGCAATTTTTCTTCTGGACTAAAGTGCAGCTATCAAAACTCAGTTTTTTTCCCTGAAATTTTACTGCAGGTGTCGGACTACCCCATAGTCGGTCACCTGATGTTTCTTTGGAATCAGATGTCGTTTAGTATGGTTACGCGGGCCGTTTCCATGAAAATTCAGAATCCGGTCAAACTTTGTCAACCAAGTCAAATGGTTGAAAAGTAAGTTCACACCATTTCCTTATGTGCCGTTGTGCATGATCCAAACCCTTTCCTTATATAAGGCTTTGCCTTAACCCAAATTTTTTATTCGGACAGTGTTTTCAAATTTTTAGAGAGAGAGAGTTTCTAGACAGTGAAAGAGAAAAAGGAGGAGAGAGAAAAGTGGCCACACGTTGCATGCGTGCTACCCCAAGGTTATTCGACGTGGCGATCGTATTGGCGGCGACGGATCGTCCGTGTGGACCACCAAAACTATAGAAAAGGTTAGAACCCCCTTTTTTCTTCTCATTTTCCCCTTTTATCGCCATATTTGGGCGTGGTTTGAATGTTTGGATGGATGAAAGGATCCGAGACCCTGAGAAATGATGTGTGGATGAATGTGGGAAGGAATTTGATCAGAGTAAAGGGATGTAGCCTTGGTTTTGGACTGTCCGTAGTCCAAAATTTAGACTGTATAATTTTTGGCATGGTTTGAAATGTCGTGGAAAAAAAAGGGTCCAAGACCCTGCATGTGAGGAGTAACTAATCATCGTGGCGATCGATTGGATGATTGATCGTCCTTGACAAAAAAAAATTTCTGAGGCCATGGTGGGCTTTCCTATGTGCTTGGTGGTCATCCTTGAATGACAAATGAAATGTGTTGTATTTGTTTTAGGCAATGGAAGTGTCCATTGGCCTGGGTGCACTCCCTATCGTAGTGTTATACTTGTGGATTTGGTATACCGGCGTGATGCCCAAGTGTGTCGGTTATCCAAGCAGAGCTTGGGATAATCGGGGTTGTTCGTAGTTAGGAAACCTAACCTGTGGTTACATGGGGCCGTGGTTCCGCTTGTCTAGGTCCAAGATTGTGGCATTGGATGTTGTGGGTTCCCTGGGAAAGATAGACGGGAGATGTCGGTCTATTTGTCTAGGTCGTCTGTGGTTCCTCTTGGACTAGGTCAGGAGTGGTGGCATTGGATGTCGTAGTTCCTCCGGGACTGGTAGTCAAGAGATGTCCGAGTCCTAGGAAGTCAATGGCTGAGCATCCGATGGTGTATAGTCCAGGGGTTCCTCTCTGGATGGGTCAGAAGAGGGCGCTAACGGGGTCTATCGGGGTTACCTTCGTGGTGGGACATCTAGGAGTGGTGCCATTGGATGTCATGGTTCCTTCATAAGACTAGCTAGAATAGGCCAGTAGTTAGGTTGGCTATGGGTTCCTTCTGGACTGATATTTAGCTAAGATGGCGGGGAATACATGAGATGTGGTCGGCCAGTGGATTTGAGGAGTTTGTTCTTGTTGGGCAGGTACCCGTGTGGTATGAAATTTTTGGCTTCGTAGTTTGTTGTACCCGTGTGCTCATGTGTCAAAACAGTTGGTCGAGCCAGAGGGCTCAGGTTGATTTGAATCTTCGAATTCAGGGTTGTACGAGTAGGTGTGCTCAAAGTTGTAGTGAATCTTTGGATTCTAAGTTGGTATTTGGAGCAGAGTACCCAAGGTTCGGTCTTGATCGGGTATATATTACCCAGGATTGTGTAAGTAAGTCTAAAGGAGTCAAGTGATGATTGATGATTGTACAAGGGTCCAAGTATGTACAGTGCAAATAAAATTGTGCATGGGCCTACGGCCAGTTAATAGAGTCGAAGTACTCAAAGAATAACTTGATTGTTGTCTGGAAATGTTAAAATGAAGTCATAACACTGGATTTGTACTATTATGTTGTTATCGATGCATGTTAATTCATGAAAAATAGTATGGAAAGACTGTGGTTTTTATTGGGCTTCATAGCTCACTGACGTTTTATGTCAACAAATACAGGAACTTTTAAGTAGTAGGTGTGGATCCTACACCTTGGACCTTTTTGGATTTGGATAGAAACTACTCGACACGTTAGTGGCGCCTACGTTTTGTAAACAGACATAAATGTTTAATACAAGTATTTGTTTCGTGGTGATGGCTATTGTGATGACTAGTGATTATTTGCCTCATTGGGGGCAAAGTTTGAAAATTCCTACAATTTTCGCAGGCAAAGTCTTCCGCTGTATTGGTATGAATGATCGAGCGTGTGTCTTGAAACACGATTCCCTAAGACACAGGTTTAGGGCGTCACAATTGGTATCAGAGCCAATAACAATAACCATCATACAAATCATACTGGAGTATAATACAGAACCGTTGGATTGATGATCCCCTTAGAGATTTATTCGATATTCCTAGTTGAGTGATTGTTGTACATGTCATGTTTCGAAATCAGACATTGATTTGGAATATGTGCATGTGCAGGAATGGCAAAGACGCACAGAATTCCTACCAAGTGGGAGATAACTCTTTTTGAGTGGGCGGTGACCATGCAAAGAAGACATCATGTTGGATGGTCGTCTTACCGCACTATATACTTAAAGGTGGTATGAGCACTTCGCAAGGGATTGACTACACAAGTAATGCATGAATCCCTGAGATAGAGCGAGATTGATTGGTTGTTTAGAGAGGCTAGACCTGAGGCATAGGACCAGGCACCGCAGGAGGATAGTGTAGCGGTCACACCGATAGAGGTTGAGACTTACGGAGTATAGGATCATAGGGAAAGAGCGTGGTGCATCTGTATCGTTTTGGTGTATAATAGATGCCCTACTCGGTCTTTCTGTCATTAGATCACTTTTTTTATATGTACAGCTACATGATGTTTTGTATACGCTGGTGTACTACTATACTGTAAAGTGTTGCTTTATATATATTAACAGTGAAACGAATGAAATGTTTCTTTTTGACTATCGAACTCTTGAGTTCATTTCTTTTCATTTCATTATATTTATAAAGCATTCGCTATTGTATAATTATAAGATTTGTTTCTGCACGATTTGCAAAGAACTTAAAGTATGCACCTTACACATTAGAACACATGATGTCTATATCTACTCCATCAAGGAGGGTCATTTGCACAAAAACAGTCTACGATAGGTGTCTTATCTTTATTAATAGTGTGCAAATGATCGTAGACTTGATTGTTCTAGACAAGAAAGATTATGATATCATCCTTAGGATAGATTGGTTGGCAAACTACCATGCAGTGGTAGACTGTAAAGCCAAGAAGGTGATATTTCAAATTCCGGACATTCCAGAGTTTGAGATGCAAAGTGTTGTGCGAGGTCAGGTACCTGGGCTGATCTCTGCTATTAAAGCATGTCACCTTTTAAATAAAGGTTGTACGGGTTACTTGGAAGCCATTGAAATTGATAAAGATAAAGACATCATGCTGAGAAATATGCCAGTGGTTCTGGAAGTTCAAGATGTATTCTCGGAGGAATTGCTAGGACTTGCTCCCACTCGAGAGATCGATTTTTCGATTGATATAACTCCAGGTGTAGCTCCAACATCAAAGACTCCGTATCAGATGGCTCCAGCAGAATTGCAAGAATTGAAGATTCAATTGCAAGATTTACTAGTCAAAGGTTTGATTCACCCTAGTGTGTCGCTGTGGGGAGCACCGGTGATGTTCGTCAGAAAGAAAGACATAAATCTTTGTCTGTGCATTGATTATCGTCTGCTGAATCAAGTGACAACTAAGAACAAGTATCCTCTCCCCCAGATTGATGATCTGTTCGATCAGTTGCAAGGCGTTCAGGTATTTTCAAAGATAGATCTTCGGTCCGGTTATCACCAGTTGCGGGTCAAGGAGGAAGATATTAGGAAGACAGCGTTTCGAACTCGCTATGGATACTATGAGTTCTTGGTGATGCCGTTCGGACTAACAAATGCACATATGGCTTTTATGGAATTGATGAACCGTCTTTTCTGGCCATATTTGGATCAGTTCATCGTGGTATTCATCGACGACATCTTGTATACTCTCTTAGCCACAAGGAGCATGATCGGCATTTGAGAATTACACTGTAAATGCTACGAGACAATTAGCTATGTGCTAAGTTCTCCAAGTGTGGGTTTGGATGAAGGAGATACCCTTCTTTGGGCATATTGTGTCGAGGAATGGAATATCTGTGGATCCCTCCAAGATCCAAGCGGTAACTAAGTGGGGAAGACCATATTATCACGGAAGTTTGAAATTTTCTGGGATTGGCTAGTTACTATCACAGGTTTGTGGAAGGGTTTTCTAAGATTGCTGCACCATTAACAGAGTTGACGAAGAAATATATGAAGTTTGAATGGACTGCAGCACAGTAGCGAAGTTTTCAAGAATTAAAAAAGAGATTAACAACTGCTCTAGTGTTGACCACTCCCTCAGGATCGGGAGATTTTGAGGTATACTGTGATGCTTCTGGTAAAGGTCTCAGTTGTGTGTTGATGCAGAATAAATAGCTCATTGATTACGGTTCTCGGCAGCTCAAGATTCACGAGCTGAAATATCCCACGCATGATCTGGAATTGGCAGCCATGGTGTTCACATTGAAGATCTGGAGGCATTACTTATACGGAGAGAAAATGGTGATCTACAGTAATCACAAGAGTTTGAAGTATTTCTTCTCTCAGAAATAGTTCAACATGCGTCAGAGAAGATGGATGGAGTTTCTAAAGGATTACGATTATGTAATCCAGTATCACCCTGGTAAGGGTAATGTGGTGGCAAATGCCTTGAGTAGAAAGACGGTCGGATCCGTTACATACATGAGGGTGGATCACTGGAAGATGATAGAAGAGTTCAAGAATTGGAATCTGAGTCTGGGATTCCAAGGAAATAGCATTCGGTTAGCTAGTATTCAAGCTAAGCCAGTATTATTATAGAAGATTCAAGAAGCGCAGCTAGAAGATTCAGGGATCAAGGCTATTAAGGACAAAATGCTTCAGGGAAAAGGGAGTGATTTTGAAGAATCAGAAAATGGAATCCTACAATTTCAAGGTCATGTGTGTGTACCTGCAAACCTCGACTGAAAAATAAACTACTCCACGAGGCACATCGATAGCGTTTTGTAGTGCATCCTGGAAGCACAAAGATGTACCATGATGTGAAGATAAACTACTGGTGGAATGGTATGAAAAGAGAGAATGCAGAGTATGTCTCTTGCTGTCTAGTCTGCCAGTAGGTTAAAGCGGAGCATCAGAAACCACCCGGTTTGCTGAATTCGCTACCGATTCTCGAGTGGAAGTGGGAACATATCACGATGGATTTTGTGGTGGGACCACTAAGAACAAGGAGTGGACACGACGCTGTTTGGGTGATAATCGACAGACTAACTAAGTCGGCCCACTTCCTCGCTATTAAAGACACTATCACGTTGGAAAATTTGCCGAAGTCTTATATCAGAGAGATGGTGAAGCTGCATGGTATACCGGTGACAATCGTATCATATCGCGATCCACGATTCACTTCTCGGTTCGGGCAAAGTTTGCAAGAAGCCTTGGGTATGCAGCTCAATTTGAGTATAGCTTATCATCCTCAGACCGACGGACAATACGAGTGCACGATTCAAACACTGGAAGATATGTTGCATACTTACAGCCTAGACTTTCAAGGAAACTGGGATGATCACTTGCCTTTGATTGAATTTGCATATAACAACAGTTATTAGGCAAGTATTCAAATGGATCCTTATAAAGCCTTATATGGCCAGAGCTGTCGGTCGCCAGTATGTTGGACTGAAGTTGGAGAACATAAGCTGCTGGGACCGGAACTGGTACAAGAAACTACTAAGAAGATCGAGTTAATTTGATCGAGGCTATTAGCTAGTCAGAGCCGGTAGAAGAGTTATGCTGATGGAAAGCATCGAGACCTGAAATTTCAAGTCGGCGATCACGTCTTCTTGAAGGTCTTTCCATCAAAAGGTGTTGTATGTTTTGGGAGGCGAAGTAAATTAAGTCCGCGATTTATCGAGCCTTTTGAAATTTTGGCTTAAATAGGCAGTGTAGCCTACCATCTGGCGCTACCACCAGAGTTGGAGAGGGTTCACAATATATTTCATATATCCATGTTGAGGAAATATGTTCCTGATCCTTCGTATGTGATTCGTCATGCACCAATTCAAGTTCGAGAAGACTTAACTTTTGAGGAAAAGCCAGTGCAAATCTTGGACCCCAAGGAACAAGTGTTGCGGACTAAAACAATCAAGCTGGTCAAGGTTTTGTGACAGCATCATGGTGTAGAAGAATCCACCTGGGAGCTTAAGGACGCAATGTGAGATAGCCATCCTCAGTTGTTTGAGGATTCATCTGTGTTGTAAATCTTGAAAACTGATGTAGTAAATTTTGAGGATGAAATTTTTTGTAAGGAGGGGAGATTGTAACGCCCCAGAATTTTAAATAATAAAATTATTCGTTTATTGGTCTTTAACTAGGGTTAAATACTTGAGTGTTTGTTAAATTAATAAAAAGTGGGTTTTGCTCGGGATTGAAGTGCACCGAGGAACTCTTAGTATCTTTTCTCAAAAGTCATACACAGTGTGTCGATCGACTACCGGGACACAGCCCTATCATATCGGTTCCGTCAGGTATCATTTTACGGGACTGCGGGGTCATTATGTGTGATAAAATTGAGAAAAACTGTAGAGCCCCGGACCTTTTCACATTTAATGCATGACACTTTCGTTGCCATTTTGCCTTTAAAGAGGTATAAATAATAAATAAGGAAGAAATTGGAAATTCCAAAAGATTAGAAATGTTCCTTTTCGAAGTACGAACCCAACGCAAGTTGAATCGTCAAAATCGGACGAACGAGTCAAAAGATATGGCCAAAACAGTCTGGACCTGCAGGCAATCGATAACTCGGAAGGCACTAAGGACGTAGCTCTGATAACGTGCTCTGACAACGTGCTCTGATAAGGCACAGACAATGCATAGACAACGTACTCTGATAACGTAGCTCTAGCTCTGATAACGTATACGTTGTGCATCCGTTGTGCAACAAACAATGGGTACGTCGTGCAGCACACAACGTGTACGTTGTACAGCTCACAACGGGCACGTTGTACATAAGACAACGGACAACGAGCTCAGTACTATGTACAACACAACGTGACAACAGGTTCAGCACCCTTCACAACGGACAACGAGCTCAGCACTATGCACAACACAACGTGACAACGGGTTCGGCACCCTTCACAGCACAACGTGTTTGGTACTATTCACAGCACAACGTGTTTGGTACTATCCATAGCACAACGTGTTTGGTACTATTCACAGCACAACGTGTTTGGTACTATTCACAGCACAACGTGTTTGGTACTATTCACAGCACAACGTGTTTGGCACTATTCACAGCTCAACGTGTTCGGCACTCGTGTTTTTGTAGAAACTTCAATAAGGGTATTATGGTCTTTTGGTCGGTTCACTCTTACCTTAAGAGTTTAACCCGAGCCTTTAGGGCTCATTCTCAACACTTAGAGGATTTGGGGGATTAGAAGAGAGGAGAAAGGGTTTCCTAAGCTAGGGTTTTGCTTTTGGAGAAGAATCAAAGGGGTTTTGAGACCCTAGATCACTTCAAGTCCGGTTTTTCTCCAAGATCACGGCTCAAGCACTCGTGGAGAGCGTTCCCCAAGCTAGGGCAGCACCTCACGGTCGTTTTTGGAAGGGGTTTCTTCCTCATTTCTTCAAGGTCGGTACTTCTTACTACCCTCCTAGTTATAGTTCCTCTTTTCCCTTCATTTCTCTTTATTTTCCTTTATTTACACATGTGCTATGAGATGGATGGTTGTGAAAGGTGAATGGAGATGGAATGGGTGATTGGATGCCAATGGTTGTGTGGTGATGATTAAAATGGGGAGGGCATTGTTCCAATAATGAACATACATGTATGATTTGAGTAAAACCCATCTAAAAAAAAAGCATGTTGTAGGGTAAATCAATAATGAACACACCATGTTTGATGAAATGCCAAGGTGAATAAAGTGAGTTGTAAATTAGGAAATGCATGCCTAATAAATTATGGATATTGCTAGGGCCTATGATAGTGTGTTTCTTGCTTTCCCTAAATGATATGAATATTACATTGCTCAATCATTGATGTTATATGTGTTGTGAAATTACCCAAATGTCATATTTAAATTTAATGCAAGTATGTACACGGTTCCCACGAGCACGGCATGCATGACATGATTTATCGAGGTTTTCAAGAACATGGTTAGAGGTGGGACATATCCTACGATATGTTTTACCTCGCTTTTCACAAGAAAAGAAGAACCAACATTCCACGAGGGGTCTCCCTTCACTCACAAGTGCATATCATGAAGAAGGGCCTCCCTTCCCTCGCAAGTACATACATATCATGAAGAAGGGTCTCCCTTCCCTCTCAAGTGCATTGCATAAAGAAGGGTCTCCCTTCCCTCTCAAGGCATCTCTCAAGCGCATCTCACAAGGATATCTCACAAGTGTATCTCACAAGTTACATGATCACAAGCAAGCACGCATGACATGCATGACATGACACGTACGACACGCTCGACAAGATCAAGTAAGACAAACACGACAAGCTTTCAAGTATGAAAAGATATTTCAAGCCAAGTCAAGTGCACGATGTTTTCAAGAGGTTTTATCGGCTTTCTACGAAATACAAGCATGATTATAAATTGCTTTACTTCCTTGTATGATATGAATTGTTTCCGTCTAACATATATGAATTGCTCCTGATTTATGTATTGCCATTTTTATGCTATGACTATTGGTTAGTATTAGGTACCCGCTGAGTATTCCATGCTCAGCCGTACTTCTTATGTCGGCAGGTGATAGCGGAGCAGCTGCTCCTTTTGATGTCTGTGCTCCGAGCCCTTGGGTGGAGGAGGAGTACGTCGAGGAACCTTTGGAGGAACCTCCAGTAGAGGGTTACCATTAGGTGGTTGTAGATTCTGAGTGGATTAGCTGTGGGTGAGATGAGATGTCGCGACCCAAAACCCACCCTAGGAGTTAGAGTGAATCTTGGACGACTTAATCATGACTTACATGACTTGCTTGACGAACCAACCTGCAAAACTCACAGAACATATACAATAGAGGATAACAGCGGAAGCATAACTATAAAACACAGCGGAAGTCTAACAAACCTCTAAGTATATACACATGGTCCAAGTTAATACAAAAGAAAACAAAACAAGAAAGTGCGGACATGCCCGCCAAAATACATGGATATAATCACTCATGCTCACCCACAGCTAATCCACTCAGAATCTAACACCACCTATTGATAACCCTCTACGGGAGGTTCCTCCAAAGGCTCCTCGACGTACTCCTCTTCCACCCATGGACTAGGAGCACAAACATCAAATGGAGCAGCTGCTCCCTCAAAACCTGCCGACATGAGAAGTACGGCTGAGCATGGAATACTCAGCGGGTACTAAATACTAACCAATAGTCATAGCAAAACCATAGCAGTATAGGAAGCAGGAAGCATTTCACATATATAAAGCAAGAGCCATCAATATCATAACAAGGAATAAGGCAATTTATAATCATGCTTGCATTTCATGAAAAGCCGATAACATCCTTGAAAACACCGTGCACTTGACTTGACTGAAAATACCATTTTCGTGCTTGAAAACTTGTCATGTTTGTCTTATCTTATCGTATCATGCGTGTCATGCCATGTCATGCTTGCTTGGAAAGTAAACTACTTGTGAGGGAAGGGAGACCCTTCTTCCTAGAATGATTATGCTTGTCATGCCATGTCTTGTCATGCTTGCTTGAAAAAGTAAACTACTTGTGAGGGAAGGGAGACCCTTCTTCCTAAATGCTCATGTCATGTCCTTTCACTTGTGAGATGTCCTTGTGAGATGTACTTGCGAGGGAAGGGAGGCCCTTCTTATGTTATGTATGCACTTGTGAGGGAAGGGAGACCCTTCTTATGAAAATGCATGATTGTCTTGTCCTTGCCAAAAGCGAGGCAAAACATATCGTACGATATGCCCCACCTCTAAATCCCATTCTTGAAAACCTCGGTAAATCATGTCATGTATGCGTGCTCGTGAGGTCGTGTGCATACTTGCATTTGGAATTAAATATGGCATTTGAGTAATTCATAACACATAACATCAATGATTTGGGCAATTTAATATTGATATCATTTAGGGAAAGCGAACAATCACACTATCATAACCCTAGCAATTTCCATAAACCTTAAACATGCATTTTCTTAATTTATCATTCATTTTATTCACCTTGGCATTTCATCAAACATGGTACATTCATTATTTATTAACCCTACAACATGCTTTTCTAGGTGGGTTATACTCACATCACACTTGTATGTTTATTATTAGTACAATGCCCTTCCCCATTCATTCATTACATCATCCACACGGCATCCATTCGCCAACATCCATCTCCATTTACCATACATACCACCAATCTCATAACACATATATAAATGAAGGAAAATAAGGAGAAACAAAGGAAAAAGGGAAGCTATAACTAGGAGGGTAGTAAGAAGTACCGACCTTGAAGAGATGAGGAAGAAACCCCTCTTCCAAACGACCGTGAGTTGCTGCCCTAGCTTGGAACACGAGCTCCACCCGAGCTTGAGCCGAGATCTTGAAGGAAAACGTGCTTGAGGATGATCTAGGGTCTCAAACCCCTTTGATTCCTCTTCAAAATGGAAACCCTAGATTTAGGAACCCTTTCTCCTCTCTTCTAATCTCCCAAATCTTCTAAGGGTTGAGAATGAGCCCTAAAGGCTCGGGCAATCCTATATAAGAAAGGGTATAACACCCGAATGCCGAAAATGCCCTTAGTGAAAATTCTGTAAAACGCGAGGACCGAGCGATCGGTGTTAATGACCGATCGATCGGTTGCCTACCGATCGATCGGTTTCATAACCGAGCGATCGGTTAAAATCTCACTCTCTGGAAAATTTCCACATACAAAAATCTTGACCAGTCGATAGCCTCCGAGCGATCGGTTTTGGACCGATCGATCGCTCCATGGACCGAGCGATCGGTGGTCTGCAGGTCCAAACTGTTTTGGCCATAACTTTTGACTCGTTCGTCCGATTTTGACGATTCAACTTGCGTTGGGTTCGTACTTCGAAAACGAACATTTCTAATGTTTTGGAATTTCCAATTTCTTCTTTATTTATTAATTGCATTACTTTAAAGGAAAAATGGCTACGAAGGGTCATGCATAAATGTCAAAAGTTCGGGGCTCTACATCCTCCCCCCCTTACAAAAAATTTCGTCCTCGAAATTTGGACGAGACATGCATTACAAAATCAAACAATATTACAAGCTACATATACAAAACCTATACAAAATTCATTCAAACAATTCCGGGTACTTCGCTTTGACTTCGGCTTCACGCTCCCATGTAGCTTCTTCCCGAGCATGGTGTTGCCATTGCACAAGAACCAAAGGGATTGTCTTGTTGTGAAGCACTTGATCTCTCCGATCCAATATGTGAATCGGCTTCTCAACCAACATGAGATCTTCTCGAATTTCCAACGGTTCCAATTCTAGTACATGCGAAGGGTCCGCAATGTACTTCCGAAGCATAGACACGTGGAAAACGTTGTGAACCGCGGCCATGTGTGGTGGAAGAGCTACTCGATAAGCAACTTCACCAACCCGCGTGATAATCTCAAACGGTCCAACATAGCGAGGACTAAGCTTGCCTCTTTTACCGAATCTCATAATCCCTTTGCTAGGAGATACTTTCACAAAAACTTGATCCCCTACTTGAAATTCCAAGTCCCTACGGTGCGTGTCCGCATAACTTTTCTGGCGATCTCGAGCGGCTTTCAATCGATCCCGGATGATCTTAACTGTGTTTGCAGTTTGCTCAATCAACTCCGGACCAAGCACTTTCCTTTCTCCTACCTCATCCCAATAGAGAGGAGACCTGCAGCTTCGCCCATACAAAGCCTCGAACGGAGCCATTTGGATACTCGCCTGATAGCTATTGTTGTAGGCGAACTCCACCAAAGGCAAGTGCTCTTCCCAACTGCCTTTGAAATCCAGCATACAAGCCCGAAGCATATCTTCTATTACTTGGTTCACCCTCTCGGTTTGTCCATCCGTCTGTGGATGAAAAGCAATGCTGAAATCAAGTCGGGAACCCATAGCTTCCTGAAAGCTTTTCCAGAATCGTGATGTGAATCTTGGATCCCGATCCGACACAATACTGACAGGCACTCCGTGCAACCTCACCACTTCCTTGATGTACAAAGCGGCTAACTGACTAGAGTTAAAAGTAGTTCGATAGGATAAGAAATGTGCGGACTTTGTCAGACGATCCACTACAACCCAAATCGCATCTGAGCCCCTTGCCGTTCTTGGCAAACCAACTATGAAATCCATGGATATGTTCTCCCATTTCCACTCGGGAATAGGAAGAGAATGCAATAGACCGGCGGGTCGCATGTGTTCTGCTTTCACCTGTTGGCACACTAAGCACCGTGCCACATATTCTGCAACATCCCTCTTCATATTCCGCCACCAAAAGTGACTCTTGAGGTTCCGGTACATCTTCGTACCCCCTGGATGCACAGTGTACTTTGAACGATGTGCCTCATCCATGATCTCCCTCCGAAGATTTGCATTGGCTGGAACACACAGCCTTCCCTTGAATGTGATAGCACCTCGGCTAGTGAGAGAGAAGTCCTCACTACCCTTAGCAACTTCCTTGTCCCGATAAGCCAACAATTCAGCATCCGTGGCTTGGTATTCTTGGATCAAATCTATAATGTATGGCCGAACCGTGACATTTGCCAAGATAGGACTACGGACAGAGTCATTCACACTAATGTCCAGATTTGCCAAGTCTTCAAGTAGCTTCCATTCCTGCACTAACATGCATGCTAATAACCCCGGAGGTCTTCTACTCAAAGCATCAGCCACTACATTTGCTTTACCCGGGTGGTATTGAATGGTACAATCATAGTCTTTCAAAAATTCCATCCAACGCCGTTGCCTTAGATTCAGCTCCTTTTGGGAAAAGAGATACTTGAGACTCTTGTGATCAGTGAACACATAGAACTCCACCCCATAAAGGTAATGACGCCAAATCTTAAGTGCAAACACGACCGTGGTAAGTTCTAAGTCGTGCGTGGGATAATTCTTCTCATGCTCCTTCAACTGCCTTGATGCATAGGCAATGACTTTCTTGTGCTGCATGAGTACACACCCAAGTCCAAAGTGTGAGGCATCACTATACACCTCATACCCATAAGGTCCAGATGGCACAGTAAGGACCGGGGCTGTAGTAAGCCTCTTCTTCAGTTCCGTGAAACTGATCTCGCACTTGTCGCTCCAAACAAACTTCGCATTTTTCCTTGTCAGGTAAGTAAGCGGTGCTACAAGGCTAGAGAAACCCTCTACGAATCTCCTGTAGTAGCCTGCCAACCCAAGAAAACTGCGTATCTCCGTGACACTCTTGGGCCTCGCCCAACTCATGACTGCCTCTATCTTCTTTGGATCCACCGAAATGCCTTCCACTGATACAACGTGGCCTAGGAATGCCACCTCTTCCAACCAAAACTCACACTTGCTAAGTTTGGCGTATAGCTTGTGCTCTCTTAGCGTTTCTTAAGCAAGGCATAGGTCGCGTGTGTGATCTTCCCGTGTCTGGGAATAGACCAAAATGTCATCAACAAACACAATCACGCACCTATCAAGATATGGCCGGAACACCCGGTTCATCAAATCCATAAAGGCTGCCGGCGCGTTCGTGAGTCCAAAAGGCATCACCAAGAACTCGTAGTGTCCATACCGAGTCCTGAAAGCAGTTTTGGGAACATCTTCCGCCTTAATCTTCAACTGGTGATAACCTAATCGAAGATCTATCTTTGAGAAAAATCTCGCTCCCTTCAACTGATCGAACAAGTCATCAATCCTAGGCAAGGGATACCTATTCTTTATAGTGACTTTGTTCAATTGCCGGTAATCGACACACATCCGCATCGAGCCATCTTTCTTCTTAACAAACAACACCGGGGCACCCCACGGTGAGACACTTGGTCGTATGAAGCCAAGGCCTTGCAATTCCTCCAACTGAGTCTTCAACTCCTTGAGTTCAATAGGGGCCATTCTATATGGAGCTCTGAATACAGGAGCTGTGCCTGGTGCAAGCTCGATCATAAACTCAATCTCCCTGTCTGGAGGCAATCCTGGCAACTCCTCTGGAAATACATCCAGGAACTCACTCACAACCGGAATAGTCGATGAGTCCTTTGCCTCGGGGTTAGCTAAGCTCAACGCCGCAAAGCGGGCAATGTCTCTACTTTTTAACCCCCGAAAGTGAAATGGTTTTCCTTCTACCGGCTTGAAGAGTACCATCTTCTCAAAGCAAGCTACATGCCCATGATGTGCTGCTAACCAATCCATTCCCAATATAATATCAAAGTCTTGGAATCCAAGGACGATGAGATCAACCGCTAATTCGTGGCTTCCAACTTGGACCACACTATTTCTATACACTTTATCTGCCAATACTGTTTTACCGAGAGGAGTCGAAATGGCTAACTCCGGTTCTAGCTGACTTGGCTCCACAGAAAAGCCTTCTGAAAAACTCGGCGAGACAAACGAATGAGTAGACCCGGTATCAATCAACACTCGAGCCAAACACTCATTGACTAGTAGGGTTCCTGAAATTTTAGCTAATCACGTCAATTCAAGCATCAACAGTGTATACACATAGGTATATATATATATAGCATACCAAGTACGTACACATGGAATAAACATAACATAACAATCACGAATAAAGAAAACTCCAAACGTGTACCTTGCACGACATCGTCAGATGCAAGCGCATCACCCTCTGTCAAGGCAAAAACTCGCCCCTGGTTCGCCTGGCGAGACTGAGGTGTAGACCGGGTAGTCTGAGATGACGCCTGATATGATCCTACTGGGTGTGCTAGGGGCCTAATCCCCTGAGACTGGCCTGGTAAATGCCGACTAGGGCAATCCCTGATCATGTGGCCCTGGCGACCGCAATGATAACATCCACCAGATGCTCTTCGGCAATCTCCTGCCGGATGCCTTTTGCCGCATGAAGTGCAGACCTCATATGTGTAGGCCGGAGGGGCCGAAGGTGGTGTATACCTCGCTGCCTGAGGTGTAACTGGCCATGGGGCTGGAAGAGCCTGAGGTCGAGGTGCCTGTGGCACGTACTGCCGGGGTGCTGGAGGAGCATAAGTCGGCCTCATCTGTGGTGCTGGCCATGTATACTGATAAGGACCAGTCCTGGCCCGCCTCTCTAAAGGTACCGAACCACTAGATTGGCCTCTCACCAATTCTCTCTTCTTGGACACGGTCTCTGAATTGGTCTCAACCAACAAGGCTTTATCCACTACTTCGGCGTAAGTGGCGTGCCTGAAGACCGACACTTTTTCCATGATGACATCCTTGAGCCCTTGCTCAAACCTCCTCGCCTTCATTGCCTCGGTGGCAATCATATGTGTCACGAAGCGTGATAGCTCCGAGAACTTGGCCTCATAAGCGGCCACAGACATCGAACCTTGCTCAAGGTTGATGAATTCTCTCTCTTTCCTTTCCCGAGCTCCAACCGGGAAATACTTCTTATAGAACGTGTCCTTAAACTCCTCCCAAGTCCACGGTTGACCTTGCATGGTCAAGTCCCGTGCCCTCAATGCGGACAACCACCAATGGTGGGCTTCGCCCTCTAGCATAAAAACTGCCCATGCCACTTTCTCTTCCTCTGTAGGAGAGAGCACCGTAAATATCTTCTCAACCTGGAGGATCCAAGCCTCCGCAGTAAGAGGGTCCACACTCCCGTGGAAGGATGGAGGCCTCAATCTCCTGAATGCCTCAACTCCAGCTGTACGATGTACTGGAGCTGCGGGCGGTGGAGTAGGTGCCGCTGATGCCGGTATAGTTTGCCGAGCCGCCAGGATGGCGAGTGTCTCAGCAATAGAGCCTAAGACCTGAGAGAGGTCCGGCTGCTCATCCTCATCCCGTGAAGAAGAGGAAGCTCTGGTATGTGGTCCACGACCCCGTGTGTTCCGTCTCATGACTAAAGTCCTAAGAATAATAACACCACATGAGTCTAACTTGAAACCACAGTTTATTTCAATGTCACTTCACAATAATTCAATTTGTATTAGTTGTATAATACTAATATACATCACATCAAGTCATCAGAGTATTCATCACATTATACTTATACTTTAGTGTTCTAGCGTACCTAGGACCCATACTTGGTTAAAGCAACCATTTTAGACTAAGACTAAAGTTTAGTCTTACACTTGGAACCAGACTCGCTCCTGACTCACTTCCTTCCTAACTTGTTTCCTAACATATGCTCTTGTCAAGCCGTGGTATTAGATTCTAAGTGACCCTAGAGACCTAAAGCCGTGGATATGTCCAACCTCTAACCATGTTCTTGAAAACCTCGATAAATCATGCCATGCATGCCGTGCTCGTGGGAACCGTGTACATACTTGCATTCCAATTTAAAGATGACATTTGGGTAATTTCACAACACATATAGCATCTACGAATTCATTAGGCATGCACCTACGAATTTACAGCTTACTTTATTCACCTTGGCATTTCATCAAACATGGTGTGTTCATTATGGATTTACCCTACAACATGCTTTTCTAGATGGTTTTACTCAAATCATACATGTATGTTCATTATTGGAACAATGCCCTTCCCCATTTGTTCATCACACACAACCATTGGCATCCAATCGCCCATTCCATCTCCATTCACCATTCACCATTTACCATTCACCATTCATCCATCTCATAGCACATGTGTAAATGAAAGCAAATCAAAAGAAAAGAAGGGGAAAGAAGAACTATAACTAGGAGGGTAGTAAAAAGTACCGACCTTGAAGAAATGAGGAAGAAACCCTCTTTCCAAATGACTGTGAGTTGCTGCCCTAGCTTGGATCGCGAGCTCCACAATGCCTGAACCGAAATCTTGAAGAAAACGGGCTTGAGGTTGATCTAGGGTTTCAAACCCTTTGATTTCTCTCCAAAATGGAAATCCTAGGTTGGAATCGCCTTCTCCCCTTCTCCTATTCTCTCAAACTCTCTAAGTGTTGAGAATGAGCCCTAAAGGCTCGGGTTAAACTCTTAAGGTAAGAGTGAACTGACAAAAGACCATAACACCCTTACTAAATTTCTGTAAAAACACGAGTGTCGAACTCGTGGTGCTGTGAACAGTGTCAACTTGTGGTGCTGTGAAGAGTGCCAACTCATGGTGCTGTGAACAGTGCCAACTCGTGGTGCTGTGAACAGTGTCAACTCGTGGTGCTGTGAACAGTGTCAACTCGTGGTGTTGTGAACAGTGCCAACTCATGGTGCTGTGAAGAGTGTCAACTCGTGGTGCTGTGAACAATGTCAACTCGTGGTGCTGTGAACAGTGGCAACTCGTGGTGCTGTGAACAATGCCAACTCGTGGTGCTGTGAACAGTGCCAACTCGTGGTGCTGTGAACAGTGCCAACTCGTGGTGCTGTGAACAGTGCCAACTCGTGGTGCTGTGAACAGTGCCAACTCGTGGTGCTGTGAAGGTTGCCGAACCCGTTGTCCGTTGTGTTGTGCATAGTGCTGAGCTCGTTGAGCTATGAACAGTGCCAAACACGTTGTCCGTTGTGGACAGTGCTGAACACGTTGTCCGCTGTCTTATGTACAGCGTGCCCGTGGTGAGTTGTACAACGGATGCACACAGTATACATTATCAGAGTACGTTGTCTGTGCTACGTTATCAGAGTACGACGTCAGAGCACGTCCTTAGTGCCTTCTGAGCTACGTCCTCAGTGCATAACCGAGCTACGTTTTCCTACAGGTTCAGACTGTTTTGGCCATATCTTTTGACTCGTTCATCCGATTTTGACGATTCAACTTGCGTTGTGTTCGTACTTCGAAAAGGAACATTTCTGACATTTTGAAATTTCCAATTTCTTCCTTATTTATTAATTATACCTCTTAAAAAGAGAAAATGACAACGAAAGTGTCATGTATTAAGCATGAAAAGGTCTGGGGCTCTACATGGAGCATATACAAATAGAGGACAAAATAGTAGAAGCATAAACTAATCATGGCACAACGGAAGTCTAAACAAAACCTCTATGTGTATACATGATCCAAGTTTTATACAAAAGTGCAAATCAACAAAAGAAGGTGCGGACAGGCTGCCAAAATACATGGGTATAATCTCTTATGCTCACCCACACCCTCCTAGAATCTACCACCTAGTAATAGCCCTCCACATGAGGCTCCTCAACAGCGGCCCCCTCGACATACTCCTCTTCCTCCCACGGACCGGGAGCACATATGTCAAAAGGAATGGGCACCACTAACACCTGTCGACATCAAAAGTACGGCTGAGCATAGAATACTCAGTGGGTACCAAATGCTCACCAACATTCATAGCAATATAACAATGGAAATAAAGCAGGAAGCAGTTCATATAATTGATAGGAAAGTAAACAGTTTATAGTTCATACTTGCATCATATCAAAGTCCGAAAAACTCTTGCAAAGCATCATTTGCTTGACTTGACTTGAAATACTCTTTTCCTGCTTGAAAAACTTGTCTTGTCATGTTCTTTCTTGCTTGTTTTATCAGGTCATGCTTGTCATGTCGTGTTCTTGCTTGTGATAATGCTTGCTTGCTTGGAATCATGTAACTTGTGAGATGCACTTGTGAGGGAGGGTAGTGTACAACCCCCTCTTTTAATGAGATGCACTTGCGAGGGAGGGGAGACCCCTCTTTCAATGGACTGCACTTGTGAGGGAGGGGAGACCCCTCTTTCAATGGAATGCACTTGCTCTTGTCAAAAGCAAGGCAAAACATATCGTAAGATATGTCCTACCTCTAATTACCAACCATTACGTTTTTACTTGTCATGGTGTTCATGAATCGAGAATAAAACCCTTGTTCTTGAAAAGCAGGGATAAACCATGTCATGCATGCCGTGCTCGTGAAGTCGTGTACATGCTTTAGCTTGTAATTAAACGCGATATTTGAGGTTCAACAATTCATGGTCTAGCATACATTTCAACTCATAGGAAGGTTCACACCGTTATAGAAAGCGAATAAATTTATACATGCATTTTTTAAAAAACTAATTCTTCACCTTGGCATTTCATCAAACATTTGGTGTGTACATTATGGTTAAAGCCTACATCATACTTTTCTAGATGGGTTAATGTTCACAACACACATGTATGTTCATTATTGGTACAATGCCCTTCCCATTTCATTCATCACAAGACATACACACGGAATCCATCGCCCATATACATCCACACAACCATCCATCTTATATTGTGTTCATAAGTTAGGGAAAAGATGAATAAGAAAGGGGAAAGGGATGAACATGACTAGGAGGGTAGCATAGGGTACCGACCTTCAATAGATGAGGAAAAATGTGGGTTGAGCAGCTACCGAGGTTGGAGAAACCCCCTTGCTCGATTTGGGAAAGATCACCCTTGATCATGATCTCCTTCTTCTTCAATCTCAAACCCTCTTGGAAAATCCCCAATCTCTCCTCTCATCTTCTTCTCTAATCTCTCTTAGGTCTTCTTCAGTTTTAGTGTCAAGACCCAAAACCCACCCTAGGAGTTAGAGTGAATCTTGGACGACCAATCATGACTTTCATGAGTTGCTTGACCAAAATAACCTGCAAAAGACCCACAGAGCATACACAAAGAGGATGTAAACAGCGGAAACATACACTAACATAGCACAGCGGAAGACTTAATTAAAACCTCTAATGGTATAAACATATACATGATCCAAGTTGGTACAAAAGAAGAATGCACAAAAGAAAGTGCAGATAGGCCCGCCAAAATACATGAATATATATCTCTCATCTCACCCACAGCTCTATCACTCAGAATCTACAACCACTACCTAATAGTAGCCCTCTACCGGAGGTTCCTCCCAAGGTTCCTCGACGTACTCCTCCTCCACCCATGGGCCAGGAGCACAGACATCAAAAGGAGCAGCCGCTTCGCTATCACCAGCCGACATAAGAAGTACGGCAGGCATGGAATACTCAGTGTGTACCAAATGCTAACCAACAACCATAGTACAACAACAATGTTACACATATATAAAGCAGAAAAAAATTCAGATCATAACAGGAAAGTAAAGCAGTTTATAATCATGCTTGCATTTTCGTAAAGCCGATAAAACCCTTGAAACCTTGTGCACTTGACTTGACTGAAAATACCCTTTCCGTGCTTGAAAACTTGTCATGTTTGTCTTGTCATGTCATGTCATGCGTGTCATGCCATGTCATGCGTGTCATGCGTGCCATGCGTGCTTGCTTGTGATCATGTAACTTGTGAGATACACTTGTGAGATATCCTTGTGAGATGCACTTGAGAGGGAAGGGAAAGACCCTTCTTTATGCAATGCACTTGAGAGGGAAGGGAGACCCTTCTTTATGAGATGCACTTGAGAGGGAAGGGAGACCCTTCTTTATGCAATGCACTTGTGAGTGAGGGGAGTCCCCTCGTGGTATGTTTGTTCTTGTTTTCTTATGAAAAGCGAGGCAAAACATATCGTAGGATATCTCCCACCTCTAAACCTCGTTCTTGAAAACCTCGGTAAATTCATGTCATGCATGTCGTACTCGTGGAAGCGTGTACATACTTGTATTTAAATTTAAATATGACATTTGGAGAGTTAACAATACATAAAACATCAATCATTTGAGCAATTCAATATTCACGTAATTTAGGGAAGACAAGAAGGCACACTATCATAGGTCCTAGCAATTTCCACAATTAATTAAACATGCATTCCCTTAATTTACAATTCATTTCTTTCACCTTGGCATTTCATCAAACATGGTGAGTACATTATTTGTTAAGCCTATCACATGCTCTTCTAGGTGGTTCATATTCACAACATGCTTCTATATTTATTATTGGTGCAATGCCCTTTCCCATTTCATTCATCACATCATCCACATGGCATGCAATCGCCAACACCCCTCTCCATTAACACCATTCACCATTTCAACTCATAATACATTTATGGATTAAAGAAAACAAGGAATACAAAGAGTAAGGGAGGAAAGAAAAAGCTATAACTAGGAGGGTAGCAAGAGGTACCGACCTTGAAAAATGAGGGAAAGAATCCCCTTCCAAAACCCGCGTGAGTTGCTGCCCTAGCTTGGGGAAAGTGCTCCTCACGAGCTTGAACCTTGATCTTAAAGCAATCCAAGCTTGAGGTGATCTAGGGTTCATAAACCCTTTGATTTTTTCTCAAAAATCAAACCCTAGGTTAGGAAAACCCTTCTCTTCTCTCTTCCTCTCTAATATCTTCTAAGTGTGGTAAATGAGCCCTAAAGGCTCGGGCAGTCCTATATAGGAAAGGGTTTAACGCCCAAAAGACGAAAACGTCCTTAATGAAATTCTGCAAAAACGCGAAGACCGAGCGATCGGTGGTTATGACCGATCGATCGGTTGCCTACCGAGCGATCGGTATATTGACCGATCTTAGCTCTCTGAAAAATTTCCCCATACAAAATTTTCCACCAGTCGATAGCCTCCGATCGATCGGTTTTGGACCGAGCGATCAGTAGTCTGCAGGTCCAAACTGTTTTGGCCATAACTTTTGACTCGTTCGTCAGATTTTGATGATTCAACTTACGTTGGATTCGTGCTTCGAAAAGAAACATTTTTGACATTTTGGAATTTTTAATTTCTTCCTTATTTATTAATTGTACTACATTAAAGGCAAAATGGCTACGAAAGTGCCATACATTAAGAGTGAAAAAGTCCAGGGCTCTACATTTAGGGTAAGCCATAAAACCCCAATGAGGCCCCCTATTTATAGGCCAAGGGTAGAAACCCTAAAAATCCTGAAATAAAGTTCTGGTTTTGCGACCTACGATCGGTCTTAGGTTCTTTACGATTGATCGTAACATTATACGATTGGTCTAATTTTCTACGATCGATCCTAACGTTTATAGAGAGTTTAGCCCATTTATGAGATTCTACGATCGATCGTAGAATTTCTACGATCGATCATAACTTCACCTACGATCGTTCGTAGGGTCTGTATGATCGTTTGTAACCCTTGCAGAAATTTTTCAGATTTTCCCATTTTCGTATTTCGTTCATAACTTGACTCGTTCGTCGGATTTTGACGATTCAACTTGTGTTGGATTTATCATTCGAAAAGGAACATTCTGGAATTTTAGAATTTTCAAATTCCTCTTTATTTATTGTCCAAATTTCCCTTAAAGTTTACTGATCCGCAATTGGAGTTCAGTAACCCGAATTTTTAACATATCCAACTTTGGAAAACTTTCCAATTTCTCATTTCATAGGAATGGAAGATTACAAAGGCTTAATGCCCTGGCACAGATTCCAATACATGGGCAAAATTTCTGGGGTTCTACATCTGTATTATTATGTTATTGATGCATGTTAATTCATGGAAAATTGTATAGAAAGACTGTGGTTTTTCTTAGGCTTCATAGCTCATTGACGTTTTATGTCAACAGATATAGGAAGTACTGAGTAGTAGGTGTGGATCCTGCACTTTGAACCTTTTTGGATTTGGATAGAGACCACCCGGCGCGTTAGTCGTGCTTACGTTTTGTAAACAGACATAAATGTTTAATACAGGTATTTGTTTTGTGGTGATGGCTATTGTGATTACCAGTGATGATTTGCCTCATTGGAGGCAAAGTTTGAAAATTTTCACAATTTTCGCGAGCTAGCTGCATTGGTATGAACGACCGGGTGCGTGTCTCGGAAGACGATTCCCTAAGACGCGGGTTCGGGGCGTCACAATAATGCTGGATATAGTTGCATATCAAGACTATTAGATATGGCAAATGGATGTCAAAACTGCTTTCCTTAATGGAATGTTAGATGAAGACATCTATAAGAAGCAACTTGAGGGCTTCATTGCTCCTAACCAGGAGAACATGATATGGAAGCTCAACAAGTTGATATATGGTTTGTAACAAGCTTCCAAGAGCTGGAACCAAAGATTTGATCTTTCGATCAAAGAATTTGGATTCCAAAAAAATTTAGAGGAATCTTGTATATACAAGAAGGACAGTGGGAGAGCAGTAATATTCCTAATTCTTTATGTTGATGACATCCTACTCATTTGGAATGATGTAGGGATGTTGTGATCAGTCAAAATTTGGCTTTCTCAGCATTTCTCAATGAAAGACTTGGGAGAGGCATCCAATATTCACGGAATAAAGATTCTAAGAGATAGGAAATGCTGAATGTTGGGATTGAGCCAAACTTCCTACATAGATAAGATTTTGTCCAAGTACAGTATGAGTGATTGTATATAGAACCCCGAAACCGAGTTTCTTGTACTATGAACAGTGTTAGAAAAGAGTGCCGTTATATGGTGTGTGTAAAGGCCTAAGGCCTTCCATTGTGTTCTTGGTATGATGGTGAGTCAAGTGAGGGTTTTAGGTACGTATTGTGAGTCTCAAAAAGGGAGTATAAAGATACTCTAAGTGGGTAAAAACAAGGGTATAAAATACACTCAGCGTTGAATGTGTTGTAAATGAATGGTGAATAGAGCTAGTGCGCAAGGCATAAAGAGGATGGGGCCTCTCATGCATATTGGTGTGAATTAAATGATCATTGAGGTGGTTTACAAACTATGGAGAGCAATTCATGAGGTGTGAGTAGGGTTTTGGACCCAAGGGAAAAGAGTGTGAAAACACTCTTTTTGTTCTAGGTGTTGAAGAGGTATATTTTGGCCTTACCCTCAAATTTAAAAAGCTCTAGTTTAGTCACTGTTGCTCGGAATCGAGTGATTCTTGAATTTTTAGAAATGTATTGGAACCCTCTTCGAGGTTCATGTTTACCATTTTTCTTGATTTTCAGTCGGGGTTGAGTTAAAAGTTGGATTCCAAAATTGGGTCTATTGCAAATTTGGTTTTTTTGAAATTCATTTCCAAACCAATTGTCTTCAGATCCCATTTAGGTAATTAAAAACTCAAAATTAGGATTTGGCTATTAGACACAAAGTTTTTCTACTTTGAATGGCAAGTCAAACGCAAGTTGAATCTTCAAAATCCGAGTAGCGAGTCAAACGTTATGGCCAAAATACCAAAGTGGGTCAGCAACTGGTCAGCCAAACACAAATCTGGTCAACCGACCCTCCTATCCGGTTGACCGAACACACCAAAAATTGTATGGTAAATATTTCCAAAGAGCTGATTTCGAACCGGTCGACCGATGGGCACCACTGGTTGATCGAACCTCGCATTTTTGGCCTTCTTTGGTCATTTTTAAGTCATTTCATTAAGGGTATGTTGATCTTTGACCACCCCATTTCCTATATATACCCAAATTTCATGGGTTAGGGTTTTAGAAACCCTTTAATACACAAATTGAGAGATTTTAGAGAGAAAGAAGAGGGAAGAACTAGGGTTCTTCTAGGATTTGCCTTGATTGGTCTTGAGATCAAGGAGAAAGCTTTATCTTACTCTTCAAAGCCGGAGTTAGCTTCTTCAAGCCTTCTCAATTCTTCTAAAGCTCTCAACAAAGAGGGGTTTGATCTTACGAAGGTAGATATGCTCTACTAGGTTCTAATTTCATAAACCATTAATGTTAAACATGATTTTTTGATAAGTATAGATATATATAGCCTCGTATGTGTGGAAATACACTCTTCTAGCTATTGATTTCATGAAACCTTTTATATATCAAGCTAAACTCTTATGAATGGTATAAATGATTGTCCTCAAATTATTAAGGGTATGCTATGCACTGATCGTTCTTCAATTTTTAATGTCCGAAATGTTTGCACAGATTGATCAGTGTTGTGGTTGGGTATTGAGCATTTTCTCCTTAATAGGGACTATTTTCTCAGGTTGGAGTTTTTGGTTTTTGTCCTCCCTAACGCGTGCAGGTCTTTTTGCTGGTTTCAGGGGTCTATGTAATTTTGTGTTTTTTGTCAGAGGTGGAAATGCCATCTTTGAGTGTGGTTTGTCTTGGGAGGGGTTAGGTTTTGACCCCCCTCTTAGTTGGTTGTTTGTTCGGGGTAAGGTTTATGTCCCCCCCTTCTTCATTTTTATAATAAAACTGGTAGGGGTCTGCCAAACCCCCCACTCCTTCTGAGTGGCTTTTCTAAAAAAAATAAAAAAAATAAAAAAATGAATGGTGATGTGAGTTAATTTGTGATGATGCTATGTTTTTAACCAACAAATAAAAGATGGTAAATAGTGAAATGTTTTATAGGTTAGTATCCAAAGATGAAAAGCATGCTAAATGACATAAGTTTTGGGAAAAACAAAGGAGAAAAACCTTATTTTCGACGTAATTGGAATGGTGTGATTTAATTGTATATGGGCTATTGCAATGGATGGATTATGTTGAGTATTGGTTACATGATTATATGTAAAGTGTTTCCTTTATGTCTACCATGTTATTTACAAATGCTACACGGACACATATGCATATGCATGATCGAGTTTTTCTAAATTATGGGTATCCAAAAGAAGAAGTATAAGTATATAAGATGAAATACAAGAATAAGAAGAGGAAAGTAAACGAAGCGAAAGATATATATGGAAAGTACAAGATGCAAATGACGTATATGAAAAGTATAAGAAGCAAAAGATGTACATGGAAAGTATAAGATGCAAAAGAGGCTACAAGAAGTATAAGAAGTATATGTTAAAAGCCAACGGGGAGGCATGATAGCAGGATGCCTGGAAGGAAAATGGATACTGGCACCAGAATCCGATGATAGCAGGTTGCCCAGAAGGGAAATGGATACTAGTCGTCTACTTTGAAGGTAGCCAAAGGTGAGGATAATATTGGGCCACTCAGCTTATGTGGGTATGGGTACTAGTTGTCCGACTTCCGAGGTAGCAAATGATGAATACCAAGGTATTTTAAATACCCATACATGAGAAGATAATAAAAGATGAAAACCAAGGTATTTTAAATATCTATATATGCAAAAATAAAAGATGATAAGAAGATGTTTTCAAATAGAATTCTCTGAGATACACGCACATGCTATGATTTTGTTTTTTGCGCTCTGATTTCAGGAATGTATGTGAAATGGATTAAACTATGATGTATATATGTTGTATTCTTGTTTATGACATTATTATCTAGTGGTTTGTAGGCACTGAGTATTTCATGCTCAGCCGTACATATTTATGTTGGTAGGTCCTTTCAACATCCATGGCGAGGGCCCTCAGGATCCGTGGGTCGAGAAAGAGTATGTCGAGGAGGAAGAGACTTGGGGTAGTCGTCAGGAGCAAAGGGCTCAGGAGGAGCAGAGGGCCTTTGTTAGGTGGCCCCATCATAAGGGATGAGAGGGAGAGTCTTGTACACATATTTTGTTGAGTGAAATTATTCACTCTTTATTTTGGGATTTGTTTATAAACTTGGATTACGGTATGTATAGAAAGAAAAATTTTGTTCTGCTTCCATCATCATATGTGTTATATGTTGTACAGGATTCACATGTTGTGTAGCATGGTGTGGAAGTGAGTTCACGACGCCAAAGTATCCTAACTCCTAGGGGTATTCTGGGTCGCGACAGGTTTGGTATCAGAGCTTAGGCTCTAGATTCCCTCAGGCTGGGGATGTTGTTTGAAGGTAGACATGTCTCCTTCGAGTTGGAGTATGTTCTAGTCAAAGGTTGATACATCGACAAAAGTGGTGTCAATCTTAGGCATTACAACCAAAGGGACTGAAGGGTGTTAGGTCCATATAGAAATGGTATTCCAAATATAGACTACTTAATAGTCTTCATCTTGAACCGGTGGATACTTAAACCGACTTGATTCCTAGCTTCGCCAAGTTAATTAGAAATCCCTATTTTGTGTATACTATATGTACTGTGTCACATCATGGTATGATGGTAAGACTATATGAATTCATGCATAATTGTGGCTGGTAGGAACCCTAGAGAAAAAAAAAGAAATAATAATAAACAAATAAATATAAATATAAATATAATTTTGGACAAGCTCATAGATGTTTGATGCACGTTCTAGACACAGATGCGCACTTTCTGTAGCACGTTCTAGACTCAATGCTCAGTCCAAAAGTTCTAGATACAGATGCTCATTAATTCTGCAGCACATTCTAGACCCAGTGCTCCATTTAAAATGATAAACATATTATAAACTCCAAGGATAGTTTCATCATACATAGCATGAGCATCACCCATATCATGAGCATCATACATGGTATGAGCATCATACATAGCATGTGCCTCATACATATTGTATGCATCATTCACATATCATATGCATCATATAGATCATAGAAGCATCATACATGTCCAATAAGATAATTAACAGGACCAGTGAACAAAAAGCTTTGGAGGTGCAAGTTAGCAATTGGTTTTTTTTAGGTGCATGATAGCAAAATTCTTTGCATACGTTTTGGTAGGTTTCCATGGAAAACCCTAGGGCAGCGGTGGGGAGGAGGGCAGCTCCTCTTTCCGGCCGCCAATCCCTCCTCTTTCTTTTGTGGAAATTGTTGGTAAGGGTTCTTCTAAGCCTTATTCTTCCTCTATACCTATTAAGATTCCATCTTCCTACAAAGGCAAACCTGCTATCTTCTTCTCGGAGGAAGAAAACTCTACTCTAGGTGAGCCACATGCTTTAGCCTTGGTGGCAAAGTGTTCTTATGGACGCCCTTCTCTTGATGATATCAAGATTCATATGAAAAAAATGGAGAGTATTCGGATGGCTTTCTCTATTGGGATCTTAGATTCAAGGCATCTATTGTTTTGATTTAGTTCGGAGGCTGATTTTCTAATGATTTGGATCAAGGAAGTGGTTTACATAAAGGGTTTCCTGTTTCGGTGTTTCAAGTGGACACCATCTTTCGTTTCAGGGGCAGAATCATCCATTGTTCCGAGTTGGGTATGCTTCCCTAATCTCCCATTACACATGTTTAATGAATCTGCGTTAACCTCTATTGGGAGTTTATTTGGCAAAGTTTTGAAAATCAATGGCGCCACAAAGAACCTTTCCAGACCTAGCATGGCTAGGATGTGTATTGAGATTGATCTTCTAAAAAAAAATCCGGATAGATTTTGGTTAGGTTTGGGGAACCATGGGCGTTGGCAAGAGGTGGAGTATAAAAAGAAATTTTTATATTGCCTACATTGTAAGAAGCTTGGACATAAGGAGATATCTTGCTCTCCAGGTTACAAACGTTTTCAGAAGCCTAGAATTAATTCCAAAGATGTTAATGAAAGGCTGAGTAAAAAGGATAATGAAGGGATATCAGCAAAAAATCAAACCCAACAATGGGTCGTAAAGCAGAATACTCCAAAGTCTTCTAATATAGCATCTACTGAACCGAAAGAACCTATCCAGATTGATATTGCGAATGACACAAGCATAAATCCTATTAACCGAACTGAATGTCTGAAGATCCATCCCAGTTCAGCGTCTGTCAATGTTCATGATAAAGAGAATGTTTTAGATCATGAGGTAGATGCGGAAGTCCAATATATTTCTTCAGGTTAGAAGGTATTGGAAGTGTCTGAACATGCTCACCATAAGGTTAATAACCAAGGTATTACAGGCGAAAAGGCAGCCTGTTCTTCTGCAAGTAAGTTTCCCTTACTTACTTCTAATAAGGCAACAGTAATATCAAATAAATCTGTTGCTCAAAAGGATCAAACAATTTTTGCTAATAAAGCTTTGGAAATTAGTAATTTAGATTTGGTGGTGATTGAGGATAGGATTCTTTCTTCTCCATCTAGTTTTGACGATTTAAGAAATTCCTTAAATGATACTAATCCCACTTTAGTTGAAAAATCTAGAATAGGATCTTACACGAAATTAGGTTCTACCTTATCAGATTCTGCTCTTGATAGTTTGTGCTCTAATGCTAATAGAAAGAATACTTTGGATTTTCATACTTCTTCTCAATATCGTATGTGGAAGAATTTACTTAATCAATTAGAAGGACTTCCTAAGATGAGTCATACATTGAACACGAAAAATATTCTTTGGGAACAGTCCCAAACTTATGAATACCACTCTAAGATCGACCAATGCTTTTTAAGAAATATTGATTCTTTTAAGGAAGAAGGAAAAAAATTCTCCCAAAGCTTGTTAAAGTCCGAATTATTTTCTTCTTACAAAAAGGATTCCAGTAAGAACAATACTAAAGGTAGGAAAAGTCTGATTTTTTTTTATAGAATTACTTGATCTAGATCTGCGATCCTCTCTTTGGCTGCCAATTCTAGTAATGTTATAAATGAATAGCTTTCTTATTTGGAATATTTGTGGTGTAGGTAATTTAGCCTCTAAAACTAGACTAAAGCAATTGATTTCCTCCAATAATATTTTGCTCTCGACTATATTAGAACCTAAAAATAATTTGAATACTCTTCAGGAAGTTTGTTCCTTTATTGGTATGGATAAGCATATTGATGTCCAATTCTTCCATCCAAAAATATGGTTGTTTCAGAAAAGTAATCTTCAAGTGAACTATGTCTCATCTACTGATCAAATGATGGTTGTTGATGTTTCCTCTCTAGAAATTAACCCAATTAGATGTGCTTTCATTTATGCTAAATATATGAGTAGAGAGCATCTATCTCTCTGGTCGGATCCTTTGTGGTGTTTTCTCTTCTTTTTCAGGACCTTTCTTCATTGGTGGAGATTTCAATGCTATCACTAGCGTTGATGATAAATTGGGAGGTAGAGATGCTAATATTGAATCCCTCATGGATTTTAATAATATGATCAATGACTTTGATTTCCAAATCAGTTGTCTTGAGGTTAACCTTCAAAACTCTTGGGACAATGATAAAGCTGTTCAATTAAATAAATTAAAAGATGAGATGCAATCTTTTCTTTTATACGAAGAAATCTTTTGGCGTCAAAAGTCCAGAATTAAATGGCTTCAAGAATGGGATAATAATACCAAATTCTTCCATATGGTTACTCAATCTAGGAGGGGGAAAAATTGCATATCTCAGATTCAGGAACCCCAGGGTAATTGGTTGGACTGTAGGGAAGATATTGGTAATGCAGCGGTCAATTTTTTCAAAAATCTTTTAACTTCTTCAGATTGTATAGTGGATCCAAATATTATTAATCATATTCCTTGCCTTATTTCGGATGATGATAATAATTCTATATCTATCTCTCCTTCTATTGATGACATTAAAAATGTTGTATTTAGTATGTCTGCAGACAGTGCTCTTGGCCCGGATGGTTTTTCTGGTCATTTTTATAAATCATGTTGGGACATTATTAAGAATGATCTGTTTAGTGCTATATCTTATTTTTTTGTACATGCTAGAATTTCGAAAGCTATTAATGCCACTACTATAGTGCTGATTCCTAAATGTAACTCTCCTTTGTCTTTTTCTGATTTCAGACCTATCAGTTTATGTATTTTTCTCTACAAGATTATATCTAGAATTTTGTTTGATTGGATTAGTATTTTACTCCCTGATATTATCTCTGAAGAACAAAGTAGATTTGTCAAATGTCGAAATATTACTGACAATATTAATCTTGCCCAAGAGATGGTGCAAGAAATTGATAGAGTGATTCCAGGAGGTAATATCATTTTCAAATTAGATATGTCCAAAGCTTATGACCGTATGGAATGGGATTTTCTTATTGTTGTTCTTCATAAGATGGGATTTAATTCTGATGTTACCAGATTAATTAAAGGCTGCCTGTATAATCAATCTTTTTCTATTAATATTAATAGTCTTCAAGGTTTTTTTCAAAGTTCTCAAGGGCTTCGTCAAGGAGATCCTCTATCCCCTACTCTATTCATTTTAGCTGAGGAAGTTCTTAGCAGGGGCCTAAAAGATCTCTGTGAAAGATTAACCTCTAACTATAAGTTGGGAAAGTATGGTTTTCCGATCTCTCATTTACTTTTTACAGATGATACCTTAATTTTTTGTAATAGTAGAAAGCAAAATATTAAAAATATCTTTGAATTTATTTCCTCTTATGAACTATCAACTGGTCAGTTGATAAATCGAGATAAAAGTGCTTTCTATTGTTCTTCTAATCTTTCTAGAAATAGAATTGGTGATATTTATAATTGGGTGGGGATTCCGAAAAAAAAATTTCTGTTTACCTACCTTGGAGTTCCTCTCTACAAAGGCCATTTAAAAAACTGTTATTTTAACCCTCTTGTAGAAAAAATTCTTAATAAGATTGAGAGTTGGAAAGGTAAGTTCTTATCTTCAGGAGGTAGGCTTACCCTTATTAAACATGTTCCATCTTCTATTCCTATTCATCTCTTGGCAGGGATTCATGTCCTTAAAGCCATCACTGGTCTAATAGATAGAGCCTTGGCAATTTTTTTGGAATAATAGAAATGATTCTAAACGGGGACATTAGATTAATTGGAACACCTGTTCTCTTCCCATCTTAGAGGGAGGGTTGGGTATTAGGAAAACGCATGAAGTCGCCTTAGCCTTTAGAATGAAACAAGCTTGGAATTTATATCAAAATGATAATATCTAGTCAAAATTTTTTAAAGCTAAATTCCAATTCAATCACATTTGGTTTGCTTCTTCGACTATGGGTTCTTCTAAAACATGGAGACATGTTAGCAAAGTATGCAAAGATGTGATTTATAAATCTCATGCTTTAATTGGTAATGGCTTTAAAATAAATTTTTGGCTAGATTGTTGGTTTGGAGATTATCTTCTTATTGATAGTATATCTTATGCCCTCATAATTTCCCTTCAATCTCGGATATACTTGATGGGAACGACTTGTGGGATTTTAGTTTGGTTTCTGACTGTCTTCCAGAAGTTATTAAAGATGCTGGTTTTTTTACCTCAGACATAGAGGATACTTTCATTTGGAAACCATGCTTGAAAGGTAATTTTTCTATTAAATCAGCTTGGGAGTCTATTCGATATTCCATTCCTCAAAAAGGTTGGACCAGGTATGTTTGGAATAATATTGTTCCAAGGAAAATTCAGATTTTTGGATGGAAGGTTATGTATGGTTCTATGCCTATTGATTATTTGATTCAATTTGTTGGTATTACATTAGCTAGCTATTGCTCGTGTTGCTCTCAAGGTCACATTGAAACTCTTTCCCATTTATTAATTCAAAGTGACAGTGCAGGTCTGATTTGGCGGTTTTTTGGTAGTCTTTGCTCTATTCATTATTACCCCAGTGACGCCATTCAATGTTTTCTTATGAGATGGTTTCGAGCGGCTGACCGACATTATCATGAAACACTTTCTTTACTTCCGCTTATAAATATTTGGGAGATTTGGAAGGAAAGATGCAACAGAAGATTTAAAGATGCTCGCAAGCTGGCTGAAGTGATACGAAGAAGAATTCAGAAATGGATGATGGATTTGGGTTCTCTCCCAAATAGTAAACACATGGACCTGTCTATTTTAAATATGGTGGCTCCCTCTATTCAGAAAAGACATGTTATCACTTATGTTAAATGGAATATTCTTACTCAGGGAAGAGTCAAGCTGAATGTAGATGGAGCTTCTAAGGGAAATCCAGGATTAGCAAGAGGTGGTGGCATTATTCGTGATATGTCTGGAGAGTTGATAGCTTGTTTCTTTGCTTATTATGGATATTGCTCCAACTATGTAGCTGAAACGAGAGCTCTTCTCGATAGTCTGATTCTATGTCAAAAGCTAGGCTTCCTTCATGTAGGGTTGAATCGGATTCTCAAAATCTTGTTCAAGCTTGGAAGAGCCACACGTGGACTATCTGGTATTGGAATAAGAAGATTAAACAGGTGCTGAATATTTGCTATTTTATATCTCATATCTTTACGGAAGCTAATATGGTTGCGGACTATTTAGCTGATCTTGGTTGTAGCTCTCTTCTTTCTGGGGAAATGATCCCTAATTAGGATATTCCTCATAGACTCAAATCTCTTATTTTGAGTGACCAAGCTGGCATTGGAAACATTAGACTGGTTATTAGTGTTTGATCTTTTTGAGTAGTGGTTTTTTGTTTTGGGGTAAGGTTTATGTCCCCCACTTATTCATGTCTTCCTTTAGATTTTTATTTTGGGGTAAGGTTTTATGTCCCCCCCCCCATATTTTTTTCTTTCTTTTGGTCCTTGTAGGGGTAAGGTTTTATGTCCCCCCCTTTTTGTTTTCTCTTAGTTTGGGTTCTTGTAGGGCTAAGGTTTTATGTCCCCCCTATTTATATGATTATTAATAAACTGGTAGGGGTCTGCCAAACCCCCCACTCATTCTGAGTGGTTTTTTTTTTTAAAAAAAACAAAAACTCAAGGGTGTAAACAACTCATTAGTCTTAATTTTAAGCCGGTTAATATCTTAAGTATGTAATCGGTTAGTGTTTTAACCGAGTTTTAGAACGTAGCTTCACTAGGAAACCAGAGTGTATGCGATACTATTATGTGTACATCTTGATATTTTGATTGTATATGGTACACTTATATAGGCAAGATATGCTCGCTGAATTGTTATGTTCAAAGAGCTTGGTTTTCCGTTAGACTCACGCCTCGCTATTGTCCTTAGGATTTGATCATGAGGCGTGGAAACCGAGGTAGAGGGTATCAAACTCGAGGGAATGGAGGAGGTATTCCTATGGGAGATGAGCAACCAGATTTGACTCAAATCCTTAGGGCTATGGCAACGGCTATGACTAGACTTGCAGACAGGGTCGATACTCCTGCTGCTGTTGTACCTGCACCTCCTCCTGTACATCACACGGCAGGACTTGAGGCATTCCGGAGATTGAGGTCTCCTACCTTTTATGGGACTACTGACCTCATGGTCGCAGAGGCTTGGGTCATGCAGTTGGAAAATACCTTTAGGGTCCTTCACTATATGGATGAGCAGAGAGTTGACTGGGCTTCCTTCGTGATGGAAGGTAAAGCTGAGCATTGGTGGAGGTCTACACTGAGGCAGAGGGATGCCGCCAAGGCAAGGAAACCATGGACATGGGGAGAGTTCCTCGATGTTTTTTATGAGCAGTATTTCCCCAGATTCGTGAGTGACCAGAAGGTGTCGCGACCCAAAATACCCCCTAGGAGTTAGGGATACTTTAGCTCGTGACCGCCGTATCATACATCCCATATGATACATAAGGCACACGTATCAACCTGTCAGAGTACATAGACATACATAGCGGAAATGATTTAAAACACATACCGGAAGCAGAATATATATGATTAAACACTCCTATTGCTCAGTCCAAGTTTGAACCAACAAAAAAACCTATATATATATCCAAAATGTGGAGTGGACAATTCCCACTCTCACTTAAACCAAATATCGCCTATCTAGCGAGCCATCATCCTGGTAGTGGTCCATAGAAGGCTCCGAACCACACAAGTCAAAAGGAACCCAAGCACCTACCGATGATAACAAATATCGGCTGAGCGTAGAATACTCAATGTATACTACTAAAAATAAAGCAATAATATCATAGAGCATACGAATCATGGAGACTAAAATCCTTAAAACACATTGAAGTGTAGAAACCATAAAATAGCACATACGATGAAATCCAAAAACCAAAACCGTGTGAGTCATGCAATAATCATAGCCTTGTGAGTTCTTTGAGACGTGTTGAATTCATTGAGTTCTTTAGAGTCATTTATGATCCATAGAGACGTAGAGCAATACCGTAGAGCAAAGCCATTGAGCAAAACCATAGAGATCTTAGAACATTTATATTTATGATCCTTAGAGCTTGTACATCGATCTTAGACATTATCATAGAGTTCTTGTGAGTTTGATATCATCCTTGGAGCTTGTGAACCAATCTTAGACAATATCATGGAGTTTCTTAAAATCATCGTGTGAGACCCATACTTAACAAGCCCTTTTAGAACTTTGAGAAATCCATGGAAAAACCCCGGTTCATGCGAGACATGCGAACATATGAGAGTGATAGCATATTTAAACATAAAGGCCCTTAGAGGCATTAAACCAAACACATAGAGTGCATAATAGTGGTAGTTTACATCCAAGTATAAAAACAACATCACACACCATATCAAATCAAGATTTATAGTATAGAATAAGAAGAACATCATGTGGTAACTAGTATTAATACAAGATTGGTAGTAGAATGTATCTACCTTGGTGAAATCGAGGGATTCGATTCCAAATGCTTGGAACAAGTGAGAACTTCGAGTTCTTTGTTGAAAAACACCAAAGAATGGAAGATTTGATCTTCTTCTTCAAGCCTTGAGCAAACCCTAGCTTTCCCTTTACTCTTTCCTCTCAAACTCTCTCGCGACCCAAAATACCCCCTAGGAGTTCGGGATACATTGACTCGTGACCGCCGTATCATACCTCCAGTATAATACATAAGGCACACGTGAAGACCTGTCAGAAACACATACATACATAGTGGAAACAAAATACAATGCACAGTGGAAATAAAATACCAAACATAGCGGAAGCGAAACAATAACTCCTATAACTTAGTTCAAGTATGAACCAACAAAAGTATATACATGTGAGAAACCCAAAAGTGGAGTGGACAAACCCCACACCCACATAACAAAAGAACACCTTAAAGTTCTAAGTCTGCCGATCAACAAAAGTCGAAGTCTCGACACCTATCTACTGCACCATCATCCTGATAGTGATCCATGGATGGCTCCGGGTCGAAGTATTCTTCCCCTACCCATGATTCCGTGCCACATAGATCTCACGGAGCCCGAGCACCTACCGATGATAACAAATATCGGCTGAGCGTGGAATACTCAGCGTATACAAACTAATAACAATAAAGCAATATATCATCGAGCATACGAAGCATGGAGATTGAAATCCTTAAAGCATATCAAAGCGTAGAAATCATGTATAGCATATGTGAGGAAATCCGAAATCCGAAACCATATCCATGTGAGTCATGCGATAATCATAGCCTTGTGAGTTCTTGTGAGTTCATGGAGTTACTTAGAGTCATTATGATCCATAGAGACATGGAAATACCATAGAGCACATAGAGCATATCCTTAGAGATCTTAGAGCGTTACATTTATGATCCGTAGAGCTTGTGAGACAATCTTAGAGCTTATCATAGAGTTCCTTGTGAGCATAGTATGATCCGTAGAGCTTGTGAAACGATCTTAGAGAAATCATGGAGTTACTTAGAATCGTTCCTTATTAGTCATTTAGTGAAAAACACCTTTTTCGTACTTTAAGAAACCCATGGAAAACATCGATTCATGCCAGACATACGAGCATATGAGCATATGAGATAAATCACCATATTTAAGCATGAAATCCCTTAGAGTTATTTCATCAAACACTTAGAGTGCATCATAATAGTATCTTTCACCCAAGTATCTAAACTACATACCTTCACACCATAATCAACCAAGATATATATACATACTTAGTATAGATTTAGAAGAACATCATTTAGTAACTTGGTAGGCTTGCAAGATTGATAGTAGAGTGTATCTACCTTGGTAAAATCAATGAGTTTGATTCCAAAAAGCTTGAACAAGCAAGAACCTTGAGTTCTTGGTTGAGAATCACCAAAGAGAGCTTGATCTTCCTTCAAGCTTGATCACAAGTAGTTCCTCTCCTCCTTCTCTCTCTCAAAATCTCCTAAGATAGGGCACAGGCGGTGGTTAAAGTCGTAAACACCCTTAATGAAGAAAATCTGCGTATGACCGATCGATCGGTGGCTTACCGGTCGATTGGTGGTTTCAGCCGAGCAATCGGTTGAAAATACCCTCTCTGGAAAATTTCCTCATACAAAAAAATTGACCGCTCGATAGCTACCCAGCAATCGGTAGAAGACCGGTCGATCGGAGGTATCACCGAGCGATCGGTGATCCCCTGTTTTGCTGAAAAACCTTGTTTTCACTACCTTAGACCTTTCCAATCCCAATTCCAACACCTTTAGTGCTTAAAACACACTCCTTAGGGATATGTAGACCTATTAAAACATGCACGCCAATTATCCAAACTCGTATATTCAATTAAAGCTTGCTAGTGCACAAATTCACACTAGAACACTATTCACTACTTATGAAATGAAATTTTAAGGCTCTACAAACTCTCCTCCAAATATGTCTCAAGGGTTTCTAAAACCCTAAGGCACGAGTTGGGCCTTTTATAGGCAAAGGGGTGATGGTTAAAGACTTAAAAACCCTTAATGAAGAAAATATGCATGTAACTGATCGATCGGTGTTCAGAACCGAGCGATCGGTGGCTTACCGAGTGATCGGTGGTTTCGACCGAGAGATTGGTTGAAAGCACCCTCTCTGGAATTTTTTTCCATATAAAATATTTGACCAGTCGACAGCTACCAAGCGATCGGTAGATGACTGGTCGATCGATGTTATCACCCAGCGATCGGTGATCCCCTATTTTGTTGTAAAATCCTTTTTCCACTACTTGAACCTTTTCCAATCCAATTCTAATCACCTTATACACTCAAAACACACTCCTTTAGGCTATATATACCTGTCACGCCCCAAAATACCCCCTAGGAGTTAAGGGATACTTTAGAGGTGACTACGTGTACCTGTCAAACCATCCTGTAATGCAAGAGGCTAAACATAATATAATTCAATGAAAATCAGAGCGCGGAAACTAAACATAAGTGCGGAAGCATAAGCCAACTTTTTCTTTTCTTCTATTACTCCATATAGTATTCCAAGTTAACATATACTAAATACAATCAAAGTAAAGGTGGACATGCCCACCTATAAAAATACAAAAAGGAACTTTCTAACACTGTCCTCTCAACAGTAGTCGAGGTATGGCCACACATCCAAGTCCCCGTCCTCTTGAGACTGCCATGGGGTAGGTGGCTCCCTCTCCTCTACATACTCCTCCTCGACCCAAGGCTCGGGGTCGAGGACATCCACAGTACCTGCCGACATAAAAGTACGGCTGAGCATGGAATACTCAGCGAGTACAAACTACTAGCTAACCATAACAATAGCGAAAGCATAACAACAGTGAGCAATACAAGATATTAATTTAAAGCAATAGTGAAAGCATAAGATACATAGCCATATCTTGACATGCGTGTATGAATGCAAAAACCTCGGTAAAACTCATGTCTCGGAAACCCTTTTCGTGTCTCGGTCAAATCATGTATATGTGTCGTGTCTTGTCTTGTATTTCATGTCTTGATTTGTTCTTGACTTGTATACTTGTGAGCCAGAGGCTAGCACCCTTCCTTGGGCTACCAACCTCCTTGTCATGTTCTTGTTCCATTTCTCTTGTGAGCCAGAGGCTAGCACCCTTCCTTAGGCTACCAACCTCCTTGTCATGTTCTTGTTCCATTTCTCTTGTGAGCCAGAGGCTAGCACCCTTCACTTGGGCTACCAACCTCCTTGTCATGTTCTCTCTTGCATTTCACTTGTGAGCCAGAGGCTAGCACCCTTCCTTGGGCTACCAACCTCCTTGTCATGTTCTTGTTCCGTTTCTCTTGTGAGCCAGAGGCTAGCACCCTTCACTTGGGCTACCAACCTCCTTGTCATGTTCTTGTTCCGTTTCTCTTGTGAGCCAGAGGCTAGCACCCTTCCTGGGGCTACCAACCTCCTTGTCATGTTCTTGTTTCATTTCATATACAAATACAATCTTGGAAAAACCCGGTTTCATGCATGCATGTGTGGTGTGTGTAACACTTGTAATATCATGATGACAATGTGACATGAAGAGTAGTGTATAGCAATTCAATCCACAGTATAACCATATAGGAATTTGAGTAATCTACGTGACATTTGAATAGTTCATCCTTCATAAGAACACATGCATAAGGTCTACTTTCATTTTCTTCATTTATATCATTTATTCCTAGTTTAGGCATTTTGTCAAACACATAGCATGCAAGGTTCCTTAATGGTTCATCTTCTTCTTTTTAGTGCCTACTTTCCATCCAAAAATCAAGGTATGTTCATTATTGGTAAAGTACCCATCCACCATTTCCATCACAAACATCACCCAACATACACCTCGGCATCCCATCGCCACCTCAACACCCACACACATCCATACCTTTTTCTTATCTTATTTAGGTTCATTGGAGATGATACATTTCATATGGGAGGCAAACATAATAGCATAAATCACATTTCATAAGGAAAACCTAGATTTATTGCTAGGGTAAGTTAGTAGGGTGTACTAACCTTGAATCGGAGCTTGATCTTGGTGTAGACCTTGATTTAAACTCCAACTTGGAAGAAGAAAGCCCTTACTCAAACTATACTTGCTTGGGTAGGAAACCCTCTTGAAAATACCATAGAGAGTGCTGCCCTAGCTTGAGAAGGGAACCCCACACGAGCTTGAGTTGAAATCTTGAAGAAAACGTGTTTGGGGACGATCTAGGGTCTTCACCCCTTTGATTTCTTCTCCAATGGAAAACCCTAGTTGCAAATCCCCTTCTCCTCTCTCTCTATCTCTCAAAATCCCTTAAGTGTTGTGAATCAAGCCCTAAAGGCTCGGGCAAGCCTTAAGGAGAAAGGGTTTAACCCCCAAAAGACGATAAAGCCCTTACTGAAATTTCTGCAAAAACGCGAAGACCGAGCGATCGGTGGTTATGACCGATCGATCGGTTGCCTACCGAGCGATCGGTGTTTATGACCGATCGACCGGTCAAAAACTCACTCTCTGGAAAATTTCCCCATACAAAATTTCTGACCGTGCGATAGCCACCGATCGATCGGTTATGGACCGATCGATCGCTGACTGGACCGAGCGATCGGTGCTCTGTATATCTGGACTGTTTTGACCATATCCTTTGACTCGCTCGTCGGATTTCGACGATTCAACTTGCGTTGGGTTCGTCTTTCGAAAACGCACATTTCTGACATTTCGGAATTTCCGATTTCTCCCTTATTTATTAATTAGACTACAAAAACGGCCAACTAGCTACGAAGGTGCTATTCATTAAGGATGAAAAAGTCCGGGGTGCTACATTCTCCCCCCCTTACAAAAATTTCGTCCCCGAAATTTGGACAATGCGTGCTTTACAATTTAAACAACTTAGCATAACAATTCGAAACAAAATTACAAGTTATACCCAAAATCATTCAAACAACTCGGGGTACTTCGCCTTGACTTCGGCCTCACGTTCCCATGTAGCCTCTTCTCGAGCGTGATGTTGCCATTGCACGAGAACCAGCGGAATAGTCTTGTTGCGAAGTACTTGGTCTCTTCGATCCAAAATATGAACCGGCTTCTCAACCAAAGTGAGATCCTCTCGAATCTCAACCGGATCAAGCTCGATGACGTGAGAAGGATCCGGGATGTACTTCCGAAGCTGGGAGATATGAAACACGTTGTGGACCGCCGCCATGTGAGCGGCCAAAGCAACACGGTAAGCCACCTCGCCAACTCGAGTAATGATCTCGAACGGACCCACATATCTCGGGCTAAGCTAGCCTCTCTTCCCGAATCGCATAACACCTTTGGTCGGTGAAATCCTTACAAACACAAAATCACCGACTCGGAATTCAAGATCCCTCCTTCGGTTGTCGGCATAGCTTTTCTGTCTATCTTGTGCGGTCTTCAACCTCTCCCGGATAAGCTTGACCCTATCCGCGGTTTGTTCAATTAACTCGGGGCCCAAAATCTTTCTTTCTCCCACTTCATCCCAATACAACGGGGATCTACAACTTCTTCCGTACAAAGCCTCGAAAGGCGCCATTTGTATGCTTTCTTGATAACTATTATTGTAAGCGAATTCCACCAAAGGTAGGTGATCTTCCCAACTTCCCTTGAAGTCTAGCATACATGCTCGGAGCATATCTTCAATAACCTGATTCACCCTCTCGGTTTGCCCGTCGGTCTGTGGGTGGAAAGCTGTGCTAAAGTCTAATCGGGAGCCCATTGCACCTTGAAAACTTTTCCAAAACCTGGATGTGAATCTTGGGTCTCTATCCGACACAATACTCACTGGCACCCCGTGTAATCGGACTATTTCCTTGATGTATAGCTCCGCTAACTGATTGGAGTTGAATGTAGTCCGGTACGGTAAGAAATGAGCGGACTTCGTGAGTCTATCAACAACTACCCATATAGCATCGGTCTTCCTAACCGTCTTCGGCAATCCCACGATAAAGTCCATAGAGATATGTTCCCATTTCCACTCGGGAATAGGGAGGGATTGCAAAAGTCCAGCCGGTCTCCTATGTTCGGCTTTGACTTGTTGGCACACCAAGCATTTAGACACATACTCCGCTATTTCTCGCTTCATGTTTCGCCACCAAAATGCTTCTTCAAGTCCCTATACATTTTGGTACCCCCGGGGTGAACGGTGTACTTGGACCGGTGAGCCTCGTACAAGATTTCTCGCTTAAGCTTCTCATCGGCTGGGACACATACTCTTCCCTTGAAAGTGATAATTCCATCTTCCCTCGCCGTAAAGTCCTTACTGCCACTTTTAACTGACTTGTCTCGGCAAGAAAGTAGTTCGGCATCCATTTCCTGCAACTCCTGGATCATGCTCAACATAAATGGCCTAACTGTGATGCTAGCCATTACCGGCCCATAGGTAGGGAGACTAAAACTGATGTCGAGGTTGGATGCATCCTCCAGCAATCTCCACTCCTTCAGCATCATATGCACCAAAAGTCCAGTAGGCTTTCGGCTAAGAGCATCGGCTACTACATTTGCCTTGCCCGGGTGGTATTGAATGGAGCACTCATAGTCTTTCAAAAATTCTACCCATCTTCTTTGCCTCAGGTTCAACTCTTTCTGGGAAAACAAATACTTAAGGCTTTTATGATCTGTGAATACCTCAAATTGTTCTCCATAAAGATAATGTCGCCAAATCTTCAATGCAAACACAACTGCGGCGAGTTCTAAGTCATGAGTGGGGTAATTCTTTTCATGCTCCTTCAATTGTCTTGATGCGTAGGCAATGACTTTCTTATGCTGCATAAGGACACACCCAAGTCCGATATGCGAAGCATCGCTATATACCTCATAACCACCATGTCCGGATGGCACAGTAAGGACAGGGGCTGTGGTGAGGCGTTTCTTCAACTCTTGGAAACTTACTTCACATCGGTCACTCCAACTGAACCTTGCACTTTTTCTTGTCAAGTAGGTGAGAGGTGCAGCCAAACTGGAGAATCCCTCCACAAATCTCCGGTAGTAGCCTGCCAACCCGAGGAAACTACGTATCTCCGTAACGCTCTTGGGCCTCTCCCAACTCATGACTGCCTCAACCTTGGCTGGATCTACAGAAATACCCTCGGCCGACACTACGTGTCCAAGAAATGCGACTTTCTCTAGCCAGAACTCGCACTTACTCAATTTGGCATATAGCCTATGCTCTCTCAACATCTCCAGAGCAAGACGGAGGTCTCGTGCGTGATCTTCCCGTGTCTGGGAATACACCAAAATGTCATCAATGAATGCAATCACGCATCGATCCAAGTAAGATCGGAACACCCGGTTCATCAAATCCATGAATGCCGCCGGTGCATTCGTCAGCCCAAAAGGCATGACAAGGAACTCGTAATGCCCATACCGAGTCCTGAAAGCCGTCTTCTGAACATCTTCCGCCTTCATCCTTAATTGGTGATACCCCGATCTAAGATCAATTTTGGAGAAGAATCTCGCTCCCTTCAGTTGGTCAAACAAGTCGTCTATCCTTGGCAAGGGATAACGATTCTTGATAGTTACCTTGTTCAACTGACGGTAGTCTATACACATCCTCATAGACCCGTCCTTCTTCTTCACAAAGAGAACCGGAGCTCCCCACGGCGAGACACTTGGTTGGATGAAACCAAGTTGTTGTAACTCCTCAATCTGCTTCTTTAATTCTTCAAGCTCTATAGGGGCCATTCTATATGGTGCCCTTGAAATCGGAGCGGTACCCGGAGCAAGCTCTATAGCGAATTCGATCTCTCTATCAGGAGGTAATCCGGGAAGTTCTTCCGGGAACACATCTAAGAACTCACTCACAACTGGAATAGCCGATGAGTTTTGAGCTTCTGGGTGTGCTATACTCAAGGCTGCGAGGCGAGCAATGTCCCTCTCTCTTAATCCTCGGAAGTGAAAAGGCTTACCCCCTTCGGGCTTGAAATTCACCATCTTTTCAAAACACGCAACATGCCCGTGATGGCTTGCCAACCAATCCATACCAAGAATGACGTCAAAGTCTAAATCTTGGAAACCCAGGACGATAAGGTCGGCTAACAATTCATTCTCCCCCACTTGAACCACACTATCCCTGAATACCTTGTCCGTATCAACCGACTTGCCGAGTGGAGTTGCAATGGTCAACTCCCGCTCCAACGGAGTAGCCTCAGTCGAAAAGCCCTTTGCAAAACTTGGGGAGACAAAAGAGTGAGTGGATCCTGTGTCTATCAACACTCGAGCGAGACATTCGTTCACTAATAAAGCGCCTGTGCGATTAAGTAACTAATATCAGTAGATTTCAAATAGTAACAAGCATCATACATAGGTAACCCTTAGTATAACTAACCGCATAACAAGCCACCGAAATTTTATACAACTTAAACTCAAAATTCTCGCGTACCTTGCACGACATCGTCGGATGCACGTGCGTCTCTCTCCGATAGAGCAAAAACTCGACCCTGAGTGGCTGGGCGAGGAGGCCGGGCAGACTGTGAGGCCCTCGAAGCCTGAGAAGAGCTAGGCTGAGATGTCTGCCTAATCGGGGGCCTGCTCCCCGAAGACTGAGCTGGCATTAGACGTCGGGGACAATCCCGAATCATGTGGCCCTGGTCGCCACAATGAAAACAGCCTCCTGTAGCCTTCCGACATTCCCCTGCTGGATGCCTCCTTCCACAAAGGGTGCAGACATCATGTGAATAAGTGGGAGGAGTATAACCCGTAGCCTGAGTCACTGCGGGGCGAGGAGCATACGAGGTAGCCGGGCGAAAGGCCAGTGGAGCCAAAGGGCGGAGAGCCTGTGGTGCCGAGTACATCCTCTGTGACTGAGCCGGCCCTGCGAACTGATAAGACATAGTCCTAGCTCTCTTCTCCCCTGAACTACTAGACTGTCCCTTCTCTATTCCTCTTCTCTTAAAGAACTCTTCGGAATTCGACTCGGCCAACAATGCCTTGTCCACAACTTCTGAATATGTCTCATGTCGGAACATTGAGACACGATCCTTGAGGTAGGCCTTCAACCCCCTCTCGAATTTCCGGGCCTTCATAGCCTCGGTAGCTATCATGTGTGGAGCAAATCGAGATAGCTCTGAGAACTTGGCTTCGTAAGCCGTTACAGACATATTACCTTGCTCCAAGGTAATAAATTCAATTTCTTTCTTTTCTTTCCTCCCAACCGGAAAGTATTTTCTGTAGAAAACATCCAAGAATTCTCCCCATGTCCATTCTTGGCCTTGCCGGGTCAACTCTCGGGTCCGAAGTGCAGACTTCCACCAATGATCGGCCTCGCCTTCAAGCATAAAGGCGGCCCATGTGATCCTTTCCACTTCAGTAGGTGCTAATACCGAGAATATCTTCTCAAGTTGCCGGATCCAACCCTCGGCAACAAGTGGATCAATGCTTCCACAAAAAGTTGGAGGCCTCATCCTCCGAAAAGCTTCTATCCCGGCTTGGGCTCGGTTAGGAGGAGCCGGTATGAGTGCCGCATTAGGCGGAGTGGCCGGTTGCCTTGCCGCCAACATAGCCAAGGTCTCGGCTATGGATGCGAATGCTTGGGCAAAGTCGGGTTGATCATCACCCGATGGAGCATCACCTCCATTACCCCTCGTGTTGTACCCGCGACCCCGGGCATTGCGTCTCATGATTTCTCCTGAGAACGACAATACAGCATGAGTCTAACTTGGATACGCATTTAGTACAAATTTTTTTTTTTTTTTTTTTTTTTTTTTTTTTTTTTTTTTTGCAATTCACTCAATACATATTCATCAAGCACATTTAATAAGTACAACACCAATAATGTACACATGGTATATAACACAATAGCATAACATACAATCCGTGTTCCTAGTGTAGGACTCTATGTTCAGTTGAAGTTCAACCCATTTTGACTAAGACTAACTTGTTAGTCTATACTTGGAATACAAATCTCTAAGGTGATTCTAATACCTTGTTCAATCATCTAAGGGACCCTAGGGACTCTAATGCCTAGAGCTCTGATACCACTTCTGTCACGCCCCAAAATACCCCCTAGGAGTTAAGGGATACTTTAGAGGTGACTACGTGTACCTGTCAAACCATCCTGTAATGCAAGAGGCTAAACATAATATAATTCAATGAAAATCAGAGCGCGGAAACTAAACATAAGTGCGGAAGCATAAGCCAACTTTTTCTTTTCTTCTATTACTCCATATAGTATTCCAAGTTAACATATACTAAATACAATCAAAGTAAAGGTGGACATGCCCACCTATAAAAATACAAAAAGGAACTTTCTAACACTGTCCTCTCAACAGTAGTCGAGGTATGGCCACACATCCAAGTCCCCGTCCTCTTGAGACTGCCATGGGGTAGGTGGCTCCCTCTCCTCTACATACTCCTCCTCGACCCAAGGCTCGGGGTCGAGGACATCCACAGTACCTGCCGACATAAAAGTACGGCTGAGCATGGAATACTCAGCGAGTACAAACTACTAGCTAACCATAACAATAGCGAAAGCATAACAACAGTGAGCAATACAAGATATTAATTTAAAGCAATAGTGAAAGCATAAGATACATAGCCATATCTTGACATGCGTGTATGAATGCAAAAACCTCGGTAAAACTCATGTCTCGGAAACCCTTTTCGTGTCTCGGTCAAATCATGTATATGTGTCGTGTCTTGTCTTGTATTTCATGTCTTGATTTGTTCTTGACTTGTATACTTGTGAGCCAGAGGCTAGCACCCTTCCTTGGGCTACCAACCTCCTTGTCATGTTCTTGTTCCATTTCTCTTGTGAGCCAGAGGCTAGCACCCTTCCTTAGGCTACCAACCTCCTTGTCATGTTCTTGTTCCATTTCTCTTGTGAGCCAGAGGCTAGCACCCTTCACTTGGGCTACCAACCTCCTTGTCATGTTCTCTCTTGCATTTCACTTGTGAGCCAGAGGCTAGCACCCTTCCTTGGGCTACCAACCTCCTTGTCATGTTCTTGTTCCGTTTCTCTTGTGAGCCAGAGGCTAGCACCCTTCACTTGGGCTACCAACCTCCTTGTCATGTTCTTGTTCCGTTTCTCTTGTGAGCCAGAGGCTAGCACCCTTCCTGGGGCTACCAACCTCCTTGTCATGTTCTTGTTTCATTTCATATACAAATACAATCTTGGAAAAACCCGGTTTCATGCATGCATGTGTGGTGTGTGTAACACTTGTAATATCATGATGACAATGTGACATGAAGAGTAGTGTATAGCAATTCAATCCACAGTATAACCATATAGGAATTTGAGTAATCTACGTGACATTTGAATAGTTCATCCTTCATAAGAACACATGCATAAGGTCTACTTTCATTTTCTTCATTTATATCATTTATTCCTAGTTTAGGCATTTTGTCAAACACATAGCATGCAAGGTTCCTTAATGGTTCATCTTCTTCTTTTTAGTGCCTACTTTCCATCCAAAAATCAAGGTATGTTCATTATTGGTAAAGTACCCATCCACCATTTCCATCACAAACATCACCCAACATACACCTCGGCATCCCATCGCCACCTCAACACCCACACACATCCATACCTTTTTCTTATCTTATTTAGGTTCATTGGAGATGATACATTTCATATGGGAGGCAAACATAATAGCATAAATCACATTTCATAAGGAAAACCTAGATTTATTGCTAGGGTAAGTTAGTAGGGTGTACTAACCTTGAATCGGAGCTTGATCTTGGTGTAGACCTTGATTTAAACTCCAACTTGGAAGAAGAAAGCCCTTACTCAAACTATACTTGCTTGGGTAGGAAACCCTCTTGAAAATACCATAGAGAGTGCTGCCCTAGCTTGAGAAGGGAACCCCACACGAGCTTGAGTTGAAATCTTGAAGAAAACGTGTTTGGGGACGATCTAGGGTCTTCACCCCTTTGATTTCTTCTCCAATGGAAAACCCTAGTTGCAAATCTCCTTCTCCTCTCTCTCTATCTCTCAAAATCCCTTAAGTGTTGTGAATCAAGCCCTAAAGGCTCGGGCAAGCCTTAAGGAGAAAGGGTTTAACCCCCAAAAGACGATAAAGCCCTTACTGAAATTTCTGCAAAAACGCGAAGACCGAGCGATCGGTGGTTATGACCGATCGATCGGTTGCCTACCGAGCGATCGGTGTTTATGACCGATCGACCGGTCAAAAACTCACTCTCTGGAAAATTTCCCCATACAAAATTTCTGACCGTGCGATAGCCACCGATCGATCGGTTATGGACCGATCGATCGCTGACTGGACCGAGCGATCGGTGCTCTGTATATCTGGACTGTTTTGACCATATCCTTTGACTCGCTCGTTGGATTTTGACGATTCAACTTGCGTTGGGTTCGTCTTTCGAAAACGCACATTTCTGACGTTTCGGAATTTCCGATTTCTCCCTTATTTATTAATTAGACTACAAAAACGGCCAACTAGCTACGAAGGTGCTATTCATTAAGGATGAAAAAGTCCGGGGTGCTACAATACCGATCAACACACGTACACCATATATCCAAACACTTCCATTAGCATAAACCCACAAGTGTACAAGACCACACTTGAACACTATTCACACACTATTCACTACTTAGTGAAATGAAGATCGGGGTTCTACAGAAGGAGAGGGAATTCATGTTCTTAGAATAGGGAGAGATGAGTGTGGTCGAGTATGAGGCCAGGTTCATCGGACTCACGAGGTTTCCTCGACATCTAGTCACATGTGTGTCAGAAAGTTTAAACGTGGCTTGAGACCTTCCATTCGAGAGCGAGTTGCTATACTGCAGGTGGAAACCTGGAAGGACATTGTGGGTAAGGTGAAGATTGCTGAGAGACATTTCAAGGAGTCTCTACTGAGGATTGATAGTAGCCTAGTGAGAGGCATGGTTCGAGGCCAGTCCAGTGGGCCAGTGCCACCAGAGAGAAGGGTCAGACTGCCCCGTATTAGACTGTTATGTCTGCACCGATTCAGAGGCCTCCATTTGCACCTTAGGTTCCTCGTCCTACCACTTCACAGGCCACGTGATATGGATCTTCTGGATCTACTACCTCTGAGATGTGTAGCCACTGTGGGAGAAATCACAAGCGGGATTGTCGTACACTCACAGTTGTATGTTTTCACTGTAGTGATCGTGGACATCAGTTCCGAGATTGTCCACAACGCCAGTTTCCATTGCAGTTGTAAGGGAATAGGCCTCCGACTTGATAGATCACACATTAGGGTCTTCTAAGGCTTCTAGGCCCCCAGGTAGACCAGTGCTTCAGTAGAGACATCCTCAGGCCTCTGGTCCACCGCAGCCTACACACCGCCTAGACAGGTGAATCAGGGTAGAGTCTTTGCCATGACCGAGCATGGAGCACATGCATCTGAGGATGTTGTGTAAGGTACGCCCACGTTGAGTTCTTTAAGTTGATTTTTGATGGTTGTGATACATGTCGCTATGAGTGTAAGAACATGGTTACCTACCGGCCAAACCCTACCCTTAGGACTAAACCCTAGGTGAGCCCTAGGTAAACCCTAGACTCAACCCTAGGACCTATCCCTAGTGTAACCCTGGTTAAACCTTAGGACTCACACTAAGTGAATCCCATGTCAAAATCCTAGCCTTAGGTGACCCTAGCATAACCCTAGAGCCCTTAGGGCTTAAACCCTAAAGGCCCATGGCCTATAAGGCCTGACCCTTAACCTCAAGCCCACAAGGCCAAAAACTCTAAAGCCCTAGTCCCCAGGACCGAGTGTGCATGGGCTAGGCCCATTTCAAAACAAATCTCAGAATGTCAGTAAAAGGTCTACCAACATTTTAATTTGGCCTTGTTTCTTCCTGTCGGTAGACCTTCTACCAATAGTATGTGAGTTACGAGTTTGCAGGCTGTAAACGCCCTGCACACTCAAGCCTCACCTCGATCTCTCCCTTCAGGACTCGTAGTCGACCTTTCTTGGGTCCAATGCCCTTCTCCCCCTTCTCCTTAATCCCTTGTAGGTCCTCAAAGGTCCTCTCTATAAAACCCAGTAGCCCTCCATTGTTATCGGATCCGAATATTTCAGACTCAAACCCCTGCTACAAAACCAAGGCATTGGACCCTTGCTTTAAGCTTCCTTGAGTTACCAGGACCACCTCAGCCTCCCCTTTACACCTAGGCAGTACTGCCAGTGTGTACTTCAATAGCGCACTGGTCACCTCTCCTCTTGGCAGGAACAGAGCATTCGGGTAAGGGACTCCCTACCCATTTTATTTATGTTTTATCATCATATGTAAGCCCCTGGTCATCTCCAGGGGACAACTTCTTCTTATTTAGCATTGTTTACAGTAGTGCAAACCCATACAGGGTGTTCATCCACCTAAACCATAAGTGTAGAGAACCTTTACAGGTATACCAATCTTCACCGAGCATTGCAGACCGTCTCGGACATTCTGGGGGTCCCTCAGATCATGAGGGAACTCTTAGTAACCTCTGTGCACAGCCCCCAAGGGCAGAAACTTGGATTTCAAAAAAAATCAGGAATGGTGGTAATTCTTGTACCGCCATTCTTGGTAAAACCTGTTTTCTTTTTATCGGTGAACTTTGTACCGACATCCTGTTTTGGCCTAGGTTTGTTTTGGCGGTCGAATAACTACCGCCAATACGCTGTTACATGTACAACATCTTTGCAACCTTGTGGGGCCCACACCAGGCATCCCCTGGGGCCCACACCAGACTCAAAAAACTCCCAGGAGGCCCCTCTACACTCCCATGCCTTCAGATCACCCTGGGTTACGCCTTAACCCTAGTTAGCAGAGACAAAAACACAGTTCAAAAACACTTCCTTTAATGTCGGTAATCCAATTACCAACATTAACTTTGTTTTTTATTCTGGGCTTTTGTTGGGACCCAAGCCTGGTAGGAGGCCACTTTAGGCCCTATCTAACCCCTTGGGCCCACCTTGGACCTCACTTGACCCTTAACCATGGTTAAATACACCTCCGGTTAATATTTAACCATGGTTAAGCACCCCTTAACCCTATAAACTTTGGAAAATTATAATGGAAATTCCTAAAAATGTAATCGAACAGTAAAACCGACCTTAGCCCTTGCCTAACCCTGGTTAGCAATCCTTACCACAGTTAGACCCCCCTTGATTGCGGTTAGCAACCCTAATCGTAGTTAATTTCGGTTTATGGCCTACCAGGCCTAAAAACCAAGTCTACTGGACTATCTTCGGCCTACCGGGCCTCCCCTTTAGCCTACCGAGCTACACCTCACTTACACTTAACTGTGGTTAGCAACCCTAACCATAGATAGTTCGGCCTAACCCCGGTTAGCAACCCTAACCCGGGTCGGGCCATCCTAGTCTACCGGACTACCCCACCTAAGCCCACCGGGCTTAAATACCTTACACTTGACCCTCCTCGGTAAACCAAACCCTGGTCTACCAAACTAGTCCATGTTAGCCACCCTTGGGTGCACACACACGCGCCCCTAGCCTCAGCATAGGCTCACATGCCAGAATTACGCTCGGTCTGATCTCACCCTGTGAGTACGTAGATAACCCAACTCAGCTTCGACCCTAGTTAGCTTTTCCTTTCTTGAATTAGTATTAACTTAAACATTCCGACATTTTAATCAAGATTAACTTTATTTGGCTTAAACCTTGGGAGTGCGGAACTGTTGAAAAACAGAAGCCTCTGGGTTCCTAACACCTTCCCAGACTTAACAGAACCCCTTACCTTGATCTCATTTGCAGACTAAGACCTTATCCAAACCCGGGGGACTTATCCCTTTTGAATGAATAGGTAGCGACTCTTAAATGATAAAATCCTTTCACACCCGTGAGGGTACCCAAGTAATAATCGCATCGTCTTTTTTTGAGTGGGAGGAAAAATTCCCGCGCGCTCACAGCTCTGGCGACTCTGCTGGGGAACACTATTTTAAGGTTCAACCAAGAACCCGAGTTTAAGCCAACTAAACCATAATCTTGATTAAAATGCCTAAGCGTTTAACTTAACACTAATCATTTTACATCTCTTCGTTAATTGTGTACTGTGCATCCATGCATGTCATAGTAGTGTAATTGTCCCATTCAACCCAGTAGACAGGCTTATTACGTTAATGGCTACTGGATGATCTCCTATGTGTCAGTGACTTAAACATCTTGGAGGTCTGCAGAGTTACTCCTGTTGGGTGATTACCCTCAGGGAAGGATTCTGAACGCTCCCACTTACACCAATCTTCCCTTTTCAAGTATGTTCTATACCGGGGAGTCGCATATACGGTGTTAAGTGATCCCCCCATCCTGCTAGGAACACACTTGCATTAAACCAGCATTCATACATGTAGTATAAGCTAGGGTATAGTCTACAAGCAGCCCATCCAGGGAGGGCTACTATAAACCCTAACCTGCTTGCACCCTATACCTATCCCCAATCATGGTTGACTACCCAGGCACATTCTACCCGACTAACCACCTACCCAGGGGTATGTAATGAGCCAAACCTGTGCTTGTAATGAACTACATCAAACCCTACTTCTCAACATATCATATGGGGTCCAAATCCCAAGGAGACAAGCCTTCACTGGGCCTGTCCCAATCTCGATCTAATTGGTCCTTCGGTTTCAAAAAACCTGGGCTAAAGCACATCGGACCTCCGACCGTTTGCCTTATCGGATCACATGTGCCTTGCCACACCCAATCAAAATCAAAAAATCAAAAAATATTACATCATCATTTTGCATCCCATTTGCATACACAGTGCACTCACGGAGTCTATATATTATTATCCAGGTATATGGCAGGTCCTTCATAGATTGTTCAGTCAATGGGTCGACCATTAAGACTCGTGCATCTAACTTCTCAAGGGGCATGTGATAACAACCTATAGGAAGTAATTGGGGCTTTCACCTCGAGTCGGCGTCTCATTTGGGCTCAGTACTACAAAACTCGGACTATCCTAGACCTATCCATGGTTAACCCAGACTCACGCCTCAAGAATGCTGCTATCCAGTATTGGAGTCCATCTCACATGGTATTCCATTTTGGTAAGAACGAGCTCTGCCTAACACTGGAGGAGATTCAGCGCATTCTAGGGTTAAACATGGATGGCGAAGTCATAGTACCACACTACAAGACAACATATCAGGCAGACCTATCCAGGTTCTTGCATATCAAGCCTGCCTGCTTGCAGCCTGGTCCTAACGGCTCTTTTGATCGGATACCCGTGTCTTTTCTCGGAAAGAGGTACAAGGGCGAGTGAAACCCTGACTCTATTACAGCGGAACTTCCCGATCTCAATGCCCTTGCACTAATAGCCATGTCTTAGCTAGTGTTCCCAAGGTGCCACTCACTTGTCAAAGCAGTTCTGTTCGGGATCATCGAGGACATGTACAACTCCTACTCAGTTGTACCAGTCATCCTAGCCGAGCTTCTCAGGGCTCTCAACTAGTCGACAGATAGCAGAAAAGGCATCTTCCATGCCAATACACCTCTCTTGCACCTCTGGTTGGTAAGTCATTTGCCTACAATCATATCGGAACCAGACAGCATCCGCGATGCCTAAATTCTACCTCGGAAGATTTCTTAGAATCAAAGCCCAATAGCAACTACTGATGTTGGAGAGCTCTACCAGCTTCTCCAAGACCTGTCAGAGGAAGAAATCACATGGCAATGTGATTGGCTTGTACTGAATAGGCTACCTCGTGTTGTCATCACCGGCAGACGATGCATGATTCTTCCTGGTCTAACAGGCTCCGCCGTCTATACATCACTCCGAGTCCTCCGACAGTTTGGGTTCCCTCAGCATATCCCAGTGATAGACCAACAAGAAAATGATTGGATCACTTTCACAGCGCACTCTGACAGCCTCACTCGACATTTCCAGTCAGCTTAGCGTAGTTTGTCGCGACCCAAAACCCACCCTAGGAGTTAGAGTGAACTTTGGATGACTAATCATGGCTTACATGACTTGCTTGACAAACAATCCTGCAAAAACCCATAGAGCATATACAATAGAGAATATAAACAGCGGAAACATACTCTAACATAGCACAGCGGAAGACTAACAAACCTCCATGTATATATATATGCACATGATCCATGTTGGTACAAAAAAAGAATGCACAAAAGAAAGTGCGGGCAGGCCCGCCAAAATACATGAATAGATATCTCTCATCTCACCCACAGCTCTATCACTCAGAATCTACAACCACTACCTAATAGTAGCCCTCTACCGGAGGTTCCTCCAAAGGTTCCTCGACGTACTCCTCCTCTACCCATAGAACAGGAGCACATACATCAAAAGGAGCAGCTGCTCCGCTATCACCTGCGGACATAAGAAGTACGGCTGAGCATGGAATACTCAGCGGGTACCAAATACTAACCAATAGTCATAGCATAAAAATGGCAATACATAAGTCAGGAGCAATTCATATATATTAAATGGGAACAATTCATTTCATACAAGGAAGTAAAGCAATTTATAATCATGCTTGCATTTCGTAAAAAGCCGATAAAACCCTTGAAAACACCATACACTTAACTTGACTTAAGTACCATTTTCGTGCTTGAAAACTCGTCTTGTCTATCTTGCTTGATTCTTGTAGATCATGTCATGTCATGCGTGCTTGCTTGTGATCATGTAACTTGTGAGATACACTTGTAAGATGTACTTATGAGATGCGCTTGTGAGATGCCTTGAGAGGGAAGGGAGACCCTTCTATATGCAATGCACTTGAGAGGGAAGGGAGACCCTTCTTCATGATATGTATGTACTTGCGAGGAAAGGGAGGCCCTTCTTTATGCTATGCACTTGTGAGTGAGGGGAGACCCCTTGTGGAATATTTTTTCTTGTTTTCTTGTGAAAAGCGAGGTAAAACATATCGTAGGATATGTCTCACCTCTAATCATGTTCTTGAAAACCTCGGTAAATCATGTCATGCATGCCGTGCTCGTGGGTTCGTGTGCATAATTGCATTTGAATTTAAACATGACATTTGGGGGATTTCACAATGTATAGCATATAGCAATTTTTAAACAAATAAACATTCATAATATTTTAGGGAAAACAAGAACTCATGCTAGCATAATCCCTAACAAGTTACATAAGTAATTTAGCATGCATTTTCTTGATTTATACTCATTTTATTCACCTTGGCATTCCATCAAACATGGTATGTTCATTATTTGTTAACCCTACAATATGCTTTTCTAGGTGGGTTATAATTCCATCATACATGTTTGTTCATTATGGATACAATGCCCTCCCCATTTCAATTATCACAACACAACCATTGGCATCCAATGGCCCATTCCATCTCCATTCACAACATCCACACATCCCAACTCCTAGCACAAGTATAGATGAAGGAAAACAAAGAAACATGGAGGAAAATAGGAACTATGACTAGGAGGGTAGCAAAAAGTACCGACCTTGATCAATGAGGAAGAAAACTCCTCCAAAAACGTTCGTGAGGCGCTGCCCTAGCTTGGAGAAACTCCTCCTAGCGTGCTTGAGTCGGAATCTTGAAGCAATCCAAGCTTGAGGTGATTATGGGTCTTGAAACCCCTTTGATTTCTCCCCAAAAGCAAACTCTAGGTTAGGAACCCTCTCCTCTTTCTCTAACTCTCAAATGTCTCTAAGTGTTGAGAATGAGCCCTAAAGGCTCGAGCAACCCTTAAGAGGGAAGAGTACAACGCCCAAAAGATGAAAACACCCTTAATGAAATTTCTACAAAACACGAAGACTGAGCGATCGGTGGTTATGACCAATCGATCGGTTGCCTACCGAGCGATCGGTGTGTTGACCGAGCTCTCGACCAAAAATCAACTCTCTGGAAAATTTCCCAATACAAATTCTTCGACCAGTCGATAGCCTCCGATCAATCGGTTTTGGACCAATCGATCGCTCCATGGACCGAGCGATCAGTGGTCTACAGGTCCAAACTATTTTGGCCATATCTTTTGACTCGTTCGTAGGATTTTGACGATTCAACTTGTATTGGGTTCGTGCTTCGAAAAGGAACATTTCTAACATTTTAGAATTTTTAATTTCATCCTATTTATTAATTTTACTACATTAAAGGCAAATTGGCTACGAAAGTGTCATGTATTAAGCATGAAAAAGTCCGGGGCTCTACATCCTCCCCCCCTTACAAAAATTTCATCCTCAAAATTTAGACGATACTTGCATTACAAACCAAAATAAAATTACAAGTCATATTCAAGACTTATACAAAACTCATTCAAACAATTTCGGGTACTTCGCTTTGACTTCAGCCTCACGTTCCTATATAGCCTCTTCTCGAGCGTGATGTTGCCATTGCATGAGAACCAACAAAATCATTTTGTTACGAAGGACTTGATCTCTCCGATCCAATATGTGAATCGGCTTCTCTACTAAAGTGAGATCCTCTCAAATTTCCAACGGTTCCAACTCTATGACATGCAAAGGATCCGCAATGTACTTCTGAAGCATAGACACATGGAAAACGTTGTGAACCGCGGCCATGTGTGGTGGAAGAGCTACTCGGTAAGCAACTTTACCAACCCGCGTGATAATTTCAAATGGTCCAATATAGCAAAGACTAAGCTTGCCTCTTTTGCCGAATCTCATAATCCCTTTGCTAGGAGATACTTTCACAAAGACTCGATCCCCAACCTGGAATTCCAAGTCCCTTCGGCGCATGTCCGCATAGCTTTTTTGATGATCTTGAGTGACTTTCAACCAATCCCGGATGATCTTGACTATACTCGCAGTTTGCTCGATCAACTCCGGACCTAACAGCTTTCTTTCTCCTACCTCATCCCAGTAGAGAGGAGACCTGCAGCTTCGCCCATATAAGGCCTCAAATGGTGCCATTTGGATGCTCGCCTGATAGCTATTATTATAGGTGAATTCAACCAAAGGCAATTGCTCTTTCCAACTGCCTTTGAAATCCAGTATACAAGCCCAAAGCATGTCTTGTATTACTTGGTTCACCCTCTCGGTTTGTCCATCCGTCTGTGGATGAAAAATAGTGCTGAAATCAAGTCGGGAACCCATAGCTTCCTGAAAGCTTTTCCAGAATCTAGATGTAAATCTTGTATCCCGATCCGACACAATACTGACTGGCACTCCATGTAACCTAACCACTTCCTTGATGTATAGCACGGCCAACTGGCTAGAGTGGAAAGTAGTTTGGTAGGGTAGGAAATGAGCAGACTTTGTCAAACGATCCACTACTACCCATATCGCATCTGAGCCCCTTGCCGTCTTTGGCAAGACAACTATGAAATCCATGGATATGTTCTCCCATTTCCACTCGGGAATAGGAAGAGACTGCAATAGACCTGCCGGCCACATGTGCTCTGCTTTCACCTGCTGCCACACCAAGCACCGTGCCATATAATCCGCAACATCCCTCTTCATATTATGCCACCAAAACTGACTCTTGAGGTTCGGGTACATCTTCGTACCCCCAGGATGCACTGTGTACTTCAAAAAATGTGCTTCATCCATGATCTCTCGTCGAAGATCCGTATTGGCCGGAACACACAGCCTTCCTTTAAACGTAATAGCACCTCGACTAGTGAGAGAAAATTCTTCACTACCCTTGCCAACTTCCTTGTCCCGATAAGCCAATAATTCATCATCCGTGGCTTGGTATTCTTGGATCAAATCTATAATGTATGGTCGAACCGTGACATTTGCCAAGATAGGACTACGGACAGAGTCATTCACACTGATGTCCAGATTTGCCAAATCTTCAAGTAGCTTCCATTCCTGTACCAACATGTGTGCTAATAACCCTAGAGGTCTTCTACTCAAAGCATCAGCCACTACATTTTCTTTGCCCCGGTGGTATTGAATGGTACAATCATAATCTTTCAAAAATTCCATCCAACGCCATTGCCTTAGATTTAACTCTTTTTGGGAAAAGAGATACTTAAGGCTCTTGTGATCCGTATACACATAGAATTCTACCCCATAAAGGTAGTGTCACCAAATCTTGAGTGCAAACACGACTGCGGCAAGCTCCAAGTCGTGTGTGGGGTAATTCTTCTCATGCTCCTTCAATTGCCTTGATGCATAGGCAATGACTTTCTTGTGTTGCATGAGTACACACCCAAGTCCAACGTGCGAGGCATCACTATACACCTCATACCCATAAGGTCCGGATGACACAGTAAGGACAGGGGCTGCAGTAAGCCTCTTCTTCAATTCCATGAAACTGATCTCATACTTGTCGCTCCATACAAATTTCGCATTCTTCCTTTTCAGGTAAGTGAGTGGTGCTGCAAGGCTGAAGAAACCCTCTACAAATCTCCTGTAGTAGTCTGCCAACCCAAGGAAACTGCGTATCTCTGTGACACTCTTGGGCCTTGCCCAACTCATGACTGCATCTATCTTCTTCGGATCTACCGATATGCCTTCCGCGGATACAACGTGGCCTAGGAATGCAACCTCTTCCAACCAAAACTCACACTTACTGAGTTTGGCGTATAGCTTGTGCTCTCTTAGCATTTCCAAAGCAAGGCGAAGGTCTCGCATGTGATCTTCCCATGTCTGGGAGTACACCAAGATATCGTCAACAAATACTATCACGCATCGATCAAGATATGGCCGGAACACATGGTTCATCAAATCCATAAAGGCTGCTGGCGAGTTCGTGAGACCAAAAGGCATCACCAAGAACTCGTAGTGCCCATATCGAGTCCTGAAGGTAGTTTTGGGAATATCTTCCACCTTGATCTTCAACTGGTAGTAACCCGACCGAAGATCAATCTTAGAGAAAAATTTCGCTCCCTTTAACTGATCGAACAAGTCATCAATTCTAGGCAATGAATACCTATTCTTTATAGTGACTTTGTTCAATTGCCGGTAATCGACGCACATCCACATCGAGCCATCCTTCTTCTAAACAAACAACACTGGGGCACCCCACGGTGAGGCACTTGGTCGAATGAAACCAAGACCTTGCAATTCCTCCAACTGAGTCTTCAACTCTTTGAGTTCAATAGGGGCCATTCTATACGGAGCCCTGAATATAGGAGTTGTGCCTAGTGCAAGCTCGATCACAAACTCAATCTCCCTATCTGGAGGCAATCCTGGCAACTCCTCTGGAAATACATCCAGGAATTCACTCACAACCGGAATAGTTGATGAGTCTTTTGCCTCGGGGTTAACTAAGCTCAACGCCGCAAAACGAGCAATATCTCTACTTTTCAACCCACGAAAGTGGAATGGTTTTCCTTCTACTGGCTTGAAGAGTACCATTTTCTCAAAACAAGTCACATGCCCATGATGTGTTGCTAACCAATCCATTCCCAAGATGACATCGAAGTCTTGAAATCCAAGGATGATTAGATCAACCGCCAACTCGTGGCTCCCCACTTGAACCACATTGTTTCTATACACTTTATCCGCCAATACTGTTTTGCCGAGAGGAGTCGAAATGGCTAACTCCGGTTCTAGCTGACTAGGCTCCACAGAAAAGCCTTCTGAAAAACTCGACGAGACAAACGAATGAGTAGACCCGGTATCAATCAACACTTTAGCTAAACATTCGTTGACTAGTAGGGTTCCTGAAATTTTAGCTAGCTAAGTCAATCCATGCATCAACACCGTATACATATAGGTATTTATATATAACATGCCATATACGAACACAAAGAATAATACATAACAATTTAATTTGCGGGTAATTAAATAAATTACAACTGCGTACCTTGCACTACATCGTCAAATGCAAGTGCATCACCCTCTATCAAGGCAAAAACTCACCCCTGGTTCACCTGGCGAGGCAGAGGTGTAGACCGGGTAGTCTGCGATAACGCCTAGTATGATCCTGCTAGGCGTGCTGGGGGCTTAATCCCCTAAGACTGGCTTGGTAGATGCCGATTGGGGCAATCCCTGATCACATGGCCCTGGCGACCCCAATGAAAACATCCACCCGATGCCCTTCGGCAATCTCCTGCCGGGTGCCTTCGGCCACACGAAGTGCAGACCTCGTGTGTATAGGTCGGAGGGGTCGGAGGTGGAGCATACTTCGCCGTCTGAGGTACAACTGACCGTGGAGCTAGAAGAGCTTGAGGTCGCGGTGCCTAAGGCACATACTGCCGTGGAGCTGGAGGCGCATAAGATGGCCTCATCGGTGGTGCTGGCCACGCATACTGATAAGGGCCATTACGAGCCCGCCTCTCTGGAGGTGCCAAACTACTAGGTTGGGCTCTCGCCAATTCCCTCTTCTTGGACACTGTCTCTGAATTGGCCTCGACCAATAAGGCCTTCTCCACTACCTCAGGGTAGGTAGCATGTCTGAAAACCGAGACCTTCTCCATAATAACATCCTTGAGCCCTTGCTCAATCCTTCTCGCCTTCATTGCCTCGGTGGCAACCATGTGAGTCGCGAAGCGTGATAGCTCCGAGAACTTAGCCTCATAAGCGGCTACAGTCATCGAACCTTGCTCTAGGCTGATGAACTCTCTTTCTTTCTTTTCCCATGCTTCGATCGGAAAATACTTCTTATAAAAAGTGTCCTTGAACTCCTCCCAAGTCCATGGTTGACCTTGCATGGTCAAATCTCGTATCCTCAAGGCGGACAACCACCAGTGATGTGCCTCACCCTCTAGCATGAAAACTGCCCATGCTACTCTATCCTCCTCTGTGGGCAAGAGGACCGCAAAGATCTTCTCCATTTGGAGGATCCACGCCTCCACAGCAAGGGGGTCCACACTCCCATGGAATGGTGGAGGCCTCAATCTCCTGAATGCCTCAACCCCAGCTGTACGATGTACTGGAGCCGTAGGCGGTGGAGTAGGTGCCGCCAAAGAAGGTATAGTCTGCCAAGCCGCCAAGATGGCGAGTGTCTCAGCAATAGAGCCTAAGACCTGGGAGAGGTCCGACTGCTCATCCTCATCTCGTGAAGAAGATGAAGCTCTGGTGTGTGGTCCACGACCCCATGTGCCACGCCTCATGACTAAAGTCCTGAGAACAATAGCACCACATGAGTCTCACTTGAAACCACAATCTATTACAGTTCCATTTCACAATAATTCAATTTGTATTAGTTGTATAATACTAATATACATCGCATCACAACCATCGGTGTATTTATAATATTATACCTTGGTGTTCTAGCTTTTCTAAGACTCGTACTTGGTTGAAGCAACCATTTTGACTACGACCAAAGTTTAGTCTTACACTTGGAATCATGACTCGCTTCTGACTTACTTCCTTCCTAACTTGTTTCCCAACATATGCTCTTGTCAAGCCGTGGTATAGATTCTAAGTGACCCTAAAGACCTAAAGCCTAAGCTCTGATACCACTTCTTGTCGTGACCCAAAACCCACCCTAGGAGTTAGAGTGAACTTTGGATGACTAATCATGGCTTACATGACTTGCTTGACAAAAAATCCTGCAAAAACCCACAGAGCATATACAATAGAGAATATAAACAGCGGAAACATACTCTAACATAGCACAGCGGAAGACTAACAAACCTCTATGTATATATATGCGCACATGATCCATGTTGGTACAAAAGAAGAATGCACAAAAGAAAGTGCGGACAGGTCCGCCAAAATACATGAATAGATATCTCTCATCTCACCCACAGCTCTATCACTCAGAATCTACAACCACTACCTAATAGTAGTCCTCTACCGGAGGTTCCTCCAAAGGTTCCTCGACGTACTCCTCCTCCACCCATGGACCAGGAGCATATACATCAAAAGGAGCAGCTGCTCCGCTATCACCTGCCAACATAAGAAGTACGGTTGAGCATGGAATACTCAGCGGGTACCAAATACTAACCAATAGTCATAGCATAAAAATGGCAATACATAAATCAGGAGCAATTCATATATATTAAACGGGAACAATTCATTTCATACAAGGAAGTAATGCAATTTATAATCATGCTTGCATTTCGTAAAAAGCCAATAAAACCCTTGAAAACACTGTGCACTTGACTTGACTTAAGTACCATTTTTCGTGCTTGAAAACTCGTCTTGTCTATCTTGCTTGATTCTTGTAGATCGTGTCATGTCATGCATGTCATGCGTGCTTGCTTGTGATCATGTAACTTGTGAGATACACTTGTAAGATGTACTTATGAGATGCGCTTGTGAGATGCCTTGAGAGGGAAGGGAGATCCTTCTTTATGCAATGCACTTGAGAGGGAAGGGAGACCTTTCTTCATGATATGTATGTACTTGCGAGGGAAGGGGGCCCTTCTTTATGCTATGCACTTGTGAGTGAGGGGAGACCCCTTGTGGAATGTTTGTTCTTGTTTTGTTGTGAAAAGTGTAGCACCCCGGACTTTTTCATCCTTATGAATAGCACCTTCGTAGCTAATTGGCCGTTTTTGTAGTCTAATTAATAAATAAGGGAGAAATCGGAAATTCTGAAACGTCAGAAATGTGCGTTTTCGAAAGACGAACCCAACGCAAGTTGAATCGTCGAAATCCGACAAGCGAGTCAAAAGATATGGTCAAAACAGTCCAGACATACAGAACACCAATTGCTCGGTCCAGTCAGCGATCGATCGGTCCATAACCGATCGATCGGTAGCTATCGCACGGTCAGAAATTTTGTATGGGGAAATTTTCCAGAGAGTGAGTTTTTGACCGGTCGATCGGTCATAAACACCGATCGCTCGGTAGGCAACCGATCGATCGGTCATAACCACCGATCGCTCGGTCTTCGCGTTTTTGCAGAAATTTCAGTAAGGGCGTTTTCGTCTTTTGGGTGTTAAACCCTTACCCATAAGGGTTTGCTCGACCCTTTGAGGCCTCACCTACAACATTTGAGGGATTTTGAGAGATAGAGAGAGAAGAGGAGAAAGCTCTAACCTAGGGTTTGGTTTTGAGAAGGAAATCAAAGGGGGTTTAAGAACCATAGCTCACCCCAACTCGAGTTGCTTCAAAATCAAGGCTCAAGCTCATGTGTGAACCATTCTCCAAGCTAGGGCAGCAACCCAAGCACGTTTTTGAAAGGGGTTTCTTCCCCAACTCAAGTCTCCTTCAAGCAAAGGTGTTCTTCTTTCAAGTTGGAGCTTCAATCAAGGTTTCTACCAAGGATCATGCCTTGATTTAAGGTTAGTACACCCTACTAACTTTCCCTAGCAATAACCTAGGTTTTCTAGTGTAAATGGTGATTATATATATTATGCTTTTCCTTCCCTATGCATTGTATTAACTCAACAAATATAAACAAGATAAGGGAAATGGAATGAATGTGTGGATGGGAGATTGGATGTGGCGATTGGATGCCGAATGTGATGTATGATGTGTGGGTTGTGGATTGGAAAATGGAGGATGGGCATAGTACAAATAACAAACTTACCATTGTGTGATTGAATGGAAAATATGCATTTAAAAGAAGGAAATAAACTACTAAGGAATAATGTATGAAAGTGTTTGACAAAATACCTAAACTATGAATAAATGATCTCAATGAAGAATATAGAAATGGGTCTTATGCATGCATTCTTATAAATGGTAAATTGATCAAATGTTATGCAAACTACTTATGTTACCTATGTTCATATCATGAATTGAATTGTAATGTCATATTTTGGTTATTCCCATTATCATGATTGTCACTATGGACACGTACACGAGCACGCATGATAGCATGAACCGAGATTTCAAGAGCATGTGCATATAATAAACAACAAGAAAATATTGCATGTCAAGGAGGTTGGTAGCCCAGGGAGGATTCGGGTACTAACCTCTGGCTCACAAGATAACCCTTAAAACACCTATTGTCAAGGAGGTTGGTAGCCCAGGGACATTCGGGTACTAGCCTCTGGCTCACAAGAAAACTAAACAAGTAATAAAAATCACCTATTGTCAAGGAGGTTGGTAGCCCAGGGAGGATTCGGGTACTAACCTCTGGCTCACAAGAAAACCCTGCATTTCATAACAAGGAGGTTGGTAGCCCAGGGAGGATTCGGGTACTAACCTCTGGCTCACAAGTGCATTGCATATCAAGGAGGTTGGCAGCCCAGGGAGATTCGGGTGCTAGCCTCTGGCTCACAAGTTTACAAGATGGAGGTTTACAAGATGATGATCATGCATTCATGCATGCACGCATACATGATTTCTACGAGGCATACCGGGACATGACAGGGGTTTTCAAGCATGAGTTTTATCGGCGTTTTCACATTCATGTACGCACGTCAGGATGCTTGTATTGTGTCATGCCCTATACTGTCTCTTTGTGATGTTTCTATTACTGCTTGTATGATATTACTATTGTGTGTTTTATTATTGTTATGGTCTGCTAGTAGCTTGTACTCGCTGAGTATTCCATGCTCAGCCGTACTTTTATGTCGGCAGGTACTGAGGGAGCCCTCGACCTGGAGCCTTGGGTCGAGGAAGAGTATACAGAGGAGAGAGAGTCGGCTATCCCATTACAGTCTCAGGCGGACCGAGACCTCGATGCGTGGCCATACCTCGACTACTGTTGAGGGGAGAGTATGAGAGGGTTTGGTGTATTTTGATATTTTGACAGGTGGGCCTGTCCACCTTAGGCTTAGACATGTCTTGTATTTATGTTAACTTGGAATACTATTTTGGATCATCAGAAGAAATGAAAATTTGTTTACGCTTCCGCATATATGATAGCTTCCGCGCTCTGATTATCGTTATGAGTACTGTATTTTATCTTGTGCATTACAGGATGGTTTGATAGGTTCGCAGTGTGACACCTAAAATATCCCTAAACTCCTAGGGGGTATTTTGGGGCGTTACAAAAAGTGAGGTAAAACATATCGTAGGATATGTCCCACCTCTAATCATGTTCTTGAAAACCTCGGTAAATCATGTCATGCATGCCGTGCTCGTGGGTTCGTGTGCATACTTGCATTTGAATTTAAACATGACATTTGGGGGATTTCACAATGTATAGCATATAGTAATTTTTAAACAAATAAACATTCATAATATTTTAGGGAAAACAAGAACTCATGCTAGCATAATCCCTAACAAGTTACATAAGTAATTTAGCATGCATTTTCTTGATTTATACTCATTTCATTCACCTTGGCATTCCATCAAACATGGTATGTTCATTATTTGTTAACCCTACAATATGTTTTTCTAGGTGGGTTATAATTCCATCATACATGTTTGTTCATTATGGATACAATGCCCTCCCCATTTCAATTATCACAACACAACCATTGGCATCCAATGGCCCATTCCATCTCTATTCACAACATCCACACATCCCAACTCCTAGCACAAGTATAGATGAAGGAAAACAAAGAAACATGGAGGAAAAGAGGAACTATGACTAGGAGGGTAGCAAAAAGTACCGACCTTGATCAATGAGGAAGAAAACTTCTCCAAAAACATTCGTGAGGCACTGCCCTAGCTTGGAGAAACTCCTCCTCGCGTGCTTGAATCGGAATCTTGAAGCAATCCAAGCTTGAGGTGATTGTGGGTCTTGAAACCCCTTTGATTTCTCCCCAAAAGCATACCCTAGGTTAGGAAAACCCTCTCCTCTTTCTCAAACTCTCAAATGTCTCTAAGTGTAAAGAATGAGCCCTAAAGGCTCGGGTAACCCTTAAGAGGGAAGAGTGAAACACCCAAAAGACGAAAACACCCTTAATGAAATTTCTGCAAAACTCGAAGACCGAGCAATCGATGGTTATGACTGATCGATCGGTTGCCTACCGAGCGATCGGTGTGTTGACCGAGCTCTCGACCAAAAATCAACTCTCTGGAAAATTTCCCCATACAAATTCTTCGACCAGTTGATAGCCTCCGATCGATCGGTTTTGTACCGATTGATCGCTCCATGGACCGAGCGATCGGTGGTCTACAGGTGCAAACTGTTTTGGCCATATCTTTTGACTCGTTCGTCGGATTTTGACAATTCAACTTGCGTTGGGTTCGTGCTTCGAAAAGGAACATTTCTGACATTTCAGAATTTTCAATTTCATCATTATTTATTAATTGTACTACATTAAAGGCAAATTGGCTACGAAAGTGCCATGTACTAAGCATGAAAAAGTCCAGGGCTCTACGAGCTCCAGACGGAACCAATGGCTGGACTTCATGGTTACATCAGGACCACCGACCAACTCAGTATACCGACAGTGGGTGCATAATCCTGACATTCTACCCGGTATGCTTGCAACCAGGGAACTGCCCACACCAGTCATAGCTCCATCATAAGCAACCATACCCTTAGCAGAAATGGTGGTTCCCTGGACAGACTTCTTCCTGGTGAAACTACTTCTGATCTAGAAGAAATGGAAAAGGCTACAGAAAACCTAGCATGCATTTAAGAAGCAGGAAGCGGAACAAGGTCGTGAACTCCAAACCGTATAAGAGCAGGTTGAACAATTTGAGCACACAATCAAGTCTCTTCACAGGAGACGCAGAGGTGACGCCAGGGAAGCAGCCGTCATCCGGGCCCAACTTCACTTCCACTAAGAGCAGCTTGATTGTGCAAAGGTGGAGATGACCTCCCGTATCCAACAATTTGGATACCGCATGTTCAACGCTACTGAAACCCTTACGCACATTGAGGTTGAAGTCACATCCCTCCAGCAACAGATCATGGATTTTAAGGGCGTGCCCCGGCCACTTGACTTCGCTATCCCCGAAGGGCCTGCCTAGGATCGAATTTTTTTTTTTTGAGTCTCATTATCCGTATACTCATTGCACTCTTCATGCATCAATGAAAAACCCTTTTTTTATAGCATCTGCTTCTTGTCATCATGCATAATCATGATTAGCCGTTGCATTCTTTTTAGTTTGATGAGTCGACCTGTGACTCGTTCTCTGATTGTGATTCTCGTAGAAGTAGCAGCCACAGACGCAGTTTTGACAGAGGTACCAATTACAGAGTTAGTACCTTACACAGCCCAATCAGACAGTAGCTATTACACAGTATAATCAGAAAGCAGCACAGACTCAATAACTGAACCTGCAGATCAGCACCAACGAACCACTGAGATCCTACAGTCACATGACAGGGACATAGCGGCCATGCAGTCAAAGCTTGACAGTGTTCTGGAATCCCTAAAAATTCTAATTGGTAACCGAACGAAAGAACCCTCCACCCGGATCCCGACCAGAGAACCAACCGAGCAACCTATACCAGAGCCTCATCCTTCCCCTTCATCATACCTGATCTCATACCTGTAACAGGTGGAAGAGAGGAGTATGACCAGTATGAAGAACAACCCAAGGCATCACACGTCAATCAAGACTGGCCATCATGCTCAGATTCCATTCCATCGTTACAGGATGAGATCAAGCAGATGAAAGAGGAGATGAGAAGAATGAAGGGTGCATCCACCAGTACCAGTCTATCACTAGAGGACTTAACTTTCTCATTAGGGGATGCTATTTCCACAGGTTTCAAGGTCCCAGACTTTGACAAATACGACGACTCGGGCTGTCCAAAACAACTCTACAATTATACCTGGGGGACATGCTCCAACACAACAGGAACCAGCCTCTACTCATCCAGTACTTCCAAATGAGTCTGAAGGGGGCAGCCCTTACATGGTGGATGTCTATTAACAAGCAGAAGGTCAAGACTTGGCAAGATGCCATGGATAGTGTAGAACCCCGAAAATTTGGTTCACTGTTCAAGTGAATAGTGTCGAGGACACTAGTATTGTAAGGGCCAAAGGCCCTTATTATAAGTTGGGTTTGGTTAATGAGAGTGAGGGTTTCCCTCATAGCCTAAGTGTGATGTGAGTTTCATGTTAGAATCAAGAAGTGTAAGGTGTTTTGAGAAAACATGCAAAGAGTATAAAACCATACTCAAAGCATTAAATGTATAGTGGTATGAATAATGTTGATTCAAGGGATTTGTGGCGGCCGGGGCCTCCCATGCATATGGGTTGTGCCCAATAGGTTACCTCGGTTTGGTTTTAGAACCTATGGTCGTGAGTTATGAGAATAGAAGTAGGGTGTGTAAAATACCCTAAGGGCTTAAAGGGTTGAAGGTGAATAGGTTTAGTGTACAATGTATTAAAAGGCTTAAGACCTACCATGTGTTCTTGATATTGGGGGAAGTGAAGTGAAGACTTTATATGTGTATGTTGAGCCTCAAAACAAGAGTATAATAATACTCAAGTATTTAGGGTATAAAATACCATAAGTGTGAACGTAGAACCACCGGGAAACCATTTCACAATGTTGTGAATAGCACCATGGGCACAAGTCTTGTAAAGGCTGAGGGCCATTTATGTGACTAGGTTAAGGGGCATGATAAGAGTAGTCAAATTAGTTTAAGTGTTTATTGTTGGGTGTTTGGATGAATAAATAAGAGTATGACATACTCTAAGTGGGTAAAAACATGGGTATAAGGTACCCTAAGTGTTAATGAGTTGCGAGTGAATAGTGTTGTTACGCGAGGCATAAAGAGAACGGGGCCTCTCATGCATGTTGGGGTGTGCCCCATGATCACCTAGGTGTGTTCAAAACCTATGGAGTAATGAGTCATGAGGTGTTAGTATGGTTTTGGAACCGAAGGAAAGGAGTGTGAAACACTCCTTATGTTCTAAGTGTCAAGAATGGGAATGCCTTAGCATACCCTTGACTTTAAATAGCCCTACTGTTCACAAGGCTCATCGGAATCAAGATATTCTTGGATTTTTGGAAAGGTAATTGAACCCTCTTCGGGGTTCATGTTGATCACTTGTCTTGGTTTTGAGTTGGTGTTAGGTCAAAAGACCGATTTCTGAAGTCGGGTCGGTTTAAAATCTGGACTGACGAAACTCAGTTTCGGATCAGTCAGCTTTAGGGGAAAAATGGTCCAAGAAATATAGAGAATTAGAAATTATGTAAAACACCAAAGTTGTTATCCTTCAAAAGAATAATCCAACGCAAGTTGAATCGTCAAAAACGGACGAGCGAGTCAAAAGTTATGGCCGAAATACAAAAACGCAAAAATGCTGAAAACTTTCTGCAAAAGTTGCGATCGCTCGTAGGGACCCTACGAACGATCGTAGCGGAGCTACGAACGATCGTAGAGTTGCTACGATCGATCGTAAATCTCCAGAAATACTGGAAACTCTCGGGTGAAACTACGATTGATCATAGAAAGCTACTATCGATCGTAGAAGGCTACGATCATATCGTAGATGTGCGATTTTACTTTCTTGGATACGATTTTTTTGGGGTTTTTCACCCCTTACACTATAAATAGAAGACTTTAGGAGGGTTTTTGGTTTACCCTAAACCAAGGAGAGTTCCTAGAAAGAGAAGGAGAGGATCTTGAGGATTCCAAATAGGGTTTGTTTTGGAATCAAGAAAAGCTTCAACAAGGGTTTGATCTTCTCCAAATCAAGCTTGGATCATTCCAATCAAGTGAGGATTTTTCTCAAGGGGTTTCCTTCAACCTAGAAATTGATTCTAAGAGGTTAGTAAAACTACTATCTAGCTTTGTTATCATACATGGATGGGAAAAGATGACCCAATGGGTGATTTAGCTTTACTAGGATGCCAAGATCTAAATGTGAATGAAAGTATGTTTGAATGGAATGTTAGTGATTCTACCTATCTAACTTTGGTATTGTGCAAAATATGAAAAGATGATAAAAAGGGGTTTATAAATTGGGGGTTTTTCTACATTATGATCAAATAGACAAATAGTAGTTTATAAATTGGGGGTTTTTCAATAACAAGAATGAACATGGCTATACTTGTAAGTAAATGATAGTATCTCTAAATGAAACATGGTTTCAAGTATACTATGATACAAATATTAAGTGTGGGAATTTTGGGTGAACTAGAACATGATCAAACAAGTAAATAAGGGTTTATGATTTTGGGGTTTTCCAATGAAAGGAATGAATGTTGTTATGCTAGTGTGTAAGTATTATTATCCTCCAATAAACCATGATTTTAAGTGTGATATGATGAAGTAGGCTTAGAAGCCATGATTGTTATGATGTGATGCAATGAATGAAATGTTCTACATTCTAGAATTGTCTAAGTATGCTATGATGCTAATATACCTTGTATGAACCATATGAGTTAATTAAGGTATTCAAGTATACTATAATGATCATTATGCCTTGTATGAACATGTTTAATTAGTTAAAGCTTTCCACATAGATGTTATACTGCTCACAAGCACTCCACGCACGATAAGTATTGCACGACCGTGGTTTTCTCATAAGCATGAATTTCAAGAAATCATAAGAAGGGTTTTCAAAGGCATTCATAAGCAAGAAGCATAGATGCATAAGAGTTGACTAAGCCAAAGTTTGGGTTGGCATTCTAAGATCGGTTACTTCATGCTCACAAGGATCAAGTCTAAGATCTCGCATAAACTCCACGGATCATAAGTCTCGCAAGGCTTTTCAAGAACTAATAAGAAACTCACAAGTCTAAGATCTTGCATATATCTCCAAGGAGAACAAGCTCACAAGGATCATAAGCTCACAAGAAGCTCACAAGTACTCATAAGCTTACAAGAAGCTCATAAGCTCACAAGTACTCACAAGCTCACAAGAACTCTAAGCTCACAAGAATTCATAAGAAAACATGAGGCTCACAAGCATTCATAAGAACTCATAAGCATACATGAGAGGGTTTGTTTTCCATGAAAAGAACAAGTTTTATGAAAGGTTTTTCATGACGGGTTTCAAGCATGGATTTGGTGATTTGTATTCTTTTCCGCACTGTATTAAATATTGTGATTATGATAGCATTGTTAGCTAGTAGATTTTGCTCGCTGAGTATTCCATGCTCAGCCGTACATGTTATGTCGGCAGGTATGCTATACGATACATGTACTCCGGTTCTTTGAAACAAGGCGACTCATGGGGAACAGGAGATTGCTCGGGTGGTCATCCAGATGTTGGGGGTTTGACACGTGACCCCATGGTTGGGAAGAGAGTGAGAGAGACATGTATTTTGGGTTTTATGTCTGGGGATATTGTATCACATGAGTTTGTAACCCAGGTGAAGGATTGCTTGTACATGTTTCGGTTTCTATTCATTTATTGCAAATAATTGTACTTGGAATACAGTTAAGTTATTAAAGAAATTTTCAGTTCACTATTTAGCTTGCCTTATATGCTTCCGCAGGATGATTGTATGGTAGGTAACGAGCCCAAATATAGCCTAACTCCTAGGTGGTATTTTGGGGCGTTACAGATAGCTTCATGGAGCAATACTTCTTTGACCTAGAGCTCCACCCTCAGAGGAGCCAACTTGAGCAGTTATGCCAGCGTAATAACGAATCATTTCTAGAGTACGCCATTCACTGGAGGGAAATGGCAGCAAAGATCTCGACTCCTATCCCTAAGGAACAACTGGCAGGCATGTTCATGGGTACTCTAAAGCAGCCCTACTCTACACTCATGGTGACCTTACCAGTGGTTGACTTCGGCACCATCATCAGGACAGGTGCCCATATTGAGACTACTATCAAGAGCGGGGCCATTTATTCCAGTCTAGGACTTGATCCCCCCAAGGTGACAACCTCGTCTAGTAGAAACATCGGTCCCTGGGATCATAGAAAGAACGAAGATGTATATATGGTTGCTTCTACAGTGCCCATCCGACTACCAGCTCCAGCAGCTCAGCAACAGGCAGTTATCAGGAATACCCAGCCAACCCGACCAGCCCAGGGGCAAAACCTTCCTCCCAGAAACTTTACCCCTCTTCCATACACACTTAGCCAATTGTTGGAATTCCTCACCAAATAGGGTCTTCTCTAGTTGAGAGGCCCCACACCTCTCTTACCTCCAGATAAACAAAATAAAAACTACAATGTCAATCATCATTGCACCTTTCACAGAGGCCCAGGCCATGCTATAGACTACTGCATAGGCCTGAAGTGTGCCATCCAAGATCTTTTGGATGACAGAAGGGTTGAGTTGGCTCCTAGCAACACCAGCATCAATCAGGTGCTACTGCCCCCACATAACAATGAAGTCAACTTTATCCAATGGGAAGAGCTTGGGGCAGGGTAGCCAGGACCCAGCACACCCGCAGTGAATAACGACATCATCAGGCCTTCTTACTAATCACTTGTCATAATCTCCTTCCCCCAGTCAAACATACAGACCATTCAGTCTCCAACCCAGATACCTGTCCCCGAACATATCATCTATACTATCTCTGTCCAGATCCCCTACATCCCAGAGCCTCCCTTTAACCTCAATCGAGTACCCACTCCCTGCTCTCTCATCCTTGAGGGCGAGAGCATTACCAATCTAACCCGATCTAGCTGGGTATATCAACCTCCTGCAACTGAGCCGGCAAAGGGGAAGAATGCAGAGAAAGAGAAAGAGAAAATAGGGGTATCAAACCCACAAAAGGAAGCAGCTGATTCAGTAGTTTTATTGAAAATCCTAGAAAAAGCAGAGGAGTTCAATATCACTCAGCAACTGAGCAAGGTCCCAGCACAGATATCCATCTTGGGTCTTCTTCTCACTTCAGAGCACCACAAGAAGCAACTGCTCCGAGTATTCGACAATGCCCATATAACACCAGACATAACGCCTGAGAAACTAGGGCAAATGATAGGGCAAATCCTCAAACCCAAAGTCATCTCCTTCACGGAAGAGGAGATACTGAACAGTGACAGGGACCATACCCGAGCTTTGTACATCGCAGTTCAGTGCTTGGACCGAACGTTTTCATCAGTACTCATTGACAATGGCTCCGGTCTGAATGTCTGCACACTTTCCATGTTGCAAAACCTGGGCCTGAACCTCAATCAAGTGAAAAAAAGAATCATGACCATCAGGGCTTTTGATAATACAACCAGGCAGAACCTGGGTGACATCGATCTAACCATCGGGGTCGAACCTACTCAATTCTCAACAAACTTTTAGGTTGTGAATGCGCCAGCCTCTTTCACTTTGCTCCTAGGGAGGCCATGGATCCACGCAGCCAGAGTCATTCCCTCCTCTTTGCACCAAAGAATCAAGTTCATCCAGGATGACCGTCTAGTTGTCATTCCTTCTGAGGAGTTGGTAAGTTCCTTTGGCGACGTCCAAGAGCTGGGGCAAGACACTGCCTTCATTACCTTCCAGTTTGAGTAGGTTAGTTCTATCGCCTAGGTAGAACATCAAAGTAAGTAGTGTCACCATTTTTCAGAATGAACTACCACCCCGAAAGTGGTCTCCATGCTAGGAATCAGGGCATGAAGAAGAGATGCACACCTCCTTGCTATACATCTCCCATTGGCTTGGACATATATGCCCTCGAAAGCCAATAAAAGACTTTTCTATGTTGATTAGACAAGCATCATATTCACACAACCAACTATAAAGGGTATTTATATTAATTAGTGTCTCATATGATGATGACATAAAGTTCCATAGGTAACATTGTAGGAAAATCATGCAAAGGTTGCAAGGAGATATGATTTTCCGGTTCCTTGTAAACCTAATATTGTTCGAAGCCTCTAGAGTACTGGTTGGGCGCCGTACTTCATCATGGCTTGCACATGTGTAGTTCTATGAGATAGTGTGATGAATCTCATTCACAGAGAGTGGGGACTCTTGACTAACATGTGAGTATATGTAGCAAGTACATAAAACTGAACGGGGTCACTAGTGGATACCCTATGGAATACACTGTCAGATTGTATTAGGGTTATCCATTTGACAAATTGTCCTTAGACCTGAGAGGTTAACATCTTCTCAGACATCTGTCTATATGGCTTTGATGTGCCAATCGGCAATGTCCAATACACAGGACTAACTCCGGGTACGTTAGGTCATGTACACAATGTTTGGAGAAGTGTGTAAACACTCAATAAGGAATCCACAACTCCTTAATTGGAGATAATGATATCAAGGTGATACTTGTTGAATTGAACTGTTAAATCCAGTACTGGTGCGTTTCGGTAAAATGGTTTTTATCGAAGTTGATATTTTTAATATGGAAAAGTATATATAAATATATATGTCAGTTCTTTTCTAATGTTTCTTCAAAAGTGTTTGGAGGTTCAGTTCAATGAAAAAGTAATCATGAGAAAGGGTTCTATTCATAAGCTAGGGATTAAGACAGTGGAATTGTTCCAATCCCGGAAGCTTACAAGTGATATCGGAATGTGGAAGGATTTATTTGTAAATATATTGTGAGATGGTACTTACAAACAATTCTCTAATTTCTGGAGGTTAATCACATTGTGTTAATGGACATTAATTGTGATTGGTGGAAGTCCAGGGATATAGATAAAATTCTATAATCCTAATGGAGTGTAGGAAAGGTGTTTCCTAGTAACAATGTTTTAACCAAAAAGGTAGAGTACTTGGTCCCACAACCGGAAATAGGAGATCCCTTTAGATCCCACACACAAGGACCTTCTTAAAGTATTTAATTTAATTATTAATTAAATTAATTAATTTCTCTAAGTAATCACTATATGGTGTAGTGAGGCTCTAAAAAGTGGAATCACATTAGATGTGAAAAACCAAATGGGTAGGACCTATTTGGGAATTATTATAAAAGAATAATTCAAGTGACCAAAACGGTTTTGGAAACCCTTTAGGCGTGTGGGGTGGGACCCACCTAGGGTGGGACGCCCACTTCAAGGAGGAATAATAATTGTTATTATTTTAATTAGTTTCTAATGACTAATATCCTTATTAGATAAGGTTAGTTAGTTACTAATTAAAGATTCCCTAATTGTTAGGGATTCCATTAGTTAGTTACTAATTCAAGATTCCTTATTGGATAAGGATAAGATTAGTTACTAATGGATAAGGTTAGTTTCTTTTAAGATTAATCCTAATTGGAATAGGAGAATAATCAATAAAGGAAACTATTGGGGAATCCTAATTGGATTAGGATAAGGGTTAATGAATTATAATTGGATTACAATTCAAGAAACCAAGAGGGAACTTATTTAAAGGAGTGGATGCCCAGCCCTTTAAGGTATATAATTCTCCAGAATTTTTTCTTCTCTCCCTCTCCTCAAGTTTACGCCCAGCCCTCTCCCCCTTTGAGGGTGTACGGTCACCCTTCCCCTTCTTCCTTTTTGTTTGGTTTTTGATTTTGATGATCAAGAACAAGTTCTTTGAAGATCAAGATTGGATCTTGTTTGATCAAGAACAGTTCTTGGATCAAAGAAAAGATGAAAAGATAAAAGAGCATGAAATTTAGAAGGGCCATTAGCTTCCATTAGAGAAAGCTTTAAAGGAAAAAGAAGGTTCGTGTGAATCGACAGGAGACTTGACACTTGTGAAATTTTGCGAGTACTATTCTTATGTGGATTTGACTTAACAATTTCAAAGTTGCAAAGGTGAATGTTATTCTAACCTTCATTGAATAAAATCAATTAGAATCTTAGTCAGATCTTGGGATTCGATGTATGCCCCCCAAGAACTGTGCTTCTAAAATTAAAAAGAGGCATACTTTCAACAAGGCCAGATACGAGGATTAACTCTCCAAGCTGACCAAGAAGAGTAGACAGTCGGTGAAACCTGAGCCCCAACCACACATCTCTGTAACCTTCCCTGTGGGAATCTTCGAAACCTACCCAGAAACCTCTGTCGCACCCGTTGCCTTAACCCCTCAGCCTAGTACCGAGTCTTCAGGGATTCCAGATCCAGAATTGTTCAGCATGGCCCAGATGTTCGACGAGATGACTATCAAAGATGCTATTGAAGTAGAGTATCCAGCAGGAAAGCAGGTCTGCACCCTCTCCAACGGCGCCAAAGCATCCTCCAGTCACCAGCCACTAATCCATTGGTGAACTGAGGCTCTTACCATCGAGGCTAGCCAAGGTCGGGGCAAGCATAATGTAGGACAGGTTGGTTTGAGACAGCAGTGACCAAGCATCACCCTTCTCCTTCATCTACCTCTCTTTTACTCCTATTTGTAAAAATCCAAAAGTCAGGCCAGTATCGGCCTCTTTTTGTTTGAGTCTTTTTGTAACAATTCATCATTTTTTCAATGAAAATCAGATTGTCTTAGACTCAAAAATTATGTTTTCAAAAAACATTTCATATCGGCTGATGATGAAATCACACGGACTCTTTCCCTGGAAGGCCTAGTGTCTTGAAGCCAACAAAATCATCATCACCAAGTATGCTAAACTGAAGCTAATTGATTTGCCAGGAATTACCTCTAACAGGGCTACCCCTCAAAACCTCCTCGAACTCTCCGAAGTAGAGTATGACTTAGAACAGGAAGAGGAACCACCTCAAGAAATTCTAGACCTCCTTGAGCACAGCGAAGGACTTCTGCAATCTAACAGGGAAGACAATGAAACAGTCAATCTGGGATCCACAGACAACCCTCGGCTAGTCAAGATCAGCACAAGCATGAACCCTCAGCAGAGAGCGGATATGATCAGTTTCCTGAGAAGCTACAGTGATGTCTTCACCTGGTCATATGCAAACATACCAGGCTTAGACCCAACATTGGTGGTACACAGACTGCCCCTGAACCCTGATGTCAGACCAGTTAAGCAGAAACTGACACAGATGAGGCCCGAATGGTCACAGAAGGTCAAAGAAGAAGTTGAAAAGCAGATCAGTGCAGGCTTCCTAGCTGTTGTAACCTACCCTGAGTGGTTAGCCAACATCATACCGGTACCCAAAAAGGATGGCAAGATCCGAATGTGTATTGACTACCAAAATCTGAACAGGGCAAGCCCCAAGGATAACTTTCCTCTCCCGCACATCGACATTCTTGTCAACAATATTACTGGGCATGAGACTCTCATTTATGGATGGTTTCTCTGAATACAACCAGATCAGAATGGCAGAAGAAGACATAGAGAAAACCTCCTTTATCACACACAGGGGCCACCTACTACAAGGTCATGCCCTTCGGACTCAAGAACGCAGGGGCCACCTACCAGAGGGCCATGACAGCCTTGTTCCACCACATGATCCACAAGTCCACTGAAATCTATGTGGATGACATGATCATAAAATCTCTTACTACCGACCAACACCTAGAAGATCTGAAGAAACTCTATGACAGACTCCGAGTGTATGGCCTGAAACTGAATCTAGCCAAATGTGTCTTTGGGGCCTCATCAGGAAAGCTCCTTGGCTTCATAGTTAGCAAGAGAGGCATCGAGATCGATCCAGCTAAAGCCAGAGCTATCATTGAAATACCAGCACCCCAAATTGAAAAGGAGATCCGTGGTTTCCTGGGTAGAATTCAGTACATCAGTAGATTCATTTCTTAGCTTACTCCGATATGCGAGCCAATCTTCAAGCTTCTCCAGAAGAACACATCGACAGTCTAGACAGTAGAGTGCAAAGAAGCCTTTGAAAGAATAAAGTAGTATCTCCTGAACCCTCCAGTATTTCTGCCTCCTACACCAGGCGGCCACAGCTACTCTACATCTCGGTACAAGAAACCTCTATGGGGTGTGTGAACGCATAAATTTATCGCCTTTCCTCCCCTCTCAACTCTAGGTATCGGAATAAGGTCCGAGAGTAGAGGAATAACGCTAAATCTATTTTTGAGAGTCGCCACCTACTTAGGGGAAGTAGGATCCCGAAATAATCCAAATGAGGGGGTCTACGGTCCAAAATAGTCTAGGTAAGGGATCCCTTTAGGTCCTGGGGAAGGCGTTAGGCACCCCAGGACCTCCATCCGATGACGGTAACCTACTCATTAGGTCTAAATCAAACATAAAAAAAATCACTTAACATTTCCTAAAATTTATTAATTTTGCTAATCGAAATCAAAAAAGGGAGTGTAAAAAAGTTTATTTTTGGTTGGGGTCGAACCCTGATTGGGCTGCCTACTTATCCGGTTAGTCGGAATCAGACCCTCAATAGTAGTTCGGGATCCGTGACTATTTTTATACTCGTTTCGGAGTGTGGTCACTTCCAACTCGTGTTTGAGTTGGGGAGGGGAAATGGAACTGAGATTTATGAATCTCACTCCGGGAGATGGCCGCGTAGCTAGGTGCTCGTGGGGGAGCTCTAGGGGGCGTTCATTTATTAGGGTAAGTCTTTTTTGCATTTTGGGGGTTTTTAAATGTTTTTTTGTTGTTTTTGTATTTTTTTTGTATTTTAATTTTGGCAAGTTTTAACTAGTCAAGGCTATCCTAAGTGCCCAAGGTAGGCAAAAGGGAAAATAAAGTCTAAATGATTTTAATTATCTTAAAGGCAAAGAGCAGGGCGGATCGAGCGGCCTTAAACCAAAAGGGGCTATGGTTTAAATACGGACCCTGCTCTAGGTCCCAAGGGAGGATAGACCAGTACCTTTAATTTATTTTAATCTTTTTTTATATTTTTTGATTTTTTGTAGGGCTAACTAACGGGGTGGGCCAATTATTTTTAGGGTTAAAAAAGGAAAACTATCTAAGTGCCCAATGTAGGCAAAATAGGAAAAGAAAATCGCGGCCTATTCCTATTGCACGCACATGGATAATATATACATACATGACAAAATAAATGGGCCCAAAGAGAAAGTTAAGGGGCCAAGGCCCATTGACCACTAATGGTCAATTGGCTTTGGTCCGCTATCTTTCTAAGGTCTCGAGAAATAGGCCCTATAATTTTAAAACGATTCTAGGGGCTTCCAATGATTCAAATCTCCCGCCCAAGCTTTGAACTATCCAAAGACATATTACACTACAATAAATGAAAAGTATTAAATAAAAAATAGGGGTAGAAATATACCTGCGAGGGCTGTTAGGAGAGTTGATGACGGTTGAGAAGTAGAAGGACCGCTCTATCTCTCAAAAAAAAAAAAAAAAAAGGAAAAATCCACAGAACAATGGATACCAAAAATATATAAAAAAATCAAAAGGAATGGTGCTCTCCTGCACAGATAAAGAACACAGGCACAGGCAATTAATAAAAAATAAATAAATAAATAAAATAAAATAAACAAGATGATACAGAGCTCTAGATCTACAGACCCAGATTCGAATTTCCTGGTCTAAGGATTTAGATCTAGAAGGAAAAGGGTCACATAGGAGTTTAGAGATGGCGAAGAGGACCCGAGGATGGCTTAGCTAGAAACGGTAGTAATTACCTGCCAGGGAAGAAAGATCACCGGAGATGGGGATTCCCACGATCTGGATCTGAACAAAAGGACTGAGAAAATTCTAGATTTGAACAACGAGTGAAACAGAAGTGAAAATTCTAGATCTGAATTTCTAGATCTAAGGTTTAGATCTAGGAACTTCAGATTTAGAAGAACTGAGAAGAAGAAAATCGATGAAATGGAGACTCACATACCTGGGAGAACGATGAAGGGAGACGATGAGCTACAGATACCGGGTAGTGACGATCGGCGTAGACGAGCTTCTGAGAAAAGTGAATAGATCTAAGAAATTAGATCTGGAATTTCCAAGATCTAAAACTAGAGAAATTGAATGAGGGAGAATGACCGAGATGTTACCTGAGAGATGCTGGCCGATAAGGACTTGGGCTGGAGAGGTGGACGGTGGTGACTAGTCAGCAACTCGCCCAAAAGAAAAAAACCGCCGGAGATGAAGACGCCGGTAATGGAGTTCACCAGGTGAGACGACCGAAGCCGAGAGAAGAGAAAACGATCGCAACCAACTAAATCCGGCCAGAGATTTGAGATCAAAATTTGTACAGATCTAAATTCAAAAAAGAAGGAAGGGAGTGAGGACTCGTCGAAGAAAAACCCACCAACAGAAAACCCAAAACTAAAGATGAACATCTTTAGTTCTGCAAGAGTGAAACTGAGAAAAAAGTAAATAATAAAAAAAAAAAAAGAAATAAAAACAATCGGTATCCATGAGATATTAACCTGAAAATCACCGGAGAAAGAAGACCTACGGACTAGTGTTGGTCTGGATCCATAAGGTCAAGGCTATCGGAGTTGCTGCAATGGTAAAACGCCGGCAAAGACAGTTGAAGGAGAACGGGTGAGGATGCGAGTGGGTGATCTAGCTGTTGCCGCTGGAGAGGAGAAACTGATGAAAGGGGAGAAAAGGAAAAATGAGGTCATCTGACCTCATAACTGAGTATTTATAGAGATGGAATTAGGGTTTGAGGATATGGGCTTTGGATCTTGTTTGGGCCATAGCCTCTAAGCTTCCAACCCTTAGAGGATTTAGCTTAGGTGAACTTGGGCTACTTTGGATCCGGGCTTGGGCTTTAAGGTTGGACTCTGGCTTTGGCTCATGGGTTTTAAACATGGGGGCTTTGAACAATGGGTAAAGGGGATGATTTCTCTCTCTCTCTCTTTCTCGGATCTAGAACCTCGACACTCAAATAAAATAATAAAATTAAAATTAAAATTAAAATTAAAATTAAAATTACAAATAAAATCAAGGGATTAAGGGGTGTAAAAATGGGGTGTTCACAGTTGCCCCTCAGCGCAACATTACGAGACAGGCAGAACAGAACAAGCCATTTACTACATCAGTAAGTGCCTGCTAGAGTATGAAGAGTGGTACAACCCTTTTGAGAAGACTTACCTGACACTAGTCTAGGTAACTCAGCGTCTTTGGCACTATTTGCCTTCCTACCCGATAATCCTGATCTCCCGGATGGACCCACTCAAGTACCTATTGGAACTGCCTGATGGCTCATGATATTGTCTGAATTCGACATCACATACATGACACAGAAGTCAACCAAGGGGCAGGCGATAGCAGATCACCTTGCCCACAGTCTAGCATAGGATTACTTGTCTATACATGATCGATTTTCGGATGAAGCCATCTTTTAAACGGAAGCAGACGAACAAGAGTACTCCGACTGGGAGTTGTACTTTGATGAACCTCCCTATCTCAGTCAAGTTAAAGTTCAGATGCTCCAATAATGAGGCAGAGTACGAGGCGTACATAGCTAGACTGAAAGAAGCCCTGGACATCAGGATTGAAGAGGTAGATGTCTACGGTAACTCATCTTTAGTAATCTGTCAGGTGAACGAATCTTGGGTCATCCGAGAAGCAAGGTTAGTCCCATACTTGGCCTACCTTAATCTACTAATAAGTCAGTTCAGAAGAATCAGCTTCAGCCTTGCTTCTATGGTACAGATCCCTACAAACATCATGCTCTGGTCGATCGAAATTCAGCAACAGGATAAGCCTACCTACTGCCTTTAGATCAAGGAGGTATCGGACAATAAGCCTTGGTATATGGACATCAAGCAGTACCTCGAGGACGGGACCTTCCCTGTCGATGCTACCAAGATGGACCGCCGGGCAATCAGAAGACTGGCTATTCAGTTCATCCTATCAGGGGGCATCTTATACAAGAGATCGCTGAACCTACTCTGGCTTAGATGCCTGGATACCAATGAAGTAGCACGGGTACTTGCAGCCCACACATGAATGGGTTGATGCTGTCTAAGAAGATACTATGGCTGGGTTACAATTGGTCCACCATGGAATCAGATTATTACAGGCACGTATAGAAGTGCCACCAGTGCCAAATTTACGCCGACAGGGTAAATGCACCGCCAAACAAGCTGCATAATCTCACCACTCCTTGGCCATTCTCAGCTTGTGGCATTGATGTCATCAGACCCATAGCTACGAAAGCATCAAACGAACATCGATTCATTCTGATTGCAATCGATTATTTCACCAAATGGGTCTTGGTATCCTCTTATGTCAACGTCACAGCCTCAGTGGTTAAGTATTTTCTAAAAAGGGATATTATCTACCGATATGGGACCCCGTATGAGATTATAACAGACAACGCTCCCAACTTCTGCAACATGGAGATGACTGATCTCTGCCAGAAATTCAAAATCCAACATCACAATTCTACGCCATACAGGCCACAGACCAATGGTGCAGTTGAAGCTGCCAACAAAAATCTAAAGAAAATCATAGAGAAGATGGCCACCAAGTACTCTACCTAGCATTAGATGCTCACTTATGCACTCATGGCCTACAGAACGTCCATCCGAACCTCAACAGGGGCAACACCATTCTCTCTGGCCTATGGTATGGAAGCAGTCCTGCCCATCGAGGTACAGATTCCATCACTCCAGGTATTAATGGAAGCAGAGCTCTCAGAAGCAGAATGGGCACAGACCCGGTATGAGCAATTGAATCTAATTAAAGAGCGACGACTGAAAGCCATCAACCACTCTCATGCCTATCAAAGGCACATGGCTAGGGCATTCAATAGGAACGTCAAGCCAAGAAACATCGTGATCGGTGACATGGTTCTCTGAAAAATATTACCAAACTGACCTGAACCAAGGGGCAAATTCACTCCCAACTTTGAAGGCCCATACATCGTCCGAGAAAAATTCTCAGGTGGTGCCCTTCAACTCGGACATATGGATGACGAAGACCTCCTAGAGCCCGTCAATATGGACAAAGTCAAAGGATACTACGCTTAGGGTCTAGATCTGATAGGTGCTCTGCACTTATAGTTTCTCCGAGAAATTACGAGAGGCCATCCTGGGCACACTCTTCATCCCTCTTTCCTGTAACCTATTTACAAATCAATGAAATTCACTAGTTAGCCCCTCGAGCCTGATAGCCCTTCTTTCATTACACTTGCTCAGGGACACCCTCCCTCGCCCTCTGCAGTGTCAGCCTGAACTACATCATGACCTGATCCTGTAAAAGATACGTAGGTAACCTGTCAAAACAGGTGCGATCAAAAAAGGGGTATCCACTCCCCGACTCTCCCCAAACAGAGTCCCTCTTTCCCCAAAAGATTCATCAACTATCCCCCACAATGTCACTCCCCAAGCAGTGACATACTCTCCCAGCCTCTCAGGCGAATCAATTCTTAGGGTACAAAATTTCTATCAAAAGAAAACCCGAAATAGAAGTCAAAACATTTCAACAGTCAAAGACTCTCCATAGAGACAATCTCCCCGACTCTTTACCCAATAGAAGAACCTTTCAGAGACAATCTCTCCTGAAAAGCAATCCTCGGGTGGAGACAACCTCTTTATCCTCATCAGAGACAACCTCTCTCACCCCTTCTGGCAGAGACAACCTCTCTCAATAAACCCCTGGCAAAAAAAAAATCACCGGCAAACCTAAGGCAAAAGCCTTAAGCAGACGAATTCCCCCAGAAACAGAAAGGTTCCCCCCAGAAGGTGAAAATTAATTATATCACAACCAAAACCTCAAAGGGAGTGCAAATCAACATCAAACGGGAGAAATCCCAGGGTGTCCCAAACATCGGTCCCTCAACCTACATTTCATCCCACTACAAAGTCCTTCTAGATCCCCTAGAAGCTACGAGTGCAAGCGCAGCATCACATCTGTATCCCCAGCAGAAATATCATCCTCAAATCCCCAGAGGAGTACCATTCAGGGCAATGATGAGAGAAGACCTATTCTCCCCATCATAAACAAAGCTTCCCCAGTAAGCCGCGGGAATGAGTGAAAACCGGCAATGGCCTCATTGCACAAAAATCACGCAATCCCCAGACCTAGTCTTGTGATTAGGGGTAAAAAATGGACAAAAATCAATCAGCTTCGCAGGCATGAGGAAAACCGGCAATGACCTCATCGCGTAAAAATTATACGAACCCTATGACTTGGTCATTCTAAGGGTAAAAAAGGGAGAAAAAGCTGAAAAGTAGATTGACAACAGAATCCGGCAGTAATCGTTCTAGCCAGATAAATCCCCTATAGCAATCCCCCACAGATAGCATGGAATGGCAGCTTCCCCAATACAAGTCCCCATGCAGAATTCAGATCCCCAACAGTGATCTACTATAGTGTCATATCCCCTAGCAAATCCCTAGTAACAGTTTACAATAGTATTACATTCCCCAGTTGATCCCCAAGTAGAGGCATCCAATCTGCTCCCCAGCAAGCTTCTCCCCAATCAGAGTCTAATCTCCAGTAGTGACAAGGTAAACAAGTCTACCAATGAACTTCCCCAGTGGTGACAAAACCTCTTCTAGGTCATACTCTACTCTCCAAGAATGAAAGGAATATTACAAAACCCCCAAGCCCTGTCTAAGGTAACTTCCTGGCAAAACTGATAGCTAGTTGAACATTCTTTCTAACAAAATCAAAATCTTTTTACAAAGGCCCAAAACCTTTTAAAAAAATCAGCTCTTCTTCGGTATCCTGACCAGATCATACCAGCCTGCACTGAGCAGCCCCAGCAGGACAAAGCAGAAGAAGCCGACACCAGGCATCCTCGTAAGTCATAATCAGCAGAGTCATGGGAAAGCATCCTTACCTTTATCCCCTGTATGACATCCCTGCATAGCATCACACCCTGTGTGGCCAAACTCTTCAACGTCATCTTTGATCAAAATTCAGCACCTCTCGGTCATTTCAATCATCCGGGTAGTGCCTCTTGGACATGCCGCACTCTTTTGACACCCCTGTGTGTCCTCAACATCTCGTTTATACCTTTACAGTGTATACCACCTGCATGTCCTCTCTTTCGACACTCCCGTGTGTCCTCGATAACCCGTGTATACCTTTACAGTGTATACCACCTGTATATCCTCTCTTTCAACACCCTGTATGTCCTCGCATCCCGTGTGTACTTTTATAATGTACACCACCCGCATGTCACCCCTTCAACACCCTATGTGTCTTTCTCAATCAAAATCAATCAAATCCCTTCGGCCAACGCCTCCGGGATATGTCATCCCTGCATCCATCACTCCCTAGTGATAGTCTGAACTACTCGCTCTTCCTAGCTGTGGCCATGCCACAACGTTGCACTCACTATTTGCACTACATGCATGCATAACATCATTCTGCATCCCTGTTATCCGAGCTCGGTGTAAAAATAGGATGATTCAAGTCTTTGTCATTCAAATCGCCAACCTTGGCATTTTCCAGCAGAGAGGGGCAGCTGTAAGCACCCAATTTTTAGTCCCAATCTAAACTGTAGTTAAAACCTTTTAACTATAGCTACCCCTTGCCAAACCCTACCCTTAGGAATAAACCATAGGTGAACCCTAGGTAAACCCTAGACTCAACCCTAGGACCTATCCCTAGTGTAACCTTGGTTAGACTTTAGAACTCACACTAAGTGAAGCCTATGTCAAAATCCTAGCCTTAGGTGACCCTAGCATAACCCTATAGCCCTTAGGGCTTAAACCCTAAAACCCCATGGCCTATAGGGCCTGACCCCTAACCTCAAGCCCACAAGGCCCAAAACTCCAAAGCCCTAGCCCCAAGACCGAGTGTGCATGGGCCAGGCCCATTTCAAAATAAATCTCAGAATGTCGGTAGAAGGTCTACCAACATTTTAATTTGGCCTTGTTTCTTGTTGTCGAAAGACCTTCTACCGACAGTATGCGTGTTACGAGTTTATAGGCTGTAAACGCCCTGCACACTCAACCCTCACCTCGATCTCTCCCTTCAGGCCTCGTAGTCGACCTTCCTTGGGTCCAATGCTATTTCCCTTCTCCTTAATCCCTGGTCGGTCCTCAAAGGTCTTCTCTATAAAACCCAGTAGCCCTCCACTGTTATCGGATCCGAATACTTCAGACTCAAACCCCTACTGCGAAACCAAGGCTTTGGACCCTTTCCTTAAGCTTCCTGGAGTTCCTAGGACCACCTCAGCCTCCCCATTGCACCTAGGCAGCACTACCAGTGTGTACTTCAATAGCGCACAGGGCACCTCTCCTCTTGGCAGGAATAGAGCGTTCGGGTAGGGGAGTCCCTACCTATTTTTCTTTATGCTTTATCATCATATATAAGCCCCTGGTCATCTCCAGGGGACAACTTCTTCTTATTTAGCATTGTTTACTTTGAGTGCGGGATTTCACTCCCTAGATTTCTCACGGGGTTTTGAGAGTCGCCACCTATTAATTCAGAAGGGATAAGTCCCTCGAAGTTTTGGATAAGGTCTTGGTCCACGAGAGAGATCAGGGTAAGGGGTTCGGTTAAGTCCGAGGAAGGTGTCAGGTACCCCGAGGCTTCCGTTTTACAACGGTTCCGTACTCCCCGGGTTTAAGCCAATTAAAGTTAATCTTGTTAAAAATGCCGAAATGTTTAAATGAACACTAATCCAAAAAGGGAAAAGCTAACTGGGATCGGGCCCATGTTGGGCTTCCTACGTACTCACAGGGTGAGATCAGACCGAGCGTAGTTCTGGCACGTGAGCCTGTGCCGAGGCTAAGGGCATGTGTGTGTGCACCAAGGGTGACTAACATGGACTAGTCCGGTAGACTAGGGTTTGATTGACCGAGGAGGGTCAACTGCAAGGTATGTAAGCCCGGTAGGCTTAGGGAGTAGTCCAGTAGACTAGGAAGGAGTCCAGCCCAGGTTAGAATTGCTAACTGGGTGAGGCCGGACTAACTGCAGTTAGGGTTGCTAACCACAGTAAAGGGTGAGTGAGTTATAGCCCGGTAGGCTAAAGTGGGGGCCCGGTAGGCCAAGGTAAGTCTGGTAGACTTGGTTTTTAGGCCCGGTAGGCCGTAAACCGAAGTTAACTACGATTAGGGTCACTAACCGTAGTTAAGGGGGTCTAACTATGGTTAGGGTTGCTAACCAGGGTTAGGGAGAGGGCCAAAGTCAGGATTATGGTCCAAAGTTTGTTTTAGGAAGTTCTGTTTAATTTCCCACAGTTTGTAGGGTTAAGGGGTGCTTAACCGTGGTTAAATGTTAACCAGAGGTGTATTTAACCACAGTTAAGGGTCTAGTACGGTCCAAGGTGGGCCCAGGGGGGCTAGGTAGGGCCTAAAGTGGCCTCCTACTAGGCCTGGGCCCCTGCAAAAGCCCAAAATTAAAAACACAATTAATGTCGGTAATTGGATTACCAACATGTTGAACAGGGTTTTTAACCATGGTTTTGCTTCTGTTAACTAGGGTTAGGCTGTAACCCGAAGTGAAGTGAGAGCATGGGAGTGTAGAGGGGACTCCCGGGAAGAGTTCAGGCTCTGTGTAGGCCCCAGGGGATGCCTAGAGTGGGTCCCACAGAGCTGCAAAGTCACTGTGACAGCAACAGCAAACTGGCGGTAGATGGATTACCGACCTTACTGAAATAAGGCAGAAACAGAGTGTCGGTAGTTGGACTGCCGACAAAAGGAAAACCAGCTCTTTTAGGAATGGCGGTACTGAGAGTACCGCCATTCTGGCTTTTTCTGAAAACCGAGATCATGCCCAAGGGGCTATGCACAGAGATTACTAGGGGTTCCCTCATGATGTGAGGGACCCCTAGAAGGTTCTGTAATGGCTCTGAGAGCTCTATGGAGTTTGTTATGCCCGAAGGGATTCACCACACCTATGGTTTAGGTGGGTGAATACCCTGTGTGGGTTCGTTTCTACTAAGTAACAGCAAAAAACGTAAAAAGGTCCCCTGGAGATGACCAGGGGCTCACAAGGATGTTAAAGCCATAAAGAAATGGGTATGGGTGTCCCTACCTAATGCTCTGCTCCTACCAAACGGGGCGGTGCTGCCTATGCAAGGTGGTGGCGCTTCGACGGTGCTACACGAGCAGGGGAGGGGAGAGGTAAGTCTAGGGGAAGCCTAGAACTGAACCAAGGGTGTGTAGAGGGGTGAGGATTTCGGTTTTGCAGCAGGGGGTCTCCTCTAAAACGTTGTCGATGTATACAGTGGAGGGTGGATTGGGTTTTATAGAGGAGAAGACTAGGGACCTAGGTGGGATTTAAGGAGAAGGGGAAAGAGGTGGTTGGACCCATGGAAGGTCGACTAAGAGACTGGACAAAGGAGATCGAGGTGGAGGTAGAGTGTGCAGGGGTGTACGCAGGCTTAAAACTCGTAACTTGCATATGTAGGTAGAGTAATTACCGACGATACAAAACCCGGCCAATTTTAAGATGTCAATAGAGGGTCTACCGACAACAGGAAATCAGTTCAAAATTTAATGTTGGTAGACCGTCTACCGACATTCTGGATTTAGTTTTGAAATTGGCTGGGCCCTACACACTTGGGTATAGGGAAATCCTAAGGGTTTTTGGGCTTTGTGGGCTTTAATGGTCCTGAGGCTTGGGTTAGGCCCTAGGGGGTCAAGCCCTAATGGCTCTTGGACTAGGGTTTCGGCTAGGACTACCTAGGTTGTGAGGAATTTGGCAGGATGTAACCACAGTTAAAAGATTTAACTGTGGTTAGGATGGGGTATAAAAATCGGGTGCTTACATTTACAATAGTGCAAACCCAGACAGGGTGTTCAGTGTGGTGAACCCCTACGGGTATACCAATCTTCACTGAGCATTGCAAACCGTCTCGGACATTCTGGGGGTCCCTCAGATCATGAGGGAACTCTTAGTAACCTCTGTGCATAGCCCCCATGGGCAGAAACTTGATTTTGAAAAAAAATCTGGAAAGGCGAGAATTCCAACACCGCCATTCCTGGTAAAACCTGTTTTCTTTTTGTCGGTGAACTTTGTACCGACATCCTGTATTGTACTAGTTTTGTTTTGGTGGTAGAATAACTACCGCCAATATGTTGTTACAGGTACAACATCTTTGTAACCTTGTGGGGCCCACACCAGGCATCCCCTGGGGCCCACACCAGATTCAATAGACTCCCAGGAGTCCCCTCTACACTCCTATGCCTTCAGATCACCCTAGGCTGGAACTTAACCCTAGTTAGGAGAGGCAAAAACACAGTTCAAAAACATTGCCTTTAATGTCGGTAATCCAATTACCGACATTAACTTTATTTTTTATTCTGGGCTTTTACAGGGGCCCAGGCCTGGTAGGAGGCCACTTTAGGCCCTGCCTAGCCCCCTGGGCCCACCTTGGACCTCAGTTGACCCTTAACCACGGTTAAATACACCGATTAACAATTAACCATGGTTAAGCACCCCTCAACCCTACAAACTTTGGGAAATTAAAATAGAAATTCCTAAAAATGTAATCAGATAGTAAAACTGACCTTATCCCTCTGCCTAACCCTGGTTAGCAATCCTAACTACAGTTAGACCCCACTTAATTGTGATTAGCAACCCTAATCGTAGTTAATTTCGGTTTATGGCCTACCGGGCCTAAAAACCATGTCTATCGGACTATCTTCGGCCTACCGGGTCTCTCCTTTAGCCTACCAGGCTACACCTCACTTACCATTAACTGTGGTTATCAACCCTAACCATAGTTAGTTCGGCCTAACCCCGGTTAGCAACCATAACCCGGGCTCGGCTCGATCCTAGTCTACCAGACTAGCCCCCCTAAGCCCACCGGGCTTAAATACCTTGCACTTGACCCTTCTCGGTCAATCAAACCGTAGTCTACCGGACTAGTCCATGTTAGCCACCCTTGGGTGCACACACACAAGCCCCTAGCCTCGGCACAGGCTCACGTGCCAGAACTATGCTCGGTCATATCTCACCCTGTGAGTACGTAAGCAACCCAACTCAGGTTCGACTCGAGTTAGCTTTTCCTTTCTTGGATTGGTGTTAACTTAAACATTCCGGTATTTTAATCAAGATTAACTTTGTTTGGTTTAAACTTGGGGAGTACGGAACCGTTGAAAAACAGAAGCCTCGGGGTGCCCAACACCTTCCCCGGACTTAACCGAACCCCTTACCCTGATCTCACTTGCAGACCAAGACCTTATCCAAACCCGGGGGACTTATCCCTTCTGAACGAATAGGTGGCGACTCTTAAATGATAAAACCCTTTAACACCCGTGAGGGTACCCAGGTAATAATCCCATCATCTTTTTGTGAGTGGGAGGGAAAATTCCTGAGCTGACACTACTTATATTCTATACATGTTGTTATGTCTTACCTGACTTAGCTAGGGATAGTAAAGTGTGGGAAACTGTCGCGACCAATAATACCCCCTAGGAGTTAGGGATACTTTAGTTCGTGACCGCTGTGTCAAACCATCCTGTATAACACATAAGGCATACTTAACATCCTGTACAACATATAAAACATACTATAGCGGAAGCATAATACAAAATTTTCTACACATACTATATCCAAGTTTATACAATAACCCAAAATAAAGAGCGAACATGCTCGCTCATCAAAATACATGTATTAGTCTCTCCCTATCTCACTCTGTATGGGGCCACCACCTATCGAGTATCCTCTGAAACTCCTGAAGCACCACTGGAGTAGGTACCTCCTCAACGTATTCCTCCTCAACCTAAGGCTCCTGAGGACGCTCTCCACAGATGTCAAGCGGGACTGCTATGTAAGGTTGAGTATTGAATACTCCGCGTATACAAACCACTACACAGTAATGTCATAAACATGAATACAACATATATATCACAGTTTATTTTTATTTTTTATTTTTTGAAAAAAGCCACTCGGAAGGAGTGGGGGGTTCGGTAGACCCCTACTAGTTTATTGATTAAGGAAAAAATTGGGGGGGACATAAAACCTTACCCCTTACAAAGACACCAAACAGGGGGGGACATAACACCTTACCCCTACAGACACACCAAATAGGGGGGGACATAAAACCTTACCCCTACAAAGGCACTAAAATGGGGGGGGGACATAAACCTTACCCCTAAAAAGATACAGAAGATAGAAGAAGACCTAACCCCTAAGATTTTTCCGAAAATTTCCTATCCCTATTTTATCCAAATATATCAAAGTTTTAGCTTTCCTTGGAATGCTATTCAAAGTAGTAAAATATTGATGATCCATTGAATTGCACCCATGATTGGCCAAAAAATCAGCTACATCATTAGCTTCACGATAAATATGGTGGATAGATATCCCATCATTCAACAAAGACCTAATTTTTTTGTCCCAGTACCAAGTCTTCCAAGATGTAGCATTAGTCCTATTCCAACAATCAACCAAACTTTTTGAGTCTAATTTAATATCAATATCTGTAAAATGAAGGGCAGAACACAAAGATAAACCATCTAGGAGAGCTCGAGTTTCAACCATATAATTACTGCAAATACCATAATGTGAGTGAAAACAAGCTATAAAATTGCCATCATGGTCTCTAATAACTCCACCCCCTCCAGCAATGCCCAGATTTCCTTTAGAAGCTCCATCAATATTCAGTTTGTACCTACCCGGAGGAGGACAAAGCCATTTAACATGAATAAAGCTTGGTCTCTTAGAAGCAGAATGACGCAAAGGAAAAAGAGGAGACAAGTCAAACCTTTTTTTCCTAACAGTAAGAATCAATGTCATAAATCTTACTTTTAATAGTCTGAATTAAACTTTTCTCCTGATGCAAAGCCGAATCATATTTCCTACGACATCGTTCCGTCCAAATTTCCCAAACTATCAGACCTGCTACAAGAGTGTAAAGCTCGTGTGTCTTAATGAAGTAGCTCTAAACCAACGAGTAATAGTGCACTGAATATTGTCATAAAAGTTGAAAGGGATAAAATACCGAGCTGAGAAAAAGTGCCATATCTTCGTAGCAAGCTCACTTCTGACAAAAAGATGATTTGTACTTTCAATGCAAGAAGAATTACAACAACAACATTTACTAGCCAGAGGAATTCCAAGATCTTGGATGGCTAAATCAGTAGAAATGGCATGATGCATAATTTTCCAACACATAACTTGGACTTTAGTAGGCATAATAGAATTCCAAACAGCTTTAGCCCAATCCAGATTGTTCCTAGAAGATCTCACAAGGTTCCAGGCAGACTGAACCAAAAAATTTCCAGAGGTAGATTTATTCCATATGTATTTATCATCTTCGTCTGAAATAGAAAAGTTCCCAAATTTAATATCATCAATAGTAGAAAGAGGAAGAAGATTAGTCATCTGAGATAAGTCCCATTCACCATCAATACGGAGAATATTAGCAATAATAGGGCTATGAATTGGGTTATCCATTACTAATTCAATAAGCACATCTTCCTCAAGCCAACGATCAAACCAGAAACTGACTTTAAGGCCATTCCCAATCAGCACTGTGGTATTCACCACAAATAGCAAACCAAAGTTTCGAAGATCCCCGAGTAGGAAGGGCATTCCAAACATGATTAATCCTGTATTTTGCCTTGAAGAATCGAACCCAGAGACACTCTGTCGAGTAAATTTTCCAAGCTTGTTTAAATCATTTCACATGCATTATTATAATGAGAGCACGGAAAACATAATTTAAAAACAATCATGTGCATATATCTCGGAGAAACATCTTCTTTTGCTTTACCATCTTTACTTTACGTTCCTTACATCTTTGCATTACGGGTATTGTAAAATACCTTAGTTTCATTACTTTCCATCTACAGGTATTTAAAATACCCTAGATCTACCTAAGGAGTCGGGCAACTAGTACCCATGTACCCATATAAAATGGATGGCCCTACTGTTATCCTCACCTTCGGCTACCTTCGGAGTAGATGACAAGTATTCATGATCCTTCCGGGTGGCCTGCAATTCGTCGGTGTCCGGCAACCAGTATCCCTTTCCCTTCCAAGCGGTCATCTATCGTACCTCCTCGATCAGTATTATTCGATTGATTAGTACCCATGTACCCACCTGAGATGGGCGGGCCTTCTATCTACTTGAGATAGATGACTAGAATCATCTTGTACCATTACTTTTCCATATACTTTCCATTACTTCCCATTTACCTTCCCTTACTTTCCCTTCACATCTTATACTTTACTTTTGCCTTTACTTCTTTGGATAACCATAATAGATAAAGTATCGATCATGCAAACATATGTGCTTGTGTGGCAGTTGTGAATAACATGGTAGACAAAAAGTAAAACTCTACACATCCCCAATATTTCACATTTTCATTAATAGTAATGGCCAAGATATAAGTAAAGTCATACCCATCCAAGCATAAATAGAACATATGGTTTTCTCAATGGTTTTCCCCAAAACTTAAAGCTTTTAATCATGCTTTTCATCTCTGAATTCTAACATCAAGATCAGATAATAAAATAGGAATTTCTACACTTTTTATTTGTTGGTTGAAATCATAAAAGCATCACAATTTGCTAGTAGGATTCCCTACTAGTTCACAACGCAATACAAATGATTTATATCTTGAATTACCAAATGGTTTGTGCCGTTAAAAGCTACTAGTGTGTATCTACATATTAAAATTCATAACAAACAACCTAGTAGCTTGTTCTACTAGCTTATAACAGCAACAAATGGATTTGATCTACATTTATAGCATATGGTTTATGAAATTAACATCTAGTGGAGTGTATCTAACTTTATAGATCAATCCCTTTATCTAATTCGCTTGCGGATGCGCCGAGGAAGACACTTTCAAAGAGAAATGATCTTCTCTTTTGGTTCACAACTCAAACCAACACCCAAGCTAAGAAAAATCCAAGAAGGACCAGCCTTCTCCTATTCTTCCTCTTTCAAAACTTCTTCCAAACTCTCTCTAGGGTTTTCGAACCCTTACCCATGAATTCTTGGGTTTATATAAGGGTTTGGGGGTTTCAAAAACCCCAAACCACCCTTAAAATATCTCTGGGAGTCGGTTAGACCAAAAAAAACCCAGCTGACCGGTCGACCGGTCAGAAGTTCAGTCGACCGGTTTGGTCACCCTGTCTTCAGTTTTTCCTACTTTAGTGTTTTGACCATAACTTTTGATTCGCTTATTTGATTTTGAAAATTCGACTTGCGTTGGATTCCTCTTTCAGAGGGAAAAAACTTTCATGTGTTGTAAAAATCCTAATTCTGCTTTATTAATTGTCTAAATGGGCTCACAAGTGGACTGGTCCAAAATGACTGTTGAATTGACAGCTGACATGCTTTTGGAAAACCCACATTTCACCTAACTTACACTCAAAATCTGAAAAAGTGTAAACGGTGAACCTCAAAGAGGGCTTCGATATCTTTCCAAAAACTCAAGAATACCTCAATTCTGATAAGGGACGACAAAACTAGCGCTCCAACAAGCTGAGGGAATGTCAAGACCTCCCTCTTCGACACTTAGAACCTTTAGAGTGCTATCACACTCACTTACCTTTGGTCCAACACCCTACTCACACCTCATTACTCATTCTCCCATAGGTTTTTAACCCACTTAGGTGATCATTGAACACACACCCACATGCATGAAAGGCCTCGACCTTTTTATGCCTCGTGCACTAGCACTACACACCGTACTACTCACTGAGACCCTTTTAGGCACTTAGGGTATTTATATAACCATGCTTTTCCCCACTTAGAGCATCTTTGTTCTCTAGCTTTCAAATCCAACACGCACACATAAAACCCTCACCTGACGCACCCTAAAACCAAGAACACACTAGAAGGCCTTAGGCCATTACATGCATAGTCCAAGGGCACTATTCACATGAACAGTGAACCTGAATTTTGGGGCTCTTCATCCTCCCCCCCTTACAAGAATTTCGTCCTCAAAATTAGGACACCATGACAACAAGAGGGGAGACTTTTCCCACACGTACTCGTGATGAGAAATAAGCTTTGCAAGGGAAACCCTAAACGAATTGAGGCTCGACAAACTAATAAATTGAGCTTGCATCGATCAACACATGGGATAGGCATTTGATTATCAACAAGGCGCCTAAGTACAATACCTAACTCTATTCTCAGTTTGCTTTAAGCACACATAAGTTCATACACCACAATATATTACACATATAGTAGTATAATAGCATTTTTACAATCATCATAGAATTTCACACTCGGTTCCTACTTCTTCGATTACTGCGTCTCATGACGATAGTCCTAATAGCAATAACACAATGCAAATCTAATTTGAATCGAGTTCACTGAATAGTTCAATGAGCATATAGTGCTTATATAGAGCATCGTATACAAATAATAGTATAGGCATACCCTAGAACTCCTAGCTAACTTAGCATTTTCCTAGCAATGCTAAGCTCTTCAATTTGGTTAAGGTACTAACCAATTACACACTTAAGACATTAACTGACATCATTAAGACTAATGACTAGTTTATACCCTTGAATTATTTAAGCAATTTCCTTTAAATCTTTGTGACATGTATGATGCCTCTAGGATCGACATGATGCACATGAGATGTGCATGATGCTTATGATACGTATGAGGTGCATGCCATGTATGATGCTCATGTCATGCATGATGCTATCTATAAAAATGCATGAGATGCATGATTATCTTTGGAGTTATAATGTATTTATCTTTTTGAATTGAGCATTGGGTCTAGAACATATTGCAAAATCAACGTGCATCTGTATCTAGAAATTTTTGGACTGAGCATTGAGTCTAGAACGTGCTACAGAAAATGCGCATCTGTATCTAGAAACATACTTCAAACATCCATGAGCTTCTCCAAAAATTTTATTCCTTTTTATTCATTTATTATTATTAAATTTTTTTCTAGGGTTCATAACTATGCCGTGACACCGTACATATAGTATACACTTAATAAGGCTTCCTAAATAATTTAGCAAAATAAGGAATCATTGTGGTTGAAGTATCCTCCAGTTCAAGATGAAGACTATTATATGTATGGCTGAGTATTGAGTACTCTGCGTATACAAACCACTAGATAGTAATGTCATAAACATGAATGAAATTCCTTATTCCAATGCACTCTTAGACCTAGAGGGGGAGTGAATAGGTCTACTATAATTTTCTCTACCAATTTTAATTTTAATCAATCTCACACAGCCAAACTCACTTGAACACACAGGATTTTTTCATGGAAAACCCTTCCAGGAAAAACCACGGGACCTAGTCCAGCATATAATCCACTATGAGAAGATTTATACAATACAAGACTCGAATCTTACCCAACTGGACACGACACAACGTTCCTCCGTATCGATTCCTCAGCTTGCCAACCACGAACACAACACGTTCGATCTCCGCAACAGTAGCTCCAGTTCCTCACCGGCCAATCTTACTCAAAGTTATTAACCACGGTCTCTGAAGACCGATCTCCATCCTTGATGGCTTTAGCACAGGCTAACCAACACTCACAGTAGAGCAACAGTGGGTTTTAGGGTTTGTGGAAGCCCTAGGGTGATCTCTTAATGTTTAAGGATCATCTAATGCAAAGTATAGAAAATATGCTTTAGAACCATGCAAAACCAAGAGGTCAATTATTGGAGATGAAGATCAATGGACCAAAGAGTTTTCATAAACTCAAAGCAAGCACAAAGTGCTCTAAAAAGTCTTCAATTGATGTCACTCATGGATTGGGAGATGTCCCGTATATATAGGGATTAGAAGTTGCTAAAAAGTGATTTTGGAAAGTTTTTTTCATATCAGGGTCGACCCATTATAACAGAATCAAGATTCAGCCAAAAATCCATACCAGGGTCGACCCATGGGGCACATTCGGTCGACCGGATGGTGCCTTTCGGTCGACCGGATGGTCCTCAGGGTCGGCCCTCATAAAAATCACTCTCTGCCATAAAACCTGGTACAAAATATAAGCTCTTCAGGGTCGACCCAAAATGGTCAGGGTCGACCCTGGGGTGCATTTTTTTATTTTTTCATCTTTTTAATCATTGAATGCATTCCTTTATCAATCCTACCTTTTTTTGACTTAATTTTAATGATGAATGAGCACTTTCATGAGGCATCATATGGTCATCTAGGTCTCTCACTAAATCCCAACTTTTTAGCCACTGTGAGGGATGAGGCTTCAAGAGTCTTCACGGCTTCTACTTCACTTTGTCTTCAAACCGGATGAGACCTATTATGACCTAAATACAACCTTTGGGGCTCAGAATTTTGCCAACAATATTTTGACTTTACAATCTCCCCCTTTGGTAATTCCGCAATAAAACAACCAATAAAACTAATGGTCATGGTTTTACATACTCCCTTAAACCCATAAGAAACAAAGAGAATGAAAAATACATGACATTGGACATTTGGACTTCTTCCATGGAGCAGTGTGCGTTACATGATCTTTGAAACATCAATCAAACCTGAAACATTGAAACAACCAATACCTTCGTGAAGCATGGGGGAATTTCATAAACGAAGATAAATATTGAAACAATGAACATCATGCAAGGATTATGAGTTCTCTCCCTCAATTTGAGATCCCGTCCGACAAGGTTTCAAAATCATGAACAGGAGAGTAATGTGAATATATGCAACATGTCAATATATAACCGGAGATAATATGACATAACATTTTCACATATGATGAATAACATGTGATCAAACTTAGGCACCTTCTCCCCCTTTTTGGCTTGAATTGCCAAGGGAACATCAATCCTGCATAACAAAGGCTTTAGCATGAAGCAAGAGGGTCAATAAGGAGCAAAAGCATAGAGAAACCCATGGAAGTAGAGGCAGGAACTAAACTGCAGAAACAAAGCAAAAGCATCCCATATACAGGAACCAAGGGTGCACAACATAAAGTTCAACCCAGACGTATAATACACACACCAAACTAGCTACATCAAGCATAAACTATGAGCAAAAAAAGGCGAAAACCATCATCGCAATAAGAGCTAATCATCCTGGGGTGAAGGAAAGTGACAAGCAACATCATCCTGATATTGAGAACGAAAATCACGAAGCTCCTGGCGAGATGCCTGCACTATGTCGGAAAGTGCATCAATCCGGTGATTAGTAGCCGAAAAACTGTCCTGAGTAGTAGTGGCATGAGAATCCAGGAGGACATAAAGATCAATAGCAAAATGTGACTGAGCAGGAGACATATCAGCAAGCATGGCATCCATTGTCTTGAAGGACCAGGGCCCTGACGGAGCTCGAGCATGGCTGGGAGTGGGACCGGTATCCGGGGCCGAAGGAGCGATGTCATCATCAATGTCCTCCTCATGCTCTGGCATCGCAGCATGGGACAGACTACTAACCAAGGTGCGAGTACAGATGGGTCCTAAGAAAGGCTTGATAGCCTCAAAGGAACGAGCCCGAACACCCTCAGCAAACATGAGATTGGTGATGAGGACACCGAAAGGAAGAGCAGCTCGCTTTTGATGCACAACGATAGCCTGAAAGATTAGGTCGATAATGTGAGCACCAGTATCAATAGTATCTCCAGACATGATACTATACAGGAACCGAGCCCTATCAACACTCAGAGTAGTAGAGTGCACCTTGGGATGAATGTTATAACACATAATAAGATGAAGTAGATGACCCAAATATGAAAGACTGAAGTGAGGTAAAGAAGGATGAGTCCATTTTTTAGAGGAATCATCACAAAGATTGCTGGCCACCATGTCCAAATCATGCTTATCCTCATCGGTAGGATACTGATAAGGGTAATAGGCGCTCGGAATCCGAGGGGCACTAATGAAAAAGGCAATGACATTCGGATTAATGAGAAATTTCTTACCCCTAACCTGAGTCTTGAAGGTAAAATTTTGAGGATTGACAGAATAAATGTTCGCATAAAATTCCCGAACAAGGTCGAGACTGGCATAACCGGTCAAATTTAAGAGACCAGACCATTAGCGAGAGGCAATAATTTCCTCGAAACCAGGATGGGTGAAATCCGAAATGACAGCAGCTCGTTCAATTGTAACAACCCGATTTTTAAGCCAATAATTGAACAACTTTTCATTCCCTATGGTACGAAACCGTACAATTTCAGGCTCAGGAGCGGGGACGTGAGATTTACCCTTTGATTTGGCCAGGGCTATGAACTGGAGGCACCCGTGGCTTTCTTATGAGAAGATGAGGGTGGAGGAACCCTAGAATGGACCGCATGGCCCACATGGATGCCATGGCCAGCATCATATGAGGCATCTGTAGACTCAGGAACATCATCTTCATCTCGAGCGATGACGAGGCGGCGCTTAGGGTGACCCGCCATGAGAATTGAGGCAATAAGGAGAAGAAACTCAAGAGCCATAGACCCAAATGAGCTAAAAAGGAAGAAACGGTAAGGTGTTACCTTGATGAGGTCGTGGAGAAGAAGTTGGAAGAGCTGTAAGAGCCGAAATCGAGGCCCTGGGAGTAATAGAATAGATGGAGCACTGGAGGGGGGGATGTGGAACCCCTAAATAGTAGCTGGAGCGTAAGAGGAGTGACTGTAAGGAAGCTAGAACCCCCGAGATGAGCTGCTACAACGAAAGAGAACTGGGAATCACTGAGATGCCCAACCACTCGATGGACAAGAAGAACTTGAAGATCGGTGGTGAGAATGGGAATATCTGTAACCATTTAAACCCAAGGGGAAGTAATCTGTGAATCTTGAATCCAAGAGAAACGCCCGAGAGCACGCATGTGAACACTGAAAATACGGTAACTCCAACAAGATTCGTAGGAAAACTCCAAGATGGGAAGACTCAACGACTGACCCTTCAGAGGAGTTCAGTCGACCGAATGACCATTCACGGTCGACCCATTTTGGCAGAATGTGCTGAACCTGTAAAAGATGCTTGAGATCCATTCGGAATGATGTGAGGCATGTGAGGGGGTAGCTTTTTGGAGAAGAGTCTCAAAAGGAAATTTCAGAAAAAACCTGCAAGAATGGAAGTATAGTCCAAAATAGTAGGGCACTCTTGTGACTCTTGGATTTCAACCATATAGAGCTTCATGGGAAACAACTTGGAGATTAGAAACACTCATTTAGAGATCTGAGAGAGAGCAAGGTGAGATTTTTTTTTCTTGAAAACCTCCAAAATCAACCAACAACATGCAATTTGCTAGAAAAGATTTTCAAAAATTTGTTATTTTGCAAATCAAATTTCTTCATGATAATTTCAATAAGAAAGTCCATGATGTGCAAATTTTGCAGGTGACCAATAATACCATGTCCAAGAATATGTAGATTAAAATGATGAGTAGATGAGGATATTTCCATCGACACTATGCACAAGGGATGGCAAGACACAGGCACATAATGTAATGTACAGTTAGTAATAGGCTATACCAACAATGTGCAGTGGAGGTGAAATTTTGACTATACACCTTTAGAGGTAAGCACCCTTAGATAGATAAGGACATTAGTGCAGATCAGGAACACCAAGCTTCAAAAATAACTGAGAGATGCATATAGGGTAATCAAACAAAATGAAGAATTTTATGTGCTATTGTTACCCCTTTTTATAAGTTGCTCTCACACTGTTGATGGAATTTATGTTTGGTGAAGCTATTCGTGATCAGTTTTTTTTCCTTTTGAATTTTGAGATGCAAAAGGTGGCTTTCACACTAACTAGGTAGGTAGCCCTAGTTATTGGCAGCAGGGGCTTTCACTCTAGGGACCCAGATAGATACCTACTGTCCTCCCAGGTAGCCCTTTCCCTTGCATAAAACTTTTAAACGGGGGCACATTTTGGGGAACGTACCTTCATGATCAAATCATAATTTGTCAACTGGAAGAACCATCATGACTAATATCATTGCCTATTCATAGGGATATGTACCATTTTCAGGAGACAGACAGAGTGCTAGTGCAGATGATTGTGCAACAGTATTTGCCATATTTCTAGCTGTATTTAGCAAGATAGTCTATGTGCACTTCCCTAAAGCATTTTGGTAGGTATTATATCTTCATGTACTCAATAGAATCAAATATGTATCTTGGACAAGCATTATGAGCACAAGAAAAATTCAGCAAAGCACACCACAAAAGGACACAACCAATGCCAACAAAAATATTTTTGGTAAGGCCTAACTAAAAGAGAACAAAAAGTCTTTTTGGAATTTTTCTGAATTTTTTTTATGTTTTTGGATTTTTGAAATAATCGAAACAAACCAAAACAGTAGTATACAAACACAAATAATATACACCAGAGGAATAGATCTTGGAAGAGATATGAATATGAGGTTACCTAGTCTATCAAGAAGCATTCAATCACTCAATACTGCACACACTGATGGATTTCCTAAGACACTCAAACCTAAGGGAGTCTAGAGGTTTGGTTAGGAGATCTGCAAGTTGAGTATCAGTTTGCACATATTCCAATGTGATGACACTTTGCTCAACAAGCTCTCGAATGAAGTGGTGTCTAATGTCTATGTGTTTGGTGCGAGAGTGTTGCACAGGATTTTTGGAGATGTTGATGGCACTTGTATTATCACAATACACAGTCATGGTGCCCTGTTTTATCCCGTAGTCCTGCAACATCTGTTTCATCCACAAAAGTTGAGTGCAACAACTGTCGGCTGTAATGTACTCAGCCTCAGTAGTAGACAAAGAGATGGAATTCTGGTTTTTGCTAAGCCAAGCAACCAAACAGTTTCCAACATAAAAGCATCGTCTGGTGGTGCTTTTCCTATCATCAGCATTTTCGGCCCAGTCGGCATCGGAATATCCAACAACCACGTCATTAGTATCAAAGGGATACCATAGGCCAAAAGAGAGAGTTTCACTTACATATCGAATAATTCATTTAATTGCAAGTAAGTGTGACTCTTTAGGGCTTGCTTGATAGCGAGCACAAGCTCCGACACTAAAGGCAATGTCAGGATGACTGGCAGTGAGGTAAAGCAGACTACCAATCATACTTCAGTATGTGGTTTGGTCGACATTTGCCTGAAGTATCTTTGCTAAGTTTGGTGGTGGTGCTCATAGGAGTGCGAGCATGTTTAGCTGAGCTCATGCAAAATTTCTTTACAAGGTCTTTGGCATATTTGATTTGGGACACAGATATCCCCTTGCTCATTTGTTTTACCTGCAGACCAAGAAAGAAATTCAGCTCACCAACTATGCTCATTTCAAATTCATTCTTCATTTGTTCAGCAAAGGAGTGTGCATATGAGTCAGATATGGAACCAAAGACAATATCATCAACATATATCTGAGCAATAACCATATCATCCTTTATGTTTTTAATGAATAGGGTCCTGTCCACTCTCCCTCTCAAAAATCCCTTTTCTAAGAGGTAGTAGTCAGTCTCTCATACCAAGCTCTTGGAGCTTGTTTCAAACCATAGAGAGCCATTTTTAATCGATAAACCTGATTAGGATGATTAGGGTCTTCAAACACTTTTGGCTGTTCCACATAGACTTCTTCTTGAAGAATACCATTCAGAAATGCACTCTTGACATCCATCTGAAAAAGTTTGAATTTGAGATGGCATGCAACAGTAAGCAAGATCCTGATAGACTCTAGTTGGGCAACAGGAGCAAAAGTTTCATCGAAATCAATGCCCTCAATCTAAGTGTATCCCTGTGCAACTAACCTAGCCTTGTTTCTTACAATGGTACCATGTTCATCGGATTTGTTCTTGAAAATCCATTTAGTACCAATAACATTTGTATTTTTAGGCCTAGGAACTAAAAACCATACATCATTCCTTGTAAACTGATTGAGCTCTTCTTGCATGGCAATTATCCAATTTTCATCAGTGAGAGCCTCAGTCACATTTTTGGGTTCAAATGTAGAAGTGTAGCAAAAATGACTAACTTCATTTTTAACTTGTTTTCGAGTTCTCACTCCAATTTTAAGGTTTCCTATAATTTCAGTTGAGGAGTGAGGCCTCATAACTCTAGGATGTGTAGGTTTTTTAGGAGGTAACTTTGAAGGTGATTCATCTTCTGATTTAGATAATGGAATTTTCATACCTTCATCAGCATTGTTATTCTCTAGTTGCAAGGACTCAGATCCTGAGTCATCAACCTCCACATTTATGGACTCCACAACAGTAGAGGTTCTCAAGTTGTACACTCGATAAGCCCTACTATTTGTGGAATATCCAAGAAAAATCCCTTCATCACTCCGGGAATCAATTTACCGAATTGCTCTCTATCCCTAAGGATATAGCACTTACTTCCGAATACTCGAAAGTACTTGACATTGGGTTTCTTGTTGTACCACAGCTCATAGGGTGTCTTCCTAGTTCCGGGCCTAGTGTAGACTCTGTTAATAGTATAGCATGCAATGCTAACTACTTTAGCCCAGAAATGAGCAGCCAGGTTGGTACTGTGAAGCATCATCCTAGCCATCTCTTGAAGCACCCTGTTCTTTCTTTCCACCACACCATTTCGCTGAGGAGTTATTGGTGCTGAAAATTCATGCTTGATGCCCGCTTCATCATAAAATTCATTGTACTTGGAGTTTTCAAACTCCTTTCCATGATCACTTCGAATACGAGTGATGGGGCATCCTTTTTTATTTTGCACTCTTAAGCAGATGTTCTTGAAGTTCTCAAATGCATCTGACTTCTCTCTTATGAATGCCACCCAAGACATCCTTGAGAAATCATCAACCATCACTAGGATATATCGCTTTCCTCCTAGACTTGCAGTTCGAGTTGGACCCATGAGATCCATGTGTATTAGTTCTGGTGGGTGTGAGGTTGCGATATTTGAAGCCTTCTTGTGTGGACTTTTAATTTGTTTGCCAATTTGATATGGCCCACACACAGTAGTAGATGGCTTCCCTAGCTTTGGCACACCTCTCACACGCTCGTGTTTTGAGAGTTTGCTTAGGTCTTTGAAATTCATGTGACCTAGCCTCTTGTGCCACAGTTTAACTTCTTCAACTTTAGCCCTGTTGCACATTTGAGAAGAACCAACACTAGGAATTCAACCATAACAATTGTCAGTGGTTCGTGACCCTTCCAGAACACACACACCTTTGTCATCCATAACAGAAAACTTGTTGTTGGTGAAGTGGACAGTATGGTGATCATCGCACAATTGACTTATGCTAATTAGATTAGCTTTCAGTCCTTCTACAAACAAGACATCCTTCAGTTTAGGAATGCCTGCTGCTTGGATGACACCTTTTCCTTTCACAAAGGATTTGCTTCCATCACCAAAAGTAACAGTCCCATCTGAGCATTCCTCAAGATGAGTAAAGAGGGACTTGTTACCTGTCATGTGTCTGAAACATCCACTATCGAAATACCACATGTCAGAATTTTGGGCTTTCAAAGCGGTGTGGATGACAAGGGATTTTAGATCATCCTTTCTCATATAAATGAACTTAGACTTTTGGGGAACCCTATGGTCTTTGTTCACTTCATTTGCAGGCATGACCTTCTTCTTGTTAGATCTCCTGTTCTTCCTTCTTTTCTGGGTGAACCTTGCATTTTGGTCCATCTTGTTACCTTCTTCATGATGAGCATAAGAAGTGTCACGACCATATTGTGTACTAGAGAGTTGAGTAATTTTCATCACTTCTTCACTCAAACTCCTAGACTTTTCTGCTAAGGCTTGAATTTACCTTTGGAGATTCCCCTGATGTTGTGTTTGATTCCAAGAAACATTTCGGGGATTTATCCTAAAGGCATTGCAGTTAGGTTGGATGTGACCCTTCACTCCACAATGGTGACAAGTGGGAATGAACCTGGAAGGAGGAGATCTGTTAGCCTTAGACTGAACTTTTGTTCTCTTAGTTTTAGTTGAGTTTTTACCTTGTCTAGAAGTGAAAAAAGTTTGCTACAACTTAGAGTTTGGCATCCTGGATGTTAACCCTGAGGAGTTAGAACTCACAAATCTTGGATTTTCATGTATTGGCTCAAATGTTGCAGTAGACATTGTTCCGAAATTCAAAGGACTGGATGGTCTGTCTGGATGTCTTATGCCGGACATGTTTACTGTTGAGCGTTGCATGCTAGCTAGTTTATCCAAGATTTGAGTGTTGCTAAGAAGTCTAGCTTCTTTTTCAAGTTCAATTACTTTCTTAGCTAGCCCATCCTTAACTTTCAGAATATCAAGAAATTCCTTTTCTAGAAATCTAACTTTTTCAATAAGGTTATTTCTTTCAGATTCCAATTTTGAAATTCGAGTCTTTGACTCTTCAGATGCACTCATGGAGTTATCTTCCTTAGTTTCTAGAACCTTGATCCATTTGGATAACGAGGCATTTTCTTCCTCAAGGTATTCTAGTTTGGACACCAGTTCAGCCTTTTCACTTTCAAGCTGAGATACCAGAGCATTCTTCCCTTCTCCTTCTAGTTTGTAAGAGTCTCTTTCTTGTTGGATAAATTTAATTTGCTTGTTCAAAGAGATCTTTGCTTTCTTCAGCTTAAGGCTTTCAGAGAACAACCTTTCATAGGCTTTGTCCATATCTTCATCAGACTCAGAGACAGTGTGACTCTGATCATGATCTTCACCAGACTCACTCACTTGTTCTTCATCACTCTTCTCTTCGTGAGTAGAGGGAGGATGGTCTATCTCTGATAGGGTGATAGTGAAAGCCATGTGATTTTCTGATTCCTCACTTGAGGTAGAACTTTCAGATTGTTCTTCATCAGAATCATTGTCATCCCATGTGGCATTCATCACCTTTCCCTTAGACTTCTTCTTGTTAGGGCAATCGGGTGAGATATGGCCATAGCCTTTGCATTCATAGCATTGAATACCACGAGATTTCTTGTCAGTTCCTTTGGGGACTTTCTTGTATCCCAAGGTTTTGACTTTGGCTTTTCAAGAGGTTTTCCTCCTGGTTTAGGCTTGAACCTTCTATTTGTTTTTAGATATTTTTGAAATTTTTTAACAAATAGAGCCAATTCCTTCTCTCCCAACTCAGCATCACTGTCATCCTCATCCAAGGTCTCCTTGACAGTTTTCAAGGCTACAGATTTGTTTTTCTTGGATGGTCGAAGATTGAGTTCGTAGGTTTGGAGTGATTCGACCAATTCCTCAATCTTGAGAGCATCAACATTCTTGCTCTCCTCGATGGCAGTGACCTTAGATTGAAACCTTTCCGGTAGAGATCTAAGGATTTTTCTAACAATTTTGGACTCACTGATTTTCTCACCCAGGTTGAAACTGAAGTTGACAATATCACTTAGTTTAGCATAGAATTCATCAAAAGTGTCATTGTCCTCCATTTTTAGATTTTCAAATTTTGTGGTGAGAATTTGAAGCTTAGAGATATTGACAGTGGTTGTACCTTCATGAGTCATTTCCAAAATATCCCATGCCTTCTTTGTTGTTTCATATGAAGAGATTCGTCTGAATTCTTCAACAGTGACTGCAGTAAAGATGGCTTTGAGACCTTTCATGTTCCAACCACTTGTCTCGAGCTCTTCTTTGCTCCAATCCTTGGGGCTTTTAGTGAGAATTACATCACCTAAAATATTCACCGGTGGAGTCCATCCATCCTGAATGGACATCCAGATTCTCTTGTCTATGGATTTGAGAAATGCTCTCATTCGAGCTTTCCACTATGCGTAATTGTTCCCATCAAACAGTGGGGGACGAGAGATGGATCCACCCTCTCTTAAAGTAGTCATTGACTTAAGGATAGATGCAAGATCACACTTCAGGGATTTAACCTTATGAGTGAACCTGCTCTGATACTAATTGAAATTCCTTATTCCAATGCACTCTTAGACCTAGACGGGCGGTGAATAGGTCTACTATAATTTTCTCTACCAATTTTAATTTTAATCAATCTCACACAGCTAAACTCACTTGAACACACAGGATTTTTACGTGGAAAACCCTTCCGGGAAAAACCATGGGACCTAGTCCAGTACAGAATCCACTATGAGAAGATTTAAACAATACAAGACTCGAATCTTACCCAACCGGACACGACACAAAGTTCCTCGGTATCGATTCCTCAGCTTGCAAACCATGAACACAGCACGTTCGATCTTCGCAATAGCAGCTCCGGTTCCTCACCGGCCAATCTTACTCAAAGTGATTAACCACTGTCTCCGAAGATCGATCTCCATCCTTGACGGCTTTAGCACAGGCTAACCAACACTCACAATAGAGCAACAGTGGGTTTTAGGGTTTGTAGAAGCCCTAGCGTGATCTCTTAATGTTTAAGGATCATCTAATGCAAAGTATAGAAAATATGCTTTAGAACCATGCAAAACCTAGAGGTCAATTATTGGAGATGAAGATCAATGAACCAAAGAGTTTTCATAAACTCAATGCAAGTACAAAGTGCTCTAGAAAGTATCCAATAGATGTCACTCACGGATTGGGAGAAGTCCCCTATATATAGGAAAGGTCCAAGAGATTAGAAGTTGCTAAAAAGTAATTTTGGAAAGTTTTTTTCATACCAGGGTCGAACCTGGGTCGACCCATTATAACAAAATCAAGATTCAGCCGAAAATCCATTTAGGCTCGACCCATGGGGCACATACGGTCGACCGGATGGTGCCTTTCGTTCGACCGGATGGTCCTCAGGGTCGACCCTCATAAAAATCACTCTCTGCCAAAAAACCTGGTACAAAATATGGGCTCTTCAGGGTCGACCCTAGGGTACATTTTTTTATTTTTTGATCTTTTTAATCATTGAATGCATTCCCCTATAAAACCTACCTTTTTTTGACTTAATTTTAATGATGAATGAGCACTTTAATGAGGCATCATAGGGTCATCTAGGTCTCTCACTAAATCCTAACTTTTTAGCCACTGTGAGTGATGAGGCTTCAAGAGTCTTCACGGCTTCTACTTCACTTTGTCTTCAAACCGGATGAGACCTATTATGACCTAAATACAACCTTTTAGGCTCGGAATTTTGCCAACAACATTTTGACTTTACAATGAATACAGCATATATATCGCAGTTTAAATCATTTCACATTCATTATTTTCATCAGAGCACGGAAAACATAATTTTAAAAAAATCAAGTCCATATATCTTAGAGAAACATCTTCTTTTGCTTTACCATCTTCACTTTACGTTCCTTACATCTTTGCATTACGGGTATTGAAAAATACCTTAGTTTCATTACTTTCCATCTACAAATATTTAAAATACCCTAGATCCACCTAAGGTGTCGGGCAACTAATACCCATATACCCACATAAACTGGGCGGGACTACTGTTCCCCTCACCTTCGGCTACCTTCGGAGTAGAGGACCAGTATCCATAATCCTTCCAGGTGGCCTGCTATTCATCATAGTCCGACGACCAGCATCCCTTTCCCTTCCAAGTGGCTGGCTATCATACCTCCCCGATCGGTATTTTTTGATTGATTAGTACCCATGTACCCACATAAGATGGGAGACCCTTCTATCTACCTGAGATAGATGACTAGAATCATCTTGTACCATTACTTTTCCATATACTTTCCATTACTTTCCATTTACCTTCCATTAATTTCCCTTTACATCTTATACTTTACTTTGACCATTACTTCTTTGGATAACCATAATTGATAAAATATCGATCACGTAAACATTTGTGCTTGTGTGGCAGTTGTGAATAACATGGTAGACAAAAAGGAAAACTCTACATATCACCAATATTTCACCTTTTCATTTATAGTAATGGCCAAGATATAAGTAAAGTCATACACATCCAAGCATAAATAGAACACATGGTTTTCTCATTTCTTTTCTCCAAAACTTAAAGCTTTTAATCATGCTTTTCATCTTTGAATTCTAACATCAAGATCAGATAATAAAATAGGAATTTCAACACTTCTTATTCGTTGGCTGAAAGCAAAAAAGCATCACAATTTGCTAGTAGGATTCCCTACTAGTTCACAATGCAATACAAATGATTTTTATCTTGAATTACCAAATGCTTTATGTCGTTAAAAGCTATTAGTGTGTATCTACAAATTAAAATTCATAACAAACAACCTAGTAGCTTGTTCTACTAGCTTATAACAACAACAAATGGATTTGATCTACATTTATGGTTTATGAAATTAACATCTAGTAGAGTGTATCTACCTTTATAGATCAATCCCTTGATCTAATTCGCTTGAAGATGCACTGAGGAAGACACCTTGAAAGAGAAATGATCTTCTCTTCTGGTTCACAACTCGAACCAACACCCAAGCTAAGAACAATCCAAGAAGAACCAGCCTTCTCCTCTTCTTCCTCTTTCAAAACCTCTTTCAAACTCTCTCTGGGGTTTTGGAACCCTTACCCACAAATTCTTGGGTTTATATCAGGGTTTGGGGGTTTCCAAAACCCCAAACCACCTTTAATATGTCTCTGGGAGTCGGCCAGATCACAAAAACCCAGCTGATCGATCGACCTATTTGGTCACCTTGTCTTTCGTTTTTGCCGCTTCAGTGTTTTGATCAGAACTTTTGACTCGCTTATTAGATTTTGACGATTCAACTTGCGTTTGATTCTTCTTTCACAAGGGAAGAAATTTTTATTGTTTTCTAAAAATCCTAATACATCTTTTTTAATTGTCTAAATGGGCCCACAAGTGGACTGGTCCAAAATGACTGTTGAATTGACAGCAGACCCACTTTTGGAAAACCCACATTTCACCTAACTTACACTCAAAATATGAAAAAGTGTAATGCATAGACCCCAAAGAGAGCTTCGATATATTTTGAAAAGCTAAAGAATTACTCAATTCCGATAAGGGACGACAAAACTAGAGCTCCCACAAGCTGCGGGAATGTCAAGACCTCCCTCTTCGACACTTAGAACCTTTAGAGTGCTATCACACTCACTTGCCTTTGGTCCAACACCCTACACACACCTCATTACTCATTCCCTCATAGGTTTTTAACCCACCTAGGCGATCATTGAGCACACACCCACATGCTTGAAAGCCCTCGACCTTTTTATGCCTCGTCCACTAGGACTGCACACCGTGCTATTCACTTAGAACCTTTTAAGCACTTAGGGTATTTTATACCCATGCTTTTCCCCACTTAGTGCTTCTTCATTCTCTAGCTTTGAGATCCAACACGCGCACATAAAACCCTCACTTGACTCTCCATAAAACCAAGAACACACTAGAAGGCCTTAGGCCATTACATGCCCTATCCAAGGGCACTATTCACATGAACAGTGAACCCGAATTTCGGGGCTCGACATCCTCTCCCCGTTACAAGAATTTCATTCTCGAAATTAGGACACCATGACAACCAGAGGAGAGACTTTTCCCAAACGTACGCGAGATGAGAAATAAGCTTTGCAAGGGAAACCCTAAACGAAATAAGGCCCCACAAACTAATAAATTGATCTTGCATCAATCAACACATGGGCTATGCATGTGCTTATCAACCAGGCGCCGAACTACAATACTTAACTATGTTCTTATTTTGCATTAAGCACACATAAGTTCATACATCACATTATAATACACATATAGTAGTATAATAGCATTTTTACAATCATCATAGCATTTCACACTTGGTTCCTACTTCTTCAATTACTGCGTCTCATGACAGTAGTCCTAATAGTAATAATACAATGCGAATCTAATTTGAATCGAGTTCTTTGAATAGTTCAATGAGCATATATTGCTTATATAGCATCCTATACCAATAATAGTATAGGCATACCCTAGAACTCCTAGCTAACTTTGCATTTTCATAGCAATGCTAAGTTCTTCAATTCGGTTAAGATGTTAACCTATTACACGCTTAAGACATTAACTGACTTCATTAAGACCAATGACTAGTTTATACCCTTGAGTTATTTAAGAAATTTCATTCAAATCTTTGTTACATTTATGATGCCTCTAGGATCGACATGATGCACATAAGATGTGCATGATGCTTATGATACGTATGAGGTGCATGCCATGTATGATGCTCATGTCATGCATGATGCTATGTATAAAAGTGCATGAGATTCATGATTATCCTTGGAGTTATAATGTAATTATCTTTTTGAATTGAGCATTGGGTCTAGAACGTGCTGCAAAATCAATGTGCATCTGTATCTAGACTTTTTTGGACTGAGCACTGAGTCTAGAACGTGTTGCAGAAAATGCGCATCTGTATCTAGAAACGTGCTTCCAACATCCATGAGCTTGTCCAAAATTTTTTTTCCTTTTTATTCATTTATTATTATTAAATTTTCTTCCAAGGTGCATAACTTTGTCGTGACACCGTACATATAATATACACTTAATAAGGCTTCCTAAATAATTTAGCAAAACAAGGAATCAATGTGGTTGAAGTATCCTCCAGTTTAAGATGAAGACTATTATGTAGTCTATACTTGGAATATCATTTTCTATACGGATATAATACCCTTACTTGATACCCATTGTGTCGTTGTATCAAACCTAAAATTGTTCATCTGAGTTCTAAGTTTAACTCAAAGAACCACTTCTACCCATGCCATTCTAATACCTAGACTAGAAGCTACTCCAAATCGAAGGAGACATGTCTCTCCTAAAACAATAACCCCAGCCCAAGGGAATCTAGAGCCTAAGCTCTGGTACCAACTCTGTCGTAACCCAAAATACCCCCTAGGCGTTAGGGATACTTTAGTTCGTGACCGCTTTGTCTAACCATCCTGTATGCCACATAAGGCATACTTAACATCCTGTACAACATATAAGACATACTATAGCGGAAGCAGAATACAAAATTTTCTACACATACTATATCCAAGTTTATACAATATTCCATAATAAAGAGCGAACATGCTCCTTCATCACAATACAGGTATCAATTTCTCCCTATCTCACTCTATATGGGAGAATCCACCTATTGAGTATCCTCTGATACTCCTGAAGCTCCTCTGGAGTAGGTACCTCCTCAAAGTATTCCTCCTCAACCCAAGGCTCTTGAGGACGCTCGCCACAAATGTCGAGAGGACCTACCGACATAATATGTACGGCTCAGTATTGAATACTCCGCATATACAAACCACTAGATAGTAATGTCATAAACATGAATACCACATATATATCGCAGTTTAAATCATTTCACATGCATTATTTTAATCAGAGGGTGGAAAAAATAATTTAATAACAATCATGTGCATGTATCTCGGTGAAACATCTTCTTTTGCTTTACCATCTTTACTTTACATTCCTTACATCTTTGCATCATGGGTATTGTAAAATACCTTAGTTTCATTACTTTCCATCTACAGGTATTTAAAATACCCTAGATCCACCTAAGGAGTCGGGCAACTAGTACCCATGTACCCGTATAAACTGGGCAGGCCTACTGTTCTCCTCACCTTCGGCTACCTTCGGAGTAGACGACCAGTATCCATAATCTTACCAAGTAGCCTGCTATTCGTCGTAGTCCAACGACCAATATCCCTTTCCCTTCCAGGCGGCCTGCTATCATACCTCCCCGATCCGTATTATTCAATTGATTAGTACCCATGTACCCACCTGAGATGGGCGGGCCTTCTATCTACCTGAGATAGATGATTAGAATCATCTTCTACCATTACTTTTCCATATACTTTCCATTACTTCCCATTTACCTTCCCTTACATTCCCTTTACAATTTATACTTTACTTTTGCCTTTACTTCCTTGGATAACCATAATTGATAAAATATCGATCATGCAAACATATGTGGTTGTGTGGCAGTTGTGAATATCATGGTAGACAAAAAGTAAAACTCTACACATCATCAATATTTCACATTTTCATTAATAGTAATGGCCAAGATATAAGTAAAGTCATACCCATCCAAGCATAAATAGAACATATGGTTTTCTCATTGGTTTTCCCCAAAACTTAAAGCTTTTAATCATGTTTTTCATCTTTGAATTCTAAAATCAAGATCAGATAATAAAATAGGAATTTCAACACTTTTTATTCGTTGGTTGAAAACATAAAAGCATCACAATTTGCTAGCAGGATTCCCTACTAGTTCAAAACGCAATACAAATGATTTTTATCTTGAATTACCAAATGCTTTATGCCGTTAAAAGCTATTAGTGTGTATTTACAAATTAAAATTCATAACAAACAACCTATTAGCTTGTTCTACTAGCTTATAACAACAACGAATGGATTTGATCTACATTTATGGTTTATGAAATTAACATCTAGTAGAGTGTATCTACCTTTATAAACCAATCCCTTGATCTAATTTGCTTGAGGATGCACTGAGGAAGACACCTTGAAAGAGAAATGATCTTCTCCTTTGGTTCACAAATCGAAACAACACCCAAGCTAAGAACAATCCAAGAAGAACTAGCTTTCTCATCTTCTTCCTCTTTCAAAACCTCTTTCAAATTCTCTCTAGGGTTTTGGAACCCTTACCCACGAATTCTTGGGTTTATATAAGGGTTTCGGGGTTTCCAAAACCCCAAACCACCTTTAAAATATCTCTGGGAGTCGGCTAGAGCCCAAAAACCCAGCTGATCAGTCGACCAATCAGAAGTTTGGTCGACCTGTTTGGTCATCCTATCTCTCGTTTTTGTTGCTTCAGTGTTTTGATCATAACTTTTGACTCGCTTATCAGATTTTGATGATTCAACTTTCGTTCAATTCTTCGCTCAATGGGGAAGAACTTTAGTGATTTTTAAAATTCCTAATTCATCTTTTTAATTGTCTAAATGGGCCCACAAGTGGACTGGTCCAAAATGACTGTTGAATTGATAGCAGAACCGCTTTTGGAAAACCCACATTTCACCTAACTTACACTCAAAATCGGAAAAATTGTAACACATGCACCTCGAAGAGAGCTTCAATATCTTTCAAAAAAATAAAGAATCACTCAATTCCGATAGGTGAGGAAAAAACTAGAGCTCCCACAAGCTGAGGGAATGTCAAGACCTCCCTCTTCGACACTTAGAACCTTTAGAGTGCTATCACACTCACTTACCTTTGGTCCAACACCATACTCACACCTCATTACTCATTCCCTCATAGGTTTCTAACCCTCCTAGGTGATCATTGAACACACACCCACATGCATGAAAGGCCTCGACCTTTTTATGCCTCGTGCACTAGCACTACACACCGTACTATTCACAAAGACCCTTTTAAGCACTTAGGGTATTTTATACCCCTGCTTTTCCCCACTTAGAGCATCTTCATTCTCTAGCTTTGAGATCCAACACGCGTACATAAAACCCTCACTTGACTCACCATCAAACCAAGAACACACTAGAAGGCCTTAGGCCATTACATGCACTGTCCAAGGGCACTATTCACATGAATGTGAACCCAAATTTCGGGGCTCTACATCCTCGCCCCATTTCAAGAATTTCGTCCTCAAAATTAGGACACCCTGACAACAAGAGGGGAGACTTTTCCCACTCGTACGCGAGATGAGAAATGAGCTTCGCAGGGGAAACCCTAAACGAAATGAGGCTCGACAAACCAATAAATTGATCCTGCCTCGATCAACACATGGGCTAGGCATGTGCTTATCAACCAGGCGCCTAAGGACAATACCTAACTATGTTCTTATTTTGGATTAAGCACACATAAGTTCATAAATCACAATATATTACACATATAGTAGTATAATAGCATTTTTACAATCATCATAGAATTTCACACTTGGTTCCTACATCTTCGATTACTGCGTCTCATGACGATAGTCCCAATAGCAATAATACAATGCGAATCTAATTTGAATCGAGCTCTTTGACTAGTTCAATGAGCATATAGTGCTTATATAGAGCATCGTATACAAATAATAGTATAGGCATACCCTAGAACTCCTAGCTAACTTAGCATTTTCCTAGCAATGCTAAGCTCTTCAATTCGGTTAAGATATTAACCTATTACACACTTAAGACATTAACCGAATTCATTAAGACTAATGACTAGTTCATACCCTTGATTTATTGAAGAAATTTCCTTTAAATCTTTGTGACATGTATGATGCCTCTAGGATCGACATGATGCACATGAGATGTGCACGATGCTTCTGATACGTATGAGGTGCATGCCATGTATGATGCTATGTATGATGCTCATGTCATGCATGATGCTATCTATAAAAGTGCATGAGATGCATGATTATCCTTGGAGTTATAATGTATTTATCTTTTTGAATTGAGCATTGGGTCTAGAATGTATTGCAAAATCAACGTGCATCTGTATCTAGAATTTTTTGGACTGAGCACTGAGTCTAGAACGTGCTGCAGAAAATGTGCATCTCTATCTAGAAACGTACTTCAAACATCCATGAGCTTGTCTAAAAATTTTATTCCTTTATTATTATTAAATTTTCTTCCAGGGTTCATAACTATGCTGTGACACCATACATATAGTATACACTTAATAAGGCTTCCTAAATAATTTAGCAAAACAAGGAATCAATGTGGTTGAAGTATTCTCCAGTTTAAGATTGAGACTATTATGTAGTCTATTCTTGGAATACCATTTCCTATACGGATATACTACCCTTACTTGATACCCATTGTGTCGTTGTATCAAACCTAAATTTGTTCATTTCAGTTCTAAGTTCAACTCAAAGAACCACTTCTACCCATGCTGTTCTAATACCCAGACTAGAACCTACTCCAAATTGAAGGAGACATGTCTCTCCTAAAACAATAACCCCAGCCCAAGTCTGTCGTGACCCAAATTACCACCTAGGAGTTAGGGATACTTTAGTTCATGACCGCTTTGTCAAACCATCCTGTATGACACATAAGGCATACTTAACATCCTTTACAACATATAAAACATAATATAGCGAAAGCAGAATACAAAATTTTCTACACATATTATATCCAAGTTTATACAATAAACCAAAATAAAGACCGAACATGCTCGCTCATCAAAATACATGTATCAGTGTCTCCCTATCTCACTCTGTATGGGGGAATCCACCTATCGAGTATCCTCTGATACTCCTAAAGCTCCTCTAGAGTAGGTACCTCCTCAACGTATTCCTCGTCAACCCAAGGCTCGTGAGGACGCTCGCCACAGATGTCGAGAGGACCTGCCGACATTATATGTATGGCTGAGTATTGAATACTCTGCGTATACAAACCACTAGATAGTAATGTCATAAACATGAATACAACATATATATTGCAGTTTAAATCATTGCACATGCATTATTTTAATCAGAGCGTGGAAAACATAATTTAAAAACAATCATGTGCATATATCTCGGAGAAACATCTTTTGCTTTACCATCTTTACTTTTCGTTCCTTACATCTTTGCATTACGGGTATTGTAAAATACCTTAGTTTCATTACTTTCCATCTGCAGCTATTTATAATACCCTAGATCTACCTAAGAAGTCGAGCAACTAGTACCCATGTACCCACATAAACTGGGCGGGCCTACTGTTCTCCTCACCTTCGGCTACCTTCGGAGTAGACGACCAGTATCCATAATCTTTCCAAGTAGCCTGCTATTCGTCGTAGTCCAACGACCAGTATCCCTTTCCCTTCCAGGCGGCCTGCTATTATCCCTCCTCGATCAGAATTATTCGATTGATTAGTACCCATGTACCCACATGAGATGGGCGTGCCTTCTATCTACCTGAGATGGATGACTCGAATCATCTTGTACCATTACTTTTCCATATACTTTCCATTTACCTTCCATTACTTTCCCTGTACTTCTTCTACTTTACTTTTGCCTTTACTTCTTTGGATAATCATAATTGATAAAATATCGATCATGCAAATATATGTGCTTGTGTGCCAGTTGTGAATAACATGGTGGACAAAACGGAAAGCTCTACATATCACTAATATTTCACCTTTTCATTTATAGTAATGGCCAAGATATAAGTAAAGTCATACACATCAAAGCATAAATAGAACATATGGTTTTCTCATTGGTTTTCCCCAAAACTTAAAGCTTTTAATCATGCTTTTCATCTATGAATTCTAACATCAAATTCAGATGATAAAATTGGAATCTCTACACTTTTTATTTGTTGGTTGAAAGCATAAAAGCATCACAATTTGCTAGTAGGATTCCCTATTAGTTCACAACGCAATACAAATGATTTTTATCTTGAATTACCAAATGCTTTATGCTGTTAAAAGCTATTAGTGTGTATCTGCAAATTAAAATTCATAACAAACAACCTAGTAACTTGTTCTACTAGCTTATAACAACAACAAATGGCTTTGATCCACATTTATGGTTTATGAAATTAACATCTAGTAGAGTGTATCTAACTTTATAGATCAATCCCTTGATCTAATTCCCTTGAGGGTGCACTGAGGAAGACACCTTGAAAGAGAAATGATCTTCTCTTTGGGTTCACAACTCAAACCAACACCCAAGCTAAGAACAATCCAACAAGAACCAGCCTTGTCCTCTTCTTCCTCTTTCAAAAACTCTTTCAAACTCTCTCTAGGGTTTTGGAACCCTTACCCACGAAGTCTTGGGTTTATATAAGCGTTTGGGTGTTTCCAAAAACCCAAACCACCTTTAAAATATCTCTGGGAGTTGGCCAGAGTACAAAAACCCAGCTGATCAGTCGATCGGTCAAAAGTTCAGTCGACCTGTTTGGTCTCCCTGTCTCTCGTTTTTGCCGCTTCAGTGTTTTGATCATAGCTTTTGACTCGCTTATCAGATTTTGACGATTCAACTTGTGTTGGATTCTTCTTTCAAAGGAAAAGAACTCTAGTATTTTGTAAAAATCATAATTCATCTTTTTAATTGTCTAAATGGGCCCACAATTTGACTGGTCCAAAATGACTGTTGAATTGACAGCAGACCCGCTTTCAGAAAACCCACATTTCACCTAACTTACACTCAAAATCTGAAAAAGTGTAATGCATGGGCCTCGAAGAGAGCTTTGATATCTTTCAAAAAACTAAAGAATTACTCAATTCTGATAAGGGACGACAAAACTAGAGTTCCCACAAGCTGAGGGAATGTCAAGACCTCCCTCTTCAACACTTAGAACCTTTAGAGTGCTGTCACACTCACTTACCTTTGGTCCAACACCCTACTCACACCTCATTACTCATTGCCCCATAGGTTTTTAACCCTCCTAGGTGATCATTGAACACACATCCACATGCTTGAAAGGCCTCGACCTTTTTATGCCTCGTGCACTAGCACTACACACCGTACTATTCACTAAGATTCTTTTAAGCACTTAGGGTATTTTATACCCAAGCTTTTTGTCGCGACCCGAAACCCACCCTAGGAGTTAGAGTGAACTTAGGACGACTAATCATGGCTTACATGACTTGCTTGACAAACCATCCGGCATAAACCCACAGAGCATATACGATAGAGGACATCATAGCGGAAACATAACCATAAAACACAGCGGAAGTCTAAACAAACCTCTATGTATATACAAATCTAAGTTTACACAAAAGAAATCCAAAATAAAGTGCGAACAGACCCGCCAAAATACATAAATCTAACTCTCAAGCTCACCCACAGCTATCCACTCAGAATCTACCACCACCTAATAATAGCCCTCTACTAGAGGTTCCTCCATAGGCTCCTCAACGTACTTCTCCTCCACCCAAGGGCTCGGAGCACATAATCAAATGGAGCAGCCGCTCCGCTATCACCTGCCGACATAAGAAGTACGGCTGAGCATGGAATACTCAGCGGGTACTAAATACTAACCAACAGTCATAGCATAAAAATGGCAATACATAAAGTAGGAGCAATTCATATATGTAAAACGGAAACAATTCATTTCATACAAGGAAGTAAAGCAGTTTATGATCATGCTTGCATTTCGTAAAAAGCTGATAAAACTCTTGAAAACACCGTGCACTTGACTTGACTTAAAGTACCATTTTCGTGCTTGAAAACTCGTCTTGTCTATCTTGCTTGATTCTTGTATGTCGTGTCATGTCATGCGTGCTTGCTTGTGATCATGTAACTTGTGAGATACACTTGTAAGATGTACTTGTGAGATGCGCTTGTGAGATGCCTTGAGAGGGAAGGGAGACCCTTCTTTATGCAATGCACTTGAGAGGGAAGGGAGGCCCTTCTTCATGATATGTATGTACTTGCAAGGGAAGGGAGGCCCTTCTTTATGCTATGCATTTGTTCTTGTTTTCTTGTGAAAAGCGAGGTAAAACATATTGTAGGATATGTCCCACCTCTAATCATATTCTTGAAAACCTCGGTAAATCATGTCATGCATGCCGTGCTCGTGGGAATCGTGTACATACTTGCATTTAATTTTAAATATGACATTTGGGTAATTCACAACACATATAACATCAATGATTGAGCAATGCAATATTCACATCATTTAGGGAAAGCAAGAAAACACACTATCATAGGTCCTAGCAATTTCCATAATTTATTAGGCATGCATTTCCTAATTTACAACTCACTTTAGTCACCTTGGCATTTCATCAAACATGGTGTGTTCATTATTCATTTAAAGCTAAATCATGCTTTTCTAGGTGAGTTTACTCACATCATAAATGTGTGTTTATTATGGATACAATGCCCTCCCCCATTTCAATCATCACAACACAACCATTGGCATCCAATCGCCTATTCCATCTCCATTCACCACGTTCACACTTCCAAACTCATAGCACATGTACAAAGGAAGGAAACAAGTAGAAATAAAGGAAAAGAGGAGCTATGACTAGGAGGGTAGCAAGAGGTACCGACCTTGACAAATGAGGGAAAGAATCTCCTTCCAAAATGTTCGTGAGGCACTGCCCTAGCTCGGAGAAACTCCTCCTCGCGTGCTTGAACTAGAATCTTGAAGTAATCCAAGCTTGAGGTGATTGTGGGTCTTGAAACCCCTTTGATTTCTCCCCAAAAGCAAATCCTAGGTTAAGGAACCCTTCTCCTCTTCCTCTAACTCTCAAAAGACCCTAAGTGTTGTGTATGAACCCTCAAATGTTCGGGCAAAGCCTTTAAGGCATGAGTGAAACGCCCAAAAGATGAAAACACCCTTAATGAAATTTCTGCAAAAACACGAAGACCGAGCGATCGGTGGTCGATACCGAGCGATCGGTTGCCTACCGATCCATCGGTGTGTTGACCGAGCTCTTGACCAAAAATTAACTCTCTGGAAAATTTTCCCATACAAATTTTTTGACCAATCGATAGCCTCCGAACAATCGGTTTTGGACCGATCAATCGCTCCATGGACCGAGGGATCGGTTTCCTACAGGTCCAAACTGTTTTGGCCATATCTTTTGACTCGCTCGTCGGATTTTGACGATTCAACTTGCGTTGGGTTTGTACTTCGAAAAGGAACATTTTTGAAGTGTTGAAATTTTTAATTTCTTCTTTAATTATTAATTGTACTACTTTAAAAGAAAATTGTCCACGAAAGTGCCATGTATTAAGCATGAAAAAGTCCGGGGCCCTACACTTTTCCCCACTTAGAGCATCTTCATTCTCTAGCTTTGAGATCCAACACGCGCACATAGAACCCTCACTTGACTCACAATAAAACCAAGAGCACACTAGAAGGCCTTAGGCCATTACATGAAATGTCCAAGGACACTATTCACATGAGAAGTGAACACGAATTTCGGGGCTCTACATCCTCCCCCTGTTACAAGAATTTCGTCCTCGAAATTAGAAAACCATGACAACAAGAGTGGAGACTTGTCCAACACATACGCGAGATGAGAAATAAGCTTTGCAAGGGAAACCCTAAACGAAATGAGGCTCAACAAACTAATAAATTGATCTTGCATCGATCAACATATGGGCTAGGCACATGCTTATCAACCAGGCGCTTAAGTACAATACCTAACTATGTTCTTATTTTGCATTAAGCACACATAAGTTCATACATCACAATATATTACACATATAGTAGTATAATAGCATTTTTACAATCAACATAGAATTTCACACTCGGTCCCTACTTCTTCAATTATTGTGTCTCATGACGATAGTCCTAATAGCAATAACACAATGCAAATCTACTTTGAATAGTTCAATGAGCATATAGTGCTTATATAGAGCATCGTATAAAAATAATGGTATAGGTATACCCTAGAACTCCAAGCTAACTTAGCATTTTCCTAGCATGCTAAGCTCTTCAATTCGGTTAAGGTATTAACCTATTACACACTTAAGACATTAACTGACTTAAGAGTAAGAATAATGACTAGTTTATACCCTTGAGTTATTTAAGCAATTTCCTTTAAATCTTTGTGACAAGTATGATGCCTCTAGGATCGACATGATGCACATAAGATGTGCATGGTGCTTATGATACGTATAAGGCGCATGCCATGTATGATGCTCATGTCATGCATGATGCTATGTATAAAAGTGCGTAAGATGCATGATTTTTCTGGGAGTTATAATGTATTTATCATTTTGAACTGAGCATTGGGTCTAGAACGTGCTACAAAATCAACGTGCATCTGTATCTAGACTTTTTTGGACCGAGCAGTGAGTCTAGAACGTGCTGTAGAAAATGCACATCTGTATCTAGAAACGTGCTTCAAACATCCATGAGCTTGTCCAAAAATTTTATTCATTTATTATTATTAAATTTTCTTCCAGGTTTTATAGCCATGCCGTGGCACCGTACATATAGTATACACTTAATAAGGCTTCCTAAATAATTTAGCAAAACAATGAATCAAGTTGGTTGAAGTATCCTTCGGTTTAAGATGAAGACTATTATGTAGTCTATACTTTGAATACCATTTCCTATACGGATATAATACTCTTAGTTGATACCCATTGTGTCGTTGTATCAAACCTAAATTGTTCATCTCAGTTCTAAGTTCAACTCAAAGAACCATTTTCTACCCATACCGTTCTAATACCTAGACTAGAACCTACTCCAACTCGAAGGAGACATGTCTCTCCTAAAACAATAACCCAGCCCAAGGGGATCTAGAGCCTAAGCTCTGATACCAACTCTGTTGCGACACAAAATACCCGCTAGGAGTTAGGGATACTTTAGTTCGTGACCGCTGTGTCAAACCATTCTGTATGACACATAAGGCACACTTAACATCCTGTACAACATATAAAACATACTATAGCAGAAGCATAATACAAAATTTTCTACACATACTATATCCAAGTTTATATAACAACCCAAAATAAAGAGCTGACATGTTCACTCATCAAAATACATGTATCAGTCTCTCCCTATCTCACTCTGTATGGGGCCACCACCTATCAAGTATCCTCTGATACTCCTGAAGCTCCTCTGGAGTAGGAACCTCCTCAACATATTCCTCCTCTACCCAAGGCTCTTGAGGAGTGTGAGCGCTGGAAATTCGCTCCCTAGATTTCTCATGGGGTTTTGAGAGTCGCCACCTATTAATTCAGAAGGGATAAGTCCCCCGAAGTCTTGGATAAGGTCTTGGTCCACAAGAGAGATCAGAGTAAGGGGTTCAGTTAAGTCCGGGAAAGGTGTTAGGCACCCAGAGGCTTCCGTTTCACAACGGTTCCGTACTCCCCGGGTTTAAGCCAAATAAAGTTAATCTTGTTTAGAATGCCAAAATATTTAAATGAACACTAATCCAAGAAGGGAGAAGCTAACTGGGGTCGGGCCCGTGTTGGGCTGCCTACGTACTCACAGGGTGAGATCAGACCGAGCGTAGTTCTGGCATGTGAGCATATGCCGAGGCTAGGGGCTTGTGTGTGTGCACCAAGGGTGGCTAACATGGACTAGTCTGGTAGACTAGGGTTTGATTGACCGAGGAGGGTCAAGTGCAAGGTATGTGAGCCCAGTAGACTAAGGAGGAGTCCGGCCCGGGTTAGGGTTGCTAACCGGGATTAGGCTAAAATAACTGTAGTTAGGGTTGCTAACCACAATAAAAGGTGAGTGAGTTGTAGCCCGGTAGGCTAAGGCAGGGCTCGGTGGGCCAACGTAAGTCCGGTAGACTTGGCTTTTAGGCCCGGTAGGTCGTAAACCGAAGTTAACTACGATTAGGGTTGCTAACCACAGTTAAGGGGGGTCTAACTATGGTTAGGGTTGCTAACCAGGGTTAGGGAGAGGGCCAAAGTCAGGATTATGGTCCGAGGATATTTTTAGGAATGTCTGTTTAATTTCCCAAAGTTTGTAGTGTTGGCCAGGTAATGACCCTAAAAGGGGGGTGAATAGAGTCTAAGGCAGATTTTTAAAAATTAAAAGTATGAACTACAAGTTCAAAGAGCGGAATAGAGTATAATATGTAATAAGATAAAACAATGGAATATTAAAAGAGATAAGAAGAGTGCAAACTCAAGATTTGTTCTTGAGGTTCAGCAAACCAGCCTACTCCTCGCCTCAGCTTCCAGCTAGAGGATTCACCACGATTCCTTAATCATACAGGCTCCTTCACAGGTGGAGTCCAAACCCTTACAATCTCTCTTTACAGGTCGAGATATCACCTTTCAAGCTCTCCTTTAGGCCGAGCTGAAACCTTTCAAGAGTACAACCCTCTCTTGATATTGCTGAAGCAACAACTTCAGTGCAAGAATCCTGGATTCTTGACTACTCTCAATAAATAGGTTTTGGATTGAAAATCCGAACAGAAGGCTCCTTAAATGAGCTAGATAAGAGTGAAATACAAACTGTAATAAAGTCTCTCAAAGAAAGTAGACTTGAATGAGCTCAAGAGAAACTTTTGGGATTTTCTAAGTGTGAGGGTGAGTGAAAATCAATAACAATGAATGAGGGATCAATAGGAGTTATTGCAGTGATCAAGAGTTATTATATGTTCATAAATGAACTCCTTTTATAGCATTTGATCCAATAGTTCCGTTGGGGAAGCATTAAATGCTTTTAGGTCCGTTGCAAACTAGCCGTTACAGAAAAGTTTCTGTTTTAGACATGATTTCGTTGACGAAGTGGAGTTCCCACTTGAGTTCGTCGCCGAATTCAAAAGAAAAAATTGGATTTCAAAAAATCCTGAAACGACTTCATCGCCGAATCTTAACCCAACCAAAGATTTCATCGACAAAATAGAGTTTTAAAAATTCCGTCATGACTTCGTCGCCGAATTCAATCTACCCAGATAATTCGTCGACGAATTCAGAGTAAAAACTTTGAATTTAGTCTAGGATCAGACCGAAGGGATTTGATTGATTTCCTAGGTCAATTAGCTATCTTTTTATGATATTTTTATGATTCATTAGGGCCTTAAATTGATTTCAGAGGATGTCCTAGGCTCCTATGGTCAATCTATGGTTCTTGAGCTTATTCACTTCACCTTTCTTTTGAGGACTTTTTACATAAGTCCTATACATTCTCAGAATAATACATTTAGAAAATTGAGAGATAATCTTAGCTTGACTTGGGTCTTGTGATTTTGCATTTTGTCTTCAATGGTCTTGACTTGGACTACGGTCTCTTCTTGAATCTTTACCTTGTATTGAGTTGAACTTCCTCTTGGATAATTTCCATCCTTTTTCATGATTGGAGTGCTATCAACTTATGTAATCGGAAATGTTCACGCACTTAAATGGTTTCATTAGTACCAAATATTTTCATTTCATTGTTATGTTATTATCAAAATTATTAGGGGTACTCATTGTTGTAACCTTGAGGCTAACAATCTCCCCCTTTTTGATGATGACATAACAATGTAATGAAATTGGGTTGAGCTCCCCCTCACGACATGTTTTTTATAAAAACTTTGAGGTAAGCTCCCCCTACGCATATGCATTTGTAGAAATAATCACAGTTATAATTTAGATGCATATTTATGATGAGTTAAATGATATATCACCCTGGTTATGTACCAAGAAAAGTTCCATAAAGATAAGTTTCAATTTTAATTTCTCTTCACAACATATTAGATCCAGACAAGAATAGAATTGCATAAGCGAAAGACATATTATGTGTGCACTGCCAAAGATGCAAAAAAAACATCATAATTCAAATGGTTCAAATGTCATTTCATTTATCAATCATCAAATTTAAATTTTCATTACATTTCATATTTCTCCCCGTATGTCAACATCAAAAAAAATAAAAAAAATTACAGCCCATATGCTTTCTGCTTTTTGATGAGGTCTGCAACCTTTGAGAGGACATCTTCTGATGGCTCAGCTGGATCGGAGTCATCATGGGATTCTGAGGAAGAGGAGGTGGAATCTGAGTTGGAAGGAAGGGAGATGATAGGGGAATCAGTAGCTTGACCCCTGTTGGAGGGGGTTACCTTTATTAGTCTCTTGCATTTGGAAGAAGAGGGAGCTTGAGAGGGAGGCTGAGAAGGAGTGGCTCCACTAGCCAGACTCACCAGAAAATGATTCATTTTCTTCAACTCATCAGTGGCCCGCAAGGTAATTTGGGCAGCTATGGAGTCATGCTCTGCCATATCCAAAAGAAGCTTGCCTTGAGTCTTCAATTGAAAAACTGATGATTCTACAATTCCTTGGATTGTCTTGGTGACCTTCTCCATTCGGATACTTTCTTCGGATTGTTCTGCCCCCAATCTATGAAGAAATGAAGACACAGAGTCTATCTTTGGTGACTGAGGCATCCATGTTAACTATCCCTAAGACAGAGTAGGTGGCATTGGCACACTCTCTAAGATCATTATGCACCGTGGCAAGAGAAGATTGGACTGCCTTGGGGATTTTGCTCATCTCAGACTCAAGAGCTACAAACCGGGAGAGAGTAGAGGAATGGAGATTCTGAATAGTTTCCCTTGATTCGATTTGAATGGCTGTAAGCTTTTCCTTTGACTCTATCATGAAGGAGAGTAGGGATGCTCTAATTTTCTCTTGAAAAGCCTGCTGGTTCCTCCTCATTTCCAACTGAAACTGCTCTAAGCTGGAAGACATAGAGGCAATCTGCCCTGCCATGATGTTCAGCTGCTCCTTTGAAGCTGCTGGCTTGCTGGGCACCTCATAAAACTGACCAGGGTCCTCAAAATGAGGAGACACCTGTCTATGAGAACTCTCGGGAATCTCTCAGGCATCCACGAAATCAGACCAGTCAGGCAACTCGTCTCTGGGGTGCTACTCACCTTGAAGCTCATCTACAGGATCGTCTTCTGGTACTGGCTGTTGCTCAGCTTGGGGTTCCTCCTCTGCCACTGATGCTTGCTGCTGCTCAGCCTGAAGTTCTGCTGTGGGTGCAGATGAAGAGGAAGGAATAAATGAAGAGGGAGCAGAAAAAGGTATAGATGGAGTATGAATAGGAACTGGAGTACTGGAAGGAAGGGAGGAGGACTGAGAAGCAGAGGGTTTGGGAGTCCAAACCTTTTGGGAGTCATTCCAGATATAGCCCATTCTTTGAATGGTTGCTTTGCTAAAAATGGAGGAATCATCAGGGGTAACAATATCTATTTGAGAGGCTAAAGGAACATTGAAGTGTTTAAAGATTTTAGTCAGAGCCTGACCAAAAGGGAGACACCCTGATTTTCTCTTAAATGCATCATCCATACAATGGACAATGATGTAGGAGAGATCAATAGGTGTGGAGGTAAGGATGCACCACATAAGGAATACATCGAAGTAGGTGAGATACTCCCTACCACCAACCCTGGGAACTAGGTTATAAGTGATTATGTGGTGAATCAGTCTAGCAGTGAGGTTAAGATCTTTAACCTTAGATTAAAAAGGAGAAGTGAAATCTTGGTTTATGCACATCATTTTCAGTGTTTCAACCACATCAAATCCTTCATGATTGGTCCACTGACCATTCACAAAAGTTTGAAGGGTACACTGAGGGATTTTTTAAATTGAGTGCAATTGATTTAAATGAAAAGAAATGTTTTTACCTAAGACAAATGAGGTAATATGAGATTCAGATTGATTGAAATGGAAGTGAGTGTAAAAGAGTTTAACTAACTCAGGAAACATAGGTTCATTAGATTCAAGAAATTTATCCCATTTTAGGGCAGAAAAGAGAGTTTTTATGGGTTCGAGCCCATAGGCATCAAAACTAATGAAATTAACGACTTTATCATACAGAGAGGAACGAGATAGGAATTTTTCTTTGAATAATTTCTCGAACTTTGCTTCCTTGAACTTTACTGTGACTGGAGTTGACCTTGAGGCCGGTTCTTTTCCTTTGTCGGTTCGTGATTTCTTCTTTGGTGGCTCCACAGATGCATTCTTCATTCTAGGAGGCATTTTCTGAGAGATTTGCTAGATCTTGGAACAAAGAAGGGTGTACGAGCAATGAAATAGGGACTTTGGAGGGAAAGATTAGGTTTGAAAAAGTTCGGATTTTGGGGGTTACTATTTATACACACAACTCAATTCGTTGCCGAAATGGGTTTCGTCCCTGAATTCGTCACCGAAATTGAGTTAGGAGCCCTAATGTTTTTAATTTCGGATTGACTTCATTGACGAAATGGATGACTCATCCAGGTTCGTCGCCAAAATGGGTACAGAAAACATTCCGTTTTCTATATTTCCCAAAGATTCATTGCCGAAATCATATTCTAAATTGAATTCGTTGCCAAATTCAGTTCTAAATATGAAGAATTGATTTCTCTTTAGTTTTCTACCTGTTTTCCTTTAATTCAAAGATTCATCAAGACATCAAAAATTATCATAACGTATTCAAATCAATCTATTAAACAATCAAGCAATTATAGGTAGATCGAATCAAAGATTTCAATTTTTGATTACTTTTGATCTTGATTAAGTTAGATCATTTAGACTAGTCATTCCCAATTCTCTTCTCAAAGCACTGAACCTGTCAGATTGTAGAGGTTTGGTAAAGATATCAGCAAGCCGATTAATAGTATCAACAAATTCCAAGGTAACATTTCCATTTTGCACATGATCTCTAATAAAGTGATATCTAATTTCTATGTGTTTAGTCCTTGAGTGTTGAATAGGATTCTTAGTCATACAAATAGCACTTGTGTTATCACACTTAATAGGAATTTTAGTATAGATAAGTTTAAAATCTTCTAGCTGTTGTTTCATGTAGAGAGTTTGAGCGCAACAAAGTCCAGCTGCCATGTACTCAGCCTCAGCTGTGGATAAGGCTACTGAATTTTGTTTCTTACTAAACCATGAAACAAGAGAATGTCCTAAAAAGTAACAAGTTTCACTAGTGCTTTTTCTATCTACTTTTCATCCAACAAAGTCTGCATCTGAATAGCTTATTAGATCTAAGTTTGTGACTTTTGGATACCATAAGCCTAAATCAATTGTTCCAAGCAAGTATCTAAAGATTCTTTTTACAGCAGTTAAGTGAGATTCTTTTGAACAGGATTGGAATCTTGCACAAATGCAGACACTGAACATAATGTCAGGTCTACTTATAGTGAGATACAAAAGGCTTCCAATCATGCCTCTATAGAGTTTTTCATCAATACTTTTCCCTTTTTCATCCTTATCAAGTTTGGTTGATGGACTCATAGGAGTATCCATTATTTTAGAGTTTTCCATTCCAAACTTTGTAAGTAGTTCTTTAGTATATTTAGCTTGATTAATGAAAGTTCCTTGTTTGGTTTGTTTGATTTGAAGTCCTAAGAAAAATGTTAATTCACCCATCATACTCATTTCAAATTCTTTTTGCATTGTTTTAGCAAACATTCTACAGAGAGATTCATCTACATAGATTTGAATTATTAGCATATCATCATTTTTGGTCATTATGAATAAAGTTGTGTCAATTTTACCTCTTGTGAATCCGTTTTCAATTAAGAAGCTACTTAGCCTATCATACCAAGCTCTTGGAGCTTGCTTTAATCCATATAAGGCTTTAGTTAGCTTAAATACATGATTGAGGAATTTATGATTTTCAAAACAAGGAGGTTGATTTACATAAACTTCCTCATTGACATACTCATTTAGAAATGCACTTTTTACATCCATTTGATATAGTTTAAATTCTTTATGACTAGCAAATGCAAGTAACATTCTTATAGCTTCTAGTCTAGCAACCGGGGTAAATGTTTCATCATAATCTATCCCCTCTTCTTGGTTGTAACCTTGAGCTACTAATCTTGCTTTGTTTTTAACTACATTCCCATTTTCATCCTTTTTATTTCTGAATACCCATTTTGTTCCAATAATAGATTTGTCATTTGGTCTAGGTACTAGATCCCAAACTTGATTTCTATCAAATTGATTTAACTCTTCTTGCATAGCAATGTCCCACGATTCATCTTCAATAGCTTCTAAGGTATTTTTAGGTTCAATTTGACTTAGGAAAGCAAGGGTCATTAGATTTCTTCTTGTTCTAACTCCTTGTTCCATATTACCAAGTATTAGATCCTTAGGGTGATCTCTTATTAATTTCCAAGCTTTAGGAAGTTGATAGGATTCTTCATTTTCAATTTCTTCTTCATTATCTATTTCAATGGAGTTATTACTTGATTTTTCTTTTTCTTGATCATTTTTATTTTCTTTGTTGATTTCGAAATTAGATATTGCTTTTGGAAGATTATCAATTTCATCATCCATATCAGTATTGATTTTGTTAAAAGGATTTGATTCATCAAAAACTACGTGAATTGATTCTTCAACAATTAATGATTTCTTATTAAACACTCTATAAGCTTTGCTATTAGTAGAGTATCCTAAGAAGATTCCTTCTACAGACTTAGCATCAAATTTCTTAAGATGTTGTTTATCATTAAGTATGAAGCATTTACATCCAAATACCTTAAAATAACTTATATGAGGGATTCTTCCATTTCATAGCTCATAGGGAGTTTTATTTAATTTGTTTCGTATAACAACTCTATTAATTACATAGCATGAAGTGTTAATGGCTTCAGCCCAAAAATAATTTGGTAACTTATTTTCATTAAGCATTGTTCTAGCCATTTCTTGAAGAGATCTATTCTTTCTTTCTACTACACCATTTTGTTGTGGAGTTCTAGGTGTTAAAAAATTATGATTAAAACCATTTTCATCACAAAATAATTCAAGTTCTTTATTTTTAAATTCTCCTCCTCTATCACTTCTTATGTTGTTAATAGAATAACCTTTTTCATTTTAAACTCTTTTACAAAACTTTTTAAATAGAGAAGGAGCTTCATTTTTATGAGAAAGAAATAGTACCCATGAGTATCTTGAAAAATCATCCACTATAACGAAAGCATAAGTTTTTTCAGCTAGGCTAGCTACTTCATTTGGACCAAAAAGATCCATATGCAAAAGTTCTAAGGGCCTAGTGGTAGAAATCATTTTCTTGGTTTGAAATGAAGATTTTATTTTTTTTCCAAGTTCACAAGCATCACAGATTTTATCTTTGATAAATTTAGTTTTAGGTAATCCTTTAACTAATTCATTTTTAGAGAGTTTAGACAAAAGATCCATACTAGCATGTTCTAGTCTCCTATGCCATAGCCAACTTGCTTCATCTATAGAAGAAAAACATATCATGTGTTGGGATTTAAGTTCATCAAAATCTAAGGTATAAACATTTTCATTCCTATGTGCTACAAACAAAGTATTTAGATTATCTTTATCCTTAATCATGCAAATATTTGACTTAAATGAAACATTCAATCCCTTATCACAAAGTTGACTAATACTTATGAGATTATGCTTAAGACCATCAACGAGTAGTACATTCTCTATAAAGACAGATTTATTCTTACCAATGTTACCTATGCCCATGATCTTCCCTTTGGCATTGTCTCCAAATGTCACATGACCGCCATCCTTTGGAGTGATTGATGCAAATAGTTCCTTGTTCCCAGTCATATGCCTTGAGCATCCACTGTCCAAAAACCATGTTGTCTTGGAAGTTCTTGATTTGAGGCATACCTACACATCCAATTCAAGTAACTCCAATATACTTTCCCCCCGATACCCAAACAGTTTTGGATGGTACCCAAAGTGATTTGGATTGTGGTTTGGGAGGATTAGTTCCCTTGGGAACCCATATCATTCTTAGTCCTTTATGGTTAGTTTTTGAAATAGAAGATGTTCCTTTTGGAACCTAAACTTTTCTAATTATTTTACCATTATAAAATGAGGTAGATGGTGGAGTTTGGTGACTACTTAGTTTTGTAAAGAAGTTTTGATAAATTTTTTTGTTTTGAAAAAGTATTATAACCAAGTCCAGCCTTGTTAAAAACACATCTTTGCTATCCTAAAAGTATTTCTAGGTTCTTTTGACTATTTGTGAATGTGAGGACAGTATTAGTCAAGTCCTTGACTTTATCTTTTAGCTTATCACATTCACATGGTGAGTTATGAGGAACATTTTTAATATCATTTAATTTCTTACTCAATTCCTCATTCTCAATGGCTAACATACTCTTCTCTTTTTGTAGAGTTTCACATGATTGTGAGAGAGTGTGGATTTCCTTTTTAAAGGATTTGTTTAATTTAACTATTCTACCAAATTTAGTATAAAGTTCATCAAATGCTTCTCTTATTTCATCATATGAGAGAGAATCATTTGGGGAAGGAGTTACCTCATCCTCATTTGCCACAAGGCATAGATTTGCTACTTCTTCATCACTTGAATCTTCCGACTTGCTTTCCTCTAAGTCATCCCAAGCTGCCATCATAGCCTTCTTCTTGTACTTTTGGCTTTTCTTGAGTTGAGGGTAGTCAGTCCTTATGTGGCCTGGCTTCTTACATTCATAACAGATGAGAGGTTCCTTCTTGCTAGATTCAGCTTTGTTTACTTCTTTTGAGAACTCCTTCTTGTATGGTCTCTTTTTGAAGTTCTTCTTATGCTTGAGGAACCTTTTGAACCTTCTTGCCATCAAGGCTATATCTTCATCATCACTGCTGGTTTCCTTATCACTCATTTCAACTTGAGTAGACTTGAGAGCCAGCCCTTTCTTGATTCTAGGTTCATCAGGCATTTGATCCTTCATTATGACTTCATGAGTCATAAGAGATCCCAGCAGCTCATCTATAGGCAGTTTGGTGAGGTCCTTAGCTTCTTGGATTGCTGTTACTTTTGGAGTCCAATCCTTGGGCAATGATCTTAAAATCTCTCTCACATTTTTTGCATTAGAATACACTTTACCCAGAGATTTAAGTCCATTTAAAATGTTAGTAAATCTGGTGAACATATCACCGATAGATTCTTCTTTTTCCATTTTAAATAATTCATACTAATGAACAAGCAAGCTAATCTTTTCTTCTTTAACCTGATTAGCCCCTTCATAGGTGACTTTCAGTTTATCCCATATTTCTTTAGCAGAGTCACATCCAGACACTCTGTTAAATTCTTGTGGACTCAAAGCACAGTAGAGGTTGCTAATAGCTTTAGCATTGATTTGAATGAGCTTAATGTCAGCTTCATTCCATTCTTCCTCTATCTTAGGAATTCTGACATCATCCACAGTTTTTGTGGGAAAATGAGGGTCATTGACTATTACTCTCCAACACTTATAATCTAGAGCTTGAATGTAATACATCATCCTAGTTTTTCAATAGTTATAATTTTCTCTATTAAACAATGGTGGTTTAGTGGTGGACTGTCCTTCTCCTAGGCTTGTTGTAAATACATTGTTTGCCATAATAAAATCGATTACTCAGATTGTTTATGTAGCACCCCGGACTTTTTCATCCTTAATGAATAGCACCTTCGTAGCTAATTGACCATTTTTGTAGTCTAATTAATAAATAAAGGAGAAATCGGAAATTCCGAAATGTCAGAAATGTGCGTTTTCGAAAGACGAACCCAACGCAAGTTGAATCGTCGAAATCCGACGAGCGAGTCAAAAGATATGGTCAAAACAGTCCAGACATACAGAGCACCGATCGCTCGGTCCAGTCAGCGATCGATCGGTCCATAACCGATCGATCGGTAGCTATCGCACGGTCAGAAATTTTGTATGGGGAAATTTTCCAGAGAGTGTGTTTTTGACCGATCGATTGGTCATAAACACCGATCGCTCGGTAGGCAACCGATCGATCGGTCATACCCACCGATCGATCGGTCTTCGTGTTTTTCAGAATTTTCATTAAGGGCTTTATCGTCTTTTGGGGGTTAAACCCTTTCTCCTTAAGGCTTGCCCGAGCCTTTAGGGCTTCATTCACAACACTTAAGGTATTTTGAGAGATAGAGAGAGAGGAGAAGGGGATTTGCAAATAGGGTTTTCCATTGGAGAAGAAATCAAAGGGGTGAAGACCCTAGATCGTCCCCAAGCACGTTTTCTTCAAGATTTCAACTCAATCTCGTGTGGGGTTCCATTCTCCAACCTAGGGCAGCAGCCCAAGCACGTTTTTGAAAGGGATTTCTTCCCCAACTCAAGTCTCCTTCAAGCAAAGGTGTTCTTCTTTCAAGTTGGAGCTTCAATCAAAGTTTCTACAAGGATCAAGCCTTGATTTAAGGTTAGTACACCCTACTAACTTTCCCTAGCAATAACCTAGGTTTTCTAGTGTAAATGGTGATTCTATATATATTATGCTTTCCCTTCCCTATGCATTGTATTAACTCAACAAATATAAACAAGATAAAGGAAATGGAATGAATGTGTGGATGGGAGATTGGATGTGGCGATTGGATGCCGAATGTGATGCATGATGTGTGGGTTGTGGATTGGAAAATGGAGGATGGGCATTGTACAAATAACAAACTTACCCTTGTGTGATTGAATGGAAAATATGCATTAAAAAGAAGGAGATAAACTACTAAGGAATAAGGTATGAAAGTGTTTGACAAAATACCTAAACTATGAATAAATGATCTCAATGAAGAGTATAGAAATGGGTTTTATGCATGCGTGCTTATAAATGATAGATTGATCTAATGTTATGCAAACTACTTATGTTACCTATGTTCATATCATGAATTGAATTAAAAGGTCATATTTTGGTTATTCCTATTAACATGATTGTCACTATGGACACGTACACGAGCACGCATGATAGCATGAACCGAGATTTCAAGAGCATGTGCATATAATAAACAACAAGAAAGCATTGCATAACAAGGAGGTTGGTAGCCCAGGGAGGATTCGGGTACTAACCTCTGGCTCACAAGTGCATTTCATAACAAGGAGGTTGGTAGCCCAGGGACATTCGGGTGCTAGCCTCTGGCTCACAAGTGCATTTCATAACAAGGAGGTTGGTAGCCCAGGGAGGATTCGGGTACTAACCTCTGGCTCACAAGTGCATTGCATATCAAGGAGGTTGGCAGCCCAGGGAGATTCGGGTGCTAGCCTCTGGCTCACAAGTTTACAAGATGGAGGTTTACAAGATGATGATCATGCATTCATGCATGCAAGCATACATGATTTCTACGAGGCATACCGGGACATGACAAGGGTTTTCAAGCATGAGTTTTATCGGCATTTTCGCATTCATGTACGCACGTCAGGATGCTTGTATTGTGTCATGCCCTATACTGTTTCTTTGTGATGTTTCTATTACTGTTTGTATGATATTACTATTATGTGTTTTTATTATTGTTGTGGTCTGCTAGTAGCTTGTACTCGCTGAGTATTCCATGCTCAGCCGTACTTTCATGTCGGCAGGTACTGAGGGAGCCCTCGACCCGGAGCCTTGGGTCGAGGAAGAGTATACAGAGGAGAGAGAGTCGGCTATCCCATTACAGTCTCAGGCGGACCGAGACCTCGATGCGTGGCCATACCTCGACTACTGTTGAGGGGCGAGTATGAGAGAGTTTGGTGTATTTTGATATTTTGATAGGTGGGCCTGTCCACCTTAGGCTTAGACATGTCTTGTATTTATGTTAACTCGGAATACTATTTTGGATCATCAGAAGAAATGAAAATTTGTTTACGCTTCCGCATATATGATAGCTTCCACGCTCTGATTATCGTTATGAGTACTGTATTTTATCTTGTGCATTACAGGATGGTTTGATAGGTTCGCAGTGTGACACCTAAAATATCCCTAAACTCCTAGGGGGTATTTTGGGGGGTATCAGAGTGGTATCAGAGCTCTAGGCATTAGAGTCCCTAGGGTCACTTAGATGATTGAACAAGGTATTAGAATCACCTTAGAGAGTTGTATTCCAAGTATAGACTAACAAGTTAGTCTTAGTCAAAAGTAGGTTGAACTTCAGCCGAACATAGAGTCCTACGCTAGGAACATGGATTGTATGTGATGCCATTGTTGTGTATACCATGTGTGCGTTAATTGTGTTATGCTTATTAAATATGCTTGATGAATATGTATTGAGTGAATTGCGAAAATTGTACTAAATGCGTATCCAAGTTAGACTCATGTTGTATTGTCGTTCTCAGGAGAAATCATGAGACGCAATACCCGGGGTCGCGGGTACAACACGAGGGGTAATGGAGGTGATGCTCCATCGGGTGATGATCAACCCGACTTTGCCTAAGCATTCGCATCCATAGCCGAGACTTTGGCTATGTTGGCCGCAAGGCAACCGGCCACTCCGCCTAATGCGGCACTCATACCGGCTCCTCCTAACCGAGCCCAAGCCGGGATAGAAGCTTTTCGGAGGATGAGGCCTCCAACTTTTTGTGGAAGCATTGATCCACTTGTTGCCGAGGGTTGGATCCGGCAACTTGAGAAGATATTCTCGGTATTAGCACCTACTGAAGTGGAAAGGGTCACATGGGCCGCCTTTATGCTTGAAGGCGAGGCCGATCATTGGTGGAAGTCTGCACTTCGGACCCGAGAGTTGACCCGGCAAGGTCAAGATTGGACTTGGGAGGAATTCTTGGAGGTTTTCAACAAGAAGTACTTTCCGGTCGGGATGAAAGAAAAGATGGAAGTCGAATTCATTACCTTGGAGCAAGGTAATATGTCTGTAGCGGCTTATGAAGCCAAATTTTCGGAGCTATCTCGATTTGCTCCACACATGATAGCGACCGAGGCTATGAAGGCCCGGAAATTCGAGAGGGGGTTGAAGGCCTATCTCAAGGACCGAGTCTCGATGTTTAGACATGAGACATATTCCGAAGTGGTTGATAAAGCACTATTGGCCGAGTCGAACTCCGAGGAGTTCTTCAAAAGGAGAGGAATGGAAAAAGGACAGTCGAGTAGTTCAGGGGAGAAAAGAGCAAGGACGAGCTTGTATCAGTCTGCAGGGCTGGCTCAGTCACAGAGGATGTATTCAGCACCACAGGCTCCCCGCTCTTTTGCTCCACCGGCTTTTCGCCCGGCTACCTCATATGCTCCTCGCCCCGCAGTTACTCAGGCTACGGGGTATGCTCCGTCCTCCTATTTGCATGATGTTTGCACTCTTTGTGGGAGGAGGCATCCAGCGGGAGAATGCCGGAGAGTTTCAGGAAGTTGCTTCCATTGTGGTGACCAAGGCCACATGGTCAGAGATTGTCCCCGGCGTAAATTGCCAACTCAGTCTTCAGGGAGCAGGCCCCCGGTTAGGCAGACATCTCAGCCTAGCTCTTCTCAGGCTTCGAGGGCCTCACAGTCTACCCGGCCTCCTCGCCCAGCCACACAGGGCCGAGTCTTTGCCTTATCCGAGAGAGACGCACGTGCATCTGACGATGTCATGCAAGGTACGCACGAATTCTAGAGTTTAAATTGTGTAAAATTTCTATGGTTTGTTTTGTGAGTTTCTATACTAAGGGTTACCTATGTATGATGCTTGTTGTTTGAAATCTACTAATAGTAGTCACTTAATCGCACAGGCGCTTTGTTAGTGAACGAATGTCTTGCCCGAGTGTTGATCGACACAGGATCCACTCACTCCTTTGTGTCGCCTAGTTTCGCAAAGGGATTTTTGACTGAGGCTACTCCGTTAAAGCAGGAGTTGACCATTGCAACTCCACTCGGCAAGTCAGTTGATACGGACAAGATATTCAGGGATAGTGTGGTTCAAGTGGGGGAGAATGAACTGTTAGCCGATCTCATCGTCCTAGATTTTCAAGACTTGGATTTTGATGTCATCTTAGGGATGGATTGGTTGTCAAACCATCACGGGCATGTTGCGTGTTTTGAGAAGATGGTGAATTTCAAGCCGGAAGGGGGTAAGCCTTTTCACTTCCGAGGATTAAGAGAGAGGGACATTGCTCGCCTCGCAGCCTTGAGTGTAGCAAACCTAGAAGCACAAAACTCCTCGGCCATTCCGGTCGTGAATGATTTCTTGGACGTGTTTCCGGAGGAACTTCCCGGGTTACCTCCGAATCGGGAGATTGAGTTCGCTATAGAGCTTACTCCGGGCACCGCTCCGATTTCAAGAGCCCCATATAGAATGGCCCCGATAGAGCTTGAAGAATTGAAAAAGCAAATTGAGGAGTTACAACAACTTGGTTTCATCCAACCAAGTGTGTCACCGTGGGGAGCTCCGGTCCTTTTTCTAAAGAAGAAAGACGGGTCGATGAGAATGTGTATAGACTACCGTCAGTTGAACAAGGTAACTATCAAGAATCGTTATCCCTTGCCAAGGATCGATGACTTGTTCGACCAACTGAAGGGAGCGAGATTCTTCTCCAAAATTGATCTTAGATCGGGGTATCATCAATTAAGGATCAAGGCGGAAGATGTTCCGAAGACGGCTTTTAGGACTCGGTATGGGCATTACGAGTTCCTTGTCATGCCTTTTGGGCTGACGAATGCACCGGCGGCATTCATGGATTTGATGAACCGGGTATTCCGATCTTACTTGGATCGATGCGTGATTTTATTCATTGATGACATTTTGGTGTATTCCCAGACACGGGAAGATCACGCACGAGACCTCCACCTTGCTCTGGAGATGTTGAGAGAGCATAGACTATATGCCAAATTGAGTAAGTGCGAGTTCTGGTTAGAGGAAGTCGCATTTCTTGGACACGTGGTGTCGGCCGAGGGCATTTCTGTAGATCCAGCCAAGGTTGAGGCAGTCATGAGTTGGGAGAGGCCCAAGAGCGTCACGGAGATACGTAGTTTCCTCGGATTGGCAGGCTACTACCGGAGATTTGTGGAGGGATTCTCCAGTCTGGCTGCACCTCTCACCTACTTGACAAGGAAAAATGCAAAGTTCAGTTGGAGTGACCGATGTGAAGTAAGTTTCCAAGAGTTGAAGAAACGCCTCACCACAGCCCCTGTCCTTACTGTGCCATCTGGACCTTTTGGGTATGAGGTGTATAGTGATGCCTTGCACGTCGGACTCGGGTGTGTCCTAATGCAACACAAGAAGGTCATTACCTATGCATCAAGGCAGTTGAAAGAGCATGAAAAGAACTACCCCACTCACGACTTGGAGCTTGCGGCGGTCGTGTTTGCACTCAAAATTTGGCGACATTATCTGTACGGGGTGGAGTTCTATGTGTACACGGACCACAAGAGCCTCAAGTACCTCTTTTCCCAAAAAGAGCTCAATTTGCGACAACGGCGTTGGATTGAGTTCTTAAAAGACTATGAGTGCACGATCCAATATCACCCGGGAAAAGCAAATGTGGTGGCAGACGCTTTGAGTAGGAAACCATCGGGGTTGTTGGCTCACATGTTGGTGCGGGAATGGAGACTGTTAGACGATTTGGCAAATCTAGACATCAGTGTGAACGATTCTGTCTGCAGTCCGGTTTTGGCAAATGTTACAGTTCGGCCGTACCTTATAGACTTGATCCAGGAGTATCAAGCCACAGACACTGACTTGTTGGCTTTCCGGGATAAGGAAGTGGCCAAGGGTAGTACGGACTTCTCTCTCACTAGCCGAGGTGCTATTACATTCAAGGGAAGACTTTGTGTCCCAGCCAATGTAGACCTTCGGAGAGAGATTATGGACGAGGCTCACTGGTCTAAGTATACAGTGCATCCCGGAGGGACAAAGATGTATCGGAACCTCAAGAGTCACTTTTGGTGGCGAAACATGAAGAGGGAGGTTGCGGAGTATGTGGCACGGTGTTTGGTGTGCCAACAGGTGAAAGCGGAGCATTTGAGACCGGCGGGTCTTTTGCAGTCTCTCCCTATTCCCGAGTGGAAATGGGAACATATCTCTATGGACTTCATCGTGGGATTGCCGAAGACGGTCAAGAAGACCGATGCTATATGGGTAGTTATTGATAGACTCACGAAGTCCGCTCATTTCTTACCCTACCGGACTACATTCAACTCCAACCAGTTAGCGGAGCTATACATCAAAGAAATAGTCCGATTGCATGGGGTGCCAGTGAGTATTGTGTCGGATAGAGACCCAAGATTCACATCCAGGTTTTGGAAAAGTTTTCAAGGTGCAATGGGCTCCCGATTAGACTTTAGCACAGCTTTCCACCCATAGACCGACGGGCAAACCGAGAGGGTGAATCAGGTTATTGAAGATATGCTCCGAGCATGTATGCTAGATTTCAAGGGAAGTTGGGAAGATCACCTACCTTTGGTGGAATTCACTTACAACAACAGTTATCAAGAAAGCATACAAATGGCGCCTTTCGAGGCTTTGTACGGAAGGAGTTGTAGATCCCCGTTGTATTGGGATGAAGTGGGAGAAAGAAAGATTTTGGGCCCCGAGTTAATTGAACAAACCGCGGATAGGGTCAAGCTTATCCGGGAGAGGTTAAAGACCGCACAAGATAGACAGAAAAGCTATGCCGACAACCGAAGGAGGGATCTTGAATTCCGAGTCGGTGATTTTGTGTTTGTAAGGATTTCACCGACCAAAGGTGTTATGCGATTCGGGAAGAGAGGCAAGCTTAGCCCGAGATATGTGGGTCCGTTCGAGATCATTACTCGAGTTGGCGAGGTGGCTTACCGTGTTGCTTTGCCCGCTCACATGGCGGCGGTCCATAATGTATTCCATGTCTCTATGCTCCGGAAGTACATCTCGGATCCTTCTCATATCATCGAGCTTGATCCGATAGAGATCCGAGAGGACCTCACTTTAGTTGAGAAGCCGGTTCGTATTTTGGATAGGAGAGATCAAGTGCTTCGCAACAAGACTATTCCGCTAGTCCTCGTGCAATGGCAACATCATGCCCGAGAAGAAGCCACGTGGGAGCGTGAAGCCGAAGTCAAAGCAAAGTATCCCGAGTTGTTTGAATAGACTTGTGCATATGGCTTGTAATTTTGTTTTGATTTTGTGCATGTATGTATCGTCCAAATTTCGGGGACGAAATTTTTGTAAGGGGGGGAGAATGTAGCACCCCGGACTTTTTCATCCTTAATGAATAGCACCTTCGTAGCTAATTGACCGTTTTTTAGTCTAATTAATAAATAAAGGAGAAATCGGAAATTCCGAAATGTCAGAAATGTGCGTTTTCGAAAGACGAACCCAACGCAAGTTGAATCGTCGAAATCCGACGAGCGAGTCAAAAGATATGGTCAAAACAGTCCAGACATACAGAGCACCGATCGCTCGGTCCAGTCAGCGATCGATCGGTCCATAACCGATCGATCGGTAGCTATCGCACGGTCAGAAATTTTGTATGGGGAAATTTTCCAGAGAGTGTGTTTTTGACCGATCGATTGGTCATAAACACCGATCGCTCGGTAGGCAACCGATCGATCGGTCATACCCACCGATCGATCGGTCTTCGTGTTTTTCAGAATTTTCATTAAGGGCTTTATCGTCTTTTGGGGGTTAAACCCTTTCTCCTTAAGGCTTGCCCGAGCCTTTAGGGCTTCATTCACAACACTTAAGGTATTTTGAGAGATAGAGAGAGAGGAGAAGGGGATTTGCAAATAGGGTTTTCCATTGGAGAAGAAATCAAAGGGGTGAAGACCCTAGATCGTCCCCAAGCACGTTTTCTTCAAGATTTCAACTCAATCTCGTGTGGGGTTCCATTCTCCAACCTAGGGCAGCAGCCCAAGCACGTTTTTGAAAGGGATTTCTTCCCCAACTCAAGTCTCCTTCAAGCAAAGGTGTTCTTCTTTCAAGTTGGAGCTTCAATCAAAGTTTCTACAAGGATCAAGCCTTGATTTAAGGTTAGTACACCCTACTAACTTTCCCTAGCAATAACCTAGGTTTTCTAGTGTAAATGGTGATTCTATATATATTATGCTTTCCCTTCCCTATGCATTGTATTAACTCAACAAATATAAACAAGATAAAGGAAATGGAATGAATGTGTGGATGGGAGATTGGATGTGGCGATTGGATGCCGAATGTGATGCATGATGTGTGGGTTGTGGATTGGAAAATGGAGGATGGGCATTGTACAAATAACAAACTTACCCTTGTGTGATTGAATGGAAAATATGCATTAAAAAGAAGGAGATAAACTACTAAGGAATAAGGTATGAAAGTGTTTGACAAAATACCTAAACTATGAATAAATGATCTCAATGAAGAGTATAGAAATGGGTTTTATGCATGCGTGCTTATAAATGATAGATTGATCTAATGTTATGCAAACTACTTATGTTACCTATGTTCATATCATGAATTGAATTAAAAGGTCATATTTTGGTTATTCCTATTAACATGATTGTCACTATGGACACGTACACGAGCACGCATGATAGCATGAACCGAGATTTCAAGAGCATGTGCATATAATAAACAACAAGAAAGCATTGCATAACAAGGAGGTTGGTAGCCCAGGGAGGATTCGGGTACTAACCTCTGGCTCACAAGTGCATTTCATAACAAGGAGGTTGGTAGCCCAGGGACATTCGGGTGCTAGCCTCTGGCTCACAAGTGCATTTCATAACAAGGAGGTTGGTAGCCCAGGGAGGATTCGGGTACTAACCTCTGGCTCACAAGTGCATTGCATATCAAGGAGGTTGGCAGCCCAGGGAGATTCGGGTGCTAGCCTCTGGCTCACAAGTTTACAAGATGGAGGTTTACAAGATGATGATCATGCATTCATGCATGCACGCATACATGATTTCTACGAGGCATACCGGGACATGACAAGGGTTTTCAAGCATGAGTTTTATCGGCATTTTTGCATTCATGTACGCACGTCAGGATGCTTGTATTGTGTCATGCCCTATACTGTTTCTTTGTGATGTTTCTATTACTGTTTGTATGATATTACTATTATGTGTTTTTATTATTGTTATGGTCTGCTAGTAGCTTGTACTCGCTGAGTATTCCATGCTCAGCCGTACTTTCATGTCGGCAGGTACTGAGGGAGCCCTCGACCCGGAGCCTTGGGTCGAGGAAGAGTATACAGAGGAGAGAGAGTCGGCTATCCCATTACAGTCTCAGGCGGACCGAGACCTCGATGCGTGGCCATACCTCGACTACTGTTGAGGGGCGAGTATGAGAGAGTTTGGTGTATTTTGATATTTTGATAGGTGGGCCTGTCCACCTTAGGCTTAGACATGTCTTGTATTTATGTTAACTTGGAATACTATTTTGGATCATCAGAAGAAATGAAAATTTGTTTACGCTTCCGCATATATGATAGCTTCCGCGCTCTGATTATCGTTATGAGTACTGTATTTTATCTTGTGCATTACAGGATGGTTTGATAGGTTCGCAGTGTGACACCTAAAATATCCCTAAACTCCTAGGGGGTATTTTGGGGGGTTACAGTTTAGATCTAATTAGAGTATTAGGCTCTGATACCAATTGTTGGCCAGGCAATGACTCTAAAGGGGGGGTGAATAGGGTCTAAGGCAGATTTTTAAAAATTAAAAGTATGAACTACAAGTTCAAAGAGCGGAATAAAGTATAATATGCAACAAGATAAAACAATAGAATATTAAAAGAGAGAGAAGAGATAAGAAGAGTCAAGATTTGTTCTCGAGGTTCAGCAAATCAGCCTACTCCCCGCCTCAGCTTCCAGCTGGAGGATTCACCACGATTCCTTAATCGTATAGGCTCCTTCACAAGTGGAGTTCAAACCCTTACAATCTCTCTTTACAGGTCGAAATATCACCTTTCAAGCTCTCCTTTAGGCTGAGCTGAAACCTTTCAAGAGTACAACCCTCTCTTGATATTGCTGAAGCAACAACTTCAGTGCAAGAATCCTGGATTCTTGACTACTCTCAATAAATAGGTTTTGGATTGAAAATTCGAACAGAAGGATCCTTAAATGAGCTGGATAAGAGTGAAATACAAACTCTAATAAAGTCTCTCAAAGAAAGTAGACTTGAATGAGCTCAAGAGAAACTTTTGGGGATTTTCTAAGTGTGAGAGTGAGTGAAAATCAATAGCAATGAATGAGGGATCAATAGTAGTTATTGCAGTGATCAAGAGTTATTATATGTTCATAAATGAACTCCTTTTATAGACAAAAATGCCCTTAAAGCTGACTGGTCTGCAATGGGTTGCGACAGCCCAAATTTGCAGCCGACCCGATTTTGGAAATCCCACTTTTGACTCAACCCCGACTCAAAATCAGGTAATGTGATCAACATGAACCTTGAAGAGGGTTCTAATACCTTTCCAAAAATTCAGTAATCACTCAATTCTGAGCAACGATGACTAAACTAGATCCCTTTAAAGTTGAGGCAAATGCCGAAACATACCTTTTCGACACCTAGAATACCTCGAGTGTTTTCACACTCTTTTCCCCTTGTGTCCAACACCCTACTCACACCTCATAAATCATTCTTCATAAGTCTTTAACCCACCTCAATGATCATTAAATTCACACCGACATGCATGAGAGGCTCCGGCCTCTCTATGCCTCATGCACTAGCACTATTCACCAACAACCCATTGAAACACTTAGGGTATTTGTACCCTTGATTTCACCTACTTAGAGTATCTTTACACTCTCTTTTTATGACTCAAACCATGTACCTAAAACCCTCAATTGACTAATCATAATATCAAGAACACAATGGGAGGCCTTAGGCCTTCACACATACCATACAAGGGCACCTTTCACTGGCACTATTCATAGTATAGTGAACTTGAATTTCCGGGGTTCTACATCCTCCCCTCCTTATAGGAATGTCGTCCCCGAAATTAGGACGCAACGCGAACGCGCTAGGATACTTTCCTCCACTTCATTTAGTCTTTATGATCCTTCGTACCTAGTAGCGCTAAACACATCCACCGGACACTTGCATCCCATGTTGACCAATCCCTAGGCTAGGCACATGTTACTCACAACTAAATCAACAATGCATAATAGTACACATAGAATATATGTAGCATGCTCATACACATCTATAAACATATATCACATACTTTTGGCCATTTATAGATCGACACCTTGCATTGGGCGTGCCTTGCTCAACTGAGCCCACAAACTTAGAACCTAAGACATGACAAAGGATTATCAATCCGGTGCTGACCAACACCTAACTAAGCACTTGCTTATTAGCAAGGCACCCTTGACTAACCATCATCAAGCCAGTATATAAATCATATGTATTACATAGATAGTATGTTATATACAAGCAACACCTCACACTTCATTGAAATAGGGTATAATATACACGTGAATTAGCCTTAACATACAATGTAGGTTTTTCTAGCATGAAACCCTAAGTTCGGTTGAGATTTCAACCGGCTTTCGACTAACAATAATTTGTTAGTCTACATTTAGGAGCAATAACAATTCCTAAGTATAACTTGAATCAAACTCCTAACTATTCAATGAGCATATATTGCTTATGTAAGCGTATCGTATCTATCCAAGTACACACATAATAGTATAATTATACAATTGGTTTTCCTAGTGAAGCTAAGTTCTTCTGCTTGTTTTCAGGTATTAAATTAATGAGTAGTTTATCCAATTGAGTTATTTACGCAACTTCCTCTCAATCTTGGGGACATGTATGATGCTTCTAAGATCTGCACGATGCATGTAGGATGTGTATGATGATTACGAAATCTATGAAGTGAATGATATGAATGATGCTCATGAGATGCGGGATGCTTATGATGTGTATGAAGTGCGTGTCATGAACGATGCTTATGCCATGCATGATGCTTATGTTATGTATGAGTGTGCATGCCATGTATGAAATGCATGTGGTCCTTGGAGTTTATAATTTTATTTATCATTTTGGACTAGGCATGCGCATCTGTATCTAGAAGCGTGCATCAACATCCCTAAGTTGGTTGAAATTTATTGATGTCCATATATGTTCCTACTAGTCGTGGGGTTACATGAACTTGCGTGGACTTATCATCATACCGTGATGTGCGACTTATGCTTATTTGTGTTGCAATACGCATTAAGAGCACTTTAACGGATGAAATTTCACCGGATGCACATAACAGCATATACATCGAAACCTATGTCCCTTGTTCCGTAATGACTCTAAATCTACTAATCTTGCAAGACACAAGAATCTCCTATAGTCTCACTTGGAAGCAAATCCCTACCTAAATCTAATAACATAATGTATGATAAGGGACCTACCCCCCCTTGTTAACTAACACCCAGCCTAGCCTCTAGCCTAAATATCACATCACTCATGGATCTAATTGGGAGACCCGTTCATCAAGCATTGGTTTTCACTTAGCATATAACATATAATATGCCAATCATATATATCATATAATACCACATAACAATTCAACACATAATCGTATTAGTATATAAAATTTTGGGTTTTCTAGCGTACATATACTCTAACTTGGTTGAAATCAACCTCTTCTGGACAAAGACTAAGTGATTTGTCTACACTTGGAATACGACTCCTAAGATGAATCTAATGCCTTGGCTTACTCGTGGTATCATTCCCTAAACGACCCTAGAGACCTAAAGCCTAAGCTCTGATACCACCTCTGTCACGCCCCAAAATACCCCCTAGGAGTTAAGCGATACTTTAGGTGTGACAATACATACCTGCCAAACCATCCTGTAATGAATAAGATAATTATAGTACTAGACAATGATAATTAGAGCGCGGAAGCTAAACATAAATGCGGAAGCGTAAACTAACTTTTTCTTTTCTTCTAAGATTTCCAAAATAGTATTCCAAGTTAACATATATACAAAACATGTCTAAGTCTAAGGTGGACAGACCCACATATCAAAATGTCAAAATACATAAAAGACCCTCTCGTACTCTCCCCTCAACAGTAGTCGAGGTATGGCCACACGTCATGGTCTCGGTCCGCCTGAGACTGCAGTGGGATAGACGGCTCTCTCTCCTCGATATACTCTTCCTCGACCCAAGGCTCTGGGTCGAGGGCTCCCTCAGTACCTGCCGACATGAAAGTACGGCTGAGCATGGAATACTCAGCGAGTACAAGCTACTAGCTATCCATAACAATAATAAACATGCAAGGAGTAGTACAATACCAATCATCAATTCCAGGCAATAGTAATGTCGCGACCCAAAACCCACCTTAGGAGTTAGAGTGAACTTTAGACGACTAATCATGGCTTACATGACTTGCTTGACAAACCAACCTGCAAAAACCCACAGAGCATATATAATAGAGGACAACCGAAACATAACTATAAAACACAGCGGAAGTCTAACAACCTCTAAGTATATACACATGGTCCAAGCTTAATACAAAGAAATCAAAATAAGAAAGTGCGGACATGCCCGCCAAAATACATGGATATAATCACTCATGCTCACCCACAGCCAATCCACTCAGAATCTAACACCACCTACTGATAACCCTCTACGGGAGGTTCCTCCAAAGGCTCCTCGACGTACTCCTCTTCCACCCATGGACCAGGAGCACAAACATCAAATGGAGCAGTAGCTCCCTCAGAACCTGCCGACATAAGAAGTACGGCTGAGCATGGAATACTCAGCGGGTACCAAATACTAACCAACAGTCATAGCATAAAAATGGCAATACATAAATCAGGAGCAATTCATATATGTTAGACAGAACCTATTCATATCATACAAGGAAGTAAAGCAATTTATAATCATGCTTGTATTTCGTAGAAAGCCGATAAAACCTCTTGAAAACATCGTGCACTTGGCTTGGCTTGAAATATCTTTTCGTACTTGAAAGCTTGTCGTGTTTGTCTTACTTGATCTTGTCGAGCGTGTCGTACGTGTCATGTCATGCGTGTTTGCTTGTGATCATGTAACTTGCGAGATACACTTGTGAGATATCCTTGTGAGATGCACTTGAGAGATGCCTTGAGAGGGAAGGGAGACCCTTCTTTATGCAATGCACTTGCGAGGGAAGGGAGACCCTTCTTCATGATATGTATGTACTTGCGAGGGAAGGGAGGCCCTTCTTCATGATATGCACTTGTGAGTGAGGGGAGACCCCTCGTGGAATGTTGGTTCTTGTCTTCTTGTGAAAAGCGAGGTAAAACATATCGTAGGATATGTCCCACCTCTAACCATGTTCTTGAAAACCTCGATAAATCATGTCATGCATGCCGTGCTCGTGGGAACCGTGTACATACTTGCATTTAAATTTAAATATGACATTTGGGTAATTTCACAACACATATAACATTAATGATTGAGCAATGTAATATTCATATCATTTAGGGAAAGCAAGAAAACACACTATCATAGGCCCTAGCAATATTCATAATTTATTAGGCATGCATTTCCTAATTTACAACTCATTTTATTCACCTTGGCATTTCATCAAACATGGTGTGTTCATTATTCATTTAAACCTAAATCATGCTTTTCTAGGTAAGTTTACTCATATCATAAAGGTGTGTTTATTATGGATACAATGCCCTCCCCATTTTAATCATCACAACACAACCCTTGGCATCCAATCGCCCATTCCATCTCCATTCACCATTCACAACCATCCATCCATCTCATAGCACATGTGTAAATGAAAGAAAATCAAAAGAAATAAAGGGGAAAGAGGAACTATAACTAGGAGGGTAGTAAGAAGTACCGACCTTGAAGAAATGAGGAAGAAACCCCTTCCAAAAACGACCGTGAGGTGCTGCCCTAGCTTGGGGAACGCTCTCCACGAGTGCTTGAGCCGTGATCTTGGAGAAAAACCGGACTTGAAGTGATCTAGGGTCTCAAAACCCCTTTGATTCTTCTCCAAAAGCAAAACCCTAGCTTAGGAAACCCTTTCTCCTCTCTTCTAATGTAGAGCCCCGGACCTTTTTCACAGTTAATACATGACACTCTTGTTGTCATGTTTGCCTTTTTAAGAGGTATGATTAATAAATGAGGAAGAATTTGGAAATTTTGAAATGCCAGAATTGTTCCTCTTCGAAGTATGAACACAACGCAAGTTGAATCGTCAAAATCGGACGAACGAGTCAAAAGATATGGCCAATACAGTCTGTACCTGTAGGAAAACGTATACTGTGTGCATCCGTTGTACAACTCACCACGGGTACGTTGTACAACTCACCACGGGCACGTTGTACAACTCACCACGGGCACGCTGTACATGAGACAACGTGACAACGGGTTCGTCACCCTTGATCATGCCACCATGAGTTGGCACTATTCACACCACCACGAGTTGGCACTATTCATGGCACCACGAGTTGCACTATTCACGCCACCACGAGTTGGCACTATTCATGGCACCACGAGTTGCACTATTCACGCCACCACGAGTTGGCACTATTCACGCCACCACGAGTTGGCACTATTCACGCCACCACGAGTTGACACTATTCACAGCACCACGAGTTGGCACTATTCACGCCACCACGAGTTGGCACTATTCACGCCACCACGAGTTGGCACTATTCATGGCACCACGAGTTGGCACTATTCACAGCACAATGTGTTCAGCACTATTCACGGTCCTCGCGTCATTGCAGAAATCCCAGTATGGGTATTACGGTCTTTTAGTCAGTTCACTCTTACCTTAAGAGTTTAACCCGAGCCTTTAGGGCTTCATTCGACACTTAGAGAGTTTGAGAGAATAGGAGAAAGGGGAGAAGGCGATTCCAACCTAGGGTTTCCATTTTGGAGAGAAATCAAAGGGTTTTGAAACCCTAGATCAACCTCCAGCCCATTTTTCTTCAAGATTAAGGCACAAACTCGTGAGGAGCATCTCCTCAAACTAGGGCAGCAGCTACACAGTCGTTTTGGAAAGGGGTTTCTTCCTCATTTCTTCAAAGTCGGTACTTTTTACTACCCTCCTAGTTATAGTTCTTCTTTCCCCTTCCTTTCTTTTGATTTTCTTTCATTTACACATGTGTCATGAGATGGATGAATGGTGAATGGAGAATGGTTAATGGTGAATGGTGAATGGAGATGGAATGGGCGATTGGATGCCAATGGTTGTGTGTGATGAACAAATGGGGAAGGGCATTGTTTCAATAATGAACCTACATGTATGATTTGAGAAAAACCCATTTAGAAAAGCATGTTGTAGGGTAATCCATAATGAACACACCATGTTTGATGAAATGCCAAGGTGAATAAAGTGAGCTGTAAATTAGTAAATTCATGCCTAATAAATTCTGAATATTGCTAGGGCCCATGATAGTGTGTTTTCTGCTTTCCCTAAATGCTATGAATATTGAATGTCTCAATCTTTAATGTTATGTGTGTTGCGAAATTTCCCAAATGTCATGTTTAAATTTAAATGCAAGTATGTACACGGTTCCCACGAGCACGGCATGGATGACATGATTTATCGAGGTTTTCAAGAACATGGTTAGAGGTGGGACATATCCTACGATATGTTTTACCTCGCTACTGGCAAGGACAAGTCAATCATGCATTATCATAAGAAGGGTCCCCCATCCCCTCGCATGACACGCATAGCATCGCATGACACGCATAGCATAGCATTCACATGACACGCATAACTCTGCATGGCATTACATGGATGGATGCTAGTTGCGACGGGCTATGAACGGCAACTAGGTATTCACATTCCGCATGGATGCTAGTTGCGACGGGCTATGAACGGCAACTAGGCATACCTATCTGCATATAGGGTACTAGTTGCGACGGACTATCAACGGCAACTAGGCATGTGAACATGTTTAAATTATGAACAAACAAGCATGATACTCGCATGACACGCATGACATGACATGGCACGCATGATGCAAGCATGACAAGCATGACACGGTTAACAGGTTCACAATTACGCAAAGGGTATTTCAAGTCAAGTCAAGTGCACGATGTTTTCAAGGGTTTTATCAGTCTTTCTGAATGCAAGCATGAATATAAATTGCTTTACTTCCTTGTATGATATAAATTGTTCCTGTTCTATATATGCAAATTTGTTTCCTACTTTATGTATGCTATCTGTATACTATGACTGTTGGTTAGTATTTAGTACCCGCTGAGTATTCCATGCTCAGCCGTACTTCTTATGTCGGCAGGTTCCGAGGGAGCTGCTGCTCCAGTTGATGTTTGTGCTCCTGGTCCATGGGTGGTGGAGGAGTACGTCGAGGAGCCTTTGGAGGAACCTCCCATAGAGGGTTACCATTAGGCGGTTGTAGATTCTGAGTGAATAGCTGTGGGTGAGATGAGAGATTATATCCACGTATTTTTGCGGATCTGTCCGTACTTTCTTATGGATTGATTTTGTATAAAACTTGAATTTAAGTATGTATATACATAAAGGGTTGTTAGTCTTCCGCTGTGTCATGATAGAGTATGTTTCCGCTGATAATGTCCTCTATTGTATATGCTCTGTGGGTTTTTGCAGGATGGTTTGTCAAGCAAGTCATGCAAGTCATGTTTTGATGTCCAAAGTTCACTCTAACTCCTAGGGTGGGTTTTGGGGCGCTACAGAAGTGGTATCAGAGCTTAGGCTTTAGGTCTCTAGGGTCACTTAGAATCTTATACCACGGCTTGACAAGAGCATATGTTAGGAAACCAGTTAGGATGGAAGTAAGTCGGAAGTGAGTCTTGTTCTAAGTATGAGACTAAACGTTAGTCTTAATCTAAAATGGTTGCTCCAACCAAGCACAGGTCTTAGAAACGCTAGAACACCAAGATATAATGTTACAACTACTCTGATGACTTGACGAGATGAATATGATGGTACTATACTCTGTATGTAGTATTGTTATATGGTGTTATATGCTATATGGTATGTGTATCTTGAAGTATGTTCTAGACTTTGATAAATACTTACTATTATGAAAATGCAATATCGGATTTTGATGGGATTCAAGTTAGACTCATGCTTTGCTATCGTCCTCAGGAGTAAACCATGAGACGTGGCGATCAGGGTCATGGATACCACACTAGGAGGGGTGGAGTATCTCCTCCTCCATTGAGGGATGAGCAGCCTGATCTCACTCAGGTCATGGGATCCATAGCAGAAACACTAGCAATACTTACCACTAGGCAGCCCACTACCCCCATTCCTACGGTAGTACTTGTACCTATCCCTACACATCATGCCATAGGAAGTGAGGCACTTTGGAGGATGAGGCCCCCAGTGTTTTATGGTAATATAGACCCGTTAGTCGCAGAAGCATGGGTTAGGTACCCATCCTCTAGACATATGCAAGTACGGAGTCCTCCCACTGCACCACAGGCTTCTCTTTCGGTTGCTCCACCGGCATCGCACGTGGCTACCGTGCAGCCACCCCGCCTCGCAGTATCTCAGGCAACAGGATATGCGCCCTCCACCTACTCTTACGAGATATGTACCCGTTGTGGGAGGAGGCATGTGGCCAGAGAGTGTAGGAGAATCTCCGGTGGATGTTTCCACTGTGGTCGCCAGGGCCACCTGATCAAGGATTGTCCCAGCCGTCAGATGCCACCTTATTCTCGGGGAAGTAGGCCCACAGTTAGGCGGGCACCTCCGCTGGGCTCTACACAAGCATTAAGCCCCCAGCAGTCCACACAGCCCCCTTACTAGGCTAACCAGGGACAAGCCTTTGCCACTCCAGGATAGAATGCTCAGGCACCAAAGGATAGGGCATGAGGATGTGAGAGGGAGAAGAAAATTTTTGTGTGCAGAAGGGAATGTATTTTGTGTTTTTTCATGGGCAGTCAGTTGCCACTTGTATGTAATTGTACTACCTTATGTTATGAAAGTTTTTCCTGCTATTTAGAATGATGTTGAGTTTTATGAGAAAACTAGGTGCCTCGCCGATAAGTGAGTGCCTAGGATATTGATTAATAGAGGATTATCATATCGTTCAGTAGAAAAGGTTAAGCATGGAGAAGTATCCTCGATTGATTTAGTAACGCCCTAATTTCGAGGACGAAATTCCTATAAGGGGGGGAGGATGTAGAGCCCCGGACCTTTTTCACAGTTAATACATGACACTCTCGTTGTCATGTTTGCCTTTTTAAGAGGTATGATTAATAAATGAGGAAGAATTTGGAAATTTTGAAATGCCAGAATTGTTCCTCTTCGAAGTACGAACACAACGCAAGTTGAATCGTCAAAATCGGACGAACGAGTCAAAAGATATGGCCAATACAGTCTGTACCTGTAGGAAAACGTATACTGTGTGCATCCGTTGTACAACTCACCATGGGCACGTTGTGCAGCTCACCACGGGTACGTTGTACAACACACCACGGGCACGTTGTACAACTCACCACGGGCACGCTGTACGTGAGACAACGTGACAACGGGTTCGTCACCCTTGATCACGCCACCACGAGTTGGCACTATTCACGCCACCACGAGTTGGCACTATTCATGGCACCACGAGTTGCACTATTCACGCCACCACGAGTTGGCACTATTCATGGCACCACGAGTTGCACTATTCACGCCACCACGAGTTGGCACTATTCACGCCACCACGAGTTGACACTATTCACAGCACCACGAGTTGGCACTATTCACGCCACCACGAGTTGGCACTATTCACGCCACCACGAGTTGGCACTATTCATGGCACCACGAGTTGGCACTATTCACAGCACAATGTGTTCAGCACTATTCACGGTCCTCGCGTCATTGCAGAAATCCCAGTAAGGGTATTACGGTCTTTTAGTCAGTTCACTCTTACCTTAAGAGTTTAACCCGAGCCTTTAGGGCTTCATTCGACACTTAGAGAGTTTGAGAGAATAGGAGAAAGGGGAGAAGGCGATTTCAACCTAGGGTTTCCATTTTGGAGAGAAATCAAAGGGTTTTGAAACCCTAGATCAACCTCCAGCCCATTTTTCTTCAAGATTAAGGCACAAACTCGTGAGGAGCATCTCCTCAAACTAGGGCAGCAGCTACACAGTCGTTTTGGAAAGGGGTTTCTTCCTCATTTCTTCAAAGTCGGTACCTTTTACTACCCTCCTAGTTATAGTTCTTCTTTCCCCTTCCTTTCTTTTGATTTTCTTTCATTTACACATGTGTCATGAGATGGATGAATGGTGAATGGAGAATGGTTAATGGTGAATGGTGAATGGAGATGGAATGGGCGATTGGATGCCAATGGTTGTGTGTGATGAACAAATGGGGAAGGGCATTGTTTCAATAATGAACCTACATGTATGATTTGAGAAAAACCCATTTAGAAAAGCATGTTGTAGGGTAATCCATAATGAACACACCATGTTTGATGAAATGCCAAGGTGAATAAAGTGAGCTGTAAATTAGTAAATTCATGCCTAATAAATTCTGAATATTGCTAGGGCCCATGATAGTGTGTTTTCTGCTTTCCCTAAATGCTATGAATATTGAATGTCTCAATCTTTAATGTTATGTGTATTGTGAAATTTCCCAAATGTCATGTTTAAATTTAAATGCAAGTATGTACACTGTTCCCACGAGCACGGCATGGATGACATGATTTATCGAGGTTTTCAAGAACATGGTTAGAGGTGGGACATATCCTACGATATGTTTTACCTCGCTACTGGCAAGGACAAGTCAATCATGCATTATCATAAGAAGGGTCCCCCATCCCCTCGCATGACACGCATAGCATCGCATGACACGCATAGCATAGCATTCACATGACACGCATAACTCTGCATGGCATTACATGGATGGATGCTAGTTGCGACGGGCTATGAACGGCAACTAGGCATTCACATTCCGCATGGATGCTAGTTGCGACGGGCTATGAACGGCAACTAGGCATACCTATCTGCATATAGGGTACTAGTTGCGACGGACTATCAACGGCAACTAGGCATGTGAACATGTTTAAATTATGAACAAACAAGCATGATACTCGCATGACACGCATGACATGACATGGCACGCATGATGCAAGCATGACAAGCATGACACGGTTAACAGGTTCACAATCACGCAAAGGGTATTTCAAGTCAAGTCAAGTGCACGATGTTTTCAAGGGTTTTATCAGTCTTTCTGAATGCAAGCATGGATATAAATTGCTTTACTTCCTTGTATGATATAAATTGTTCCTGTTCTATATATGCAAATTTGTTTCCTACTTTATGTATGCTATCTGTATACTATGACTGTTGGTTAGTATTTAGTACCCGCTGAGTATTCCATGCTCAGCCGTACTTCTTATGTCGGCAGGTTCCGAGGGAGCTGCTGCTCCAATTGATGTTTGTGCTCCTGGTCCATGGGTGGTGGAGGAGTACGTCGAGGAGCCTTTGGAGGAACCTCCCGTAGAGGGTTACCATTAGGCGGTTGTAGATTCTGAGTGAATAGCTGTGGGTGAGATGAGAGATTATATCCACGTATTTTTGCGGATCTGTCCGTACTTTCTTATGGATTGCTTTTGTATAAAACTTGAATTTAAGTATGTATATACATAAAGGGTTGTTAGTCTTCCGCTGTGTCATGATAGAGTATGTTTCTGCTGATAATGTCCTCTATTGTATATGCTCTGTGGGTTTTTGCAGGATGGTTTGTCAAGCAAGTCATGTTTTGTCGTCCAAAGTTCACTCTAACTCCTAAGGTGGGTTTTGGGGTGCTACATCTAATCCCCCAAATCCTCTAAGTGTTGAGAATGAGCCCTAAAGGCTCGGGTTAAACTCTTAAGGTAAGAGTGAACCGACCAAAAGACCATAATACCCTTACTGAAATTTTTGCAAAAACACGAGTGCCGAACACGTTGAGCTGTGAATAGTGCCGAACACGTTGTGCTGTGAATAGTGCCGAACACGTTGTGCTGTGAATAGTGCCGAACACGTTGTGCTGTGAATAGTGCTGAACACGTTGTGCTGTGAATAGTGCCGAGTATGTTGTGCTGTGAATAGTGCTGAACACGTTGTGCTGTGAATAGTGCCGAGCACGTTGTCACGTTGTGTTGTGCATAGTGCTGAGCTCGTTGTCCGTTGTCTTATGTACAACGTGCCCGTCGTGAGCTGTACAACGTACACGTTGTTTGCTGTACAACGTACACGTTGTCTGCTGCACGACGGATGCACAACGTATACGTTATCATAGTACGTTGTCTATGCGTTGTCTGTGCCTTATCAGAGCACGTTATCAGAGCTACGTTGTCTATGCGTTGTCTGTGCCTTATCAGAGCACGTTGTCAGAGCACGTTATCAGAGCTACGTCCTTAGTGCCTTCCAAGCTACGTCCTTAGTGCCTCTCCAGAGCTCGCCCTCAAGTGCATAACCGAGCCATCGATTACCTGCAGGTCCAGACTGTTTTGGCCATATCTTTTGACTCGTTCGTCCGATTTTGACGATTCAACTTGCGTTGGGTTCGTACTTCGAAAAGGAACATTTCTGACGTTTCAGAATTTCTAATTGATTCCTTATTTATTAATTATACCTCTTTAAAGGAAAAATGGCAACGAAAGTGTCATGCATTAATTGTGAAAAAGTCTGGGGCTCTACATCCTCCCCCCCTTACAAAAATTTCATCCTCGAAATTTAGACGCTAATTGCATTACAAACCGAAAAGAAAATTACAAGTCATATACAAACTTATACAAAAACTCATTCAATTAATTCTGGGTACTTTGCTTTGACTTCGGCTTCACGCTCCCATGTAGCTTCTTCCCGAGCATGGTGTTGCCATTGCACAAGAACCAAAGGGATTGTCTTGTTGCGAAGCACCTGATCTCTTCGATCCAAAATCTGAACCGTCTTTTCAATCAAGGTGAGGTCCTCTCGAATCTCCAACGGTTCCAAGTCTATGACATGCGAAGGATCCGTAATGTACTTCCGAAGCATAGACACATGGAAGACGTTGTGAACTGCGGCCATGTGAGGTGGGAGAGCTACCCTGTAAGCAACCTCACCAACTCGTGTGATAATCTCAAAAGGCCCAACATACCGAGGATTGAGCTTACCTCACTTTCCAAATCTCATGATCCCTTTGCTAGGAGATACTTTCACAAAAACTTGATCCCCTACTTGAAATTCCAAGTCCCTACGGCGCATGTCCGCATAACTTTTTTGGCGATCGTGAGCGGCTTTCAATCCATCCCGAATGATCTTAACTGTGCCTGCAGTTTGCTCAATCAACTCCGGACCAAGTACTTTCCTTTCTCCTACCTCATCCCAATAGAGAGGAGACCTACAACTTCGCCCATACAAGGCCTCAAATGGTGCCATTTGGATACTCGCCTGATAGCTGTTATTATAGGCGAATTCAACCAAAGGCAAGTGCTCTTCCCAACTGCCTCTGAAATCCAATATACAAGCCCGAAGCATGTCTTCAATGACTTGGTTCACTCTCTCGGTTTGTCCATCCGTCTGTGGATGAAAAGCGGTGCTGAAATCAAGTCGGGAACCCATAGCCTCCTGGAAGCTTTTCCAGAATCGTGATGTGAATCTTGGAGCCCGATCTGACACAATACTAACGGGCACTCCGTGCAACCTCACCACTTCCTTGATGTACAAAGCGGCTAACTGACTAGAGTTGAAAGTAGTTCGGTAAGGTAAGAAGTGAGCGGACTTCGTCAAACGATCCACTACTACCCATATCGCATCTGAGCCCCTTGCCGTCTTTGGCAAGCCAACTATGAAATCCATGGACATGTTCTCCCATTTCCACTCGGGAATCGGAAGGGACTGTAATAGACCTGCGGGCCGCATGTGTTCTGCTTTTACCTGTTGACACACCAAGCACCGTGCTACATATTCCGCAACCTCCCTCTTCATATTCCGCCACCAAAAGTGACTCTTGAGGTTCCGGTACATCTTTGTACCCCCTGGATGCACTCTGTACTTCGAACGGTGCGCTTCATCCAAAATCTCTCTTCGAAGATCTGCATTGGCTGGGAGGCACAGCCTTCCCTTGAATGTGATAGCACCCCGACTAGTGAGAGAGAAGTCCTCACTACCCTTAGCAACTTCCTTGTCCCGATAAGCCAACAATTCAGCATCCGTGGCTTGGTATTCTTGGATCAAATCTATAATGTATAGCCGAACTATGACATTTGCCAAGATAGGACTACGAACAGAGTCATTCACACTAATGTCCAGATTTGCCAAGTCTTCAAGTAGCTTCCATTCCTGCACTAACATGCATGCTAGTAACCCCGGAGGTCTTCTACTCAAAGCATCAGCCACTACATTTGCTTTACCCGAGTGGTATTGAATGGTACAATCATAGTCTTTCAAAAATTTCATCCAACGCCGTTGCCTTAGATTCAATTCCTTTTGGGAAAAGAGGTACTTGAGGCTCTTGTGGTCCGTATACACATAGAATTCCACCCCGTATAACTAATGTTGCCAGATCTTGAGTGCAAACACGACTGCGGCAAGCTCTAAGTCGTGCGTGGGGTAATTCTTCTCATGCTCCTTCAATTGCCTCGATGCATAGGCAATGACTTTCTTGTGCTGCATGAGTACACACCCAAGTCCAACGTGTGAGGCATCACTATACACCTCATACCCATAAGGTCCAGATGGCACAGTAAGGACAGGGGCTGTATTAAGCCTCTTCTTCAGTTCCGTGAAACTGATCTCGCACTTATCACTCCATACAAACTTGGCGTTCTTCCTTGTCAGGTAAGTGAGCGGTGCTGCAAGGCTAGAGAAACCCTCTACGATCTCCTGTAGTAGCCTGCCAACCCAAGAAAGCTGCATATCTCGGTAACACTCTTGGGCCTCGCCCAACTCATAATTGCTTCGATCTTCTTTGGATCTACCGAGATACTTTCTGTAGAAACAACGTGGCCTAGGAATGCCACCTCTTCCAACCAAAACTCACACTTGCTAAGTTTGGCGTATAGCTTGTGCTCTCTTAGCATTTCCAAAGCAAGGCATAGGTCGCGTGTGTAATCTTCCCGTGTCTGGGAATAGACCAAAATGTCATCAACAAATACAATCACGCACCTATCAAGATATGGCCGGAACACCCAGTTCATCAAATCCATAAAGGCTGCCGGCGCGTTCGTGAGTCCAAAAGGCATCACCAAGAACTCGTAGTGTCCATACCGAGTCCTGAAAGCAGTTTTGGGAACATCTTCCACCTTAATCTTCAACTGGTGATAACCCGATCGAAGGTCTATCTTCGAGAAAAATCTCGCTCCCTTCAACTGATCGAACAAGTCATCAATCCTAGGCAAGGGATACCTATTCTTTTTAGTGACTTTGTTCAATTACCTGTAATCGACACACATCCGCATCGAGCCATCTTTCTTCTTAACAAACAACACCGGGGCACCCCACGGTGAGACACTTGGTCGAATGAAACCAAGACCTTGTAATTCTTCCAACTGGGTCTTTAACTCTTTGAGTTCAATAGGGGCCATTCTATACGGAGCCCTGAAAACAGGAGCTGTGCCTGGTGCAAGCTCGATCACAAACTCAATCTCCCTGTCTGGAGGCAATCCTGGCAACTCCTCTGGAAATACATCCAGGAGCTCACTCACAACCGGGATAGTCGATGAGTCCTTTGCCTCAGGGTTAGCTAAGCTCAACGCCGCAAAACGAGCAATATATCTACTTTTCAACCCGCGAAAGTGGAATGGTTTTCCTTCTACTGGCTTGAAGAGTACCATTTTCTCAAAGCAAGCTACATGCCCATGATGTGCTGCTAACCAATCCATTCCCAATATAACATCAAAGTCTTGGAATCCAAGGACGATGAGATCAACCGCCAACTCGTGGCTTCCAACTTGGACCACACTATTTCTATACACTTTATCTGCCAATACTGTTTTGCCGAGAGGAGTCAAAATGGATAACTTCGGTTCTAGCTGACTTGGATCTACGGAAAAGCCTTCTGAAAAACTCGGCGAGACAAATGAATGAGTAGACCCGGTATCAATCAACACTCGAGCCAAATACTCATTGACTAGTAGGGTTCCTGAAATTTTAACTAGCGGAGTTAATCCATGCATCAACAGTGTATACATGTAGGTATATATACATATATAACATGCCAAATACGTACACAATCAATTAATACTTAACAGTTTAATTTACGGATAATTAAATAAGCTACAACTGCGTACCTTGCACTACATCGTCAGATGCAAGTGCATCACCCTCTGTTAAGGAAAAAACTCGCCCCTGGTTCTCCTGGCGAGACTGAGGTGTAGACCGGGTAGTTTGAGATGACGCCTGATATGATCCTGCTGGGCGTGCTGGTGGCCTAATCCCCTGAGACTGGCCTGGTAAATGCCGACTGGGGCAATCCCTGATCATATGGCCCTGGCGACCACAATGAAAACATCCACCCGATGCTCTTCGGCAATCTCCTGCCGGGTGCCTTCGGTCGCATGAAATGCAGACCTCATGTGTATAAGTCGGAGGGGCTGGAGGTGGAGCATACCTCATCGTCTGAGTTGCAACAGGCCGTGGGGCCGGAAGAGCCTGAGGTCGCGGTGCCTGAGGCACATACTGCCGTGGAGCTGGAGGCGCATAAGATGGCCTCATCGATTGTGCTGGCCACGCATACTGATAAGGGCCGGTACGAGCCCGCCTCTCTAGAGGTGCTGAACTACTGGATTGGCCTCTCGTCAATTCCCTCTTCTTGGACACCGCCTCAGAGTTGGTCTCAACCAACAAGGCTTTATCCACCACTTCAGCGTAAGTGGCGTGCCTAAAGACTGATACTTTCTCCATGATGACATCCTTGAGTCCTTGCTCAAACCTCCTCGCCTTCATTGCCTTGGTAGCAATCGTATGTGTCGCGAAGCGTGATAGCTCCGAGAACTTGGCCTCATAAGCGGCCACAGACATCGAACCTTGCTCAAGGTTGATGAATTCTCTCTCTTTCTTTTCCCGTGCTCCAATCGGAAAATACTTCTTGTAAAAAGTATCTTTGAACTCCTCCCAAGTCCAAGGTTGACCCTGCATGGTCAAATCTCGCGTCCTCAATGCGGACAACCACCAATGGTGGGCTTCACCTTCTAGCATGAAAACTGCCCATGCTACTCTATCCTCCTCTGTAGGCGAGAGGACCGCAAAGATCTTCTCCATCTGGAGGATCCATGCCTCCGCAGCAAGAAGGTCCACACTCCCATGGAAGGGTGGAGGCCTCAATCTCCTGAATGCCTCAACTCCAGCGGTACGATGTACTGGAGCTGCGGGCGGTGGAGTAGGTGTCGCCGATGATGGTATAGCCTGCCGAGCCGCCAGTATGGCGAGTGTCTCAGCAATAGAGCCTAAGACCTGAGAGAGGTCCGACTGCTCATCCTCATCCCGTGAAGAAGAGGAAGCTATGGTATGTGGTCCACGACCCCGTGTGTTCCGTCTCATGACTAAAGTCCTGAGAATAATAACACCACATGAGTCTAACTTGAAACCACAGTTTATTTCAATGCCATTTCACAATAATTCAATTTGTATTAGTTGTATAATACTAATACACATCACATCAAGTCATCAGAGTATTCATCACATTATACTTATACTTTAGTGTTCTGGCGTACCTAGGACCGTACTTGGTTAAAGCAACCATTTTAGACTAAGACCAAAGTTTAGTCTTAAACTTGGAACCAGACTCGTTCCCGACTCACTTCCTTCCTAACTTGTTTCCTGACATATGCTCTTGTCAAGCCATGGTATAAGATTCTAAGTGACCCTAGAGACCTAAAGCCTAAGCTTTGATACCACTTCTGTCGCGACCCAAAACCCACCCTAGGAGTTAGAGTGAACTTTGGACGACTAATCATGGCTTATATGACTTGCTTGACAAACCAACCTGCAAAAACCCACAGAGCATATACAATAGAGGACAACGGAAACATAACTATAAAACACAGCGGAAGTCTAACAACCACTAAGTATATACACATGGTCCAAGCTTAATACAAAGAAATCAAAACAAGAAAGTGCGGACATGCCCGTCAAAATACATGGATATAATCACTCATGCTCACCCACAGCCAATCCACTCAGAATCTAACACCACCTACTGATAACCCTCTACGGGAGGTTCCTCCAAAGGCTCCTCGACGTACTCCTCTTCCACCCATGGACCAGGAGCATAAACATCAAATGGAGCAGCAGCTCCCTCAAAACCTGCCGACATAAGAAGTACGGCTGAGCATGGAATACTTAGCGGGTACCAAATACTAACCAATAGTCATAGCATAAAAATGGCAATACATAAATCAGGAGCAATTCATATATGTTAGACGGAACCAATTCATAACATACAAGGAAGTAAAGCAATTTATAATCATGCTTGTATTTCGTAGAAAGCCGATAAAACCTCTTGAAAACATCGTTCACTTGACTGGCTTGAAATATCTTTTCGTACTTGAAAGCTTGTCGTGTTTGTCTTACTTGATCTTGTCGAGCGTGTCGTACGTGTCATGTCATGCGTGCTTGCTTGTGATCATGTAACTTGCGAGATACACTTGTGAGATATTCTTGTGAGATGCACTTGAGAGATGCCTTGAGAGGGAAGGGAGACCCTTCTTTATGCAATGCACTTGCGAGGGAAGGGAGACCCTTCTTCATGATATGTATGTACTTGCGAGGGAAGGGAGGCCCTTCTTCATGATATGCACTTGTGAGTGAGGGGAGACCCCTCGTGGGATGTTGGTTCTTGTCTTCTTGTGAAAAGCGAGGTAAAACATATCGTAGGATATGTCCCACCTCTAACCATGTTCTTGAAAACCTCGATAAATCATGTCATGCATGCCGTGCTCGTGGGAACCGTGTACATACTTGCATTTAAATTTAAATATGACATTTGGGTAATTTCACAACACATATAACATTAATGGTTGAGCAATGTAATATTCATATCATTTAGGGAAAGCAAGAAAACACACTATCATAGGCCCTAGCAATATTCATAATTTATTAGGCATGCATTTCCTAATTTACAACTCATTTTATTCACCTTGGCATTTCATCAAACATGGTGTGTTCATTATTCATTATTCATTTAAACCTAAATCATGCTTTTCTAGGTGAGTTTACTCACATCATAAAGGTGTGTTTATTATGGATACAATGCCCTCCCCATTTAATCATCACAACACAACCCTTGGCATCCAATCGCCCATTCCATCTCCATTCACCATTCACAACCATCCATCTCATAGCACATGTGTAAATGAAAGAAAATCAAAAGAAATAAAGGAAAAAGAGGAACTATAACTAGGAGGGCAGTAAGAAGTACCGACCATGAAGAAATGAGGAAGAAACCCCTTCCAAAAACGACCGTGAGGTGCTGCCCTAGCTTGGGGAACGCTCTCCACGAGTGCTTGAGCCGTGATCTTGGAGAAAAACCGGACTTGAAGTGATCTAGGGTCTCAAAACCCCTTGATTCTTCTCCAAAAGCAAAACCCTAGCTTAGGAAACCCTTTCTCCTCTCTTCTAATCCCCCAAATCCTCTAAGTGTTGAGAATGAGCCCTAAAGGCTCGGGTTAAACTCTTAAGGTAAGAGTGAACCGACCAAAAGACCATAATACCCTTACTGAAATTTCTGCAAAAACACGAGTGCCGAAAACGTTGAGCAGTGAATAGTGCCAAACACGTTGTGCTGTGAATAGTGCCGAACACGTTGTGCTGTGAATAGTGCCGAACACGTTGTGCTGTGAATAGTGCCGAACACGTTGTGCTGTGAATAGTGCTGAACACGTTGTGCTGTGAATAGTGCTGAGTACGTTGTGCTGTGAATAGTGCTGAACACGTTGTGCTGTGAATAGTGCCGAGCACGTTGTGCTGTGAATAGTGCTGAACACATTGTGCTGTGAATAGTGCCGAGTACGTTGTGCTGTGAATAGTGCTGAACACGTTGTGCTGTGAATAGTGCCGAGCACGTTGTCACGTTGTGTTGTGCATAGTGCTGAGCTCGTTGTCCGTTGTCTTATGTACAACGTGCTCGTCGTGAGCTGTACAACGTACACGTTGTCTGCTGCACGACGGATGCACAACGTATACGTTATCAGAGTACGTTGTCTATGCGTTGTCTGTGCCTTATCAGAGCACGTTATCAGAACTACGTTGTCTATGCGTTGTCTGTACCTTATCAGAGCACGTTGTCAGAGCACGTTATCAGAGCTACGTCCTTAGTGCCTTCCGAGCTACGTCCTTAGTGCCTCTCCAGAGCTCGCCCTCAAGTGCATAACCGAGCCATCGATTGCCTGCAGGTCCAGACTGTTTTGGCCATATCTTTTGACTCGTTCGTCCGATTTTGACGATTCAACTTGCGTTGGGTTCGTACTTCGAAAAGGAACATTTCTGACATTTCGGAATTTTCAATTTCTTCCTTATTTATTAATTATACCTCTTTAAAGGCAAAATGGCAACGAAAGTGTCATGCATTAAATGTGAAAAAGTCCGGGGCTCTACAAGTAAAATCATAGAATTGAACAATATTAAACATGGAGCAATATTATCATCTTGATGTGCATGAATGTAAAAACGCCGATAAAGCTCATGCTTGAAAAGCCATTTCCATGTCTCGGTATGCATTGTAGAAATCATGTATGCGTGCATGTATGAATGTCTTGTCATCATCTTGTAACTTGTGAGCCAGAGGCTAGCACCCGAACCCCCCCTGGGCTGCCAACCTCCTTGATATATGGTTTTCTTGTGAGCCAGAGGTTAGTACCCGAATGTCCCTGGGCTACCAACCTCTTTGACAATATGTGATTTTTATTACTTGTTTAGTTTTCTTGTGAGCCAGAGGCTAGTACCGAAATGTCCCCTGGGCTACCAACCTCCTTGACAATATGTGTTTTAGGGGTTTTCTTGTGAGCCAGAGGCTAGTACCCGAATGTCCCTGGGCTACCAACCTCCTTGACATGCAATATTTTCTTGTTGGTTATTATATGCATATGCTCTTGAAATCTCGGTTCATGCTATCATGCGTGCTCGTATACGTGTCAATCATGACAATCATGGAATAAGGATAATAAGAGAAATATACATCACCATTCAATTCACAATATATGCATATGAGAATTTGAGTAATCAACATGGTATTTAAATCCATTCATCATTCATGAGAATCATGCATAAACTCCTTCCCATTTCTTCATTTAAATCATTATTTCATAGTTTAGGCATTTCGTCAAACACATCACATACATTGTTCCTTAGTTGTTCATCTCCTTATTTTAATTGCATATTTTCCATCCAATAACACAAGGGTAAGTTTGTTATTTGTACAATGCCCATCCTCCATTTCCAACTCATAACCCACACATATCATACATCACACATTCGGCATCCAATCGCCACATCCAATCTCCCATCCACACATCCATTCATTTCCCTTATCTTGTTTATATTTGTTGAGTAATACAAGCATAGGCAAGGAAAGCATAATATAAAGAATCAACCATTTACAATAGAAAACCTAGGTTTGCTAGGGAAAGTTAGTAGGGTGTACTACCTTGAAGAAGAGAAGAAAACCCTTGAAAATGCTGTGAGAACGCTGCCCCTAGCTTGGAATGGGACTCCACACGTGCTTGAGGTTGAATTTGAGAGACATCCCAATCTTTTGAGATGGTCATGGGTTCCAAAAACCACCCTTGGTTTCTCAAGGTTGATGCCCTATGGGGTGAAACCCCCTCATCCTCTCACTCTCCTACCTCTTAAAATAGGGCTAGGGTGGTTTATGAACAACCCTTGGCTCGGCCAACCCCAAAATTAAGGGTGTAGTGGCAAAGAAACAAAAAAAAAACCCAACCGCCCTAAAAATATTTTCCTGAAAATCCTCTCGCGTAGGACCGATAGATGACCGAAAAAATCTAAAATCACAACTAACT